>JAZHEH010001544.1:1872500-2472500 GCA_036589455.1 Ateles fusciceps | reverse complement strand
AAACTGAGAACAAGACAAGATTTCTGGCATTGGATACAAGATCCTAAATAAAATGGTTAAGAAACTAGTTACAGTTTTAAGAAAAGTGTATTGTCAAAGAAAAGTCCCTAGTCTGTTGTACAGAGACTGTAACTGTCAAGAATTATGGTAGACCCTGAACCAAGCCCCAACATTGAAGGGCCAAGATCAAAGCCATTCACTAGCATCTCCTCCAACACCTGCCTGCCATCACCACCACAAGCACCAGCAGGGAAATCCTCCCTCGGTGATTTTCTGAAGGTGGTCCTAACTCAGAATCTGAGGTAGCCAGGTAGACTGACCCAACAAATTATTCTACATCTAGAGGAGTGAGGCAACAAAGAGAATACTTGAGAATCATTGTTCCTATCATTCATCCTGCTAAGCTTGCTCAGCGAGATATATGGTATTATATAATCTGTATCAGTCATCAATGTATAGCACTTCTTTCCCCCTTTTGGTTTGATTTTTATTCCACTTCAGTGTATCGGGTAGGTAGGAGAAGCTACTTTTATCATTCATCCCATAATCTGCAGAATGGTGAGAAGTCACAAACCTGATCAAATCCAAGCTAATGGAAGAACTGACACTACCCAGGAAACCTGAACTCAGAGGGGCTAAATTGTGTCACTTCACCGTACGGAAGCTACATGTGATTTTGGATTGTTTCCTGTTGGGGAGAAGGTCAGCACATTTGGAACTGCACAGAAGGTGGCTGGATTAGGATTAAGTAGGAGCATTTTTACAATTAAATGTGTGAGAAGATTCTATATATACTGGGCAGCCAAGAGGTTACTCCATCTTCAAATAAGACACTATTACAATAGAGGAAAAATATGTCTGACCATTCTTCCCACAGCCTCACCCCGGCCTCATCTTCCCAAATCACTGCGACTCTATGGAGTTAGCGCCGGAGCCTCTCCCCGGAGATCACAGACCTCTCCTCAGCTCTCAGCGCTACTCCTTCACCTCCCGACCGCCCATGCTGACTCCATTACTATCTTCAACCCACTGGGTCCCTTTTCTTCATGTCCCTCCACGGGCATCATTTAAGTCACATCCCTGCCAGTATCCTAACCTCCTTCCTGCTCCGGCTTCCCACCCCACTCACTGGGATGAGCATGGCGCCCTGCTGTGTCTGTGCTGGGTGTGTGTTGGGGGGGGGGCATTCATGAGGATGAACCCCAACCACGAGAGCGGCCAGCCTGGTCACCCTCCTGCGTTTCCCAGCAGCTCATTCTCCCCTCCCCCACAGCTCCTCCTTCACACAGTCTCCACGCTCCACAAACTTCCAACCCACCGAGCCCCACCCGATCTGGCCTGGCTCACACCCTCCTTGTAGGGGGAGGAGGGAGCAGGTGTCCTCAGACAAACACGCCCTCCATCTCCACACCTGTGGCCTGTTCCTGTGACACTAAGCCGCTTAGCGCAGAGGCGCAGCCTCCTTCCCGCTCCCCCCCCCATCATGACCTCCCGCGGTGATTTTTCCCGGGTCCTTGTGTATTTGACTACTTCCTCTCAACTCTGGCCTTCTCACTGGCATCTAGACAGACTAAGATCCCTCATGTTTTGTTTTTGTTTTTATTTTTTCAGATGGAGTCTCGTTCTGTGACCAGACTGGAGTGCAGTGGCGCGATCTCGGCTCACTGCAACCTCTGCCTCCTGGGTTCAAGCGATTCTCCTGCCTCAGCCTCCCGAGTAGCTGGGACTGCAGGCACGCGCCACCATGCCCGGCTAATTTTTTTTTTTTTAAGCACAGACGAGGTTTCACCTTGTTGGCCAGGATGATCTCTATCTCTTGACCTCATGATCCACCTGCCTCGGCCTCCCAAAGTGCTGGGATTACAGGCGTGAGCTACCCGGTCTGGCTGATCTCTCCCGTTTTTAAAACGGAGGGATCCCCGAGCCCATGCGCCTTTCTGGCAGCAGGTCTACCCTCTTCCAACCCTAAGGCAGGCCCAGAGCGTGGCTCCATGCCTTTCCCACTGGCTGCTTCCTCAGCGGGCTCATCTACCCCACAGCAGCTCAGGCACAGGGCACAGGTGACACCTTGGGGGTCAGATTTTAATCTAGAAATCTGGGAGGACACAAACATTCAGCCCATGGCGGTGATGTACTGGAAGCTGAGGAGAGTGGCTAGATATCTGGAAAAGCAAGACAGAAAATTCAGGGACTGGGAAGCTACTCTCGGTCAAAGGAATGAGTTTAGAGTGGGGCATGTTAAGTTTGAGTTTTCCAGTATGCAGTTAGCTGTATGGGCTTAGCAAAATGAAATTTAACAATATGCTATTTAGGGGTTGTTTTTCAGTTTATATCAAGTTATTTGTTATCTGGAGTTTATGCATTCAACTTTTAAAAGATAAGTAAATCTTAACATTAAAACAATTATGAGAATAGAGATTTTTATAATATTCTCACAAAGATATTCTTCCTTCTGAATATGAACCACTTCAGTAAGGCCTCCTACTGCACTGGACTCTTCCCTTGAATAAAACCTACTGTCAGCAAGCCAGTATTTAATCAACGGTGTTGAAAAGCAGGTTTTACTAATTCTCAGACAATCTTCTGTTTCACAGCAGAGCTCCAAAGACTCCCATAGGCTCCAGTAGGGATGCTAAACACATTTTGTAACAACAGCCAATATAAAGAAGAGAGAGGGGAAAAACCCAACAGCCCAACGAGAAATGAACAAAGGAAACGAACAGATAGTTGCAGTGAAAGAAATACAGTGGCCCTGAAACATTCAGAGTTCGCTCAGAATAGAAGAAATGTAAACTAAAACTATACTGAGACACCACTTGCCATCATGAGATGAGCAAAGATGAAGGAATTTGTTCATGCACTGTGTTGGTGAGGGCTTGGGGGGATAGATTTTCTCTACAGGAGACATAAATTGGTATAATCTCCATAGAATGCAATTCATCAACATCCCAATATTAAATATGCCCAAAACATTCCTTTTCAGCAAATCGATGTCAATACATTTGATTGACAAACATGCTTGTATATGTGTGAAATGGTTTAAGTTTACAGTTATTCACAGGAGCATGGAAAATTGAAAGCCTATCCCACAGAGAATTGGTTTATGTAATATGTTATAACCATTAAAAAGGATGAAAATGGTGAAAACAACCCAAATTTCCATCAACAGGTGAATGAATAAACAAAATGTGGTACATACACATTATGAAATATTACTCAGTCTTAGAAAGGAACAAAATTCTGACATATGCCACAACATAGATGGGCCTTAAGGACAATAAGTTATGTGAAATAAGCCAGACACAAAAGGACAAATACTGTATGAATCCAATTATAAGAGATGCCTAGAGTGGTCAAATTCAGAGAGACAGGAAGTAGAATGGGTTGCCAGGGGCTGGGGAGGGGGAGTGGGGAGTTATTGTTTAATGGATACAAAATTCCAGTTTTGCAAGGTAAAAAGAGTTCTGCAGATGGATGGTGGTGAAGGTTGCAAAACAATGTGAAGCTGCTGAATGCCACTCAAGTGTACACTTAAAAATGGTAAATAAGGCCAGATGTGGTGGCTTACACCTGTATCCCAGCACTTTGGGAGGCCGAGGAGGGTGGACCACCTGAGGTCAGGAGTTCAAGACCAGCCTGGTTGACATGGTGAAACCCCGTCTCTACTAAAAATACAAAAAAAAAAAAAAAAAAAAAAAGCCAGGTGTGGTGGTGCATGTCTGTAGTCCCAGCTAGTCAAGAGGTTGAGGCAGAAGAATCACTTGAATCTGGGAGGCAGAGGCTGCAGTGAGCCGAGATGGTGCTACTGCACTCCAGCCTGGGCAACAGAGTGAGAATCATCTCAAAAAAAAAAGGTAAATAAAACACAAAACTTTTCAAATCCAGGGCTTTACCTTCTAATTGGTCAACATATAATTGCATAACCAAATTCTTACTGGCCAAATCAGGTCTTCTAGAGAAAAAAACATCTTAATTCGGTGGCTGACTAAGTTGGCTAAACATAAACACGGTTGGAAAAATGATTTGTTTAGGCAGATTCTCAGAGCTAACAGTAATAAACATAATACTTAACTTTAAAAATGCTTAAACTTTTCTCCAAAGAACATATTTCCACCATCAGGGGAACTGTTGATTTTCATATTATTTAAGCTATCTTTTGTCCCTCTAAAAATATGAGTATTTTGCAAGTACTGTGGCTCCTCATTTCCTGGTAATATACATATTCCAATAGCTAGACACGATAGTATTATCTAAAATGCCACATTTGCTATCTAGAGATACAACCAGTGAAAGGAAGTCTGCTAATTAAGACCCCAAGATGATAGATTCTACAAACTAACAGACCTACTTTCAGCATAAATTAGACCGGGAACGGTGGCTAACACCTGTAATCCTAGCACTTTGGGAGGCTGAGGCAGGCGGATCACCTGAGGTCAGGAATTTGAGACCAGCCTGGCCAAACATGGCGAAAACCTGTCTCTACTGAAAATACAAAAAATAGCCAGGCATGGTGGCAGGCATCCATAATCCCAGCTACTTGGGAGGCTGAGGCAGGAGAATTGCTTCAACCCAGGAGGTGGATGTTGCAGTGAGCTGAGATCACACCATTGCACTCCAGCCTGGGCAACAGAGTGAGACTCTGTCTCAAAAAAAAAGTTAATTAATTAATTAATGTTTCATTTTACTAACAGGCTCAGCATAGTTTTCAATCCCTTATTCATTTAAAATATAAACCTGAAATATTAAAATTTGAAACTTGCCGAGATTTTCCACGTAGCGTAAAATGACCAGTGATGGCACTTCAATCTGGATATGCTGGACTCACTGCACAAGGAGATCCCTCAATGTTTCCAACCTGAGGAAACTGCAGGCATCTGGATCTGAGATGGAATACATCAGCAGAAACAGCCTTAAGTGACTGACATTCCTGTGGCCAAATGACTGCTGAATGGCCCCAATACTCGCTCAAGGAAGGCTAAGATCTTACAGCTGGACATTGAAGTCAGGAGCAGCTGAAAACAATGCTATTTCACAAAGGAACAAACCAAAGAATAAATTCGAGTTGAGAAATCCTCCCCTCTAAAAGTTTTCTCAGAGAGACCTTCCCAGCCTTGTGTATGAAAATGAGAAGATACCATTATTCTTGCAGCCTCAGAGGAACACAGAGGATGCATGGATAAAAGGGGTTGATACTTGACAGGCATTTGGGATTCTTAGAGAAGACATGTTCCATTTTAGGCTGGCTTTTAGAAAGAACAGAGAGGACCTTAGAAACTAATCAAAACTTCTTCCTGCAGATAAGACATCGAAATATTTGGGAATTTGGCTTGATAAGCATTTGTGCAAGACTTGCACCCAGGTCCCCTGACGCTCCTCTGGCCCATTTTGTTCTGTGCCTTGCCACCCAAATAAAATTCTCAGACACCCTAATCTTTGTGTTACAAAGGCTTCATGCAACAAAAATATATTTCACTTGTTTGGGAATTTGGCATGTGTTTTCCTTAGAAACAGGACATATGATGAATAGGTGCCCAAGCCAGCCCAAACACCTAATGTGTACATGTGAGACCTGGGTATGCTAAAAACACCTGCAAACCTAACACCCTGGAACTGAATTTGTCATTCCAACTTAAAATGCCAGGAATGACGAAGTGAGAGACAGCTGCACTCCCTTCTGGGGACTCCTCCAGCTCTAAATCACTGCTGATATCATCAAGGGGAGAGCTGAGGTCATGGGTGAGGATCAGGGCTCCTGGGGCTCATCCAGGGGATACTTTGTACCCAGGGTGTCTTCCTCGTCCCTGTGTGTCTCTTCTCCATGGACCACTGGCTGTTCTCTCTCACTCACCATCTAGGGTTGTGACCAGCATTTTTCTCCTCTCCCCTGCTGCTGCCCTCAACACAGTCTTATATTCCTATGTTGCCTGAGTATCCTCCTGTCCTGGAAATGGGCACTCAGGCAGTCTTTTAGGACTTCCCAACGATTTATGACTACTATCAATAATGAAGAAAGACTAAGAACAGTCCTCTCTTCTCTCCTTCAGCCCAGTCCCTCTTTTATTTCCTTCAGACCCTGATGAAATTCCTCCAGGAAGATAAGGCTTGAAATCCCACAGCCAGACTCACCCTGGTGTAGACACATCCAGAGTTAGGATTTCTTGAGCCATCCTCACCAACTGGAGGAAGACCCTGAGCTCAAAGTGGGAGGGAGCTGGATTGGGGATGGGGTGATGAGAACATGCAGGAGACAGGCAGGAGGAAAGAAGCCACAGCAGGGAAGGATCTGGGCCTCTGGTCTCTGAGCCCCCCCACAGCAGGCATTCCTGGGTGGCTGTGCCACAACACAGCCTTTCCCACACTTCCCTGTGTGCACGGCCGCTCACCCTCAGCCGGATCGTAAACTACTCAGGAAGAAAGGTCATGACACATCTCGTGCCCCCGTCGGCACTGAGTACACAGGAAATAACTGATCAATACTTGTTGAGTCACGTGAACTTCCAAGCCACTCAGTGTCATTACCACCTTCAGCAGCAGAGGGGAAGGAAGGGCATTTCACTATGCCCATGCCTGCCCATGCCTGAGGAAGTCATCAACAGTCAGAAAAATCATTTTTCCTCACTCTTTATACATTTGTGTTTGCTTGTTCTGTTCCTTAATTTCAGGGGGAGTGCATCTGAGGTGAGCATTTGATTAAAAGATGCTATTGGCTGGGCGCAGTGGCTCACGTCTGTAATCCCAGCACTTTGGGAGGCCGAGGCAGGTGGATCACAAGGTCAAGAGTTCGAGACCAGCCTGGCCAACATGGCGAAACCCCGTCTCTACTAAAAATACAAAAATTAGCCGGGCATGGTGGCAGGTGCCTGTAGTCCCAGCTATTCAGGAGGCTGAGGCAGGAGAATCGCTTGAACCCAGGAGGCGGAGGTTGCAGTGAGCCAAGATCACACCACTGCACCCCAGCCTGGGCAACAGAGCAAGACTACATCTCAAAAAAAAAAAAAAAAAAAAGATGCTATAAAAGCAGCAACTGAAGATACCAGCTCACCTCGTGACTCTGTGCCATGTGATTTGCACAGCCGGCCACTTAGACAGATGTTTGGCTCAAATAAGAAGAAACAGACTTTCTACTTTTCAGGGACTTAAATCACTTTCAAAGCTGACTTATCAACTCCATCTGCTGGCACTAATCCCCCCTGTGCACTGCTCTGAGAAATAAACAGCCTTTTTTGGCTGGGATAACAGTAGCTGTTCCACACAAGAACCTGTTTCTTTCTGAAAGCACCTGCAAGGAAAGCTGCTGGATCTTGTCCAAGCAGTGCATTCCAAATGCTTTCCGTGTTCCTTGGGAAAGCTCCACTGACCAGGTGTATTGGAGCCCTGCTCTTCAGCAAGGATACTGCAGAATTTAGTCCAGGGCCTCACACTTAGAAGTAAAGAGGTTGGTCCTCAAGAGGGAATGACTGGGGGAAATGCGAGGAGGACACAAACTGCAACTCCACCATTCACCATGGGAAGGGCAGGTGCTGCAGGGCCGTGATAGACACAGGCTTCCAGAACAATGCACACAGTTTCTACTCAACTTACAGGTAAGGGCCAAGAAGAGGCCTCTTAAAACTCTTTCAGCAGGCTGGGCACAGTGGCTCATGCCTGTAATCTCAGCACTTTAGGAAGCCGAGGCGGGCAGATCACTTGAGGCCAGGAGTTCAAGACCAGCCTGGTCAACACAGTGAAACCCTGTCTCTACTAAAAATACAAAAAAATTAGCTGGGCATGGTGGTAGCCACCTGTAATACCAGCGACTCAGTAGAGCTGAGGCAGGAGAATTGCTTGAACCTGGGAGGCAGAGGTTGTAGTGAGCTGAGATTGCACCATTGCACTCCAGCCTGGGCATTAAAGTGAGACTCCGTTTCAAACAAACAAACAAACATCTCTTTCAGCAAATGATAAGATAGTAAATGAATAAAGTAGACAACTTCTCTCCCTCCTTTTGAAGGCAGAATATTAAGTATTGAAGGAAGCTATGTACACAAACCCAAGTGCCTTGAAACTCTGATGTTTGGTGAAAACCAAAACTTCTATGGCAGAAGACACCAGAACTTTCTTCTCTGGCTGACCTGAAACAGTCTTGATTCCTATTGCAAAGCAGGCACTGTGCAGTCCAGCCAAGGTCCAGGCACTGACCACAAGACCTGCAGGCTTCGCTCTGGTGCCTGTTATTTTATGACCACATATTTCAATAATTTCAGTCTTTTCCACCCATTCCAACTATAACCTTGTTAGTTGCTCAATGCCTCAGAGAAAACCTTCAAATTCTACTGGCTGCCCTTCACAAACAGCCTGAGATACTCACACGTATCTTGTTGGAAATAAGCATGGATAATGCCATTCAGGCAGAAGGGTGCCCTGACTTACCTTTGTGGCCAGGGCGCTTGTGAGACCTATGCTTCGTCGTCTCTGCAGTGCTGCCATTTCATTTTGGCCTGTGGTGCTGCACAGCCGGCAGATATGACTCCGATCACTCCACAGCTCAAAAAATGCAGACAGACAGGTCACCCCTAGCTGGAACTGGAGTGTCATCAGCTTCATCTGCCCTCCTCAAAACCTGACAGGGCTTGAAGCTGGCCCTTCGGAGGTGAGAGTGAAAATAAAGTACAAAGGAAGCTAAAAATAGAATTCAGTTCTGGAATATTTTTAAACAACCAACAGAATATACTCACATAAAAATAAATGGCCACAATTCAACCATTTATTTGTGCTAGGAGAGAGTACTAATGTGAATAACAAAGCAATTGAAACAGGTCACCAGGTCTTGTCTTCAAAGTCATACACCAGTGTCACCTTTTTTATTCTTTGTTATGGGCTCACACATGGTGAAATTCTAACAGGAGCTCAGAATCAGACTATATTTGGAGACAGGGTCATGATAGAGGTAATTAAGGTACAATGAGGTCATATAGGTGAGCGCTAATCCAATATGACTGGTGTCCTTATAAGAGGAGATTAGGTCACAGGCAATACAGACAGAGGGATGACTGGGTGAGGATGCAGTGAGAAGGTGGCCATCTGCAAGCCAAGGAGTGAGGCCTCAGAAGAAATCATCTCTGCGGACTCACTGGTCTCATACTCCCAGCCCCCAGCACTGGGAGACAATCATTGTCTGTTGCTCAAGCCCCTGGCTGTGGAATTTTGTGATGGCAGCCCGAACAAAGACACGCTCTCTCATCCCCTCACTCACATTTTTGAACATTGGCTGGTTTTTGATCAACTTCACCTGACTCTTCTTTCCTTCCCTCACTTCCGTTTGCTCCAGGGAGCCCCTCTCCAGCTCCTTCTTTCACCTACCCTGCCTCTTTGTCTTTTAAGAGTTTCTCTCAGCTTCTTCCAGTACAGAGGCAGAGCCTTGGGGAGGTGAGGGAGAGGAGGCATCTTGTACTCAGCACCCGAGGGCTGGTGAGACACCCCAGCCTCCCAAAGCTCACATGTGCACTTGATCTGCAACGGCAGAATAAAAACCATTTCCCACCATCAGGAGATGCACTTCTTCCTTTCTAGGTGACCCTGACTGACTCACTCAGCTTCTGGCAGCCTCCGTTTTGTATTTTTAAAAATGGTGATATGAATTCTTAAATGGGGCGGGGTGTGGTGGCTCATGCCTATAATTCTAGCACTTTGGGAGGCCAAGCGGGCAGATCACCTGAGGCCAGGAGTTTGAGAACAGCCTGGCCAACATGACGAAACCCTGTCTTTACTAAAAATACAAAAATTAGCCTGGAGTGGTGGAAGGTGTCTGTAAACCCAGCTACTTGAGAGGTTGAGGCAGGAGAATCACTTGAACCCAGGAGGCAGAGGTTGAGGTGAGCCGAGATCAGGCTACTGCACCCCAGCCTGTACAACAGAGTGAGACTCTGTCTCAAAAAAAAAAAAAAAAAAATGCATTTGAATTCCTGAATGGTTGTTGTGAGGTTCAATAAGATAATGCAGTGGAAAATGCTTTATATATTCATCACCACAACTCAGTTTATCTATCTGTAAAATAGATAATCCCTAACATTTTACAGTATAGCTGTCATGAAAACAAAATCAGCCAACAAATAAAACTTCTGTGACTCAGAATAGTATATATTAGAAGATTATTTCTACTGTAGATTTCATCAGCCTGGTGAAGGTTATATTTTTTCCTTCCAGTTAACATTGATGAAGAGTGTTGTATTTGGTATTAGGAAGAGTATTCTAAAGACACAAAAGTATTCTTGCCTTCAGGAATTCTGTAATCTATTTGAAAAAATAAAATGTTAACAGTGAAATCACTTATAAAATTAGTTCAAAGAGGTTTTCAGGGCTGCAGTGGGGCACACACAGCTAAATCTCTGTGCAGGACCAGCCAGGTCCATACCTGAACTTTCTAGGACAGCTTTCCAGATGGAAATTTCTCCTATCACCACTGTAACATGACTGCAAGTGGAAACTACCAAATCTGATAAAACTTTAAAAAGGTTAATTAAAATTTCAATGATAAGTAGTGTGTTTTAATTAAGCAAATCTAATTTTTTTTTTTTTTGAGATGGAGTTTTGCTCTTGTTGCCCAGGATGGAGTGCAATGGCGCAATCTCGGCTCACTGCAACCTCCACCTGCTGGGTTCAAGCGATTGTCCTGCCTCAGCCTCTTGAGTGGCTGGGATTACAGGTGCCTGCCACTATACCCAGCTAATTTTTGTATTTTTAGT
This sequence comes from Ateles fusciceps, assembly GCA_036589455.1. NCBI lineage: Eukaryota > Metazoa > Chordata > Mammalia > Primates > Atelidae > Ateles > Ateles fusciceps. The sequence goes on along the minus strand of JAZHEH010001544.1, from coordinate 2,461,779 downwards.
AGAGATGGGGTTTCTCCATGTTGGCCAGCTTGGTCTTGAACTCCTGACCTCAAGTGATCTGCCCACTTAGGCCTTCCAAAGTGCTGGGATTACAGGCGTGAGCCACTGCACCCAGCAAACAATCTAATTCTATAGCAACCTAGAAAATAGCATACTGTAAAATACGAGCGCCTCTAAATGTCTTAAAATCATAAATAACTAAATTTTAATTTTCTCATTAACTTAGAAATCATGGGGGGAAAAAGGTTATTGACAACAGGAACATTCCTGTAGGAAAAACATATTCTTCAGGAATGCAATTGATATCTAACTTTAGAAATATATGACTTTAGAAACATCTCAGCCAAAAGTAAAATTGCATTATTATTATTGTTTAGAAATTTGCACTCACCATTAAGAATGATCAAAATATAGTCCTTCAGGTAGTGAGGTTGTAGGGATCAGCCAGCGGAATGTCCCGAAGTGCAGGTCATGGCCGTGGCTTTTGGGTTAGGAGCCTGACTGACCATGAGACATGTGGTATATTACTGCACTTTGAGTCCTGGCCTCCTCCCATTGTAAATGGATCCAATAATGCCTGTCTTGAAATAGCAAAGGCCGGCTGGGCACGGTGGCTCACACCTGTAATCCCAGCACTTTGGGAGGCCAAGATGGGCGGATCACGAAGTCAAGAGATCGAGACCATCCTGGCCAACATGGTGAAACCTCGTCTCTACTAAAAACAAAAATTAGCCAGGTGTGATGGTGCATGCCTGTAAGTCCCAGCTACTCAGGAGGCTGAGGCAGAAGAATTGCCAGAACCCGGGAGGTGGAGGTTGCAGTGAGCCAAGATTGTGCCACTGCACTCCAGCCTGGTGACAGAGCGAGACTGTCTTAAAAAAAAAAAAAAAAGAGAAAGAAAGAGCAAAGGTCACAACGCAGGTGAAGCCTGAAGCTCAGCTGTGGTGGAGTGTACCTCTCCCCATCAGTAGCAGGGGGTGTCCTGGTGGCAACTCAGGATGAGAATGTATCATAGTGATTTACAACAGCTTCCTAGCATTTCCAGTTCCCTAAACTGTGAATTTTTCTAATTCAATTTTGTATGTCCCTCTCACCACTTATCCCTCTCTCCCAAGTCTAGTACTGTACACAGCACATAGTAGAACCTCAATAAATGTTTGGTGAATGAATATATAAGTGAATGACTAACATAGATAATTTGTAAAATGGAAGTACTACTGGAGCTACCAAAAACTGCTCTGGAAAACATCATTCAAACCCCTTGCCATTTTTCCCATAGTGTATTGCTGAAACAAGTAATCTTTGAGATAATAAGACAAAAGTATCTGGCGTATCTACATGTAAAAAAATACCCATCAAAATAGAATGAAGTTGATTCTCTCTCATCCTTTATGAATGTCATGCCCTTCTAACATATTTTGAGATCCAGTAGTAAAACTGTCTGAATTTTTAATACTGTGCCTGCTACCTGATGCGTGTGTTTTTCTTTCGCACATTTTTTTGGCTGATGTTTGTAAGGCTGAGGACCAATTCGTTTTCATGGATCCAGACCTGGTTCTGTGTGTGTGTGTGTGTGTTTTTTTTTATGGTAATAATTAAGAAATTTCCATCAGGAGATGCTACTTGTAAGCAAAGAATCTAATAGTATTCTTACTTTTTTGTGTCTTCTATCAGACCACAATTCAAATATTTTCCAAAGCAGAGGATGACGGCATTAAGCAGATGATAGCCCAGAAACCTGATTCCCTACCCAAGGGCAGAGGCTGTGAGCTGACATTGAGGGAGACCCGTGTCCAGGGAAGCATCAGACTCGCTGGCTCACGGCACATGGAGCCCTGGAGACTCAGCGCATCGCCCCCTGAAGCTGTAGGGCCGGGCCGCAGCAACTTTTCAAACCTCACCGCACCGACCGCTCTGTTCCTTCTTTTATCTAGAGACGCTGAGTCTCATTAACTCTCACCCATGTTTCAGGAAAAAAAAAAAGTTCCACGGACAGGATTTCAGCCAAACGCTGCTTGGCTCTACCTTCTCCAAAAGTGCGGGAGGGGGTGGCGACCGGTAGAGATACCCCACTTGCCTGTCTCAGCAACCCTCCCACGTTTGCAGAGGGTCCTTGAAGGGATCCCAGCATCCCGCTCCGAGCTGGAAGTGGGAGGAAGGTCACGGAGAAGCCGATGGGAAACTGTCCCAGGTGCGTGCCGCCCCCGTGCCCTGAGCCCTCCTCTTTTGCTCGGCCAGGGCGGGACCTCCCAGCCTCTGGGCCCGGGACCGCTGCGAATCCGTCTCCGGCTCCCGGCCCAGCAGAGCTCAGACCCGCTCTGGAGGGCTCTCCGAATGCCGCTTTTCCCGGGCGATGAGCAGTTTCGCGTCACCCTCCGTGGCCAGCTCGGCTTCCACGGCTGGGTTGTGCTATTGTTTGCTGTTCTTGAAAGGACATGGGGAGGACGGGAGGGCCCAAGCTGAGCCGGGCAGGCGGACCTGGGGTGAAGTTCTTGCGGGGCTTTCCTCTCCTGCTTCTCCCGGTCCCTTGCTGCTGCATATTCATAAGAAGGCGGGGTTGCTTCCCATGTTCTTTGAATCCTCCAGGCTGGAGGGTCAGAGGAAAAGACTTGGGGCAGACATGGTTTGGGAGGGATCACTAGGAGAATAGGGTGAGAGGCAGAGTGATGACACAGACAGATAAGCAAACATAGGATTCCTGTTCACAATTTCTTCCCCCCACTCTCAGGCAGCAAGCGCGCATGAGGAGACACACACACACACACTCTTATTTTTTCTTTTAGATTCAGGAGTATATGTGCACGTTTGTTATATAGGTAACTTCGTGTTACAGGGCTTTGTTGTACACATTATATCATCACTCAGGTACTAAGCCTAGCACTCAAGAGTTATTTTTCCTGATGCTCTCCCTCCTCCCACCCTCCACCATCCAGTATGTCCCCGTGTGTGTTGTTCCCCTCTATGTTTCCATGTGTTCTCATCATTTAGCTCCCACTTATATAAGTGAGAACATGCTGTATCTAGTTTTCTCTTCCTGTGGTTACTTTGCTAAGTATAATGGCCTCCAGCTCTATGTCCCCGCAAAGGACATGATCGCCTTCCTTGTTATGGCTGCATAGTATTCCGAGGTACATATGTACCACATTTTCTTTATCCAGTCTACGGTTGATGGACATTTAGGGTGGTTCTACGTCCTTGTTGTTGTGAATCGTGCTGCAGTGAACATATGACAGACACCATTTCTTAATGCCTAAATTCAGAACAAGAAATTTTGAGGGAGTCCTGACTAAGCCCCTTGGTCCTAATTATAGTATTAGACTTAGGTGGGGACATTTTTTTTAAGCAAGGATTTTAGCCATGATTTAAACTATGTGCTCCTCATCTATAAAGAAAGCAGTTACAAATATATATATATGCAGTCCTTGCTAGCTGCATTGATTTTTGCATTAATTTATTGAATTTCACTATAATTGATTAGTCCTTTGTCTTTTAATGTAGTACAGCCCTCCATTACATAACCTAAATAACCAATCTTTCTGATGTATAAAATAGTCAAGTTGCTACTGGAATCCCATTTTCAGAAAATAAAAAGAAATAGTGTAAGAAAAATGACAGGCTGGCAGCTCCAGACAGAGCAGTGTACAGAGGCTCACATTGTGAATTTAAGCTCCAGGTCAACTGCAAGAACAAACCAGCAATCCTGAGAGGACACACACACCCTCTGAAGGAAGCAGACTGCTCCTGCAGAACTGGGGGAGACACCCCAATACTGTGAGTACCCCAACAGCAGAAGTGAGAAAGGGAGACCTCCTCACCCAAACACACACCCCACTGGAGAAACTGAAGCTCCGTTTGTGGGAGAAGTTTCTGACCTTACCTGTAGCTGAGTCAATTTAGAGAGTCGAGTGAAATACAGGGGTAGAGGAAGCAGCAGAAAGGCCCTGGGAGCTCACTGGGTCCCCCACACAGCCCATTCCTGCCTGGCACCACAGGGATCCATAGGGAGGACAGCCAGAAGATTGGGGGGTAAAATTCCACAGGGAGAAGGAAATCTCTAACTGAACTTTGAAACAATTTGCAAGGAGCAAGAAGCCTCCTGACCAGAACTCAGGGGGAGGGCACAAATCTGCTGTGCAGACTCCACAGACAAGGGAAGAACAAGCCCTTTTCTTTCACAGCTGGGAGGCAGTAGTCTGGGGCAAGTTTTCAAGCCCGTCTCACCCACAGCCTGGAAACAGACTTGGACTGTTGAGGGAGGTTGCATGGTGGGAGTGAGAACATCCCTTCAGTTTTTGCGTGAGCTAGGTAAGGCCTGTAACTGCCAGCTTTCTCCCACTCCCTGACAACCTGCATGATTCAGCAGAGGCAGCCATAATCCTCCTAGGTACACAACTCCAGTGACCCATCCCCCCACAACAGCTGCAGCAAGACCTGTCCACGGAGAGTCTGAGCTCAGATACACCTAGCCCTGTCCCTACCTGATGGTTCTTCCCTACCCACCCTGGTAACTGAAGATAAAGGGCATATAATCTTGGAAGTTCTAGGGCCCTACCCACCATCATTTCTTCTCTGTACTACCACAGCTGATGCTTTCTGGAAAGTGCTACCTCCCAGCAGAAGACCAACCAGCACAAAAATAGAGCATTAAATCACCAAAGCTAAGGATCCTCACAGAGTCCATTGCAGCTACCTCCCTCCCCTGCCCTACCCACCTCCACCAGAACTGGTGCTGGTGTTCATGGCTGAGAGACCACAGATGATTCATATTACAGGACTCTGGGCAGACAAGCCCCAGTACCAACACAGAGCCTGGTAGACTTGCTGGGTGGCTAGACCCAGAAGAGTGACAACAATCACGGCAGTTTGGCTCACAGAAAGCCACTCCATAGGAAAAGGGGGAGAGTATTAAATCAAGGGGAACAATCTGAACAACAGCCTTTAGCCCCAGACCTTCCCTCTGACAGAGCCTATCCAAATGAGAAGGAATCAGAAAACCAACCGTGATAATAGGACAAAACAAGGTTCTTTAACACCTGCCAAACATCACACTAGTTTACCAGCAATGGAGTCAAACCAAGAAGAAATCCTAATTTACCTTAAAAAGAATTCAGGAGGTTAGTTATTAAGCTAATCAGGGAGTTACCAGAGAAAGGCAAAGCCCAATGCAAGGAAATCCAAAAAACAATCTATGAAATGAAGGGAGAAATATTCAAGGAAATAGACAGCATAAAGAAAAACAATTAAAAATTCAGGAAACTTTGGACACATTGTGAAATGCTCTGGAAAGTCTCAGCAATAGAATTGAACAAGTAGAAGAAAGAAATTCAGAGCTCCAAGACAAGGTCTTCAAGTTAACCCCATCAAACAAAGACAAAGAAAAAAGAATAAGAAAATATGAACAAAGCCTCCAAGAAGCCTGGGATTATGTTAAACAACCAAACCTAAGAATAATTAGTGTTCCTGAGGAAGAAGAAAATTCTAAAAGCTTGGAAAACATACTTGGGGAAACAACCAAGGAAAACTTCCCCAGCCTTGCTAGAAACCTAGACATCCAAACAGAAGAAGCATAAAGAATACCTGGGAAATTCATTGCAAAAAGATCATCACCTAGGCACATTATCATCAGGTTATCCAAAGTTAACACAAAGGGAAGAATCTTAAGAGCTGTGAGACAGAAGCACCAGGTAATGTCAAAGGAAAATCTACCAGATTAACAGCAGATTTCTCAGCAGAAACCCTACAGGCTAGAAGGGATTGGGGCCCTATCTTCAGCCTCCTCCAACAAAATAATTATCAGCCAAGAATCTTGTGTCCAGCAAAATTGGCATACAAGGGACATATCTTAATGTAATAAAAGCCATCTATGACAAACCCACAGCCAACATAATACTGTATGGGGAAAAGTTGAAAGCATTCCCTCTGAGAACTGGAACAAGACAAAGATGCCCACTCTCACCACTCCTCTTCAAAATAGTACTGGAAGTCCTAGCCAGAGCAATCAGACAAGAGAAAGAAATAAAAGGCATCCACACTGGTAAAGAGGAAGTCAAACTGTCCCTGTTTGCAGGTGATATGATCGTTTACCTTGAAAACCCTAAAGACTCCCCCGGAAAGCTCCTAGAACTAATAAAAGAATTCAGCAAAGTTTCTAGATATAAGGTTAATGTACACAAATGAGTAGTTCTTTTATACACAAACAGCAACCAAGTGGAAAATCAAATCAAGAACTCAACCCCTTTTACAATAGCTCCAAGAAAAAATAAAATACTTAGGAATATACCTAACAAAGGAGTTGAAAGAACTCAACAAGGAAAACTATAAAACACTGCTGAAAGAAATCATAGAGGACACAAACAAATGGAAACACATCCCATGCTCATGGATGGGTAGAATCAATATTGTGAAAATGACCATACTGCCAACAGGAATCTACAAATTCAATGCAATCCCCATCAAAATACCACGAATATCCTTAACAGAATTAGATAAAACAATTCTAAAATTCATATGGAATCAAAAAAGAGCTTGCATAGCCAAAGCAAGACTAAGCAAAAAGAACAAATCTGGAGGCATCACACTACCTGATTTCAGACTATACTGTAAGGCCATAGTCACCAAAACAATGTGATACTGGTACAAAAATAGGCATACAGACCAATGGAACAGAATAGAGAACCCAGAAATAGGCCCAGATGCTCATAGCCGACTGATCTTTGGCAAAGCAAACAACAACATAAAGTTGAGAAAGGACACCCTTTCAGCCAATGGTGCTGGGATGATTGGCAAGCCACATGTAGGAGAATGAAACTGAATCCTCATCTCTTACCTTATATAAAAATCAACACAAGATAGATTAAGGACTTAAACCTAAGACCTGAAATTATAAAAATTCTAGAAGATAACATCAGAAAAACCCTTCTAGACATTGGCTCAGGCAAGGATTTAATTACCAACAACCCAAAAACAAATGCAATAAAAACAAAGAGAAAAAGCTGGGACCTAATTAAACTAAAGAGCTTTTGCATGGCAAAAGGAACAATCAGCAGGGTATACAGACAACCCACAGAGTGGGGGAAAATCTACACAATCTATACATCTGACAAAAGACTAATATCCAGAATCTACAACAAACTCAAATCAGTAAGAAAAACAAACAGTACCATCAAAAGTGGGCTAAGGATGTGAATAGGCAATTCTCAAAAGAAGATATACAAATGGCCAACAAACATATGAAAAAACACTCAACATCCCTAATGGTCAGGGAAATGCAAATCGAAACCACAATGCGATACCACTTCAACTCCTGCTAGAATGGCCATAATCAAAAAACCAAAAAACCATAGATGTTGGCATGGGTACGGTGATCAAGAAACACCTCTGCACTGCTGATGGGGAAACAGTGTGGAGATTCCTTAAAGAACTAAAAGTAGAACTAGCATTTGATCCAGCCATCCCACTACTGCGTATCTATCCAGAGGAAAAGAAGCTATTATTTGAAAAAGATACTTGCACACGAATGTTTACAGCGGCACAATTCACAATTGCAAAATCATGGAAACAACCCAAATGCCCATCAATCCAGTGGATAAAGAAACTGTGGTGGCTGGGCGCGGTGGCTCATGCCTGTAATCCCAGCACTTTGGGAGGCCGAGACGGGTGGATCACAAGGTCAGGACTTTGAGACCAGCCTGGCCAACATAGTGAAACCCCGTCTCTACTAAAGATACAAAAAATTAGCTGGGCATGGAGGCGCACGCTTATAATCCCAGCTACTCAGGAGGCTGAGGTAGGAGAATTGCTTGCACTCGAGAGGCAGAGGTTGCAGTGAGCTGAGATCACGCCATTGCACTTCAGCCTGGGTGACAGGATGAGATTCCATCTCAAAAAAAAAAAAAGAAAGAAAGAAAAAAAGAAACTATGGCATATATGTGTATATATATATATATATGTATGCACACGAAGGCATAAGAATGATACAATGGACTTTGGGGACTGGAGGGGGAAAGCGGGAGGAAGACTTTGAGAGTCCCCCTTTTAGAGTAGGCAGGGAAAGTTGTAGCATGGGTTGTGTGCACAGCTCAGAGGGTCCCACAGTGTGGCTGAATGGTCAGTGTGTGGGTGCTGATGTCAGCCTGGCCTCCAGATGCATTCTCTGGGCAAGGTGCTTCTTCTCTGCATCTGGGCTCCCCCGGCTGTAACATGGGTGATCATCCCCCACCTCCAAGGTTGCCGGGAATGCTAAATGAGAGAACTGCAAAATTGCAGGGCTAGCTGTTACAATCATTTCCCACCCAAGTCCTGGGGTGTTCTAGAGAGCAGCCTTGCCCTGTGGCAGTGTCCTTCAAAGTGTTAGTTGCTGGATTATGAGCACTAACTTTGCTTCTTTCTTTTTGGGGTCAGGGGGAGACAGAGTCTGCTCTGTCTCCCAGGATGGAGTGCAGTGGTGATGCAATCTCAGCTCACTGCAACCTCCGCCTCTCAGGTTCAAGTGATTCTCATGCCTCAGCCTCCCAAGTAGCTGGGATTACAGGCACATGCAACCAAGCCCAGCTAATTTTTTTGTATTTTAGTAAAGATGGGGGCTTCACCATGTTGGCCAGGCTGGTCTGGAACTCCTGAGCTCAAGCAATCCTCCTGCCTCAGCCTCTGAAAGCATTGGGATTACAGGCGTGAGCCACTGTGCTGGGCCTACGAGCACTAACTTTACTTTCTAATGCTTACTACCCCGCTCATAATTCCTTCCTTGCAAAGGGAGGTAGGGGTGCAAGGGAAGGCTAAGGTCTGCGGAGGCATCTGCTGGCTCTCTATGTACATCAGCTCACTGTCGTAGATACCACTAGAGCATCTGCAGATCCAAAAAGGATGCAGGAGATCCATTTCCTTGCCACCAACATACAGCATGTTTCACAATGGGATAGAGTTTTTTTTAAAAAAAATTATTATTTACTATTGATATTTTAGATACAAGATCTCATTCTGTCACCCAGGCTGAAGTACAGTGGCATGATCATGGCTCACTGCAGCCTCAGCCTCTTGAGTAGCTGGGATTACAGGCATGCACCACTGCACCTAGCTAATTAAAAAAACATTTTGTAGAGATGGAATCTCACCGTACTGCCCAGCTGGTCTTGAACTCCTAGCCTCATTCGATCCTCCCACCTTGGCATCCGAAAGTTTTAGCACTGTAGGCATAAACCACTGTGTCACAGGGACTAGGATTTAAATGCCTCTTTTGCAACACGGTGGTATTTCTTATAGCCCTGGCCTTTTTCAGGGCATCTGCTTTTATTACCAGCAACAAACCACTATGAATTCTCATTGTTTGTAGATTCTTTAATAACAGAATAGTAAGCACATTATTCTTGTTTTATACAAAAATAAGAGAGAAGTATGTATGTATGTCTTCTAGCTCCAAGAATGTGTCTCCAAATCATTCCAGAGCCACAGCAGTGAGTGACAGAGACGAGAAGAGCTGACAGAGCCACCTGTCTCCCTGCCGACAGCCTCCTGATTATGCTGGGCTGGGGATCCCAGCCAGCGCTGTTCCTGGGCAGCAGGGGGTAGAGACTACCCTAGGTCCTCCCTGGCAAACTGCTTCCTGGAGGGCCCTGGCCAGTCTCTCAGCAGGACGCCCCTTGAAGGCTGCGTCCCTCACAGTACCCCACCCTGTTGCCTACTTCCCAGATGCAAGAACATGGAAGATAAGCAGATGTCTTTATACCAGATATTGTCAGGTTCCAATGCCTAGAAATAGGTCTTTCTGAGTAAGAATCCAGAAGAAGGAATCATCAAACTATTCTGAGGTTTCAAAGGCAGTTTTTAGAGCAATCCCTCAATATTGAAAAACTCTTTAAAATGCTTAACAATAGCTGGACATCAGATGCATAGGGGAATAGGAAAAAAGCAATGGTAGGGCAATGAAAGGAAGGGAAAAAGAACAGTTTGGAGGATGAAAGTGCCCAGAGTAAAAAAATGTGCTTAAATAATATGTGCAGACCTAAAAACAAACCTTTTTCAGGTTCTCCTTAGATTGGGGAAGAATTTAATTTGCTGCCTTCTTTTCTAGGTTGGATGCCACACCTGTGGTTCACTTCTCTAAGGATCCATACCAGATTTTATGGGGGAGATGTTGCTTAAAATGTGTTATCTTCTGCTACACATATTGGAATCCATTTTTACTTGAAGTTTTTGGAAATGCTAATGCTAGTTGTCAGCATATCCTTATGCTTATTGTTTTATTTATATCATAGTTTGGTCCAGAAAGAATTTTAGATGGCATATATAAATACATAAAATCCAATAGCAAAAGAAAAGAATTGGAAACAGGCAGACGAAGAAAATAAGACAGAGGGAAAATGAAAATAGAAAAAATGGGCAGGCATTCCTATATTTGCATCTATGTACATTCATATATATCAGTTTACATCAAGAAACTTTTAGTGCTAACTCTGAAAGTGATATACACAAATCATGTAAAAATTAATATTTAGCACATTTAAAATGAAAAGCCATGGTATATTCCATGAAAAAAATATACTGTGTTTAGGGGAGAAGGATGGTGTTGTGATGAGGCAGGGAGGGCTTGAAGTTTCTGGGGCTGCAAACAATTATAATTATTTTTTACAGTGTATATATTTGTTTTATGTACTTGTTAGACATTTATGATGCTTAGTTTACTATGGTCAAAGAAAAAAGTAATTTATTGTTAAAAGAAAAACTTTAAGCAAAGTAAATTTAACAGACTGAGAGTAAAGCATGATGCATGAGTCAGGCAGCACTCCAGACCAGAGGAGGTTCTGACAGCTCCAGACCAGAGGAGGTTCTGGCAGCTCCAGACCAGAGGAGGTTCTGGCAGCTCCAGACCAGAGGAGGTTCTGGCAGCTCCAGACCAGAGGAGGTTCTGGCAGCTCCACTGCAGCAGCACATGCAGCAACTTTTGTAGCTGATGCAGAAGGAAGACAAAGAAAATGTATTTGATTGGTTAGAGTGGAAATGTGAGGCAAGTTTGTGGCTTCTGGTTGGCTAAGCCTCTAGATTCATTTTACTGTTTATATTGGGCTTGGGTTTGCTTCCATAGGAACTTAAAGGACTAGAACTGCCACATCCTAATGGACTCCCAATTAAAAAAATTTTAGGCCGGGTGCAGTGGCTCACACCTGTAATCCCAGCATTTTGGGAAACCGGGGTGGGTGGATCACAAGGTCAGGAGTTCAAGACCAGCCTGGCCAACATGGTGAAACCCCGTCTCTACTAAAAATACAAAAAATTAGCCGGATGTGGTGGTACACACCTATAATCCCAGCTACTCAGGAGGCTGAGGCAGAAGAATCGCTTGAACCCAGGAGGTGGAGGTTGCTGAGCAGAAATCACATCATTGCACTCCAGCCTGGGTGACAGAGCGAGACTCCATCTCAAAAAAAAAAAAAATTTAACCCCATATTGGTGGTGTATGGTTCTGTTTTCCTTTAGTGAGACAGTAGAGGGAAGAGACTCAGTCCTGGCAGACAAGAGACACAGTTATCAGGCTCTCCCTAGGCCTCACACATCCAGGCATCTTTCTTCCTGCACCTTCTTTCCTCCTTTAATAAGCTGACCCAAGTCATGGAGTAGAAACCTGGCTGACTGGGCTGAATTCCTAAGCATAAAAGGAAGAACCTTACCATTTATCTCCCTGAGAAATATCTGCCAAGGTTGTGGAAGTAAGGCTCTGACATTCCTAATAAGCACCTGACCAGATCAGATCCAGCTGGCCACAAGATAGATTCCAGTGCTCACCTTTCACTGACTTTTGCCTCATTATAGTTTTGTGGTAATACTAAAATCTCCACCTGAAGGAGGGTGTATCTGCCATTTTCTGTACATGGAACATGTTAGGGTGTGACGCCCTACTACACAGGTGCAGAGGAAACCCCACCTAAACATATTTGGGTGCCACTCCCTTTTTCCACCTCGACTTCCTTAAAATGACAAGCTCAAAGCCCCTTGGCGAGCTGGCACCAGGGGCCCGTTTCTGTGCACAGTTCCCCTGTGCTGCTTGAGCCACAAGCCTAACCCTTGCCTGAGAAAAATTCCCATTTTGCCTGGTGTTAATCTCTACTTATGCAAAAGTCAAAGACCTCGAGGTGCAGGGTACAGTGACATTAGTGTTCTCATCACTCTGAAGAGTTAGTAACATTATTTGAGAAGTAGGATTAAACAAGTGTCTAGATTCCATCTGGTTTCGTGTCATTCAGCACTCCACCCTGTGAGCGCAGTCCGTGCTTGGTAGCCGACTTGTTGACCAGCCTCTCCACTTCTGCCCATCCCTGTGCGTGACTTTCTTGTGTGTTTCCTGGGTCCTTGTTTCTCCCATCTCTGCTCAGGACTGACTTGGAGAGTACACTGAGAAACATTTCCGACGTTAGCCACAAATTTGTCTGAGATGGCATTTCAGTAGCACTTCTCAATTTGACCTGGACCTTCACACACAGAGTTAGGAAGAGGCTGATGTGGAAGGAGAGGTGAGGGTGGGGGAGACTGGTGGCCCCACGAATCAGGAGTGCCTGGGTCTACAGAAAGGGGACTGAGCATTCAGTCACACGTGAAGGTGTCGGCTACTTCTCGAGTAAATAGCTCACATAGGCTGGTGGAACACAGATGGTGCCTCTTACCAACACACAGCACATATAGAAAAATCTGTGTTCACTGGTCTGGAGATTCGAGAATCCAGTGGGTGCTCCACTTGATTAGATATTGCTATCCATAAGATTTGGCTCAACACCACCCTAGCCAACTCATTTCTCAGCTTCTGTGTTCATTTATGGTTAACCAGTTTGGTTAAAAATTTCTTCTGCCTTTGAAATACATAGAAACACGTTGTGCTCCAATCCTGAGTCCCAAGCTAATATACCCCCCAAAATGTTAGGCTAATTACGTGCGAAGTTCTTAATTCTAAGTTGTACAGACAAAGCTACATACTTCAAAATCTCTCCAAGTTTTCTAATATAATATTATACCCATGAATTGCTCTAGTGCCTTATTTGTCCTTGAATTAAATTAAAGGAAATTGAGAGGTAGGAAGGATTCACTCCTGTCTACCGTGCTAAATCATTCTAAGCACCAAACAAGCATTTTACCTTGGGACCCTAATTAAAGTTACTTCATATCATTTTTATTGTGAACCCCAGAGAAACACACACGTAAACAAAACTGACAGTCTTGGACAGTTATTAACCATCAATGTCAAACCTTGTCACCCTAACACAGAACCTGTCACGCTGTGCTGGTGCACACAAAGCCCATCCTCAATCCACCACGTAGAAATGATGTCGAAATTGAGGTTTCCTAGTCAATTCTCTCCTTAGTAGGCCCTTAAGTGTTAGATTTTTTTCCCTAAAGCATTAATTGTGGCCAGTTGTGCATACAGCTCTGTTGTTATTGAAGAAATGGTAACAAACTGTTATTCCTCATTTTGACTCTTGTTCATCCATTCATTCAGCAGCTATTTATCTAGTAACTATGTATGAAGCAAGATGCTAGGCTCCTGGGGAGTTTAAAAAAAAGAATTGCCCATAATGGCATCAACATATAGGAGAAAGATAAAGTATGTGTTAATTTAATCCCTGGAAATTAAATTTTGGTTCAAATGTGGTTTCAAAAGACACAACTTGAAGAATCCTGTGGCAAATTCTTTCACAAAGCAAGGAACCCACTTATGATAAAAAAGGAGTCTTTACTTACTTTGTAAATTGGAATTTTGTTATAAAGAAAGTGGCTCCTAAGGTTGAGAGGTCGCTGAAGAATGCTAGATTTCTTCCTGCCATTCACTAGAGGGCATACGTGGTGAACAGAGCATTGAAGATGGGAAGAGACTTGGACAAGAAAACAGGAGAGAGTGCATGACGGAAGGAGGGAGAATGGGGACCCCCAGAAGAGTGGGGAGAGGTAGTAGTACCGGTTTAGGGGATGTCTCTAAATTAAGGCAGAGAAGGTAAGATGGACCTAATGCCCACTGTCACCCTCAAGGAGCTGGTGGCATGGTGAAAACTGTGCTCAAGTGAGGACTATCATCTTGGCTGCTGTGTGGCTGAAAGTGAAACAAGCAAACCTGTGAGTAATCCAGGAACTGGGACCTTAACTATGACATGGTAATTGCCCCATAAACGGCATACCTCGACCATACCTCGGCTTTCTGTTGAAACTGCTCTCTGTAACCCTAATGTGACAGACGAGCAGTCCAAACCATCACCATTTTGGCCCCCGCGCCATTTTAAGAAAAACTAAGACTTGTAATAAGTAACTAAGGTCTGTAATTTTCCACCCTACCCCAGACAATGTGTAAACTAATGCTTATCTTGACTTCTGTGAACCACTTAAGAAACAATCGGAATGTCCAAAGTCACCCCGGCCCTCGGAATGGCCAAAGCCCCTCGCCCTCACCCCTGCCCAGGAGGTGGTTTTCGGGCATAAAAGGTCTTGACACCCTCCTTTCGGGGTCACGGGTTAGAGAGATGCGAGTCCTCCGTGACCACCGGCAATAAAGACCCTGTAATTTGGCCTAGTCTTTGTCTCAGTGGTGATTTCGTGCTCCCTCAGTTACAACATAATGTCCTTTTTTTTGTAACCCATTCAGTGGCTGGCAGAGGAAGTGTATCAGGCAGATGCAAAGAACCTTGGAGAGAAAGAACAAGTGTCCTCAGGAGACTGATGTAGAGGAACATGGAGTCCCCCTGAGCCCACCTCGGTTTTCTCTGTGTGGCTTCATGCAATCCTGTTATCCACCCGACTCAATTAGTTCTCCTGGTGTCATGGAGGCAGCAGCAGCCAGTCGCCAGACATGCTGCAGAGGCAGCCTCTGAGAGCAGCTCCTTCTCCGGTGTAAAATAGCAGATCTTTGCACTGCTAAGAACAGCCCAATTCACCCAGGACTGTTTGCTCCTTAACAACGAAAGGAGGAGGAAAGACTGTTGTTGAGGACTGTCCACATGCCTGGCACCCTCACCTCGGCTCAGCTCTCTGGATACACATACCTCAGTGACGTCATTGACCTTTTCAATTCCTAGATTCCTTCAAATAATCCATTTGGAACCCTTGTCCATCAGCTTGTTTCAATCTTTGTGAACAGCTTCTGCTTTCAGCCTGTGCATGTTCTTGGGAACAATGAGAGGCATCTAATTTAAAATCATTGCATAAACGGTACTTTGGTTTTTGCTTGCCTTGCTAGGATACTAAGACATCACAGGGCAGACCCGCGTTGATTTATACCATTTAACTAGCAATCTTGATGCTTTTAATCCCTTGAACTGCTCATCTCTGGCCTCACAGTTTGTGCACTGTGGGTTCTCCTGTTGGAACTCTCTCCGCACAGCGGCCTGGCTCACCTCTTGCTTCCTTCAGGCCACTTCCCCATTGTCACCCCAGCAGGGGTACTCTGGTTAACCAGTGTGAAATAGCAACACAGGCTCAACACACACACACACACACCCCCAACTATATGTTGATATTTATATTTTCCATCCCATGTATCACCGTTTGACCTACTATTTGTTTACTTTCTTGTTCATTGCCTCTTCCCCTCCCACTAGAATGTCAGCATCACAAAGACAAGGTCTTTGTCCATTTTATTCCCCGTTACAGTCCCAGGTCCTATAACACTTGATAGATGCTCAAAAAATATTTACTGAATGAATTATGCCTTTCAAAATATAGAACTTTCTTCTTAATATTTATCAATCTAAAGTGAGGAAGTTTCTATTTGTCTGCAACTTTTCCCATGATTTTAGAGGGTGTTCAGAGAGCAAGAGGTTGGGCAAGTGAGAGATGTATGCTTTTGTTTTTTATCTATTGTTACTCATTTAAATAAAAATAAGAAACTAAAATATACACGCAAAGTTCTCAGAACATAAGAGACACTGAGACAGCTCTGTGTCCCAGAACCAGGTTGAAAATCAGTGTAGCTTAATGCCAGATCCAATTCCAATGTTAAGTCATCTCATGTGACCTATCTTTAGAGAAAACGGTATCTGATCGTGGATTCAGGGGCTCCCGGTTAGAATGCAGTAATGTTGTAGAGAGTGAGAGGATATCTCACTGTTGTGATATGGATTCCCAGATCAAATCCCCCTCAGATTTGACCTAGTGTTCTGAAACAAGCATGAATACTCCTGTGGCCCCCTGCTGCCACCGCCTCCACCATTGCTGCCATTTCCCCTGCTGAGCCCTGCAGTTCTGAAACTCCCTGATGCTCAGGCCTTGGGGAACAATGAGCAGAGTGGCTATTGCTCTCATGGTGCCCTCAACCCTATCCTAGCTAAGATGGGAGGAGCTGGCCCCAGGAGGGGAACCAAAGGGGCTGGTGGAGAGGGAAGCTGAGATGAAGCCGCTGGTTTTTGCAAACACAGCATTCCTTGATGTAGATAGCCTCAGGCACTCTGAGTTCAAGGAGTAGGAGAAGATGGATTAATACCAGAGCGCACAGACTCCAGAGGGAACTGAGTAACAACAGACATCCAGCCAGGCCTGCCTTAGTACCTGGACCAGAAATCCCAAGTCAGCCTGTACCCCTAGATCGTCCCCAGGCCCCTCCCTGTCTGGTTTTCAGGCAAGAAGAGGACCAGGTGGCTTGGCTTTCTGCTTTCTAGAGATTTTCGTCCGGAGTAAGGCTCCATGAGGTCAGTGAAGCCAAGTGGCTCACTGTGTAAATAAAACCCCAGGCAGCCGGTCCTGGTACCAGCCACAGGTGCCAGTGCTGGTGTGCAGTGATTACACAGCTTAGGATCTCATTCTGAACCTCACTAGGCTGAACTCACTGCAGTTCCCCAAGTTCCCTGTTTGGGGGTTGCAAACCCTCTGCCAATAAAACCCTTCTGCTCCCAACTTGTTGGCTTGGCTAAGCTTGGAACTCAGCTAAAGCAACACCACCCCCCAGGAAGCCTCTAGACATCCATAGCCTGGGACCTCCTGTGCATCCGCAGCATCTTGTGCAAAGCTCCAGTGCCACATGAATCCCACTGGAGAATGTCCTGTTGGCTCAGCTGTCACCTCCCTAGACTGTGAGCTACTTGACGGCAGGAACTTCCTGGGGGTCATAGGTCTAGAATACATGAGGCACTTAATAGATGTGTATTGAATGAATATGTGAAGAGAACGGTATATACAGGTAAATGTTAAGAAAATGCAGAAAATGAAGCACTTACTTCCACTAAATTTCTTGGGGAAGAAATATTTTAACAACTCCATGAAAGGTGAGATTGGATTTAGCAGGTGGAAGCTGGGCAGAGGGAGGACCCCTGCAAGGCGCAGGAAATGCAAGACGCATAGGTGGGCAGCACTGTGGCCTTTGCCACCTGCTCGCGGCTGTGGCCTTGAGCAATCTATCAAGCCCTGTGCATCTCAATCCCCATTAGGAAGGTGGGAATAATAACAGCACCTATTTCTCAGGTTCTGAGGACCAGATGAGCTAACACACTCCCAGGGCTCAGAACAGCAGCTCTGGGCGCACCACAGCCTGGCCAGGCTTGTGGGTTTCTCGGCTCACGTACGCAAAAACCACGCTCTGGAGGTTCAGTGATGCCAGCCAGGTGCACACAACTGGCTGAAACCGGCTTGTGCACCTCCACACTTACACATTTTCCATGACCTCTCCACGGGTTAGCACTGATAAGACACACTAGATAAAAAGTGTCTCTCAGAGGAAAACTGTGCTCTACCAAAGCACTTCCTAGTTAACTTGAAACTCCCTGATAAAGCCTTAAGGGAACTGAAGTAATGAATAAATCATCTTCTTTCAAAAAAAAAAAAGTGGTATAATTGTATACAGTAAAACATGCAAATCTTAAAACTATAGTTTCATAGCTTTAAGAAGGGTATAGAGCTGGGTAGTTACCACCTTCATAGAGAACACTCCCCCGCCTCAGAAAGTTCCCTCCGCCGCCCCTTTCCTGTATCTCCTCCTCACCTGGCAATCCAGTTTTGGTTCCTATTCCATGGGTGGGTGCTGTGGCTGCAGCGCTTTACACTCAAGGAACCCTGCGGAAAGGACTCCCTGGTGTCTGGCTTCCGCTGAGAGCGATGCTTTTGGGATTCATCCATGCTGTGTGTGTACTGGAAGTTTGCTCCATTTCACTGCCTGGTCGTAATCACCTTAAGTGGATGACTGATGTATTTCAGCAGGCTTTGCCATATCATTATTCATTAACATTTTCTCCATTGAAAGAATATTCATATTTTAAAATTTACATTTCTCATGTTTACTGTGATCTTATTTCTTTTATAGAATTAAGATATAAACTATCTTCTTCCAGTAACACATCAATAGACTGACAATATTGTAGGCTAGAATTGCTAAACACTAATTGATGGGTTCAGCGCCCCATTGATGATAATTAAGGCCATCTGCTTCAAATTGTCATCGTAGAGGGAAACCAAATCCCAATTACAAGGTAAAGCTTCTGTAAGTTTAGCTGATGTTGACAGATTGTGGAAATGAGGAAGTGTTTCTGTGGATGAATTGCAAATGAAGGCAGCTGCATACTGAGGAACACTGAAACATTTTGCCCTAAAAAAAGAGAAAGGAATATGTCTTCTGGAAATAGTGTAGCTATTTGAGCATTGTGACCCCGAAAATGACCAGCGAGGGCCAAGTAAAGGTAAAATCTAAGGAGACTGGGTGGCCAGGAGGGGGGCGTATAAGCTCCAGGATGTCACCAGAGATGATAAAAAGAGGTGGAAATCATAGTTTTAGCACCATTTTGTAACTGTAGGTAGAAGCGAATATTGCCACCTTCTCTATGCTCTGTTGACCTCACAAAAAAAAGATTATTCAGAGGAAATTATGAGAAAATTCACTGAGTTTGTTGAAAATGTGTAGCTACTGAGAGTGCAAGTAACTAGGACTGTAATGGGCGTGTTTCCTTCACAGGCTCCTTTACAAAATCTTGTCCATCTGATATGAACATTTCTGTACAACTCAGTATATGCCCAGTCCTCCAAGTGCCCAGCCTAGGACAATGCAGTGTATTCAATTATGAGTGAGGTTTAAGAAAAGATAAAGGAAAAGATACCCAGTTTTAATACAAAGATGCTATTTAAACCACATGAAGCAGAGCACCAGAACCTACCAACAAATGAAAAATGTGAATTTAGTAACCATTAAATCAAAATATTGCATGGAGGGGCTGGGCACACTGGCTCACACCTGTAAACCCAGCACTTTGAGAGGCCAAGGTGGGTGGATCTCCTGAGGTCAGTAGTTTGAGACCAGTCTGATCAATATGGTGAAACGTGTCTCTACCAAAAATACAAAAATTAGCTGGTTGCAGTGGCATGTGCCTGTAATCCCAACTATTCAGGGGCTGAGGCAGGAGAATCCCTTGAACCCGGGAGGCAGAGGTTGCAGTGAGCCAAGATTGCGCCATTGCATTCTGGCCTGGGCCACAAGAGTGAAACTCCATCTCAAAGTAAATACAACATAACATAACATAACATAACATAACATAACATAACATAACATAACATAACAAAATATTGCATAGAGCAAACAAAAATGTGACCAAACATCACTATGAATTCAGAAAATTTATGGAAGCAATTGCCACATTTGGAAAAATCACACAGTTGGTAAAGTCACGTAAACAGGTCTCATTTCCAGCAGATAATTAACAGTATAAAAGTAAACACTAAGGGAGAGAATATTAGTAACTAAAAAGTTGATTGGTGGATAACAATAATACTACTATCAATATTATTTTTGAAGCAGAGTCTTGCTGTGTCACCCCAGGCTAGAGTACAGTGGCACGATCACAGCTCACTGTAGCTGTAGCTGGGACTACAGGTGCATGCCATCACACCCAGCTAAATTTTTTTTTTTTTTTTGAGACAGAGTTTCGCTCTTGTTACCCAGGCTGGAGTGCAATGGCATGATCTCAGCTCACTGCAATCTCCACCTCCTGGGTTCTAGCAATTCTCCTGCCTCAACCTCCTGAGTAGCTGGGACTACAGGTGTGCGCCACCATGCCCAGCTAATTTTTGTATTTTTAGTAGAGACGGGGTTTCACCATGTTGACCAGGATGGTCTAGATCTCTTGACTTCATGATCCACCCACATTGGCCTCCCAAAGTGCTGGGCGTGTGAGCCACTGCGCCCGGCCTTTTTTTTTGTAGTAAAAGGTTCTCACTATGCTGTCCGGGCTGATCGCAAACTCTTGATCTCGAGTGATCTTCCTGCCTTGACCTCCCAAAGTGCTGGGATTACAGACATGAGCTACTACACCTGATCAGATAATATTATTAATGAAAAATTTCTCATAGAAGGGAAGTAGTATATACCATATGAAGAAATACAGGAAATAAGGTATTATATAAAGTGATAATTATAAAGATATTTTCTAAACTGGAAATATAAACTTTTCTGAATTTTATAAGAACATCACAGAAAGTACAAAATAAGAAAAACAAATGACTTAGTGAAAGACTCTAAAAAATTATAAAAATAGAACGTAAATCAAAATGATACAATCAGCCTAAGAAGCAATGTATTTGCCGAATCAGTCAATGTAAATGGGCTGACTTACTTTTTAAGAGTGTTAAATTAGATGAAAAAGCATATCTCAATTCCATGCTATCTACAAGAGACACACCTAAAATGTGTGATTCAGGAAGGTTTTAAAAGAATTAGCACAGATATTCCAGGAAAATACAAACAAAAATCAAGGTCACAAACTCAATGTGAGATATGATGAAATTCAGATGAAATGTATTACACAGGAACCAAAAAAAAGCAATTTATGATACATCAAAAAAATTCACAATTTAGATATAACAGTTATGAACACCTAAGTACTAATAATATTCAGAAAGCTGAAATTACAGGTATTACAAGAAGATAAGGAAGAAATAATACTACTCATAGCAGACTTTAATCACTTCTTTCAGCCCATGGCAGATCATGTAGAAAAAAATAAATGTAAGTATACAGAACATTTCTGTAAACTCTGTAATCCAAAGACATAAGTCTTTCTTCAAATGTTCATGAAATGGCAATAAAACTAACCACTAAACGACAAAAAACAAAAAAAAAAAACCAAAAAAAAAACCAAACAAAACCAGTAAGTCCCAAAATGTAGGAAAAAGGGAAACGTGATTTTCTGATCACAATATCAGTAAATTAGTAATCAGTAGGAAAACCAGAAATTTAAAAATACTTTTTAAACTAAACATTTTAAAAACCCTTTTAAATAATTCTCCATTAAAAAAGAAATAGAATCCATAGTTGCAGAATTTTGAGAAACCAACAAAATGAGAATGCTACATATAGGAGTCTACAGGATTGAACTGAAGCAGAGTCCAGAATAAAATTCAAACTTTAATAATAATATAAATCTAAACAAGAGAAAGGATGAAAGTATTCAAATATTTAAGAGAGAGAGAGAGTGAGAGAGAGATAAAAGGAAAGAGAAAACAACCTAAGGATTAAAAATAGAAACTAAAGTGTCTCTTGACTGGTGTGGTAATAAAGAAGCTAATGAATTTGATAGTAGAAAAACTTTAAAACTAATAATACATAAAACCAGAAGTTGATCTATTTAAATAAACCAACAAAATAGAGAAACCGTTAACTAACCACAAAAAGGAGAAAGGAATAAAAGAAGAAAGAGGAAAATAAGCAAACTAGACAACACGATGCCAAAAGCTGAAAATATTGCACAAAGAGAAAAGTCAGACACACATCTTACTTGTAAATACTGACTTTAAAATTTTAAAATAAGAACCTAGTGGCATGAGACAAGGGTGTTCTCTCTCAACATTCCTATTCAACATAGTATTGGAAGTTCTAGCCAGAGCAATCAGGCGAGAAAAAGAAATAAAGGTATTCAATTAGGAAAAGAAGAAGTCAAATTGTCTCTATTTGCAGACGACATGATTGTATATTTAGAAGACGCCATCGTCTCAGCCCAAAATCTCCTTAAGATAATAAGCAACTTCAGCAAAATCTCAGGATACAAAATCAATGTGCAAAAATCGCAAGAATTCCTATACAACAATAACAGACAAAGAGCCAAATCATGAGCAAACTCCCCATTCACAATTGCTACAAGAGAATAAAATACCTAGGAATACAAGTAACAAAGGACAGGAAGAACCTGTTCAAGGAGAGCTACAAACCATTGCTCAAGGAAGAAGAGAGGACGCAAACAGATGGAAAAACACTCCATGTTCATGGTTAGGAAGAATCAATATTGTGAAAATGGCCATACCGCCCAAAGTAATTTATAGATTCAATGCTATCCCCATCAAGCTATCAATGACCTTCTTCACAGAACTGGAAAAAACCACCTTAAACCTCATATGGAAACAAAAAAGAGCCCTCATAGCCAAGACAATCCTAAGCAAAAAGAACACAGCTGGAGGCATCGCGCTACCTGATTTCAAACTATACTCTAAGGCTACAGTAATCCAAACAGCATCGTACTGGTACCAAAACAGAGATATAGGCCAATGGAACAGAACAGAGGCCTCGGAAGTAATGCCACACATCTACAACTATCTGATCTTTGACAAACCTGACAAAAACAAGCAATGGGGAAAGGATTCCCCTGTTTAATAAATGATGTTGGGAAAATTGGCCAACCACGTGCAGAAAGCTGAAACTGGACCCCTCCCTTACACTTTATATAAAAATTAAAGCCAGATGGATTAAAGATTTAAACATAAGACCTAACACCATAAAAACCCTAGAAGAAAACCTAGGCAATACCATTCAGAACATAGGCATAGGCGAGGACTTCATGACTAAAACACCAAAAGCATTGGCAACAAAAGCCAAAATAGACAAATGGGATGTAATTAAACTCCAGAGCTTCTGTACAGCAAAAGAAACAATCATTAGAGTGAACCAGCAACCAACAGAATGGGAAAAAATTTTTGCAAGCTACCCATCTGACAAAGGGCTAATATCCAGAATCTACAAAGAACTAAAACAAATTTACAAGAAAAAAACAAATGACCCCATCAAAAAGTGGGCAAAGGATATGAACAGGCACTTTTCAAAAGAAGATATTTATGTGGCCAACAAACATATGAAAAAATGCTCATCATCACTGGTCATTAGAGAAATGCAAATCAAAACCACATTGAGATATCATCTCATGCCAGTTAGAATGGTGATCATTAAAATATCTGGAGACAACAGATGCTGGAGAGGATGTGGAGAAATAGGAACACTTTTACACTGTTGATGGGAGGGTAAATTAGTGCAACCATTGTCAAAGACAGTGTGGCGATTCCTCAAGGATCTAGAAATAGAAATGCCATTTGACCCAGCAATCCCATTACTGGGTATATACCCAGAGGATTATAAATCGTTCTATTATAAAGATACATGCATACATATGTTCATTGCGGCACTGTGTACAACAGCAAAGACTTGGAACCAACCCAAATGCCCATCAATGATAGACTGGATAAAGAAAATGTGGCACATATACACCATTAAAAACTATGCAGCCATAAAAAAGGATGAGCTCATGTCCTTTGCAGGGACGTGGTTGAATCTGGAAACCATCATTCTCAGCAAACTGACACAAGAACAGAAAATCAAACACCACATGTTCTCACTCATAAGTGGGTGTTGAACAATGAGAATACATGGACACAGGGAGGGGAACATCATACACTGGGGTCTGTTGGGGGGTGGGGGGCTAGGGAAGGGATAGCAGGGGGTGGGGGAGATGGGTGGGGGATAACATTAGGAGAAATCGCTAATGTAGGTGTCGGGGGATGGAGGCAACAAACCACCATGGCATGTGTATACCCATGTAACAATCCTATAAGATCTGCACATGTACCACAGAACTTAAAGTATGAAAATTAAAAAAAAAGAGAACCTAGTAGAAAAATCTAGCACCATATTAAAAGAGTAGCATAACACAACTGATTGGGATTTATTTCAGCATTGATGGTTGAATATTAGAAATATTTTAATACACTAATTTATTATATAATTATCTTAATGAACTCTGAAAATGATTTTGAAATAACCAGCATTTCTAATTTAAAAAATAATAAAACATAAATACATATTTTCTTAATATGATAAAGGATATTTCTACCTTAGCTTAAACAATAGCATCAGGATTTCTAGACAGACACTACTGATATCCTAACTGATTTCAGAGTAAATCATGGATTCCCTCACTTACCACTGTTATCACTGGAAATCTTAGTGCATTTAGACAAGAGAAAGAAATCAGACACATAAACATTGTAAGGATGATGTTTAGTCCCTTTTGTACTGTTAGAACAGAATACCACAGATTAGGTAGTTTATAAACAATAAACATTTATTTTTCCTGGTTCTGGAGGCTGGAAAGTCTAAGATTGAGGGACCTGCATTGATGGGGGCCCTCTTGCTGTGTCATCCCATAGCAAAAGGGCAAAGAGAGGGCAAGAGAGAGGTCAAGAAAAGGTTGAACTCATCTTCCTTTTGTAAGCAACCCAACCCACAATAATGAACCCACTCCTGTGACCACATCATTAATTAGTTCAAAAGGGGGCAGTGCCCCATGACCCAAACACTTCCCATTAGGCCCCACTACCCAGCACTGCCACATTAGGGATCAAGTTTACAACACAGGAACTGTGGGGACATATTCAAACTATAGCAGATGGTAAAAATATCACAGTTGGAAGATGATACAATTATATTCCAAGAGAATCAATTGTTAAGCTATTGGATACAAGGGAATTCAGGGAATAACAATGTAAACAATTACTATACAGAGAGGGAGGCTGGGCGAGGTGGCTCACACCTGTGATCGCAGCATTTTGGGAGGGTGAGTGGGCAGATCACTTGAGATTAGGAGTTAGAGACCAGCCTGGCCAAGATGGCGAAACCCCTGTCTCTACTAAAAATACAAAAATTAGCTAGATGTGGCAGCAAGCACCTGTAGTCCCAGCTACTTGGGAGGCTAAGGCAGGAGAATTGCTTGAACCCAGGAATCAGAGGTTGCAGTGAGCCAAGATCACACCATTGCACTCCAGCCTGGACATCACAGGCAAGACTCTGTCTCATAAAAAAAAAAAAGAAGCAGGGAGACATTTTTGGTGATGTAGGTATGAAGAGGATGACAATTCTTTCCACAGACAATGACAAAAACTGAGCAAAGTTATTAAAAGGCAACTATTTGCAAGCCCTGAAAAATGAGCAAAGGTAGACAAAAGCTTGAGAAGAGTTTGCAATAACTGAAATAAAAGACCATCACGTGGTCTCAGCAGCAGAATGTAGATAACAGAAAAATTACCCCTGAACTTGAAGATAGAACTACAGAAATTATTCAATTGAAAAATAAAGAATAAAAAAGTTTTAAAAATGAGCAATGCCAAGAGGCCCATGGGGCCATATCAAGCAGTCCAGCATACACGTAATTGGAATCACAGAGAGGAGACAGAGAGAGAGACAGAATATTTGAAGAAATAAAAACAAAAATAAATCTCAAATTTGATTCGTAAAAGTCAACAAAGCTCGATAAAAACACATTCGGACACATCATATCCAAACTACAAAAAGTCAATATAAAGAAAAGACATTGAATGCAACAAAACAAAAATTACGCGGAATAGAGAAAGGAAATGATGTCTGACTTCCCATCAGACAATGGATGCCAGAAGACACTAGTGTTTGTATTCAAACTGCTGAAAGAAAAAACATGTCAAAAAACAATTTTAGGCCAGGCACAGTGGCTCATACCTGTAACCCCAGCATTCTGAGAGGCCAAGGTGGAAGGATAATTTGAGTTTAGGAGTTTGAGATCTGCCTAGGCAACATGGTGAAACCCTGTCTCTACTAAAAACACAACAATTAGCCAGGTGTGGTGGCGCACACCTGTAGTCACAGCTACTTTGGAGACTGAGGTGAGAGGATTGCTTGAGCCTGGGAGGTTGAGGCTGTCGTGAGCCATGGTTGGGCCACTGCATTCAAGCCTGGGCAACAGAGCAAGACCCTGTCTCAAAAGAATTTTATATCCTCCAAGACTATACTTCAAGTATAAAGGTAAATTAAGGACATATTCAGATAAATGAAAACAGAACATTTGGTATAAGAGACTTGTACAATTGACTCTTAAGCAACACAGTGGCTAGGGACACCAACCCCTGCCCCACAGCAGTTGAAAATCTGTGTATAACTTTTGATTCCCTAGAAATTTAACTTCCAGTAGCTTACATTTGACTGGAAACCTTACTGATAACATAAATAATTGGTGAACATATATTTTGTATGTTTTATATATATATATATATATATATATATTATATACTGTATTCTTACAATAAAGTAAGCTAAGGAAAAATGTTATTAAGAAAATTATAAAGAAGTGAAAATGTATTTGCTATTCACTGAGTAAATGTGGACCATCACAAAGGTCTTCATCTTCATTGTCTTCACCTTAAATAGGCTGAGGAGGAGAAGGTGGGGTTGGTCTTGCTGTCTCAGGACTGGCAGAGATGGGAGAAAATCTACATGTAAGTGGACTACGCAGTTCAAGCTCATGTTCAAGGATTAACTGTACTATTAAAATTCCAAAGGAAGTCCTCAGGCTAAAGGAAAATGATACCAGGTGCTAACTCAGATACATAGGAAGAAATGAAGAGCACCAAAAGTGTAGGTAAATATACAAGACTTTATACCCATACATGCAACTGGTTAAAACGTAAATTAGAACACTGTGTTGTCAGGTTTATAAACTGTACAGAGTAATATGTATGACAACAGTAGCACAAAGGTTGGTAGTAAATAGAACTACACTGTTGCAAGGTTCCTGTGCATTAACCGAAGTAATTCCACATTCACTTTAAGTAAAGTCTTATCAGTTAAAGATGCATGTTGTAATCCTAGGACAACCGCCAAAAAACTAATGAAAAGAAATTAGCTACAAAGCCAATAGGTTAATTAAATAGTACACTAGAATATATCTGTTTAACACATGAAAGGCAGGAAAAAAAAGAACTAGAGTGATTTTTTTTTTTTTTTGAGATGGAGTCTTGCTCTGTTGCCCAGGTTGGAGGGCAGTGGTGTGATGTTGGCTCACTGCACTTCCACCTCCCAGGTTCAAGCGATTTTCCTGCCTCAGCCTCCTGAGTAGCTGGTACTACAGGTGTGCACCACCACACCCAGCAAATTTTTGCATTTTTAGTAGAGACAGGGTTTTACCATGTTGGTCAGGCTGGTCTCGAACTTCTGACCTCAAGTGATCCATCTGCCTCGGCCTCCTAAAGTGTCGGGATTACAGGCATGAGCCATTGCACCCAGCCAGAGTGATTTTTTTTAAGATATGACAAATAATGAACAAAGAGTAAAACGTCAGACTTAACAGAAATCATATCAATAATTTAATATAAATGGACTAAACACTCCAACCAAAAGACACAGATTGGCAGTTGGAATACAAAAGCAAGAACCACCTATGTGTTGTCTGCAAAATATGCTGTTTAAATGCAGAGATGCAAATGAGTTGAAAGGAACGAATGGAAAAAAAAACATACCATGGATACATAAGAAAGCATGAGAAAGCTGGAGTAGCTATATGATCATAGACACATCGATTTTATGAAAGAAGTAGTGCTAGAGATAAATGGGAATTTCATAATAATACAAACCCAAAGTATGTACAAGGAAAGAAATAATAAGGATAACAGTGGAAATCAATGAAATAGAAAATGAACAAACTACAGAGAAAATCAATGAAATCAAAAGCTTGCCCTCTGAAAATATCAACTAATTTGATAAATCTCTAACTCAACTGGTCAATTAAAAATGCACAAATTGTCAATATCAGAAATGGAAGAGAATTATCAGTATAGTACTTGTAGTCATTAAAAGAAAAATAGGCCAGGCACAGTGGCTCACACCTGTAATCCCAGCACTTTGGGAGGTCGAGGCAGGTGGATCACAAGGTCAAGAGATTGAGACCATCCTGGCCAACATGGTGAAACCCCGTCTCTACTAAAAATACAAAAATTAGCTGGGCATGGTGGCACGCGCCTGTAGTCCCAGCTACTCAGGAGGCTGAGGCAGGAGCATCACTTGAACCTGGGAGGCGGAGGTAGCAGTGAGCTGAGATTGCGCCACTGCCCTCTAGCCTGGCAACAGAGTGAGACTCCATCACACACACATAAAAAAAAGAAGAAGAAGAAACATTGTGAACAACATTATGCCAAAAGAATTTGATGATTTAGATGAAATAGATTCCAAAAACAGACTCAGGAAAAACAGAAGACCTGAATTGTCCTATAACATACAAACATTATTTTTTAATTAAAAACCTTCCTACAGAGACAACGCCAGTCTCAGATGACTTCATGGAGAATTCTATCAAACATTTAAGTTTTAACATTAAGTTTAAATCTTTCCCAAACTATGTCAGGAAAAAGAAGTTGGAATACTGCTGCATACATATTATTAAGCCTGTATTACCCTGATTTAATACCTGACAAAGACATAATGAGAAAACCGTAGACTCATATCCCTCATGGACGTACATGCAAAAATGTCTAAGAGAATATTTAAAAATCTAGTGATGTAATAAAAGAATAATGTATTATGATCAAATGGTGTGAAACGTTGTAGGCCAAAGTTCACAGCGACATTATTCTTCATGGCTCCAAACTGGAAACAACCCAAATATTTATAAACTAGTGAAAAGATGAACAAGTCGTTGTATATCTGGACAATGGAACACTGCTCAGCAAAAAGATGGAATGAACTGTTGATACCTGCAACATGGATGAAAGTAAAATATCATACAAAGTGAAAGAAGCCAGACACGGAAGACAACATATTACTCCATTTACACGAAGTCCTGGAAAAGGCTAAATTACAGTGAAAAAAGAAGACCAATCGTTGTCTTAGGCCTGGGTTGGAGAGAAAAGATTGGCTACAGGGGAGCACAGGGAATTTTGATATTGGTGGGGCCTTGCATGTTTGTATGTATTTGCCAAATTTATTGTACTATACTCTTAAAATCTGTGAATTTAGCTGAATGCAAATTGTGCTTCAAAAATGAAAAAAAAAAAAAAGTAAAAATCAGTATCTTACAAATGTAAAAAATAATGGCCAGTAGAAGATTCAGTGGGAGAAAGGACACAGCGTTCGGTGTCCTTGTTTGCCTTCCAGATTCCCTCTCACCATACTCCCTCCTGCTCTCTCCCCCAGCAAGGCTTGTCAGTGTTGAGTCTATCAATGGACCCTCTTGCCCTCTTGCCTCTGGTTGGCTTTAGCCACTGGGAATTCCTAGCAGGAGATCTAAGGAATGGAGGAGAGTGGGGGAGCATACTTATTTCCTCTTTACCCCTATTCTGTCTAGAGGAATCACAGTGGGCTAGGGAAAGGTTACAGGTCCTATCAGATGGACTCTCCAATCAAAGTGCTGTCTCTGGATTTCAGCAACTACTCCTTCAAACCCTTTATGCCTAGGTGTGAAAATGAGAGACCTAGGACTTCTATTACTAGCCCAAAGGTACCACTCCATTCCATTGGTTTTTCTGTACTTTGTTCACATTCTTGCTAATATCCCCTTTCTCTCTTCTAGTTAACCAATTTAAATAGAGTCATTTGTTTCCTATTGGAACTCCTACTGATACAGAGTCCATTTATCACAATAGGAGCAACAAAAAATTCATTGGAATTAATAAGTGAGAAATCACAGGAGCTATATAAAGAACATCAAAATCAACATAAAAAGACATAAATGCAAAGGCATTCATGTACTTGTATAGAAAGCTTCAGCATCATAAAGATGGCAGTTCTTCCTTGGCTCATTCACAAATCAGATACAACAGACATTTTGTTTTGTTGCTGTTGTTGTTCTTACACTATTAAATTAAACAAACTAGTTTTAACCTTCATGTTGAAAATCAAACAAACAACAATAGTTAGAAAAACTGAAAAAGAAGAGTACATATTAGAACACAAAATTGCAATAATTATGAATTGAAGGAAAGACATGTTATCAAACAGAAAGCCCAGAAATATACCCAAATACTCACAAAAATTTACAATGAAAATTACATCTGAAATCAGTGGGGAAAAGATAGACTAATAAATGGCTTATGGACAACAGGTAGCATTCTGGAAATAAAAATACAATTGAATTTGTATCTTATTCAACAGGAAAAATTCAAAACAAATCAAAGATTTAAATTTCAAAAATGGAATCAAAAGTATTAGAAGTAAACACAAGATAATTTATTGTAATTTTAGAGTGGTGTCCTTGTTTTGTGCTGCTATAACAGAATGCCTGAGACAGAGTAATTTATAATAGACAGAAATGTATTTGGCTGATGCTCCTGAAAGCTGGGAAGTCCAGGATCAGGCAGCTGCATCTGGCTAGGGCCTTCTTACTGCGTCATCCCATGGTGGAAGGACAAAAGGGCCCAAGAACATACATGAGAGAGCAGGAGGGGAAGGAGGCTGAACTTATCTGTTTATCAAGAACTCATCCCAAAATAACAGCATTAATCCAATCATGAGGGCAGAGTCATCATGGCCTGCTCACCTCCTGAAAGTCTCACCTCACAGCACTATTGCACTGGGGATTGAGTTTCCAACATATAAACTTGGAGGGATACATTCAAACCATAGCGAGTGGTAAAGCCTTTCTAATTACAGTTGTTCCTTGTATACATGTTCCAGGACCTCCCTCAGATACCAAAGTTCATGGATGCTCAAGTCAGTTATATAAAATGCTGTGTTACTTGCATAGAACCTACGCATATTCTCCTGTACACTTTAAATCACCTCTGTGCTTACAAGGATTACTTATAACACCTAATACAACGTATATACTATGAAAATAGTGGTCATATTTTTTAAAATTTGCATTATATTTATAATTGTATTATTATTTTTTCTTTTTTTTCTTAATATTTTCAATCCACGGTTTGGGTACAGAACTCAAAGATACCGATAGCCAACTGCATAACACAAAATCCAGAAGTGATTTTAAAAAAATTTAAAAACACATATGACAAAAACATTATAAATAACATTGAAAGATGAACTGTGAATAAAATAATGTGCCCCTAGAAATTCATAAGAAAAAAGCAACAATCCAGTAGGAAAATGACCAGAACAGACAAGTAACAGAAAAGGAAATACAAAAGAGCTTAAATGTAAGAAAAGATGCTAAACTTTTCTCATAATAATAATAAAAAAAACAAATTAAAACAACACTGAGAAATTACTACTCACTTCTCAAGTAGGAAAACTGAAAAATATGATAAAGTATTTCTGGCGAGGCTGTGGGAAAACAGGTTCTATCATATACAGCTCTTAGAAGTGTAAATTAGTACTAGCTCTAAGGAGGGCTGTTGACAACATTTATTAGAATTTCAAATGCGTTTACTTTTTGATCTAGCTCTTCTATTCCTAGATATGTACTCTGCAGAAATATTTGCACAGTTGCAAAACTACGTCTATACAAGCTGTGAGAATTGCAGAGACCAGGATGAAATCATCCTTGTCAGACCCTGACAAACTAGGGCTCGGAATGCACAAAGGAGTAGGGGTTCATGCCAGCATGTCTGAGATAAGAACCGTTTCAAAGGACTTTCTAAATATCTGCCAAGTAATCCTTTCACATCCTTTGCATATCTTCTGCCTTGCAAAGTTTGCACATTTCACTCGTATGCATGTATTTCTATGACAAGGTGCATCACTAGATACTCTTTAGGACTGCAGTAATCATATAAGATGCTCTGAAAAGAACACTTACCCAGTAACAGCTCTCCACCAATAAACTGATGAGAATTCTGACTTGAACTGCTGGAACCAATGAATTCTGCTTCTAAGTGGCTTATATGAATCTCTCTTTTTGCCAGTAAAAGCTTTCCTTCACCCTTCTGTAACTTGTGGTTTGCCATTCCATGAATCCCAGATAATAATTCTCTTTTCCATTCCCAAATAAATTCAATATATTTAGGGGTAGTTTTCTCTAATGCCTTTTCTTCAGGTTGACATAATCTGGTGTCAGAAGTGGGATGAAACAGTTACCTTTGGAAAGGATCGGTGACCTTTGGGACAAGGTGAGGTACACACAGTTAGGCCTTTTGTGCACTCCACTTCCACAGATTGCCTTTTTTTTCTACCCAGGTACATCCTCTCTCAGGTGAAGCTCCCTTCCTTTGGTAGCAGTTGTCTGTGGATTTTATTTAAGATCTGGTTGGGTTAAGGGACCTTAGTGAGGGCTCCTGCTTCTGGAAATAGAAAAGATTTTTTGTCTTTTCTGCCAAGTTCTTTCTGGTACAAAGATAGTTTGTCTTTCTGGTTCTGGTAATGCACTTTTGGTTTCAGTTTTATTCTGAGTATTTGCATACACCTACACTTCTGTTTGCTGCTTGATTTTTTTCCTTCTGTTTCCAAACATCTTTTGAGAACAAAATTTATTTTCTAAAAAGGTGGGCACAGTTGACCCTTTAAAAGCCATTAGGGCATTTGCCACCATTCTGCAAGGGATATCAGTCTCCAAAGAAAAGTCTCTCATGTCAGCATAAACCAGGACACAGACAGAGATGACCACTAGGGGGCCTGCCAGTTTCAAGAAAAGATGTGTGTATCTAGAGAAAACTTGGTCACGGGTGGGGTGATAGTGCATAGGCTGCATGCCGTGTCAAAACCCCATGCCAGGCACACTAAAACAAACCTCTGACGTGACAGTTCAGACTCCTAAGATTCCCTGACAGGGCTTACAGATTTTTCTTTTGTTCTCAAGAGATTAATAAGAGAATAGGATCCCAAAATTTCAAAGGATGCAATAATGGTTCCCCTTCTGAGAACCCTGCAGGCTCTATGTCAAAAATTATCCTCCCAATGGACAGAGTACACCAAAA
The DNA here is from genome assembly GCA_036589455.1 of Ateles fusciceps. Classification (NCBI taxonomy): domain Eukaryota; kingdom Metazoa; phylum Chordata; class Mammalia; order Primates; family Atelidae; genus Ateles; species Ateles fusciceps. Next base: position 2,428,920 of record JAZHEH010001544.1, on the reverse strand, counting down.
CTAATTTGGAACTTCCATAGCCATCATGAGGGTCTTTTGAGATCCCCTAAACTTGTGTTTTTTAGGGCAAAATTAGAAGACTCTGGTCCTAAAATTAATCCAAATGGGAGGCCTACTTCAAAAGCCCTAAGCACATTCAGGATTCTAACATTGCCTACTGTCCCAAATTAACTGAGACAAACAGGGAAAGACGACAAAGCCTTGGAGGCCCAGACATTTTCCTCCTTGAAGGGGACCTCCTTCTCTCTCCCCCTGTCCCCTCTCTCCATCCTCCTTTGGCTGAAAGGCCTTTCCCCTCCAGATTTCTCAGCTCCCACTATCCTGAACCTGATCCTGTTAAAACCTGTCCTTCTGAAGTTAAGCTTACTAATGATTCCTCTACACCCCAAGTTTCTTGTGTTCCTTGATGCAACGCTTAACTACAACTTGCTGCAAAGAATTCCCAAAGTTGTTGAGGACACTCACCAGCTTGTTGATGAATTAATTCATCGTGGTAATTCTGGTGGATCAGCCAGGACTTCTCACCTATGCTGGCGGTTCACATGCCTGTTGGTGAAGGTCAGGCCCAATGTTGGATGGCCTAGGATCGTTGACATGGCCCTGAGAAGGATTTAGATAAACACACCCCCAAAGACTGTGAAAAAGCCAAAGGTGTGGCAAAAAAAGAAACCTGCACATGGTTATTCTGGAGGCTTCTCCTAAAACCTTAGCCTGGAATAAAATCCAGGCCTGTACCCAAGATCATAATGAGCCAGTTTGTACTTACTATAGTCAGTCTCAGGTTGCATTTTTTAAATTCTGGATTACCTGTAGATGTAGATTCTACTCAAATAGGCTTTCCTTTTATGTTTGTGAAGGCGTTTTCTCAAGAACTTCCCCAGCTTGTCAAAAAAGCCCACGCAGGACTGGGCACAGTGGCTCATGCCTATAATTCTAGCACTTTGGGAGGCTAAGATGAGAGGATGGCTTAAGGCCAGAAGTTTGAGACCAGCCTGGGCAACAGAGTGAGAATCCATTTCTACAAAAAGTTTTTAAATTAGCTGGATATGGTGGTGCACACCTGTAGTCCCACCTACTCAGGAGGCGGAAGTAGGAGGGTCACTTGAGCCTGGGAGTTGGAATCTGCAGTAAGCTATGATCAGGCCACTGTAATCCAGCCTGAGCAACAGAGTGAGACCCTGTCACTAAAAAAAAAAAAAAAAGAGAGAGAGAGAGCCTGTATAAAAAACTATGCCCACTTCTGGTGGAGTTAATTTGACAAATCAACTCTTTCCTACACACTTCAGGACATTCATAAAAATAAAACCACTAAAGTTCTTTTGTTTTAAAACTTTTATTTTAGGTTCAGGGGCACATGAGCAGATTTGCTATATAGTACACTCATGTCACAGGGGTTGGTTGTACAGATTATGTTGTCACCAGGTACTAAGCCTAGTACCCAATAGTGGTTTTTTTCTGATCCTCTTTTTCCCACCCTCCACTCTCAAGGAGGCTCCAGTATCCATCGTTCCCCTCTTGTGTCCATGCGTTCTCATCATTTTAGCCCCCACTTACAAATGAGAACACGTGGTATTTGGTTTTCTGTTCCTGCATGAGTTTGCTAAGGATGATGGCATCCAGCTCCATCCATCTTCCTGCAAAGGACATCATCTTGTCTTTTTTTATGGTTACATGCTATTTGATGGTATATATATGTACTACATTTTCTTTATCCAATCTGCCACTGATGGACATTTAGGGTGATTCCATGTCTTTGCTATTGTGAATAGCAGGACACCATCCTGTTTTGCTTATTCATTCTGTCCCTGTCCACCTCTTCAGATATGATTTTCTGAAAAGATTACCATGCTGAAATTTCCTTTTCCTGAAAGGGGAAAACTGTTTTAGAATTTGACACACCAAACTGTGCTGACTCAGCCTGGCAGTCTTCTGCCTCCCTGAATTCTCTCATGTGTTACATGATTCCCTGTTCAGAAAACAAAACTAATGTCACCCCTTCACTGCTGGACCAAATACCTGATTCTTTATGGGAAAAATGACTGATGTTGGCAAAATTCATAGCGCACCTCCTCCGAAAATCCAGATTGATCCATCCAAACCCCTGCCTAACATTAAACAACATATACTCATCCAGATGGCATCACAAGGTTCCGAACCTATTATAGAAGAATACAAAAAAAGGGGCTTGCTTTTCTATGAACTGGTCCTGGTAATACCCTAATTCCACCTAATAAAAACCCAAACAACTGTGGGTGGAGGTTTGCTCTGGACCTCTGAGGAGCAAACCCATTGCTGTTCTAAGCATGCAGTGGTTTCAGCCGCCACAGTACTAAACGTAGCACTCACTGACAGCAGGACTTTTACCATCACTGATCCAGGAACTGCATGTGCAGTACTGCACTAGATTCAGTCAGCTGAGAGTATTTTCCCTTTACCTGGGAAGGCCAACAATTCACCAGGACAGGAAGGCCCCAGGGTTTTACTGAAAGCCCTTCCTATTTTTCTCAAATATTAAAGGCGAACTTGGAGGATGTAGGATTTCCCCCAAGGCTCCATTTACCACCATATGCAGACAATGTCCTTCTTTGCTTGCCTTCAGAGGTAGCCTGTGAGAAAGACTGCACATCTGTCAAAGCATCTAGCTGCCAAAGGTCAAAAAGCTTCTCAAGAAACCAGCAGCTTGGCCAGGTGTGACGGCTCATGCCTGCAACCCCAGCACTCTGGGAGGCCAAGGTGGGAGGAGTGCTTGAGGCCAGAAGTTCAAAAACAGCCTGGCTAACATCGTGAGACCCCGTTTCTATAATTTTAAAAATTTAAAAATTAGCCAGATGTGGTGGCACACTTGTAGTCCCAGCTACTTGAGAGGCTGAGGTGGGAGAATCGCTTGAGCCCAGGAGGTTGAGGCTGCAGTGAGCAGTGATTGCACCTCTGCACTCCAGCCTGGGTGACAGAGGGAGACCCTTTCTTAAAACAAACAAAAACAGCAACTAGTAAAAACTCGGGTGAAATATTTGGGGTATTTAATTTCAGAGAATGGATTGCATTTAGATTCATTCAGATCCTGAGTTCAAGACATTTTGCAATTTCCTTAGCAAAAGCCAAATGCCAACTCTGTGGTTTCTTGGACTTGCTGGTCACTGTCATAGCTGAGTCCCTGACTTTTCTTTTCTGGTCCAATCGCTGTGTGCTTTACTCAAAGTTACCAAACCTGGCCCCATTACTGGGACAGGATCTGAAGAGCAAGTTTTCAACAAACTATAGGAGAAGTTGGCAAATCTCTCAGCTCTAGTTCATCCTAATTAGAAATTCCCCTTTTTGGCTGGGTGCGGTGGCTCTCATGCCTGTAATCCCAACCCTTTGGGAGGCCGAGGAGGACAGATCACCTGAGGTCAGGAGTTTGAGACCAGCCTGGCCAACATGACGAAACCCTATCTCTACTACAAATACAAAAATTGGCTGAGCATGGTGGCTCACACCTGTAATCCCAACACTTTGGGAGGCCAAGGGTGGTGGATCATGAAGTCAAGAGATTGAGACCATTCTGGCTAACATGGTGAGACCCCATTTCTACTAAAAATACAAAAGTTAGCTGGGTGTGATGACACGTGCCTGTAATCCCAGCTACTTAGGAGGCTGAGGCAGGAGAATTGCTTGAACTTGGGAGGCAGAGGTTGCAGTGAGCCGAGATGGTGCCACTGCACTCCAGCCTGGAAACAGAGCAACACTCTGTCTCAAAAAAAAAAAAAAAAAAAAAAAGAAAGAAAAAGAAATTCCCCCTTTCCCTCTTTGTGTATGAAAAAGGAAGGGAGTGCTTTGGGGGTCTTAACCCACAAGCATGGAGGCTAATGCTGCCCTCTGGGACACTGTAGTCCACACCTGGATCCTGTTGCTGGTGGAGTCCCTCCTGCCTGAGAGCAGCCCCCGCTGCAGCCCTGTTAGTCATGTGGCAACTGAGAGATAGCTGTAGGACCCCCAAGTGTACATGAGCCTGGAGCTATGGATGCGCTCACACCTGCACCAAGCCAGGCGGCTTCCTGTGGTCTCCCTCACTCCCCTGCGGCCCCTGCTGCCACTGCTCCTCCCACTCTCACACCTCCAGTAACCTTACCTCCAGGCCAGACTCTGCACACCTGCCTGACTCTGAGACCATTTAGTCCCTTGGTAGGGTCTGCAAGAGGCTCCCCCGGGGCAATGCTGAGCTGTCCTGGTTTACAGATGGCTCACGTGTAAAGATGAGCTCTGGTCGGTATCATGCAGGCTGTGCAATCACTACCGCCTTTGAGGCTGTGGAAGCGGCTCATTTGCCTGTAGCCACTTCAGCCCAGTGGACAGAGCTCTTTGCTCTCCCGAGCCTGTCTCCTTGCTGAAGAAAGACTGCTAAGGCTTGTACAGACAGCAGTGATGCTCTTGGAATTGCTTATGATTTTGGAATGCTGTAGAAGCAAAAAGGCTCCCACTTCCAATGGAGACAAAATAGAAAATGGGTCTTATGTACAAGAATTATTAAATACAACACAGCTACCTGCTGCCCTAGCCATTATCCAAGCTCGGGGCTGTTCAAAACTAGACTCTGAGCCAGGCGCGGTGGCTCACGCCTGTAATACCAGCACTTCAGGAGGCAGAAGCAGGTGGATCACCCGAAGTCAGGAGGTTGAGACCAGCCTGGCCAACATGGTGAACCCTGTGTCTACTAAAAAATACAAAAATTAGCTGGGTGTGGTGGCGGGCGCCTGTGATCCCAGGTACTCGGGAGGCTGAGGTAGGAGAATCACTTGAACTTGGGAGGCAGATGTTGCAGTGAGCTGAGATCGTGCCACTGCACTCTAGCTTGGGTGACAGAGTGAGATTTGGTCTCAAAAAAACAAACAAAAACAAACAAACAAACAAAAATACTAGACTCTGTGGGAATAATGGACACTGGAGACTATAAAATGTGGAAGGGTGGGAGGGAGGTCAAGGTTGAAAAACTACCTATTGGGTACAGTGTTCACCACTCTGGTGAGGGGTACACTAAAGGCCCGGACTTTACCACTACATAATATATGCATGTAAGAAACCCGCACTTGTACCCCCCCGAATATGTAGAAATAAAAATTAATTTTTTGAAAAAGAAACTAGACTCCATGGAAGCTAGAGGAAATCGCCTTGCTGGTCATGCAGCAAAGGATGCTGCTCTTCAGGGGCCTATTGACAGCTCTCCGTCATCGCCCAGCTAAAAAGGTTCCTGAAAGATAGTCTTACAACAATTACTCACGATGCACAGAATCGGGCACCAGAGGCCAAAAAATAAAACTAGGAAAATAACGGCTACTGGTTCAATGATCAAGAGGAACTCCGGTCTTGAACAAATGAAAACCCCGTCCCATACAACACTCCATGAGATTTCCATTATTAACTACCGCATGTGATTTAAGTCATTGGCTTTGGAAAAGATGATGACCTTTATGAGACAATATTCATGGAGTAATATCAATGGAGTGGCCAAGCCTGGGTGCAGTGGCTCTCTCACACCTGTAGTGCCAACACTTTGGGAGGCTAAGGCGGGCTGATCACCTGGGGTCAGGAGTTTGAGACCAGCCTGGCCAACATGGTGAAACCCCATCTCTACTAAAAATACAAAATTAGTCAGGCATGGTGGTGCTCGCCTGTAATCCCAGCTACTTGGGAGGCTGAGGCAGGAGAATTGCTTGAATCCAGGGGCAGAGGTTGCAGTGAGCCGAGATTGCGCCATTGTATTCCAGCCTGGGCGACAGAGCAAGACCCTTGGAAAAAAAAAAATGAAGTGGCCGAAATGCTCAGTTAGCCTGCCCCACCATCCTAAGCTCAATCCTGGAAAGCCAGTGCACACAATCCCCCACCATTTTCACCTCCCTCACAGCTCCACAGAGCTCCACAGCCACCAAGGAACTGTGACTGTATCCCCCTGTTCAAAATTTAAAAACATAAAAATACATGAAAAGCAAAAAAAAAAAAAAAGGTTAAAAACAAAAACCTAAAATGGTGAATATCAGTGTGTTACCTAAGAAATACTCCTTATCTTAGAATGAGTTCCTCATGCCCGTTGACACCATGTTGTAAGGTGAACATTTTCTAGCCTCATCCACACAGAATGGACCAAGATCAGGCTTGTGTGTTTGTTGGCCAGCTTGGTTAACGAGATGAGATTAGACATGCTTCTTCTTCAACTCTTCACCAGACTCAGATTCTGACCAGTGAAAATGGTCTTAATTATGATTTTCTTTCTATTTATTGTTTTTTGGGTTCCTACCTATGCTGATTTTCATAGTCTTGACAAGTGTGTATTTTTTTTTTCAAAACATTTCTTACATTTCCAACTTTTATTTCAAGTTCAGGGGTACATGTGCAGGATGTGCAGGTTTGTTACATAGGTAAATGTGTGCCAAAGTGGTTTGCTGCACAGATCAACCCATCACCCAGGTATTAAGCCAGCATCCATTAGCTATTCTTCCTGATGCTCTCCCTCCCCACCCCTGCTGCACCCCCCAGGAGATCACAGTGTTTGTTGTTTCCCCTGCTACGTGTTCATGTGTTCTCATCATTTAGCTCCCACTTATAAGTGAGAATACATGGTATCTGGTTTTCTGTTCCTGTGTTAGTTTGCTAAGGATAATGGCCTCCAGCTTCATCCATGTTCCTACAAAAAATAGGATCTCATTTCTTTTTATGGTTGTATAGTATTCCATGGTGCATATGTACCGCATTTTCTTTATCCAGTCTATCATTGATGGGCATTTATGCTGATTCCATGTCTTCGCCATTGTGAACAGTGCTGCAATGAATATATGCATGCATGTATCTTTTAACAGAACAATTTACGTTCCTTTGGGTATAATAGCCAATAATAGGATTGCTGGGTCAAATGACATTTCTGCCTCTAGATCTTTGAGGAATCATCACACTGTCTTCCACAATGGTTGAACTAATTTACACTCAAAGCATTCCTTTTGCTCCAACCCTCGCCAGCATCTGTTGTTTTTTGACTTCTTAATAATAGGCATTCTGACGGGTGTGAGATGCTACGTCATTCTGGTTTTGGTCTATATTTCTCTAGTGATCAGTGATGCTGAGCTTTCTTTCATGCTTGTTGGCCACAGGTATGTATGTCTTCTTTTGAGAAGTGTTTAATCATGTCCTTTGCCCAAAAGTGTATATTTTTGTACTTCTCTATTTGGACAAGTACAAAAGTGTCATTTTGTACGTTTCTATTTGGACAACTTAATATGTGTAGGTGCAACATGCAACATTTACAACCCCACTGTCGACCTGACACCACTGCCCATAATAATATGTCAGCAGGGGTAGGCTGGCAGCCCATATTTTATGCTTTCCATTTTTAATTCTTTTTTTAACAAAAGAACCGACTTTATTCTGCCTTATTTGTGCATAAGACTATGTTAAGTTTTATCTGAAAACAAACCAAAGATTAGATTATCAGCTCTCCAGGAGAAGAACAGTCAAACTTACAATTGCTAAAAATCATGAAATGAAAAGGAAGCTCCACAAAAAGGGAAGAGGGAAAGTGTAGGAATTAGACATGGGGGATTTCTATTCCCTATGACTTTGGAAACCATAGTGACTGAGAGCTGTGATTCAGCCATGTAATATGCCAGTTTAAACTTAGAAAGATCTGGGAAAGAATAAATTTCTCTGGCCAGGCGTCGTGGCTCACACCTGTAATCTCAGCGCTTTGGGAGGCTGAGGTGGGCAGATTGGTTGAGCTCAGTAGTTGGAGAGTTCAGGAGTTTGAGACCAGCCTGGGCAACAAGGCATAAACCCGTCTCTACAAAAAATACAAAAATTAGCTGGGTGTGGTGGCACATGCCTCTAGTCCTAGCTACTTGGAAGGCAGAGGTGGGAGGATTGCATAAGCCTGGGAGGTGGAGGCTGCAGTGAGCCATGGCCACTGCACTCCAGCCTGGGCAACAGAGTGAGACTCTGTCTCAAAATAATAATAATAATTAATAAATCCCTTCAATCTTCTTTTCCTTCAAGACAAAAATTTTTCACACAAATCAATTCATTTGCTAACTTCAGTCAGGGTTTTCTCTAAATCGTAATATAATCGATAGATTAGTTGCCCAAGGGAAATGACCCTCTTCTGCAGGTCTAGGCTTCTTTTAAACTCTCTACCATCACTGGGCTTGGGCTTGCAATCCTCAAAACTTTTAGGAAATCTGAAATGAAGTTACAGATTAAATCATAGGTCTCCAAGAAGCCTGGAATTGATACATTAATCCCGGTTTTCTTCCTCCCAAGTGTATATTCTGTGAGCTGCATCTGTTGGGAATAAGAGTGAGCCCATTCTCACAATTTTGTGAATCCGCTTTCCCCCATGAACACACGGAAATGGTTCTGCAAAGCTGCCTTTCTCTGGAAGAGCATTTTGCTTTTGTTAATGAGGCAGAAAATCAATCTCAGATATTTGAGTAATCAGATCCTTCCTAGCACTTGTTTTTTACAACCCTACATTGTTGAAATGATGCATGTGTTCCTAAAAAGCTGTGCATCAACTTAATTTTTAAATTTTTAATTGAATTTTATATTTGTGGCAACCACTATTTAAAGAAGTCCTCTAGGCCAGGCGTGGTGGCTCACGCCTGTAATCGCAACACTTTGGGAGGCGGAGGTGGGTGGATCACCTGAGGTTAGGAGTTCTAGACCAGCCTGGCCAACATAGCAAAACCCCGTTTCTACTAAAAAAAATACAAAAATTATCCGGGCATGGTGGTGCTCGCCTGTAATCCCAGCTACTTGGGAGGCTGAGGTTCGAGAATCCCTTGAACCCAGGAGATGGAGGTTGCGGTGAGCCAAGATCGCACCACTGCACTCCAGCCTGGGCGACAGAATTGAGATTCTGTTTCAAAAAAAACAAAAAAACAAAAAAATCCTATAATAAATTCTTTGTAACATGAACAGATCCTCCTGATATTTTTCGTGGGACTAGACCTTTCCTAAGAGATTTTCTTAAATAGAATTATTTCAGATCATCAATTACTTAGATATGTAGCCTTATTAGGTCACAAGATTAAGATTGTGTATTTATGATTATAAAACTTATACTTAACAATGAATCCCAAACTGATCTCGAGACTATATTATACATAGTGCTATATTAACATGACATATTTATTATGTTTTGCATTGTTATATAATATAAAAAGTAGAGTTTATTTATATATTTATTTATTTTTTTGAGACAAGGTCTTGCTCTGTCACCCAAGCTAGAGGGCAGTGGCACGATCTTGGCTCACTGCAACCTCCACCTCCTGGGTTCAACGAATTCTTGAGCCTTAGCCTCCGGAGGAGCTGGGATACACAGGTGAGGACCACCATGCCCAGCTAATTTTTTGTATTTTTAGTAGAGGTAAAAAGAAAATATTTTATAAAAATATATCTGTGTAAAGTAGAACATATACAAAAACATACTAAAGTAGAAAGGAGAAAAAAAATTCTTTCATTTGATTTATTTTTTCCTAGGCATTTTAAATTTGGATTCTAAAAATTATCTTGGAAAAATCATGAATGCTCTTTTATAAAATAACCTGGTGAAGCAGCCAAGCCCCAGTCGCTGGCCTGCGACCCCGCAGCAGCTCCAAGAAGGAACCAAGAGACCGAGGCCTTCCCGCTGCCTGCAGCAACACCTCCATCCTCGATCCCCAGCCGACAGCCAGCAGCAACGGATCGACATGGTTCTGCAGCTGTTGAGTAGTTTTCGACTCCGGATTTTTGTCCCTCTGCTCTTGCCCCCATTCCCCTCCTCCCCTGCCCCCCCTGCTTCGCCCCCGGCCCGGCACTGGCCCGGCACTCGCCCTCCTCCTCTCACGGAAAGGTCGCTGTCTGTGGCCCGGCGGGCAGCGGTGCTGCGATGAACCCCAGCACCCCCAGCTACCCCATGACCTCGCTGTACGTGGGGGGACCTCCACCCCGACGTGACCAAGGCGATGCTCTACGAGAAGCTCAGCCTGGCGGGGCCCATCCTCTCCATCCGGGTCTGCAGGGACGTGCTCACCCGCCGCTCCTCCGGCTACGCCTATGTGAACTTCCAGCACCCGAAGGACGGGGAGCATGCTCTGGACACCATGAACTTTGATGTTATAAAGGGCAAGTCAGTACGCATCATGTGGTCTCAGCGTGATCCAACACTTCACAAAAGTGGAGTGGGCAACATATTCGTTAAAAATCTGGACAGATCCATTGGTAATAAAGCACTGTACGATACCGTGTCTGCTTTTGGTAACATGCTCTCATGTAAGGTGGTCTGTGATGAAATGGTTCCAAGGGCTATGGATTTGTGCACTTTGAAACACAGGAAGCAGCTGAAAAAGCTATTGAAAAAACGAATGGAATGCACCTAAATGATCGCAAAGTATTTGTTGGACGATTTAAGTCCCGTAAAGAACGAGAAGCTGAACTTGGAGCTAGGGCAAAAGAGTTCACCAATGTTTACATCAAGAATTTTGGAGAAGACATGGATGATGAGCACCTTAAGTATCTCTTTGGCAAGTTCGGGCTTGCCTTAAGTGTGAAAGTAATGACTGACGAAAGTGGAAAATCCAAAGGATTTGGTAAGCTTTGAAAGGCATGAAGATGCACAGAAAGCTGTGGATGAGATGAATGGAAAGGAGCTCAGTGCAAAACAAATTTACATTGGTCGAGCTCAGAAAAAAGTGGAATGGCAGACGGAACTTAAGCGCAAATTTGAACAGATGAAGCAAGATAGGATCACCAGATACCAGGGTGTTAATCTTTATGTGAAAAATCTTGATGATGATATTGATGATGAACGTCTCCGGAAAGAGTTTTCTCCATTTGGCACAATCACTAGTGCAAAGGTTATGATGGAGGGTGGTCGCAGCAAAGGGTTTGGTTTCGTATGTTTTTCCTCCCCAGTAGAAGCCACTAAAGCAGTTACAGAAATGAATGGTAGAATTGTGGCCACAGAGCCATTGCATGTAGCTTTAGCTCAGCGCAAAGAAGAGCGCCAGGCTCACCTCACTAACGAGCATATGCAGAGAATGGCAAGTGTATGAGCTGTGCCCAACCGGGTAAGCAACCCCTACCAGCCAGCACCTCCTTCAGGTTACTTCATGGCAGCTCTCCCACAGACTCAGAACTCTGCTTCACGCTCTCCTGCTAGCCAAATTGCTCAACTAAGACCAAGTCCTCGCTGGACTGCTCCGAGTGTCAGACCTCATCCATTCCAAAATATGCCCGGTGCTATCCGCCCAGCTGCTCCTAGACCACCATTTAGTGCTATGAGACCAGCTTCTTCACAGGTTTTACGAGTCATGTCAACACAGTGTGTTGCTAACACAACAGCACAGACAATAGGTCCACGTCCTGCAGCTGCTACAGCTGCAGCTACTCCTGTTGTCTGCACCGTTCTACAGTTTAAATATGCTGTGGGGAGTTCGCAATCCTCAGCAACGTCTTCATGCACAGCCACAAGTTACAATGCAACAGCCTGCTATTCATGTACAAGATCAGGAAACTTTGACTGCTTCCATGTTGGTATCTGCCACTCCTCAACAGCAAAAGCAAATGTTGGGTGAACGGCTGTTTCCTCTGATTCAAGCCATGTACCCTACTCTTGCTGGTAAAATCCCTGGCATGTTGTTGGAGATGGATAGTTCAGAACTTCTTCATATGCTCGAGTCTCCAGAGTCACTCCGTTCTAAGGCTGACGAAGCTGTAGCTATACTACAAGCCCACCAAGCTGAAGAGGCTGCCCAGAAAGCAGTTAACAGCGTCACCTGTGTTCCAACTGTTTAAAATCGATCGGGGACCACGAAAAGAAACTTGTGCTTCACCGAAGAAAAATATCTAAACATTGAGAAACTTAAATACTATGGGAAAAAGTTGCAAAAATATAAAATAAATTCAAAAAGGAAAGGAAACTTCGAACCTCATGTACGTACTGACCAAATGTCAGGTCTAGCAAATATAATGCTAGTCCTAGATTACGTATCGATTTAAAAACAAGAAAATCCCACAAAAGTAGTAAAATATAAAAACTAATGAATGTTTCATAGACCCTGGGGAAAAGAATTTTCAGCAAAGTACAAAAATTTTAAGCATTCCTTTCTTTAATTTTGTAATTCTTTACTGTGGAATAGCTCAAAATGTCAGTTCTGTTTTAAGTAACAGAATTTGTAACTGAGCAAGGAAATGTGATTTGGATCATAAAATTCTTGCTTTAATAAAAATTCCTTAAATGGTGAAAAAAAAAGAAAAATCATTAATTTTACTAATAATCTTTCTTTACATTTTCTATAATTGTATGTCTCACTATATTTCAAATATAAAAATCACCTTTTTCACAAAAATTTTAGGTCTTTATATAATAGTGTTTATTTTTAGTATTTATAAATGAAGAAAATATGCAATGACAAAATAGTAATTATAAATTCAGTAACATTTGTTCAATTGTAAGACAATTATTAATTTATATTGCATTATTTTAAAATCAAAAATACATAGTTTAAAAAATCTAATTGAATGGGTTCTGATCACAGAGATAATCACTTTTAATCATTTGGTTTTAATGTTTCTGATAGTTTATTTTCTTCAATAATAATTGTACATAGTTATCTCTTGGCTTATCAGTCTTGTAATTTAACTATTCCTGCTGTGATAAATAAGGATATGTTTCATTTACCCCTTTCCACCATCCCTCCTCCTCCCAATATATCAGTATTTGTAGTTCCTTTATTGGTAATATTAATCAACATAAATATTTACTTTATAATTAATGTTACACCTGGTGGATTGTATCAAAGGACAGCCCATTTGAGCATTCTCCTTTAAGATGAGTAGAGGCTGTGACATTGCACTACACAGAGAGAAATACAGGTATAACCATACCATATTACTTTGCAATGAACTATGTATATACAGAGAGATGGTCACTATATATATAATGTGTGGGTATAGCTATACACACACACAAACATAGCTTGTGTGCACATATATATATTATATGTGTACACATACATATATGTATTAATAATATTCATATTGTTTATTCATCCCAATTTGGGGGACTTGTAGGTAAATCATGGAGAACTTCATTAAGGTTACAGTTAAAGTTAAGCTTAAATGATTTTCATAACTCATACAATCAGGATGTTTATATTTGGAAAAACACAAAAAAGGTTTGGGGTCTATTATTCACTCACTGACAGTGTCTGATGTACACGTGGTACATCCAGCAGGGCTTCAGTCCTCAGATGTTGCCAGTTTCCAGGTTGTTAAATACAAGTTGCCGAAGGTCTTCTCATAGTATCCCAATAGTTTAAATAGTTTCTTCTTCTTTTTTATTTATTTATTTTGAGACAGGTCTCGCTCTGTCACCCACACTGGAGTGCACTGGTGCAATCTCGGCTCACTGCAATCTCTGCCTCCTGGGCTCAAGCAGTTCTCTCACCTCAGCCTCCCAAGTAGCTGGAACTACAGGCGCACATCACCACACCAGGATATTTTTTTAAAAAATTTTTTGTAGAGACAGGTTTTCACCATGTTGCCCAGGCTGGTTTTGAACTCCTGATCTCAAGGGATCCGCCCACCTCTGCCTTCCAAAGTGCTGGGATTACAGGTGTGAGCCACCATGCCCAGCCTTCCTTTTTTAAAATGGGTTATTCTTGGTTTAGCAGTCCTGCAATTTATTGACTTCTGGCCAAATTAGATTATAAGCTTCCTAAATACAGAAATGGGGTTTGCATAGCAGACAATTAAATGCTTGTTGATTGGCCAACATCATATGTCCTGAGGATTTTCATATACTTAACACTCAAGTGCTTAAATTCTCATAATACTTCTCAGAATATCGAGGGAATATTGGTGTGAGTGTGCAGTGCTATTCTTGATGATGTGGGATAAACAGAAAGAAATGACCTCCAGTCCACGCTATTGAGAAGAGCCCCCTGTACTTAGGGGCACACATGTCCACAAATAGCTCCCAGCCATATGGAGGGATGAACAAAGTATAGGGGGGAGCACAATGTACCACAGCAGAGAGATCTGGGAGGACCTTGTGCATAAGACGGCTTGTAAGCCAAGCATTCAAAGATGAGTAGGATTTTGATGGATAGTTAAGAAGAGAAGTCTGAGGCCAAGGAAATTTAACCAAAGGCAGATGTTTCATCAAATTTGACAATGCATTCCATGCAGTAGCGTTGTCTCTGAGAAGCAGGTGCTTGTTCAGAGGCTGTGTGTCCCAGCTCCTTTCTGCATCAGGACAGGGCATGTCACTAGCCCTTACGCAGGAAACGTGAGTGGGAGTGCTGCATGTCTTTCAAGGCAAGGCAGTTAAGAAACTGATGGACTTTCCAATGTCACTTTCCCCATCCGCTGGGTGAAGAACATTGCAACTCACTGAGAGAGGAGCCACAGGATAGAGGGAGTGTGTGTGTGTGTGTGTGTGTGTGTGTGTGTGTGTGTGTGTCTGTGTGTGTGTATGCATACATATATATATAGAGAGAGAGAGAGAGAGAGAGAGAGTCTTGCTTTTCTCCCATGTTGGAGTGCAGAGGTGGGATCATAGCTCACTGTAATCTCGAACTCCTAGGCTCAGACAGTCTTCCCCACCTCAGCTGCCCAACAGCAGCTAGGACTATAAGCACACACCACCATGCCTGGCTGATTTATTTTATTTATTTAGTTTGTAGAGACAGGGGCCTTGCCATGTTGCCCAGGCTGTTCTTGAACTCCTGGCCTTAAGCAATCCTCCTGCCTTAAACCTCCCAAAGCACTACAATTACAGGTATGAGTCACTGCATCCAGCCTAGATATATTTTATTTTACATAAAATTACAATGTTTTATACAAAATGTGTACATTACTGATTTGACTTGAATATTATTACTGTCAATTATTCAAACTTGAATTAAGTCCAGCTGCCTGATCAGTGATACATTAAAATATCATAATATGTACTTATCCAACAATCTTAACTCTTAGTCCCTTCAGGCCGCTATAACAAAAACTGGTGGCTAGTAAACAGCAGAAATTTATTTCAACAGATATTTATTTCTGAACACTGGGAAGTCCAAGATCAAGGTGCCACAGATCTAGCATCTGGTGTCTGGTAAGGGTCTGCTTTTTGGTTTATAAAGTCTGTCTTTTCACTGTATCCCCACATAGGGGAAGGAGTCAGCTCTACGGGGCCTTGTCTATAAGGGTATTAATTTTTTCCCCCAAGGGTTTCACTCTCATGACATGATCACTACCAAAAGACTCCACCTCCTATCATTGTAGTGGGGGGTTAGGACTCAACATAGGAGCTTCTAGGGGACGTAAACATTCAGTCCACTGCATCAACTACCTGATACAGAATGGAAAACATATCATAAGCAAACAGGGCCTTTAGCCAGCTGCAATTAGTAATACAAAGAGCACACATTTTCTTCTTCCCTGAATATCCAATATGCCCTCACTCAGAAACTAGCTACTCTTATTTTATATAAATAGATATAAATTTAAATGTATAGACATATATGTAAATATATATAAATCTAGCAAGGTTAATTATTTCCTTCTTATTAGAAAATCAAATTGAGAGAGAGAGAAGAACAGAAATAAATACACTAAAAGCAGGAAGAAGTAATACTTGGTACTCAAATAGCAAGAAACAGGAAAAAAGCAACATAAATACTCAACAAAAATACCATCAGCAGGCCAGGTGAGGTGGCTCACGCCAGTAATCCTAGCACTTTGAGAGGTGGAGGCGGGCAGATCCCTTGAGCCCAGGAGTTCAAGATCCGCCTGGCCAACAGGGTAAAACCATGTCTCTACCAAAAAATATATATATATACACAAAAATGGAACAAATATCAGTGACAATGGCAACTCTGAGTCTACAGGAGAAATGGGATTGTCCTCAGTTTATTGTCACTAAAAAGGCATGGAATCAGGCAAAACCAGGTAGACATATATTTCCCCAAGGAAAAGTTTTAAAGAAGAGTTTTCTTCTAAGGTAATAATAAACTTTATTTATGTGGAAACCCCCTTTTCCTAAGAATGCTGTCAACATGAAACATGATTGGGGTTTATTCCAGAAATGCAGTTAGTTAAGATTTAAAAATCAATCAATGTAATCCATCATATTAATAGAATAAAAGAGAAAACGCATATGGTCATCTCAGTAACGCTGAAAAAGTATTTTATAAACTTTGAGATCTAGTCATAAAATGCAAAAGCTCAATAAACTAGGAATAGATAAGCCCAGTGAACTAAAAATAGATAAAGCATATTTACAAAAAAGCTAGATTAACATCACCTTGTTCTAATGGTGAAATATTGAATGCTTTCCTGGTCAAGGGTTAAGAAAAAAAAAAAATCCATGATCAACATTTCTATTCAACATTGGACTAGAAAACCTAACCAGTACAATAGGCAGGAAAGACAAATTAAAGCATTAAGACAGGAAAGGAAACGTAAAGCTATCATTATTCATAAATGACATGATTGCATGCGTAGAAAAGCCCAAAGAATCTGCTAATAAAGGGAAAGAATGAGTGAACTTAGTAGGTTACTGGATTCAAGGTCAATATACTGAAAAACAATTGTATTTCTACATACTCACACAAACCAATTTAAATATAAAATTTAAAAACCATTATCAATACAATCCCTTTGGAAAAATAGTTTAGTACTTTCTTAAAAAGTTAAACGTACACCCACCAGAAGATCCAGCCATTTCACTCTTGGTGTTTTACCCAAGAGAAAGAAAAGCATAGGTTTATACAAAGACTTGTACAAATGTTCATAGCAGTTTCATCTGTAACATCCCCAAACTGAAAACAACCCACGTGCCCAGTGAAAGGCTAAACAAATTGTGGTATAGTCATACAATAGAACACTACCAAGCAACGAAAAGACTGAACTAGTGATATGTGCAAAAACACAGAGAAATCTCAGAATAATTATGCTGGGGTCGGTGGGGGGGAACCAAGCCAAAAAAACAGACTACATAAAAATTCTAGACAAATTCAAACTAATTTATAATGTTAGAAAGGTTGCTAGAGGGTAGGAAGGTCAGGGCAGGCAGAAAGCAGCCACAAGGGAGGATTCCACAGGGGCAGGAAAAAACGTTTGACAGTGATATGTTTGTTTGTTTGTTTGTTTTGAGATGTCGCAGTGACGCACTGTAACCTCCGCCTCCTGGGTTCAAGCAATTCTCCTGCCTCAGTGTCCTGAGTGGCCAGGGTTACAGGTGCCTGCTACCACACCTGGCTGATTTTCGTAGTTTTAGTAGAGACGAGATATTGTTGGCCAGGCTGGTCTTTAATTTACCTCAGGTGATCTGCCTACCTCAGCCTCTCAAAGGGATATGTTTATCATCTTAATTGTGGTGATGGTTTGATGGTGTATACATTTGTCGAAACCTATCAAATTGGACACTTAAATAAGCGCATTATGTAACATATCAGTAAAGCTCTTTAATTTTTTTTAAATAAAGAGATGAATGGATTGTG
Source organism: Ateles fusciceps (assembly GCA_036589455.1). NCBI lineage: Eukaryota > Metazoa > Chordata > Mammalia > Primates > Atelidae > Ateles > Ateles fusciceps. Next base: position 2,411,425 of record JAZHEH010001544.1, on the reverse strand, counting down.
CAGAAAAAACTACAATTTCCGACATAACATCCATTTCATCAAGTATCTAGGAATGCATCTAACAAGAGATGTGCAAAAATGCTACACTGAAAGTCAAAACACTGTAGCAAGAAATCTTAAATAAACTCAATAAATGGAGGAATATGCCAGGAACAGACTGGAAAACTCACTGTGGCAAGATGGCAGTTCCCTTCAACTTTTTCTACAGATGGAATGAAATCCCAAACAAAATCTCACAGGTTTTTTAAATGAACAAACCAAATCTAAAATTTATACGAAAATACAAAGTACCTACTGGGTGTGGTGGCTAATGCCTGTAATCCCAGCACTTTGAGAGGCCGAGGCAGGTGAATCACCTGAGGTCAAGAGTTTGAGACCAGCCTGGCCAACACAGCGAAAGCCCGTCTCTTCTAGAAATACAAAAATTAGCTGGGCGTGGTGGCATGTGCCTGTAGTTTCAGCAACTCAGGAGGCTGAGGCAGAAGAATTGCTTGAACCTGGGAGGTGGAGGTTGCAGTGAGCCAAGATCTCACCACTGCACTCCAGCCTGGGTGACAGAGCAAGACTCCATCTCAAGAAAAAAAAAAAAAAAAAAAGGAAAGAAAAGAAAATACAAAGAACCTAAAATGGCCAAAACAATCTTGAAACTGAAGAACAGCATTGGAGATTGGCACTGCTAGACATCAGGACCTACTGTAAAGCTACAGCAATAATTAAGACTATGGTATTTGTGCAAGGATAAACAAATAGAATAGGAAACCAGTTGGAGTATCCAGAACAGACACACACAGAGTCACTTGATTTATGATAAAGGAAGACACCGGCTCAGTTGGACATCTGTATTGTAGAAAACAAACCTTGACCTTCACCTCACAGCATACACAAAACATAATCTGAGATAGACCCTTGACTTAAAAGTGTAAGGATACTTTAAAGACCATGAATAGGCACATATTGTTTAAACAGGACACAAAAGCAGTAGTCATAATAGAAAAGATTGATAAATCGGTCTTTATTAAAAATAAGAACTTTTGTTCAATAAACAACAACATTGAAAGTAAAAAAGCAAGCCCCAGACTGGGAGAAGACATTTGCCATCCCCATGTTTGGCAAAGGATTCATTCTGAATATTCAAAGAACTCTGACAAAACACCGCCACCCAATGCAACTTGAATTTATTTATTATTTTTTACTAAATGAGAAAAAGACTCAAATGGGCAATGAACAAATGAAAATATCCAAATAACCAGTAAGTATTTAAAAAGATGTTCAGCAGGATTCATTACCTGCACAGCACAAATTAAAACCACAATGAGGCCGGGCGAGGTGGCTCACACCTGTAATCCCAGCACTTTGGGAGGTTGAGGTGGGTGGGTCGCTTCAGGTCAGGAATTCAAGACCAGCCTGGCCAACACAGTGAAACCCCATCTCTACTAAAAATACAAAAATTAGCTGGGTGTGGTGGCGCAGGCCTGTAATCCCAGCTACTCGGGAGGCGGAGGCAGGAGAATCACTTGAACCTGGGAGGTGGAGTTTGCAATGAGCAGAAATCACGCCACTGCACTCCACCCTGGGCGACAGAGCGAGACTCCATATAAAAAAAAGAAAAAGAAAAAGAAAAAACAAACGCAGTGAGATATTACTATACCCCCCACCCCCGACAGGATGGCTAAAATTAATACTAACAATACCAAGTGATGGAGAGGATATGAAACAACCAAAACTCGTATATACTGCCTGTGGGATGTAAATGGTTCCTTTGGAACTGGCATTCTACAAAAACAGAATGTACATACATCCCAAGATTTTCACTCATAGGTATATATTCAACAGAAATGAGGTCTTAACAGAAAAACATGAACAAGAAAGCTCACAGCAGCTTTATTCATAATACCCGCAAACTAAAAAAATCTAAATGTCTATCAACTAAAGAAGAGAAAAATAAATACATATGGAAACACTAAAGAACAGAGCACTGCATTGCAACAAGAAAGAGTAAACTACTGACCAACAGCCCTCGTGGATGACTCACAGACATTACGGTAAACAAAAGGAATCGGACCTGACAGGGCATGTGCTGGCTGACCCATTTTATATGAAGATCAAGGACAGACAACACTAATTGTGATGGTAGAAAAAGAACAGGTGCTGGACTTTGCCAGTGGTGGGGGCACTGACTGGAAAGAGGCAGGAAGGAGCCCTTTAGGGTGCTGATAACTTTCTGAACCTTCATCTGGGTGCTGGTAAATGAGTCTATGCATGTGTAAAAACTCACCAATCCGCACTGTTATATATCAACTTTTAAAAATTAAAGAAGGTGGAAGAGAAGCTGAAGCAACACATTCCCCCGGAGAGTTACTAAAGTTCCTGCCCTAGTGTCAGAGTGGTATTGATTTAAACACAAGAAACTTCCTTAGTAAGGAGAAAATCACACTCCGTAGACAGCATTCCTAATTAATTGCTCCGTGGGTGAGAACACACCGCTAATTAAGCTCCCAGCGAGAGAAGGAAGAAGAGCAGGTCTGAGTTTGGATTCTCCTCCTCCTGTAACTGGTGGGTTTGCTCTCGACATCTGTGTTTTGCTTCTGACTCAGTTGATTTGCTTTTGATTGAAAATTTCAGCTGGGCGCAGTGGCTCAAGCCTATAATCCTAGCACTTTGGGAGGCTGAGGTGGGTGGATTGCCTGAGCTCAAGAGTTCGAGATCAGCCTGGGCAACACAGTGAAACCCTGTCTCTACTAAAATACAAAAACTTAGCCAGGCGTGACAGCGTGCGCCTGTAGTCTCGGCTACTAGGGATGATGAGGCAGGAGAATCACCCAGGAGGCGAAAAAAAAAAGAAAGAAAGAAAAAGAAAAGAAAATTTCAGAAAATCCAACTCGAATTGGTTTAAAGAAACGTATGGCCACGCTAAAGGGAAGCTTAGAGATTCGTGGTTGGTTGACCCAACCACTCAGCCTCAGCTTTGATGGCTCCACGGTCTGTCTCACTCCTCTACTGAACACATTGTGAGATTCAGTGTCAGCTGGATCCCTTTGTTGGGGGACGTGGTTGATCATTGCAGTCCAGGCTACATCCATCCTTTCTTATTTTTGCAGGGAAAATTACTAATAGATCTCCCAGGAGAGTGAGAAGGATGTCCCTAAAACTTCCAGCAAACCACTTCTTACGTGTCATCAGCCCAAATGTAGTCATAGTTCTGTCTAAACCTATCACGGGCACTGAGAACACAAGGATTGGTTTAGTCTAATGAGGGCATCCCTAGAGCCGATAATGGGGTGCATACTGGAGCAAAATCAGGGTTCTGTTTAGAACAAGGAAGCGGGGCTAGGAAATTGATGCTGGGTTGGCAACCAACAATATCCAATACAATTTCCTCAAGAAGATTGTAAGTACTTGGGTGGCAGGGACTGTGTTTTAGACCTCTCCCTTATCCTCATAACCTGTTACTGTCTGAGGGCTATGAGATTAGGGGAGTCCCACTAGGGTCTGGGGAATGTGTAGGACCCCAGAGTCACATGCATTAGAGGAATAGTGGCTGATGCCACTAGGTGATTAACCACCCAAAAATGTGGCTAAGCTTCTCAAGCACCCTCAGTGTTTAGAAAACTTTGGAAGAGGTGAGCTCCTACTTGGTAGAGCCTTTTGTGGCCACTACCTCCCGTCTATATCAAGCCTGCACAGACAATGAGCTAAAACAAAAGTTATGGCCAATCGAGGAGCACATGGCCACCTGCAAGGGACAGTCAAAGGAGAAGGCAGTCATCTTTTGTTCCCCTCTCTTCTCCTTCCCCTCATAGTAAAGGACATGGAACAGGGTAGAAGGAGAGAACATAAGTCTAGTCGGGGTACTGGAGTAGAGACAGGAATTGAACATGAGGTTGAAGCTTAGAAATGAAACATAGATTTACATTGATTACATAGGTGTATACATTTTTATAATAGCTCCATTGAGATATAATTCACATACTGTGCCATAAACTTCACTCTTTTCAAAAAGTATACTATTTAGTAATTTGTAATCTAGTTCAAGAGTTGTGCAACCACCATCATGATCTAATTCCAGAACCCTTTCGTCACTGCAGAAAGAAACCCCATACTCATTAGCTGCCACTCTTCCTCTGCCCCTCAGGTCCTGGCAATCACCCGTCTACTTCCTGTCTCTATGGGTCTGCCTATTCTAGATAGTTGTATAAGTGAAATCAAAATATGAGGCCTTTGTTTGTTTGCTTGGGCTTTTAAATTTTTTTTTATATTTGTAGGTACATAGAAGGTGTATATATGTATGGGGTTCATGAGATATTTTGATACAGAAATAAATGTATAATGATTACATCAGAGTAAATGGGATATCCATTACCTTTAGCGTTTATCTTTTCCTTGTTTTACAAAAAATACAATTATACTTTTAAAGTTATTTTTAAATATATAATAAATTACTGCTGACTGTAGTCACCCTGTTGTGCTACCAAATACTAGCTTTTATTGACTCTACCTTATTATATTTTTGTACCCATTAACAATCACCACTCCCCACTACCTTTCCCAGCCTCTGCTAACCATCATTCTATTCTCTATCTCCATGAGTTCATTGTTTTAATTTTTAGCTCCCACAAATAAATGAGAACATGTGAAATTTGTCTTTCTGTGTCTGGCTTATTTCACTTAACATAATGACCTCCAGTTCCATCCATGTTGTTGCAAATGACAAAATCTCATTTTTTTTTTATGGCTGAATAGCACTCCATTGTGTATATATACCACATTTTCTTTATCCATTTGTCTGTTGACGGGCACTTAGGTTGCTTCCAAATCTTGGCTACTGTGAATAGTGCTGCAGTAAACATGGGTGTGCACATACTTCTTCGATATACTAATCTTTTGGGTGTACACCCAGCAATGGGATTGCTGGATCATAAGGTGGCTCTGTTTTTAGTTTTTTGAGAAACCTTCATATTGTTCTCCATGGTGGCTGTACTAATTTACATTCCCACAAACAGCGTATGAAGGTTCCCTTTACTCCACATCCTTGCAAGCATTTGTTACTGCCTGTCTTTTAAAATGGATAAAAGGCATTTTAACTGGGGTAAGATGATATCTCATTGCAGTTTTCATTTCCATTCCTCTGATGATCACTTATGTCAGATACCTTTTCATATATCGATTTGCCATTTGTATGTCTCTTTTGAGAAATAACTATTCAGATTTTTTTGCCCATTTAAAAAATCAGATTATTATATTTTTTCCTATAGAGTTGTTTGAGCTCCTTACATAGTCTGGTTATTAATCTCTTATAAGATGGATAGTTTGCAAATATTTTCTCCCATTTTGTGGGTTTTCTCTTCACTTTATTGAGACCTTTTGTGACTGGCTTCTTTCACTTAGCGTGATGTTTTCAAGATTCACGCATGTTGCAGCATGAATCAGTACTTCAGTCCTCTGTTATGCTGAAGAATGTCTCATTGTGTAGATATACAACATTTTTAAAACCCATTAATCAGTTGATAAACAATTGCGTTGCTTCCACTTTTTGACTGTTAGGAACAATGCTGCTATAAACATTTATGTACAGGTTATTGTATAGATATATGTTTTCAATCCTCAAGGAGTTGAATGGCTGGGTCACATGGTAACTATATGTTTAGCTTTTTGAGGAACTGATAAATGGCTGCACCATTGAAAATCCCACTAGCAGTGTACAGGGAGTGTAGTTTCTCCATATTCTCATCAACACTTGTGATTGTCTTTCTTGTATTAATTACCGCAGTGTGAAAGAAGTGGTGCTTTGTTATGATTTTGATTTGCATTTCCTTAATGACTTAATGATGTTGAGTATCTTTCCATGTATTTATTGATCAGTTGTGTATTTTTTTAGAAATGTCTACTTAAATTTTATTGTTGAATTGTAAAAACGTCTATAAATGTTGGCACAAGTCTCTTATCAGATATAATTTGCAAATATTTTTCCCATTCTATTAATTGTCTTTTCATTTTTTTGATGACATTTGTTAAAGCACAAACATTTTTGCTTTGGATGAAGCCCAATTAATCTATTTTTCTCTTTTGAAGTTTGTGCTTTTTTTGGGTCATATCTAAGAAATCATTGCCTAATTCAAGGTAGAGATTCTTTTACTTTGAATTAGGCAATGGTTTCTTAGATATGGCACAAACAAGCAAAAGAGTTTTCTTGTAAGAGTTTTCTTCTAAGACATCTAGTTTTTACACATAGGTCTGTGATCAATTTTGAGTTGATTTTTGCATATGGTGTGAGGTAAAGATCAAATTTGTGTGTGTGTGTGTGTCTGTGTGTGTGTGTGTGTGTGTACCCAGTTGTTCCACTACCATTTGTTGAAAAGATTAGTCTTTCCTTATTGACTGGTCTTGGCAACCTTGTCAAAAATCAACTGATCATATATATAAGTCTTCATTTCCAGGCTCTAAATTCAATTCCATTTATCTGTATGTCTATACTCATGTCAACCCTAAACTGCCTTGATTTCTGGAGCTTTAACATACATTTTAAAATTGGGAGATAAATGTCCTCCATCTTTATTCTTCTTTCTCAAGATTGTTTGGCTATTCTGAGTCCTATTAATTTCCATATGAATTTTAGAATGATTTGTCAAGTTCTGCAAAAGAAAGGCAGCCAGGATTTTAATAGAGGTCATGTTAAATCTGTAGATCAATTCAAGGAGTATTACTGTCTTACCAATATTAAGTCTTCCAATCCATGAACATGAAAGTCTTCCCTTTTATTTACGTCTTTATATTCTTTTCAACAGGTTTTACAGTTTTCAATGTATACTTCAATAAAAAAGGAATGTTTTTTTTAAAAAAATGAACAGGACTAGTTATTTTTAGAATAAGAATGTTCTAATAACTGAAGACACTAAGGTTTATATGACTGGACTGATATGTCATTAAGCAAGATTCCTCTCTGAGAGAATTGAGTGGTAGTGTTCAACAGAGCACAGCTAATGGCTGTTAATGGGAAAATAAAGCCCTTCAATGTTGATGCTCTGAAGAGTTAAGATCGCTCACTAAATCAGTAACTATAGTGATAGAGAATATAATAGGCTATAACTTGCATTACACTGACATTTACTTCTTCAGAGCAATCTTACAAACGAAAAGACATTGGTTTTCTTTAAAAAAAAAAAACAAAACAAAACACTGTGCTTTTGTCAAATGCTTATTGAATTTCCATCTGTCAAAATCAATGAGCACCCAAGTCCCAGGGTCCTGGTGCTCAGCACTCCTCCCTGTCTGGTTCACATCTGCAGGCCCCTGAGAATGAATAGAGCTTCTCTGCTCTCTCTTTAGCCCCATCCCAGAGGCTGGGCCTCTACTGTTCAGGAACTATCAAGAGAAGACACAGCTATCAAGCCGGGAGATAAGACTCTGTGCAGAGCTTCTTGTGAAACTGTAGGAACCACTAGCAAGTTTTCCCAACTACCAAGACAGGTGGGCCCATCCCTTGCAGGAGTAAAACACATTCTACTTCTTTTAGAGAGAAGAGATTTTTGTACCTGAACTTAAAGGAAAACTGACCAAAAAGGATGCAATAGGCTACCTGAGCCAAGTTCATTTTCTCACTAACAGGATGATTCATCTTCAAAGATACTAGGTCTCAGCAGACCCTAGTCTAAGAAAACCCTAACTGAAACTAGCTAACATTTATTTAAGACAATCTGTCTGCTTATCTGCAGTCTCTTCATATGAGCTGTTATCATGCAAATAATATAGATGTTCCTGAGATCATTACAAATAATCACCCTTAAAGTACATGCTGTAAAAAATGATGTTAACATTTGCTGACTGACTGTGCGCCATGCATTGTTCAGGTGCTTTTATATGTAATTCTCAGTTTACTGAAATGTGATAAAAATGATTTAAAAATCATTTTACCTCCCAGATCAATTCAACAAACTTGCGTTCACTAAACAGACAAGTAAAACATTGTCCATGTATACATATACACATGGATGATGTGTGTATATATATATGTATAGTGTGTATATATATATATATATACATATATATATTCCACTATTTTTTTCTTTTCTTTTCTTTTTTTTTTTTTTTTTTTGAGACAGAGTCTTACTCTGTCACCAGGCTGGAGTGAAGTGGTACGATCTTAGCTCACTACAACCTCTGCCTCCCGGGTTCAAGCGATTCTCCTGCTTCAGCCTCCTGAGTATCTGGGACTACAGGCATGCGCCACCACGCCCAGCTAAGTTTTGTATTTTTAGTAGACAGGGTTTCACCATGTTGGCCAGGATGGTCTCAATCTCTTGACCTTGTGATCCCCTGCCTCGGCCTCCCAAAGTTCTGGGATTACAGGCGTGAGCCACAGTGCCTGGCCACTATTTTTTTCTTAATATTGTTTTGGTCTTTCTCTTTTCAAAAATTTGATCTCTTTCCAAAATTACTACAAGAGCATTAAAAAAAAAAAGCATCAGAGTTCTATCCTTCCTATTTTCCCACTGGAGGATGAGAGAAAAGAAAGATCTATGTCCATCTAAAATCTATTAGTAAGTACTTTGGCTGAGTCTTGGAACTAAGATGTCACATATCAATTACACAGGAATGAGCTGACATTTGCTTCCTGCGAGGAGCAATACAGATTCAGAGAACTGCTACTCTGAATGTAGTTACAGAAAATAAAATATTTACATTTGCAGGGATCTGGGATTTACCAAGCTAGTATTAAAAGGTGTATGTTAAAAAGAGGACTTAGATTTCAGGGAGTCCGTGGACGTCCTAGGCTTCTTCAGTGTGGGGTCTCTAGCCAGCTTGTGTGAATGTGCTGAAACAAAGAGATGATGCTTTCCTTTACTTCTGGCAGAGTTCGACAGAAGTAATAAAGGAGGTGGCAATAAATCATTAATTCTCTCCTACTACCTCCAGATAAAGACTGAAATGTTAATACCCAGAGGGCTCCTAGATGCCATGTCTCTCCAGTCCTTATTTTACAAACAAGGAAACTGAGGAAAGGGAGACTGTGATTTTGGTGAGAGTTTCCAGTCCCCTAGTCATCCCTCCTGTATGCCATTCAGAGATGCTGTCCACCCAGAGAAGTTTTGCTGGTGGGCCTGTGACTTAGGTTCTCTCCAGCTGAGTCAAAGCAAATGTGAAAATGATGCTCCCTAGATGTATGACCCACAGTAGCGCAGAACAGACAGAGGATTATTGAGAGTAAGACTGTATCCCACTCTCAGAGAACAGCTGATCCTTTCTACCATGCTCTCTAAGGAATTTCAGGTAATCCAGATAAACTGGCATTCATCCCAAGTGCCATTTCCATCACTCAGGACAATCTGCTAACAGAAGGTACCCTGTGCTTCAGAATTAGCTTCAGGTTTTGCCAGCTAGGAACAGCCAGCCACAGACTGGCTTGTTTTTAAAAATATCACTTGGCTACGATACAGACCTCTAATACAACAGTTGTCTACAGTCTTAATATAAAATGAAATTAAGTTGAAAGAACTTTCCTACTATGTGAGATCTGTGATCCATATTTATATATCAGAGGTTTATAGTATATACAAATTTATTATTAAAGTATAAACAATATATTAAACTATAAATGTATATATTTACAATTAGTAATTACTATACAAAATATACTTCTCATTAATATAAATAGACCAAAGTATAATTACTCTGGTCTATTTATATTAATAAGAAGAGCATATGCAATCCTACTAAACAACATCTTTCTAGGAATAAAATTAACTGTTAAACTATCACTAAAACAATTAAGTTAAAGCTTCCCTCATCTAAGAAAAAGACGAGTGTCTTCCAGCCGCGGTGGCTCATGCCTGTAATCCCAGCACTTTGGGAGGCCAAGGCAGGTGGATAACGAGGTCAGGAGTTCGAGACCAGCCTGGCCAACATGGTGAAACACCGTCTCTACTAAAAATACAAAAATTAGCCAGGTGTGGTAACGTGCCTGTTATCCCAGCTACTCGGGAGACTGAGGCAGGAGAATTGCTTGAACCTGGGAGGCCGAGGTTGCAGTGAGCCGAGATCACGCCACTGCACTCCAGCCTAAGTGACAGAGCAAGACTCTGACTAGAAAACAAACAAAAAACAAAAATGAGTGTCCTTTCTGAAACACACAACATATTAAGAACTTCTTCTTACTGAAAGTCTACAGCAGATATGAGAAAACCCAAATTTCAGTTTCCCAGCTCTTGTAGCAAAAGCGAATTTTCAAGCAGTAGATCTTATTCATTATTAAAGCAAAGATTTCCAGCAGCATATGCAAGGTGTATTTTCTGGAAATTGGGGCATAACACCCAGCACTTGAATTAGAAAACACAGGAAAAGTGTTTTTTTCCTATTTTTCCGCCATATGATTCAATCATATTGAACAAAAGACTCATCCTGTTGTTACTGTTCTACATATAGTGAATAGTTTTACTGGTAGTGCAAAGTAATACGGGCTCGGATAAGAGGAATTAGTCCCCCTCAAAGCCTGACTCCTGGGTGACAGTGTCCCGCTGCTGCCATCTTCTGGAGAGTCTAGGCTCAGCGGCCGTGAGCAGACGGTTTTAAAATTCAGATCACCTTCAGCTGATTTCACCTCGCTCACTGACAAAGGCAGCCCTGCTGCATTTGCGGGTATGGATGTGGTTACAGGAGGAAAAGCCTTCCTGAAATGGCCTGAAATCATGAAGGCTTGATCTAGGAGGGAAGGTATCCTTCCCTATCTGTATAACAAGTGATTACAATAGCTAAGGAGTGGAACTGATGTCAAACCCTGTTCTGTCTCCCCTCCTCCCTTCCGCCATTGAAATCAGAAATAGATGCGGAGCCCACAGAATCCTCTCCCGGGCCCCAGGCCCGCCTCTGTGTGTTTTCAAGCCCAGTGGCAGAAACATGAGGCCACCTGCCTGCCCACAGCTAGAGGGAGTCGGCTGTGGTCCCAGGACTCCAACCAGGATGGTGTCTGATCACCAGAGGGCTGGGTGTCTTCCCTGTCCATTCTCATGATGTCAGGCTGCTTGATAGGGTTGCTGTCCAAAAAATAAATTAATAATAATAATCAGCGCTGCTTCCTCTTCCTCCCTCTGGGCAGGTTCAGAGCCCACTTCCAGAGAGCTCCCTGGGCAAAGGCTCCACGCCTGCTCCAGGAGTTGGCTCTGACCAGCCCTCTCTTCTCTTGGCCCCTCTCAACTCAGTGACCCCACAGGAGATGGCGTCCCCAGGGGCCCAGCGAGTGGTCCCAACCCACGTTGTAAACCCTAGGCAGTTGCTGAAGGCAGATCTTCTGCCAGAGGTAAATGTTGGGTGGAATTCCCAACACAGGAGGTTGCCCCAGGGCAAACTTGCCCTGGAAATACATGGAAATGCTCCTTGATCTGTCAAGTCACCCTTCTCAAGGTTCAGAAAGCCTCAGTGACCCAGAGGAATACCAAGGGAGAAATGGTGAGGTGGCGGGGCTGTTCCCTCTCCTCCCCGCATCTCCTCACAGTGTAGTCTCATCTTCTAAGCACCCACCACAGGCATGCACACACGCGTGCACACACGAACTCAGAGACACCCCCCACCACACACACACACACACACACACATGCCCTCTCTTCTGCCTTGCAGCCAAGTGTGTGAATCCTTGGATGACACAGAAAGGATTTATTTAATAGGAGACTGAACATTTTGAACACAGGAATAACCTGGAAATGTGAATATCTATGAACATTGAATAGGCTGAATTAGCAAGATCAGAGACTGGAAGAAAGGCCAGGTGGGTGTCTTCTCCTGTCTTTTACTTCTAACTAGCATTCAGTCAGCCTGGGTAGGGGGCCTGCCACACCCTTCGGGTAATTCACACATTGTCCCTGCCTCCCAGTTACCCCTCCTCTGATGCTGGCTTGCAAATGGACTTTCTTCCATCATTTCGCCCCCCAAAACATGTATGAATTGACATTGTTACTTGCCAAACAGGAAATAACATAAAGGCATGAATTCTAGAGGAATTTTTTGGGGGGAAATGAAAATACAGATTTCAGAAGCCACTGGGAAAGGAAGATTTACAGGACCAAATAACTGACAAAAATGCTAACTTGCCAGAGAAGAAACACTCAAAACTTCTATTGGCATAAACCTAGATGACTGGGAGAATGAGGGTGCTTGTGTAGAGGAGTGAAAACAATTTTCTCCTCCACCCTTCATAGGTTTCTAGCTGGGTCTCCCTGTCAGAAGTGTCTGAGCCAGAGCAACTCCATCTTGAGTGAGGGCTAGGAAAAGTGAGGCTGGGCCTTGCTGGGCTGCATTCCCAGAAAGTTAGGGATTCTTAGCCTCTAGATGTTTACGGTTAAGGGAACAGTTGATAACATTTACTAAACAGACCCAGACTTAGGAGTGTCCTGATATCCCACTATCTTGATAACAGGAGCATTCCTAATTTTGCTTTAAAGATAATAATATCGATTCTTACAAAATAAATTCAGAAAAGTAACCCCTTATCACAAACCCTTGTAGCAGAGTACATCTCCCCATGATCTTTTTTTTTATCCTGTATATAAACAAGCATTGTACCCAGGGAGGACGCGTTTCTCCTCTTACTTTCAAGAACACCCTGCTCTGTCTGTGGAGTAGCTATTCTTTCACCACTTTACTAATAAACTTACTTTTGCTTTGCACTGTGGACTTGCCCTAAGTTCCTTCTTGCCCAAGATCCAAGAACCCTCTCTTGGGGTCTGGATCGGGACTCCTTTCTGGTAACAGTGCTGTGTTGCCCAGACTGGCCTTGAACTCCTGGCCCCAAACAATCCTACAGATTCCACCTCCGAAAGTTCTAGGGTTACAGGTGTGAGCCACTGTGCCCAGCTGGAACAATCTTTATGAAGACGAATTAAAGCTGTGAGAGATGAAACCAGAAAAGAGGCACCAGGAATAATGGATTTCGTTGGAGAATGAGCCACAGAAACGTGATCATAAGGCAAACCGTGGGGCCTAACCCTGCCTTCTCAGCCCTCGGGATGGGAGACGAGGCTAGAGAAGAGGAGACCGGTGTGAAAACGCTGGGAGGATGAGTTCTGGCAAAAATGGGGGCATCTTCAGTTTCACTTGGCACCAAAAGGAAAATTCAATGTGCATTCTTTCCTGAATGCCCAAAAGCCTAATGAGGTTTTGCTTTCTTTGTCCTCTCTTTCCAGAACCCTCATCGAGCCTCATTCTCAGCCACATCATGAGGTTTTAGAGGCCCTAAGCACTGAGGACCCTGTGGTGCCACAAAAATAGCCAAGCAGGTAATCATACGGGATGCAAAGGGCGTGTGCGCTGAAGTCGGAAGAGCCTTCTTCCATATTTTCATTGCAAAATCAGAACTTTGGTGAGTTTTTAAAAATGTTTGTACCCCTGTTTTGCCGATGCCCCAACTAAGAGTCCCACCTGCCCTGGGAATCCCAGCATGGCCTTTTAACCAAGCACTGCTTCTCAGTCTCCATGAGAGCCCGGAGCTCTGTGCGCGGCTCCTTCTTGTTGTCCCAGGCTGGCCTTGTGCTTTCGTGACTGGGCCAGGCTCCTGGGCTCTGTGTCCGATGCAATCAGTGCCAGCTGAATGCCTGGACGTCCTCAGCATGCGGGATGAGACACTGAACCAGGCCCTTGCGTGTGACACCATGGCTGTTTCAAATTAGCCGTAACCCCTGGCCCCAGTATTCTCCCCCATCCTCTCACACTCTGGACAGATTTTCCAGAGCCACTCTGTCCTTTCCTTTAGCAAAGAGCCTGCTCCTGCTCTCTCTAAGGCGGGGCCAAGCACAGCTCCTGTCCCCCAAGGGTATGTGCCTTTGCACTGCCTGAGGACGCTCCCCCGGTCCCAAGTCCTCAGTGCTTTGCTTCTCAGGACAGTTTTCCATTCTCAGGTGAGCACTCAGAGGAGCTCTTCCAGTGACACAGTTCCAGGCCCACCTGAATCCTTTCAGGAAAGACCTCGTCCCTCTGAATGCTGGTGGTCACATTTCAGCACAATTTATGAAGTGCACCTCGTAGAAAAACTTAGAAAGCTGTTCCAGAACCAGCAGGCTTAGGCACCCTTCTTTCTTTGCTTCAAAGAAACAAAGATGGTATTTAAGCTCTTCGGGATCTACTCTAGAGACTTCCTCACTGTTCTGGGTCATCGCCCAGGTATCCAGGAGATACACATACTGTTAAACTTCTGTTTGTTTCTCTCTTGTTAATTTGCCTTTTGTTACAGGGGAGACTCCCAGCGAGGAACCCATGAGGGTGGAGGTTTATGGGAATGTCTACATATATTTATAAATCATAAAATTGTTATTTTGTTATTTCAGGAGAAGCAACAGTATAGCAGAAAGAGGCCAGACTGGGGACAGCAATTCCAAGTCTGCAACGAATGGGCTCTGTCACTGTGGGGCCCTTCCATGCCTCTGTGTCCTCATCTGAAAATGAGCGGGTCGGACTAGATTTTTCACTATGATTCCTTTAAGTTCTACCATGTGGAGGTTTTTTACATTGCTACCTTCTTATGTGATGTAGTTTTGCAATTAAGAATTCCCAAGTTCCTCTTTGCCATTGGTATTTCAGATGTTAAGAATGGAAACACTGATCCCCCTCAGACTCTGCAGAAAACCCTGCATTTTACGGAGACGTCAAAGCAGGGAGTGCCTGGCTGGAACATCTGCCGGCAGCCTCATCTCTTTTGCAAGATCATGATGTTCTGCATGCTCCTGTGGCCTGTTATTTCATGTTGGTAAGAATTTTATTTTTATTATAAACCTAAGGTAATGTGGTAAATTTCATGGTGGCTCATCTAACTTCTGAGTAAGCTTTTTGTGTTCCATCCTCCCTCCCGGCAAGCTCTCCCTGTAAATTTTGAAGCAACTTTAAAGATGAACACAAAGCAGTTCAGCAAGTGAATCCCAGACCCAGGTAGGAGAGTGTCTCCCCCAACTCACACAGTGAGGGGCCAGTTGTGTGCATCGTCCGGAGAACCACCGTGAGGGTGAGCCTGGTAGGGGGTGGCACCCTGCCTGTGATGAAGCCAGCGTACTGTGATGAGCAGTGGCTTCTAGACCCATGGACCACGGGCTCTGCCAATGCTCTCCCTCCAGGGACTCCTCCTGCCACCCAGGCAGGGCCAAATGCTGACACCCACGAGCTTGCTCAGAATTGGCTCAGGCTGTAATCACTTCTCTTCTCCTATCTCCCCGCCATTCCCTGATGGGGGCGGCTTCTCCTTTGAGAACCACACATTCCTTCCCAGACAAAAGGATTCACCACCTACCCTCCTGCTGAAGGCTGCTCCCTTGGGGCCTTCTCAGCACACCTCTTTCTTCAGAACACAAAGTTCACATGCTGAATTTTTACCTTTTTAAAAGTGACTTCGCTTCCTTTCCAACTTGGACCCAGCAGAATGGCTCCCGCAAAGAAGGGTGGTGAGAAGAAAAAGGGCCGTTCTGCCATCAACATGGTGGTGACCCAAGAATACACCATCAGTATTCACAAGCACATCCATGCAGTGGGCTTTAAGAAGCGTGCCTCTCGGGCACTCAAAGAGATTCAGAAATTTGCCAAGAAAGAGATGGGAACTCCAGATATGCGCATTGATACCAGGCTCAACAAAGCTGTCTGGGCCAAAGGAATAAGGAATGTCCCACACTGAATCCACGTACGGTCGTCCAGCAAACGTAATGAGGGTGAAGATTCACCAAATAAGCTTATACTTTGGTTACCTACGTACCTGTTACCACTTTCAAAAATCTACAGACAGTCAGTGTGGATGAGAACTAATCGCCGATGGTCAAATACATCAAATAAAGTTATAAAATTGCAAAAAAAAAACCAAAAAAAGTGACTTCGAATTTTGGCACCAGCAATTCAACACCTGAATAAGATTTGAAAACCTCACAACAAATCACAAATATATATGGGTCCTGTTGAAGGTGATATTGTAGTTCATGTATTCCTCTGTGTATGTGTATGTGTGTACGTGTGTGTGTGTGTGTGTGTGTGTGTCTGGCTGTCTCTTTTGAGACAAGATCTTGCTCTGTCACCCAGGCTGGAGAACAGCGGGGCAATCACAGCTCACCTTACCCTGAACTCCTGGGCTCAAGCAATCCTCCCACCTCAGCCTCCCAAAGTGCTGGAATTACAGGTGTGCACCACCTTTCTCAGTACGTTTCTCTCTTTATTTTCATATTCATTTATTCATCCAACAAATATTTACTGAATCATTACTGTGTGTTACACACTGAGATTTCAAAGACAGAGAAGAGTTGATTTTGGTGGGAGAAATAGGAATATAAATAAATTATACCACAAAGTACTGGCTGTGCCCCTGGCACTATTAGGCAAAAATACAAAAATTCTTACTGACAAGAAATAAGAGGCCATAGTCCCAGGGCACTGGCTTAGTGTACTC
The DNA here is from genome assembly GCA_036589455.1 of Ateles fusciceps. Taxonomy (NCBI): domain Eukaryota; kingdom Metazoa; phylum Chordata; class Mammalia; order Primates; family Atelidae; genus Ateles; species Ateles fusciceps. The sequence goes on along the minus strand of JAZHEH010001544.1, from coordinate 2,395,032 downwards.
CTTCCCATACTCTACAATTATAAAGGTATTATTGTTCCATTTTACAGAAGAGCAAGCTGAGGCTCAGGGGGACTAATTCACTCAGTGAATTCTTCCTCCTGAAAGAAGAGAGTGGTAAAGTTGGTCCTTTGGGCTGCAGCTAACACCTTGTCTCTCCTCTCTCCAAAATGGGAAAGGGTTGCCTTGACCCAGGCTTCCTTTGTGGCATGACCTCATGACAGCTGAATCTCCTGATCCTGCCCAGGGTCAACACAGAGAAAGGAGAGAAACCTAGGGTGTCTGGGCTGGAACTCAGGGACCTGTGGCTTCTGTGCCAAGCATGTGATGCACCCGTTGGGCAATGGTTTCCTAAGAAAATCTGCCCTGTTCATGCATTAAAAAGCAAAGGAAAGAAAACAAAGAAACCCCTTGAAGCTTTTGTAATAAATTTACCATTCTCTTATTCTGTGAACTTTCACTTATTGAAGACCGGCTTTGGGAATAAAGGGATCAATAAAACTCAGCTGAAATCCAAGGCAGAGCAAGATGGCTGAAAACCATGCAGTGACCATGCCCCCACCCTCTTCTGCAGGAACACTGAACTGAGTGCAAACCCACACAAGAAAACACCTTCACAAGAGCTAAAATATCAGATGAGAGATCGCATGACCCTGTTTTAGCATAATAATAAGAAAAGAGGCATTGAAGAGAGTAGGAAGGACAGCCCGCATTGCCCGCACCGTTCCTCCCCCCAAGACTAGGCAGCTCAGTGTGGAGAGAGAATCTTTGTGCTTGGGAAAGGGAGAGGGAGGTGACTGTGGCACTTTGCATTGGAACTCGCTGCTGGCCCCACCACAGTGGAACACAGCACTGGGCAGAATTCAATGCCCTTGATTCCAGGCCAGTGCTCACAAAGGGAACATTTAGATCTGCCCCAGGCCAGAAGAGAATCCACCACCACAATGGGAGCAACCCGATTTCCAGCCTGCTTCATCACTGGCTGATTAGAGTGGCTGCTAGGCCTTAGTGACTATGGTCCTTTGGCAAGCCCTAGTGCTCATTAATCTGAAGGGTTGCGGGCTTAGGGTGAACCTAGCCTGACACCAGCTGCAGCAGGCATGGGAGTGCTCACGTCACTCCTTTCCCAGCTCCAAGCAGAACAGTGTGGAAAGAGACTCCTTCTGCTCAGAAGAAGGAGAGGGAAGGGTACAGAAGATTTTGCCCTGGAACTTACTACCAGCCCTGCCACAGTAAAAGACAGCATTGGGGAAAACCCTGAAGCCCCCGATTTTAAGCTGTTGCTCCTGGACAGTGTGTCTAAAGCCTTGCTGGGCCAGCGGGGGAATCTGCTATAACAGTGAGACAGAACTCAGTACTGGCCAACTTCACCACTGGCTGACTGAAGTCGCCTTGGGCCTTGAATGAACACCAGCAGAATCAGGCAGTAGCTGTCTTAGGCCTTGGCAAGCCCTCATACTGCACTAGTCTGGGAGGTCATGGGCTTCAAGTGTGATCCAGCATGGTGCCAGCTGCAGTGATCATGGGAGTGCTCATGTCATCCTGAGGGACTTCTCTTCCGGGATCCGTGAGGGGTGTGGCTTCAAAGCCAGGAGTTTCCCGGCTTGAGGCCTCCATCAGGAACCAGAGGTGTTTCAAATGTAAAGTTCAATGTCTGAGCGGGCTAGGTGGGGAAAGCCAGGTGGGCTTCTTTGTCCCCAAAAAAAAACCCGCTGAAAGCTCTGGGAGGAGGGGGCTCTGTAACTCAGAGTTGTGGACCAAGTAGCCAATCCAGTATCAGAGTCAAAGATCAATCGCTCCAGAGGAAGTTTGAAAGAACTCCTCTCATTGGAGGAGAACATGAATGGGGGAGGGAATAACTCAAGGGTTAAAATCCCAGCTGCTCCTATTTATACAGATTCCTTCTCTGGGTCCCCTCCCACGGCAGCATGGGAGGTGTCTTTCTTTCTCTCTCTCTCTTTGTCTAATAAATTGCTTTTCCACAAAACTCTTTGGGTCCACGATATTTATTCCAACGGCAAACTCACCACACCTCTGGGGCCCCTTTCCCCATTCTTTGGGGTTAGCCAGCCTAAGAACCTCTCCTATGGGGAGGGAGCTGAGTAGGCTCCTTTGGTTACAATCCCACCCCCCAATTCCACACTTACAGAATGGAGAGAGAATCCTTCTGCTTGGGAGAAAGAGAGGGAAGTGAGTGAGGGACTTTGCCTGGAAACCCAGGGAATTCTCCCCTAATCTTACTCAGGTACATCAGAGCTAGGTGTTTAGGAGTCTGTAAGAAAATCACAGCATACCTGAGCTTAGGATGTCTTCTTGGATTAAATAAGGCACCAGTGACCAACCCTGGAGAGATAAAGATGTGTGACCTCTCAGGGAATTCAAAACAGTTTTTATGAGGAAGCTCAATGAACTTCAAATAACACAGAGATGCAATCAAAAAATGTATGAGTATTTAACAAAGAGATTGAAATAATTTTAAAAAATCAAACAGAAGTCCTAGAGCTGAGAAATTCAATTCACGAGCTGAAAAATGCAATAGCTGTAAAATTGATCAAACAGAAGAAAAAAATCCATTAACTCAAAGATAGGCTATTTGAAATACAGTCAGAGGAGGAAAATGGGAAATAATTTTTAAAAGAAACAGAACACCTACAAGATCTACAGAACAGTCTTAAAAGAGCAAATCTAAGAGTCATTGTCCCTTAAAGAGGGGTAGAAATTTGATTCAAAGAAATAATAACAGAGAACTTTCCAAACCTAGCAAACATAGAAATATCCAGATACAAGAAGATCAAAGACCACCAAGCAGATTTAACCAAAATAAGACTAACCAAAATAAGACTACCCCAATGCATGTAATAATCAGTCTCCCAAAGGTCAAAGACAAAGAGAGGGTTCTAAAAGCAACAAGGGAAAAGAAGCAAATAACATCTAAAGGAGCTCCAGTACATCTGGCCACAGCCTTTATAGTGAAAGCATTACAGGCCAGAAGGAAGTGAGATAACATATTCAAAGTGCTGAAGGAAAAAAACTGCCAACCGAGAACTGTAACCAGCAAAGTTATCCTTCAACATAAAGCATAGTTAAAGACCTTCTCAGACAACAAAAGCTGATGGAATTCATCACACCAAAACTGTCTTACAAGAATGCTAAGGGAGTTCATCTATCTGAAAGAAAAGGATACTAATTTGCAACAGGCAGACATGTATAAAACTCATGGGTAAAAGTAAGTACACAGACAAATTCAGAATACTCTAATACTTTGATTGTAATGTAGAAATTCATATCCTTAATATGAAAACTAAAAAAAAAATCCATTAAACATAATGTTAACTACCACAATGTGTTGAGAGATAGGCAATATAAAAAGATGTAAATTAAGACAAGAAAAACCTAAATGTGGGAGGAGAGATGATAAAGTGCAGAGGTTTTCAGTTTTTCCTTCCTTGTTTGTTTCTTTCCTCTTCTTTGCAGTCACAGTTAAGTTGTCATCAGTTCAAAATAACCTGTTATAACTCTAAGATGTTTTGAGTAAGCTTCATGGTAATCAAAAAGCAAAACCTATACTAGTACAATAAAAATAAAAGGCAAAGAATTAAAACATACTACCAGAAAAAAATCACCCTCCACAAGGAAGATATTAAGAAAGGAAGAAAAAAAGAGGCATTACAAAATAGTCAGAGAATAAATAACAAAAAGGCAGGAGTAAGTCTTTACCTATAAATAATAACATTAAATATAAATAAACTAAATTCTCCAATTAAAAGACATTGAGTGGTTGAATTTTTTAAAAACTCAACTATATGCTACCTACAAGAAATGCACTTCACCTACAAAGATATTCATAGACTGACAGCGAAGAGATGGGAAAAGATATTTCCTGTACATGGAAACCAAAAAGAAAAGTAGTAGCTATGTTTTTATCAGATAAAATAGACTTCAAGTCAAAAACTGTAAAAGGAGACAAAGAAGGCAATTATGCAATAATAAAATAAAAATTAATAATAAATAAAAATTAATTTAGCAAGATGATATGACAATTGTAAATATATATGCACCCAACATCGGGTCACCAAAATATGTAATACAAATATTAATACATTTAAAAGAAAGACAGACCTCAATACACTAAGAGTTGGAAACTTCAACATGCCACTTTTGGCAATGGATAGATCATTCAGACAGAAAATCAACAAAGAAACATTAGAATTAACTGACACTCTAAACCAAATAGACCTAACCGACATTTACAGAACATTTCATCCAGCTTCTGCAAAATACAGTCTTTTCATCACACGGAATATTCCCCAGGATGGACCATATGTTAGGCAACAAAACAAGTTCTCAACAAATTCAAAAAAATCAAAATCATATCCAGTATCTCTTTGACCACAATGGAATAAAACTGGAAATCAATACCAAGACAAACTTTGGAAATTTTACAAATACATGGAAATGAGCTGGGCACAGTGGCTCATGCCTGTAATCCCAGTACTTTGGGAGGCTGAGGCAGAAGGATTGCTTGGGCTAAGGAGTTTCAGACCAGCCTGAGCAACATGGCAAAACCCTATGTCTACAAAAAATACAAAAATTAGCTAGGCGTGCTGCCACCTGCCTGTAGTCCCACCTACACAGGAGGCTGAGGTGGGTGGATCGCTTGAGCCCAGGAGGTCAAAGCTGCAGTGAGCCATAATCACACCATCACACTCTGGCCTGGGCGACAGAGTGAGGCCCTGTCTCAATAAATAAATAAATAAACAAACACACACATGGAAATTAAACAATATGCTCCTGAATGGCCATTAGGTCAATTAAGAAATCAAGAAGAAAATTTTAAAACTTATGAAAATGGAATTACAACATACCAAAACCTATGAGATACAGTAAAAGCAATACTGAAAGAGACGTTTATAGCAATAAATGTCTACATCAAAAAAGTAGAAAGACTTCAAATAAACAACCTAATGATGTACCTCAAGAAAGTAGGAAAGCAATAACAAACCAAACATAAAATTAGAAAGAAAGAAAAAATAAAGATTAGAGCATAAATAAATGAACTTGAGACTAAAAAATACAAAAGATCAACAAAACAAAAACTTGGATTTTTGTAAAAACAAAAAGCAATAAATGTTTAGCTAAAGTAAGAAAAAAGAGAGAAGATCCAAATAACTAAAGTCAGAGACAAACAAGGAGTTATTACAACTGATACCACAGAAATACAAATGCTCACTAGAGACTCTTACGAACACCTTTATACCAAAAAATTGGAAAACCTAGAAGAAACAGATAAATTTCTGGACACATACAACCTACCAAGATTGAATCATGAAGAAACAAACCTGAACAGAACAATATGAGTAATGAGATTGAAGCTGTAATAAATAGTCTCCCATCAAAGAAAAGCCTGGGACCTGATGTCTTCTTTGCTAAATTCTACCAAACATTTAAAGAAGAATTAACACCAATTCTACTCAAACTATTTTTAAAATCCTAGGGAATACTTCTGAACTCATTCGATGAAGCCAACATTATTAATACCAAAACCAGACAATAACACAACAAAAAAAGAAAACTACAGGCCAGTATTACTAATGAACATAGAAGCAAAAATCCGCAACAAAATACTAGCAAACAGAATTCAACAACACACTAGGAAGATTATTTACCATAATCAAATGGGATTCATTTCAGGAATGCAAGGATGATTCAACATAAGCAAATCAATGAATGTGGTAAAATACATGAACAGAATCAAGGACAAAAACTATATGATTATTTTAATAGGTACTGAAAAAGCATTTGATAAAATTCAACATTGCTTCACGATAAAAATCCTCAACAAACTGGGTATAGAAGGAACAGATCTCAAAACAATAAAGGCCATATGTGACAAACACACAGCTGACATCATAGGAAACCAGGAATAATTGAAAGCTTTTCCTCTAAGATCTAGAAAAAGACAAAAATGATTATTTTCACCACTTTTATTCAACATAATACTGAAACTCCTAGCGAGAACAATTAGGCAAGAGAAAGAAATAAAAGGCATCCAAATTGGAAAGGAACAAGTCAAATTGTTCTTGTTTGCTGGTGACACAATTTTATATTTAGAAAATCCTGAAGACTCTACCAAAAAACTGTTAGAACTGACAAACAAATTCAATAAATTTGCAGCATACAAAAGCGATATGTAAAAATCAGCAGCATTTCTATATGCCAACAGCACACAGTCTGAAAAATAAATCAAGAAAGCAATCCCATTTATAATAGCTACAACAAATTAAAATACCTAAGAATAAGTACTGAAATTTCCAAAGAAATTTCAGTTTTAATTGTAGAGATATTTCCCAAGAAGTATAGTATCTCTGCAATTAGAACTGTGAAACACTGGTGAAAAAAGTTGAAGAGGACACACATAACAAGGAAAGATACCTCATGTTCATGGATTGGAAGAATTAATATTGTTAAAATGTCCATGACACCCAAAGCGATCTACAGATTCAATGCAATCTCTATGAAAATAATAATAGGCCGGGCGCGGTGGCTCAGGCCTGTAATCCCAGCACTTTGGGAGGCTGAGGCGGGCAGATCACCTGAGGTTGGGAGTTGGAGACCAGCCTGACCAACATGGAGAAACCTGGTCTCTACTAAAAATACAAAAAATTAGCTGGGCGTGGTGGTGCTTGCCTGTAATCCCAGCTAAGGGAAGCTGAGGCAGAGAATTGCTTGAACCTAGGAAGCAGAGGTTGCAGTGAGCCAAGATTGCACCATTGTACTCTAGCCTAGGAGACAAGAGCGAAACTCTGTCTCAAACAAACAAACAAACAAACTAAAAAAAAAAAAAACCAAAACGTTCTTTACAGAAATAGAAAAAAAAAATCTTAGAATTAATACGGAATCACAGAGACTCCAAACAGCTAAAGCAATCCTGAGCAAAAAGAACAAAGCTGGCGGCATCACAATACTTCAAATTGTACTACTAAGCTATAGTAACCAGAACAGCATGGTACTGGCATAAAAACAGACAACTAGACTAATGAAACAGGACAGAGAACCCAGAAATAAGTCCACATATTTACAGCCCACTCATTTTTGACAAAGATGCCAAGAACATACATTAGGGAAAGGGCAACCTCATCTATAAATAGTACTGGGAAAACTGGATATGGATATCCACATGCAGAAGAATGAAACTAGACCCCTATCTCTTGCCATATTCAGAAATCAAATCAAAATGAATTAAAGACTGAAATATAAGACCTGAAATTATGAAACTACTACAGGAAAACATTGTGGAAACACTCCAGGACATTGCTCTGGTCACAGATTTTTTGAGTAAGACCTCAAAAGCACAGGCAACAGAAGCAAAATAGACAAATGTAATTAAACTAAAAAGCTTCTGCACAGCAAAGGAGACAATCAGCAGAGTGAAAAGATAACCCACAGAATGGGAGAAAATATTTCCAAACTATCCATCTGACAGAATGTATGAGGACATCAGGCAACTCAGCAGAAAATAAAAGCCCAAATACAATGAAAAGAGGCAAATGATCTGAATAAACATTTCTCAAAAGAAAATATGCAAATGACCAACAGGTGTATGAAACTATGATCAACATTACTAGTCATAAGGGATATGTAAATCAAAACCACAATGAGATGCCATCTCACCCCAGTTAAAATGGCTACAATCAAAAAGACAAAAAATAACATACTGGCAAGCAAGCCAAGGAAGGCAAACCCTCATGCAATGTTGGTGGGAATGTAAATTAGTACAGCCATTGTGGAAAACAATATGGAGTTTTCTCAAAAAACTAAAAATAGAACTACCCTATAATCCAGCAATCCCACTACTGAGTATTTACGCAAAAGAAAGGCAATCCACATATTGAAGAGATATCTGCACTCCCGTGTTTATGGCAGCACTATTCACACCAGTCAAAATATGAACTCAACCCAAATGTCCATGAACAGATGGATGGATAAAGAAAATGTGGTATATATACACAATGGAATATTATTCAGCCAAAAAAAGAATGAAATCCTGTCATTTGCAGCAACATGGATGGAACTGAAGGACATTACGTGAAGTGAAATAAGCCAGGTACAGAAAGACAAATATCACATGTTATCACTCACACGTGAAAGCTAAAAGCAACAGCCTATCTCATCTCTATCTCACGGAGGTAGAGAATAGAATGACGGTTACCAGAAGCTGGGCAGGGGAGGGGAGTGGGGGATGAAGAGAGGTTGGTTTATGGATACAAATACACCGTTAGATAAAAAAAGTAAGTTTTCATGTTTGACAGCACAGTTCGGTGAATATAATAAACAATAATTTATTTTATATTTTTAACTAGCTAGAAAATAATATTTGGAATGCTCCCAACACAAAGTGATGATAAATGTTTGAAGTGAAAGTTATCTCAGTTTCCCTGACTTGATTATTATATATTATATGCACATATGTATTTTGAAATATAGTGTAGCAAAATATTACATGTACTCCATAAATATGTAAAATCACTATGTATCAATAAGGAAAATAAATAAAATAATAATAAAGGCTAAGACTGAACATGTTCCTTCAAAAAAACAAACTAAAGCAGTCATTAGAATAGAAGACGGTTGCAATCACCTGTGAAAATACCTACAAAACCCAGTCAGACTGCTAGAACTCAGTTCACACGGTAGCTGTCCCTTATTCTGCACCCAAAGGTGACAGCCTGGCCTACCCCCTAAGCCCTGAGGTGTTCTTAGAGGGAACTGCTTAGGATTGGAATTCTCTGACAGCACCCCTGAATCCTCCATATCTTTCAAAGCCTCGGTTCCAGCATTCCTGGCAGACCAAGGAAACAGCCCCTTGAACCCATTGTCACCACCACCCATCTGAGGCAGCACTCAGAGGATGTGTTTGGAAAGTGGGGAGGCAAGGGACCAGGAGGCCTTTTAAGGTACTTGCCATCCAAAGGCACTGTCATCACCCCAGCCGATGTATATCAAGAATAATATCTCAGAGATAATACTTCCAAGAATATCAAGAAGATAAGCAGGAGAGAGAACAGGACCTATGTCTCCTGGGTCCCGGATCACCTTTCCCCAATTCCCTGAGCTGAAAGATAAAGGTGATGTCAGGCAGGGGTTGGCAAGGATGAGGAAGAGGAAGAAGATCAGTAGGATCAGAGAAGTGCACCCAGAGTCCTGTTTCCACACCACTGTGGGTGACTGCAGACTATTCCGCACTTGTGGAGTTGAGGCAATGCCTGGTTTTATTAATATTTTCATGGAAGGGATTGTAATCGAAACACAGGCACTGCTTGCACACTGTAGATTCTCAATAAATATCTGTGAGTAAAAGATTAAATGAGCTTGTATCACAGATTAAAATCATTAGCAAATTAACCAAGTGGAATTTACATGCTTGGAGTCCAAGAGGTTGAAGTGATGATTTGCAGTGTAGTTCAGGAAAGCTTCCTGGAAGAGAGATGGCAGGTGAATAACGGCAGGACAGGCATTCCAGGTCACATGAATAGCATGGGCAGGGCTGTGAGCTGCTGTGAGAGCTAGTTTATACCTTGGTAAGAAGTTTGCTATAATGAGACATAAAATATGGGATGGGGAGAAGTGGAAAGTGATATTTAAAAGGTTAAGTTTTTAATGAGAAATGTAGACTTGTTCTATAAAAGCTAGACATCAACTAAAGTTTTTAAAGAAAATGGCACAATTAGGATTTATTTTCAGAAAAACTGTTTAGGTAGCAATGTAAAGGAGCAAAAATTCTAGAAATACCTACAGCAGAAATTCTAGAAATTCTCGTGGTGGTGAATCTAGCTAAAAGGCTGCCCGTCTTCATGAGAGGTGGTCAGGTAATGACATGGGATAAAAACTTGGGGTTAATTTGGGGGAACAAATCTGAGCTACACAGACACTACTGACATTATAATAATTTGGAACAAGTTGGATAAGGAAAGTGAAAGAAGAAAGAAAATAGGAGTGTTTTTAGGGAAAATAAAATGAGTTCCATTTTCAACATATTAGATTAGAATACCTAAGGGGCACCCAGAATGAATAAATACAAAAATGGGACTGTAGCTCAATTTAGAAATAGAGCTTGATGCCTGTAATCCCAGCACTTTGGGAGACCATCCTGGCCAACATGGTGAAACCCCATCTCTACTAGAAATACAAAAAAATTTAGCTGGGCGTGGTGGCGCAGCCTGTAGTCCCAGCTACTTGGGAGGCTGAGGCAGGAGAATTGCTTGAACCCAGAGGCAGAGGTTGCAGTGAGCCAAGGTCGCGCCACTGCACTCCAGCCTGGCGCCTGGTGACGGAGTGAGACTCTGTCTCAAAAAAAAAAAAAAAAAAAGAAAGAAAGAAAGAAATAGAGCTTGAGATATTGACTTTGGAGTCATCAGCGTATGACAGTAGTTGTAACCACCTGACATGGATCAGATCACTCAGAAGGAGTGCAGAGGATAAGAAGAGAAAGGACACTTTCCTAAATAATAAGTTCGAAAGAGAGGGTTTGACAAGAAGATGATGGTCCTAGAGTTTAGAAGGAGGATCAAGGAGAAAAAAAGGGAGAAGAGCAAAGGCATGGGAATGTTTGAAACCAGCAAATAATAACATAGAGAGGGAAACTATGCAAACTCTAACCAGGGGAATGCATGCCCTGAACACTGGCTCTTCAAGGTGGTGGGCAGGTGGGCTGCCAGTCCACACCCAGGGTTTAGACACACAGCAGCACCTTCTTGGACACTCTCAGAGAATGAGCTTCCATCTCTCTTGGGCTGGCTTATCACAGTCATGGATTGTGGCCCTCGAGACTCACACCCCAAGATGCAACAGTCAAAGCACACTGAAGAGTTCATGTGCAAGCTTTTGGAAAAGGTGGAAGACACTTCTCAGGCCGATGTTGAAGACAGTAAAGCAGGTGGCAAAGGTCTGCTTTCCCCTGCTAATGATGGCCTTCACTTTCCTCTATGCCAATTTTCATTTTATCCACTTTTCAATGACAGCTCTTAAAATCTTTAACCGAACCTTCCAGTGGACAGGATCCTTTCTCCCAACATCCCACAGTACTTATTGTGATTCTCACTGGACTCACACTGTGTACTAATCACTCTCCATTCCTCTACATTGTTATTTAATCCTGCATGCACGACTCTGATTGTCCAACACAGAGTAAGTTTACCCCACACAACATCTGGCCTATGGAAATGTATGAACACCGATATGTGTTTAAATGAGTGATTTTCCCGGCCATCTGGACAGCCAGGACCTCTAGGTGTTTTCCGATTGACAGCAGCGCAAGGCAGACATTGTGAATCAGATCACTCACAAGCAGCACATTTGTGAAGCCTAGATAGTGCATCCTAGAGCCTCTACCTTCCCCCTGGGGTTTCAGTCCAAGCATGACCAAAAACTGCAAAGCCAAGGAAGCAAATTGAGGCTGAATTATGCTTGGGAACTCAGAATACAGCACTTGCCTGGGCTTCTGGAGGGCGTAATTGACTCAGCCATTTGTAGTGTATTCCAACCTAATTAAATACAGATGTCCTGAGTTTGTGAGCAACGCTGGGAGATTGCATCACTTTCTAGGTTAACACCACGTAAAGGAGGTCAAAGGAAGGAAGAGATGGGGGATGGAGAGGCTCTCAGACCACCTTCCACAAAGCACTTTAGAAGAAGTGTCCAAACTCTAGTTGTCCTTGGCGGGAGGGTCCTTGGATTTACTTTTCACAGGGGCTATTTGTTGCTGACTGTTTTGCAGGCAGGAGGGAGGCTCGAGGCTGTCACAAGCCTGCTGCTTCAACAGCAGCAAATAATGTTGGAGAACAAGTTTTGCCCAGTTAAAGCTATTTCTTCTTTAATTATATCCACTCAAATAGATATGCATTTGGGGTCCTTTAAACTAGCTCAGGGTGTCAAGCTTCTGTTTCATCTGACTTCTGGAAAATTTTTAGTGGAAAGATAAATTCAATTAAAAACAATGTATTAGTCTGTTCTCATGCTGCTAAAAAGACATACCTGAGACTGGGTAATTTATAAAGGAAAGAGGTTTAATGGGCTCACAGTCCCCCATGGCTGGGGAGGCCACACAATCATAGCAGAAGGAAAAGAGAAGCAAAGGCACGTCTTACATGGTGGCAGGCAAGACAGCTTGTACAGGGGGAACTCCCATTTATAAAACCATCAGATCTCATGAGACTTATGCACTACCACAAGACAGCATGGGGGAACCACCACCATGATTCAATTATCTCCACCTGGCCCCACCCTTGACACGTGGGGATTATTACAATTCAAGGTGAGATTTGCATAGGGACACAGCTAAACCATATCAAACAGGTAACCCAATTCAAATAGAGAAAGTGAGTAAGGCCAGTGGGACAGCATAATTTTACCTTTGTTATAATGGAGCTATTGTGGACTGGAAAAAATATGGCTTGTGCCTGTGTAGAGTGGACACCACACCCCAGAAAGAGAGAGCCATGCCCACTCTGTCCCAGTAGGGCTGGCCTGCAGAGTCCTCTCTCTTGGGCAGGCCCCCCGTAAAAGCTGCAGAGTTGAAGGAGCCGCGAGGAATGTGCTCTCTCCACTGTGAGGCCAGTTGTCAAGAGTAGGAAGGAGAAGGCTGGGCTGCTGCTTCCTAAGTCACGTATTAGGAATCCAGTTATCTCTGGGGCTTGCATTATGGTGCTTTCTCCACACAAAAATGGAACATCCCGGCCGGGCGCTGTGGCTCAAGCCTGTAATCCCAGCACTTTGGACGGCCGAGGCGGGTGGATCACGAGGTCAAGAGATCGAGACCATCCTGGTCAACATGATGAAACCCCGTCTCTACTAAAAATACAAAAAATTAGCTAGACATGGTGGCGCATGCCTGTAATCCCAGCTACTCAGGAGGCTGAGGCAGGAGAATTGCTTGAATCCAGGAGGCAGAGGTTGCAGTGAGCCGAGATCCACCATTGCACTCCAGCCTGGGCAACAAGAGCGAAACTCCTTCTCAAAAAAAAAAAAAAATGGAACATCCCCAATAAGATGGACCCTTACCCCAGCTTATAATAAATATGCAGGTTACATAAGGAAGACAAGTTTCACCACAAATGTACAGCTTAACAACTATATTAGGCCAGCCCCTTTCACTTCTAGGCAAAAGACAGCAGGAGAGCAGGTTCTGGGGCATCAAATGATGAAGACCCCAGGGAATATCCTAAATTAGCAGATTTGTCTTAGAAGAAACTCGACTTTTACATATGAGTAAAAACATCATCTGAATCCTGCTCCCCAAAGAAAATGAGAGAATATAGGCCAGGTGTGGTGTTTCGTGCCTGTAATCCCAACACTCTGGGAGGCCAAGGCTGGAGGATCACTTCAGATCAGGAGTTTGAGACCAGCCTGGGCAACACAGTAAGACCCCATCTCTACAGAAAATACAAAAGTTAGCCAGGTATAGTGGTGCACACCTGTAGTCCCAGTTACTCAGGAGGCTGAGGCATTTGAGGTTGCAGTGAGCTTTGAGCACTGCCCTCTAGTCTGGGTGAAAGCACGAGAACCTGTCTCAAAAAAAAAAAAAAAGAAAGAAAAGAAAAAAGGAAAAGAAAATGACAGAATTTAAGTTCCTGATAAGCATCTTAGAAACATAGTGCAGACTGGTTGGTGATGGGTAACCACGTCAACTTAGTGAGACAGGGGTTCCATGGGAAGAACACTAGATTAGAAGAGCTGAAGTCCAGTCTTGGCTCCACACCTGAGTGTGAGTGAGTGTGAAAGTGAGTGGGGGAGGGCATGAACCTGGGCAAGTTCCTTAACCTCTGAGGCCCACATTCTCAAACTTGAATGCCTTTATAAGTCACTTGAAGAGTTTGTTAAAAATGCAAGTCCCTTTGTGGTGATTATTTCACCAGGTAGACATATATCAAAACATTACATTGTACACCTTAAAATACACTTTTTGTTAATTATACCTCAATAAAAATAAAAAGTCAGATTTCTTAAAAGGCAAATTTCCAAACTTCATCTTAGAAGTTCTTATTTCCTGTGTCAGGAGCAGATATCAGAAACCCAATTTTAAAATAAATGCTTCTGATGTGGATGATCTATGAGTTACAACGTGAGGAGAACTGAGATTGGTTTCTAATGAGTTAACTTAGCATCATTTTTTTCCTGTGTTTCTCCTGAGGTCTCAGCGAGGGGATAAAAAAAAAAGACAATCTATATAAAATCATGCTGTAAATTGAAGATACTATACAACTGCAGAACATTCTGTGAATAAAACTTCTATTATTCCCCATAAAACCTTTTGTATTCCCCCACTAAAATTGTCCAGATTCTTTGCTATGTATGTAGTGTATTGGGCACAGAGTCTTTTATGATTTCTGTGTCTCACTCTGCATTCTAATCTTCACCATCTTTATGTGGGTTTTTTCCTTTCCATTTTTCCCCAAAGTCCAAAGCTTCCTTGAGTTTGGGGTTTTACGTGATCTTGTCAGACTGTCTTCATCCAGTTGCATTTCACTTGCAACAGATGCTCTTCGAGCTCCTGCACTGTCAATCTCGTCATGAAAATGACTCACAGATGCAGAGCTGTCAGTAGCATAGGTTTGCGACAGATTTGGGACATCAGAGCCATACTGAGTCCCATGGGACTTTACCCAGGCCCTGGGACTTGGTCCAACTTTGGCTGGCGATGCTTTTTATCTCTGGCTTCGCTGCTCCTGCACCCTCTGTCCAAAGCTGTCTCTGACCCTCGGTTGACATCCTCCATTAACAGTCCCTCAATACACAACAAGGGGCTACACCTACACACCAGTCTTTCAGAGACACCGGCCCCAAGGGCTGACTGGGGGAGTGGGATTTATACAGGCCTCAGTTCTGTCCTTCCCAAACTCCCTGACACCCAACACACACATCCTCTGTGCTTTATTGAATTCTCATCCTTTCCTCTTGTTCTAACTCAAATAAGCTGTACTGTTCCTTCTGTTCTGGCCTGTCAGCCAGTGAACAGGCTGAAATGAATGTGAATCAATGAATAAATAAGTGATACAGATATGAGAGAGTCAGTGAAGTGATAGCTAACTCTTGGGGCTGTGTGGGCCAGGGTAAGGACAGAGTGAAACTCTCACTGAGGGTGGCCAGGGCCTGAATACAAAGTATAAATGGCACGAGGCTCTACTGACATGGCAACTTGGAAAGTCTGTGTAACTCTATCACGCTTCCAGCTATTGTCATTTCTCCAATGTTAGGTTATTCTTTCTTTTAAGAATACTTTCTTCAGCTACTCTGCAGCTGGGATGCTTATAAGCTGGTTAATTGGTGCCAACATAAAGAAAGGCCCTCTGGTTCCATTTTCTTAGGTTTTGGGGGACATTTGAGTCAAGAGAATTGTGACATCCTCATACATTAATGAGCTATCTATGACCTGGACATTTTGGAACCAAAGTGTGGTGTGGAATGTGGCCAAATCCCTCATGCAGTGTGTAAATGTATTCACGTCCTCCTCATACGTTATAGAAGACATGCTGGGGTCTAGCAGAGAGGGGGGTGGCACGAGTCCAACAGTGAACAAGACATCCTGGCCTTTCTGAGGTCATCTCAAAAGAAAGAAGAGGAGTCAACAGGCAAGTAAAATAGGCTGCAACAGAAGGTTCTGTTTGTTGTGTTTGTTCTGGGAAAAAACTGCTCCCCTTACAGTGTATCTATGGTTCCGTGAAATTAGAATACAATGTTGAAAACTCTGTTCATATTAGATGCTTACCAGAACACTCCCATGGGAGAAGGTGTTTTCCTGAGTCATGAAGAAGCTGAGCAGGCAGATGGAACTGATACTATGAGCCAGAATATTTTGTGGGTCCAGGGTCCATCTTTCATCATTGCCATGCGAGTGAGCTGTGAAGTGGGAGGGGACTGTGTATGGACTGGACCTCAGATGCTAAAGGAGAATGAAGACTGTAGAAAGCAATATTTGGTATAAAACTTGCTTTGGAAGATGTCGAGGCAGCAGCTTCTTTGGCTCCTGGCTCCTCAAAGTTGGCAAGACCTAGGTGCTTGTTAGAAGTGTGGAATCTCATGCTACACCCCAGATTTCCAGAATTAGGTTATGCATTCAGTAAAATCTCCAGGTGGTTCATAAGCACATAACATTTCAGCAGTGCTGATCTACAACTGGAAAGAAGGTGCAGCTTAGGGCATATCTCAGAAGTCTAGACCTGGAAAGAAGGTGCAGCTTAGGGCCTATCTCAGAAGTCTAGACCTGGAAAAAAGATACAGCCTAGGATGAAGACAAGAGTTGGAGGAGACAGAATAGGCATAATGCAAAGGAGCCCAAGAAAGTGCTGCTACAGAGGATTGTCCAGGGAATGAGCACATCTTGTACTGAATAAACTGCTTGCTGCTTTTTCCAGGACCTCTCCTTTTAACCTGAAATCATCTGCCTTTACAAAACCAATAGTAGCCAAGATTCGATGGCTCCAGACACTCTTCCTAGCACTTTACCTGTATAAATTCATTTAATCTTCACAACCCATAAGGGGGTTACTAATATTCTCTTCATTCCACAGATGAGAAAATTGAGGCACTGAGATGAAGTGGCTTCCCTTAAAAGCCCACATGGCTAGCAAGTACCAGACCAGGATTCAAACCCAGGCAGGGCCATCCTTCACCAACACGCTCTTGTGCCTTGGAGGATCTTAAGCTGTTTTGTATTTGCATTTTGTTCTTTTTGTTTTCCTTGGTGCTGTGGTTTGAGTATGTCCCCCCAGGAAAGCATGCATTAGAAGCTTAATCTCCAATGCAACAGTGTTGGGAGGTGGGGTCTAATGGGAGGTGTTTAGGGTATAAGGGCTACACTCAAGTAGATGGATTCATGCCAATTACAAAGAGACTTCAGGCTAAAAGCTCAGTCTCTCACTTGCTCTCCTGTCATGTGATTCCTTCTGCCATGTTATGAAAATGCAAAGAAGGCCCTCACCAGATGCTCAGCGCCATGCCCCTGGACTTCCCAGTCTCCAGAATCATGAGCCAAATGTCTTAGTCCATTTTGTGTTGCTATAACAAAATACCACAGACTGGATGATTTCTAAAGAAAAGAGATTTATTTCTTATAGATCTCTAGGCTGGGAAGTCCGAGTTCAAGTGGCTCACATCTGGCAAGAGCCCTCATGCTGCGTATCATCCCGTGGTGAAAGGTGAGAGGGTAAGAGAAGGTAAAAGAGAGGGAATACAAGGTCAGATTTACCCTTTTTTCAGAAGCCCACTTCCACAACAATAGCATTAATCCATTTATGAAGGTGGAGCCCTCATTACCTAATCACCTCTTAGAGGTCTCACCTCTCAACACTGTTGCATTGGGAATTAAGTTTTCAACACATCAGCTTTAAGGCACACATTAAAACCATAGCACAAAATAAATTCCTCACTCCAGACTGGGTAACAGAGCAAGACCCTGTCTCAAAATAAGAATAATAATTTTTAAATTAAATAATTTCTTTTCTATATAAATTACCCAGTCCATAGCAGCTCAGAGGAACTAAGATGCTTATAGTGTCTGCTTTGGTTTGTTTATTTGATTTTATTATCCTAACTCTACAGTCCTAAAAAGAAATAAGAGGCAGAGACAGGTGTGTTCTAGGCTGTTCCCTCCTCTGCTCTCCTGTCCTGTCACCTTTCACCAGAGCTTGCAAACTGGCAGCCCAGGGGCTGAATTCAGCCCACAATGTGTTTTGCTTCACTGTAGGTGTTTTAAAAATCAGAAATTTATTTTATTTTATTATTTGTTTATTTTGAGACAGATTTGCACCCTGTCACCCAGGTCAGAGTACAATGGTGCAATCTTGGCTCACTGCAACCTCCATCTCCTGGGTTCAAGCGATTTTCCTGCCGCAGGCTCCCAAGTAGCTGGGATTACAGATGCCTGCCACCATGCCTGGCTATTTTTTTTAATGTTTAGTAGAGACAGGGTTTTATCATGTTGGCCAGGCTGGTCTTAAACTCCTGATCTCGTGATCCGCCTGCCTCGACCTCCCAAAGTGCTGGGATTACAGGCATGAGTCACTGTGCCTGGCCCTAAAAAATCAGAAATTTTTACACAAAAATCTATATATTCACATTTGCTCTCTCTGGTTGCCACAGTACCCACCACATTCTGAGGTCTAATTTCTGGTAGCTTCATTTGTTCACACTGTGCCTCTAAAACAAAATGACGTATTTCTC
Organism: Ateles fusciceps; assembly: GCA_036589455.1. Classification (NCBI taxonomy): domain Eukaryota; kingdom Metazoa; phylum Chordata; class Mammalia; order Primates; family Atelidae; genus Ateles; species Ateles fusciceps. Next base: position 2,376,822 of record JAZHEH010001544.1, on the reverse strand, counting down.
CCATTTGTCTCCTCCTATAAACTACCAGTTCCATAAGACTACGTGTCTTTGGCTGGGTACGGTGGCTCATGCCTGTAATCCCAGCACTTTGGGAGGCCGAGGTAGGCGGATCACCTGAAGCCGGGAGTTCGAGACCAATGTGACCAACATGGAGAAACCACACCTCTACTAAAAATACAAAATTAGCTGGGCATGGTGGCACATGCCTGTAATCCCAGCTACTCGGGAGGCTGAGGCAGGAGAATTGCTTGAACCTGGGAGGTGGAGGTTGTGATGAGCCAAGATCATGCCATTGCACTCCAGCCTGGGCAACAAGACTGAAACTCCATCTCAAAAAAAAGAAGCGCATGTCTTCTTTTAGTCTGGGTGTCCCCTAAACCCAGCACTGTGCCTGGAATAATGAGCTGGATTGCGGATCCATGCTTATCACATTGTATATTCTTGAGGAAGAGCAAAACGCAGAGCAGGTGGGAAGCAATGCCCCCGAGGAATGGCTGTGGAAGTGAGAACAGGGGAGTTAGCCTGAGTCTCCTAGACTAGATGGAGAAGGCTTTTGTACAATCTTTGTGGTTCATGGTGATCCAAGGACAAATCTTTCCTTCAAAGCAAGCTGTTGGGAAATCCCTTTTCTCATTGAAAATGGTAGTATTCCATGGAAACTTGCCATGCTATATCAAGTAGCTGATTTCTTAATAAGTGAATTCATCTCCTTTTCTACAGTAGCATTCTCTCGCCTTCATTCACCATCTGTCCTTTTGAATTTATATTAATGGATCCCTTCCAAGACATTCGCAGGTTCTGATGTGGGATAAATGTGTGCAAAAATGCTCCATTGCCAGGAAGGCTGTTCTGTTCCCCACCCTCACTGGTTCCAATAAAGATGTTCTCTCCTGCACTCTGCTTCTCAGAAGTGTAAGCGTTTGTGACTCATCAACGCAACACTAAAATTCACTTTTTAAGGGATTATAGCAGTGCTCTCTTAAAGGACAATATCAATAAGGCCAGCTGACTGTGACTGACTGTTGAAAAAAGCAAAGCCTCCATATTTTCCAGGTGTCAATTCAATTCTGGAATAGCTGTGGCAATGAAAGATTTACCATTTTTGGCTGCAAGTAACTAAGTTAAAAAAACAAATCTCCATTTAATGGAAGTGATTATTTTAGTCCACTTGAGAGAATCATGTAAGTATATTTTATATTCCTGTGATCCTTTTATCTACTGGGAAATGTTTAAGGGGAAAATCAGACTCAGGTTATGATTTCTGCAATGAGAAAAATGAATCTCTGCACTCAGCTCTTTTGGATTTGCATGCTGGCTCTGAATTTACCACCTACGTAGCCTTGGGCCAGTTACCTAACCTTTCTGGGTCTTAGTTTTCTCATCTGTAAAATGGAAATAAGAACAGCAAGATCACAGAGTCATTATAAGAAACAGGTGAGTGAACACACATGACGTGCGTAAGCCTGCACGGAAGTGCCGTACATTTGCCTTGTTGTGAATGTAGCAATGTTGTGAAGGCCCTGGATGACCTGTGACTGCCAGTTAGCGTTTAGCATAAAAGTCAGTGGCCACACCAGAAAGTCTTACAATTGGGGGTCCATATCAAAATGACTACAAAAAAGAAAACTCAGCAGTGATTTTAGATATCAGTTTTCCTTTGCTCTCTTCTAAACGCCACCCAGGCTGGAAGTAGCAGTGGTCTGGGATTCAAACATCTAAAAAGCAGCGGAGAGTCTTCTTCCAGTTGTTTGTGGAAATAGCCCGCAGCTGGAAAGAGAAAGACCTGCAGGCCCTTATCTCCTGCCAGGGTAAGGAGCCCTCTGTCTCTCCTGGTCTCATTAGTCAAGGGATAAAGGGCAGCAGTGGCTTGCATTTCCACTTCAGCCTTCCCACCAAAAAAAAAATTAAATCTGATAAGGCAAAATGGTAACATATTTCAAAGCTCCCATTACATAATTCAAAGAGAGTTTAGAAGCTTTCTTTATTTCTCTTAAATTATTCATACCATCAATCTTTAAAATATTGAAACTCCTTTCCCCGAGCAGTCAAAGGAGAATGCTGATGGCAAGCTCTGTGCCTGACTGAAAGAGACAAGATCGATGCTGGGGGCTTAGGAAAGGGACGGCAGCAGGCAGGGGAATGGCCTCCCCATAGAACCTTCAAAGGATTTCATTCAGCCTGCTCTGCTTTCTGGAACTAGGAATGTTTTTCTTTTGAGATCAAGGTTTTACCAAATGGCATTTATTTTTCAAATGTCTGTCTCAAGGAAGAGCCTTTAACAAGACACAAGCAAAGATGTGAAGAAGTAATGTCCTCCTACAGCAAATGAAAAGTCCCTCATTAGCAAAACACCGGGGTGCTACTATCTAGACACTGGTGCAGCTGGCACCAATTCTGAGAGGAGACTGATTCATTACCATGGTTACTGATGCCAGAAATATTACCTTCTGCAATCAGCATACACAAAGATCCTTTAAAGAGAGTGTAAAAATTAGAGAACTGTAAACAATTCGTGAAAATTGCCAGCAGCACGGAGGCTGAACTTACACAATGCTGCACCAGCAAATCTTGCTGAGGGCAAAAAACAACACTGAAGCCCCGGGAGCTAGCTGAAGGCCCCCTAGCAGACATTTCCATACAAGTCCTTTACCTGTCCCACTGGCAATTTTAGAGCAAGATCTGGCTGACTGGTAATGTCTGCAGGATCAAGTTCTGGTTCGTTTAAAACGTTAGTCAGATTTGCAAAGGGTCTTGAAAAACGCAGTATATTATAGTAATGTATCAGTATAGTCCAATGCTCTTGCTTCTTGAAAACAAGATAGGAATAAGAGCTGGGCATGGTGGCTCACACCTATAATTTCAACACTGAGAGGCTGAGGGGGTGCGAATTACTTGAGGTTGGGAGTTTGAGACCAGCCTGGCCAACATGGGGAAACCCTGTCTCTACTAAAAATACAAAAATTAGCTGGGCATGGTGGTGCATGTCTGTAACCCCAGCTACTTGGGAGGCTGAGGCAGGAGAATCGCTTGAACCTGGGAGGCGGAGGTTTCATTCAGTGAGCCGAGATGGTGCCACTGCACTCCAGCCTGGGTGACAAAGCAAGACTGTGACTCAAAAACATCAACAACAAACAACAAAATAGGAATAAAGAATTTTAAGGAAGGACTTTTTGCTGTTAAATGACACACAGTTTTTATTTTCAACTGCAGTGGATGATTTCCCAAACTTCGAAATAGGAAAATAGGTTAACGCCCATGAGAAAGTTTTGCCTGAATGGATGGGTCATTTCTGTACATATTTTATTCTGTTTAAAGACTGTCTATGCCACCTGATTCTGGTAAAAAAAAAAAAAAAAATGGAAAAGACTGTCAATACCTACAGGTAATCCATGGTACTTTTTTTTTTTTTTTTTTTTGAGACAGGGTCTCTCTCTGTTGCCCAGGCTGTAGTGCAACCACACAATCTTGGTTCACTGTAGCCTCCGCCTCCCAGGTTCAAGCAACTCTCTCATCTCAGCCTCCCAGGCAGCTGGGACTACAAGTGCCTGGGAGGCACCCACTGTTCCTGGCCAATCTCTGTGTTTTTAGTAGAGACGGGGTTTCACCATGTTGGTCAGGCTGGTCTGTAACTCCTGATCTCAAGTGATCTGCTCGCTTTGTCATGGTACTTTCAATAAACTCTAGTTCAAACTTGGCAAATTCTACTGAAAATGACTACAGTAAAACCTGTTATTCAAAACTAATGTCTAAGTCACGAGCATTTGAACAGATAATAAATTGACATTTACCTTCCCCAGCATAAGTTCTTTATAAAAAGGTTGTTAAATCAATTAGTGATATAAACAAACTAATAGTAGGGAATATCTGATCTAATTACAAGAATAAAGTGTTTTTGTGTTTTGCAACATAATTTGCAAAGCTATTAGAAATGTTCTAGATGTTATGTTTGTCATCTATTCTTAAAGAATAGCAATTTATCAATACCTTTTTAGCCACAGTATGGGTTTAAGTGGACATGCTTTGACAAGTACATGCATATACACATACATATAGTTGAGATGTAACCTAGATCTGTAGATGTAGCAGAATCTCCATGTGAGCAAGGTGTTTTATTCATTGTTTTATCCCTAGCACCTAGAAAAGTGATAGCACATAGAAGATTATATATGGATATAGCCTTCTTTCTTTCTTTCTTCCTTTTTTTTTTTTTTTTGAGATGGAGTCTCACTCTTGTCACCCAGGCTGGAGTGCAATGGCATGATCTCAGCTCACTGCAACCACCATCTCCCAGGCTCAAGCAATTCTCCTGCCTCAGCCTCCCGAGTAGCTGGGATTACAGGGCAGCACCACCACTCCTGGCTAATTTTTGTATTTTTAGTTAGAGACGAGGTTTCACCATGTTTGTCAGGCTGGTCTTGAACTCCTGATCTCAGGTGATCTGCTCATCTTGGCCTCCTGGGATTATAGGCATGAGCCACTGAGCCTGGCCTAGCCACTGCACCCAGCCTAGTCTTCTAATATCTATATAGTCCTCAGATACACACACGTGTGCACACACAGACACACACACACACAAACACACACGAATGAATATGAAGACTCTCTCCCTCCTTAGAATTCAAAAAGATTTTCACTGATCTTCTTTGTGAGCTTTCTTTGTCAGAGTCCACACGTCACCAGCGCTCCAGGAAGATGGTGAGTATGGGTCACAGTTCTGTGGGTTCTGAGCCTGCTGACACTTGGCAAGTGCTCTCCAGATTCGTGCACTTGGCCTCTCCAGTTTGACTCTGGTCTACCAGGTTCATGGCCCGGCCCTATGTGCTGCTTCTGCTTCTGTCCCTGATCCTGTGTCCCCAAGCCCAGCTAGGAAAGAGCACCTGATTCTTTTTTGATTCACTTTGATATATTCCTTTCAGCCTCCAGATAGCAGCTGACAGTGACATCACTGACTTCTGGTCTCTTCCAAGCATGGCAGCATCTTTACTAGCTTTTCCCCTGGTGCCAATGGTTGATATTCGACCATATGCCACCCACAGCTTTCAGAGAACAAAATCAGCTGCTGGAGAAGTCCCTTTGCACACCAAGGCATGGGGTGGCAAAGGCAAGATTGGCCACAAGGCTGGGGATAGGCTAAAGTGATGGGCTTGCTAACGTGGTAGCTCCCAGACAGATGCCACCTGGAGGCAGTCACTAAACCCTGCTTTTTCTCTCTGAAATAATTACATACCTCCCTGAGGCTAGCAGCCCGGAGCACAATCACGTGTTTGCCGGTACGTCGGAGCGGAGAGGCTGAGAAGCACTACAGAAATTGCAGCAAGGAACTCCACAGGACGTGGGCAGATGGCAATGCCTGTCTCTCCCAAAACCTGCCCTATCTCCTACAAAGTGAGGCTGATAGGACCCAGCTGGTGCGGAGCCCCTGTGAGGACCCTCACTCCTTTACCTCACTTCTGTGCCACGAAGAAACCTGATAACAGAGGCATTTGCGAATCTGCTCTTCCTCACTCGGCAGTTTGATGGAGTAGGTCAGAGCCTCGGCTTAGAGCCCATTGCGGATAGACTTCTGTCTCTGCTCTGCTACTTACTACTGGCTTGATTTTGGGAAAGTTGCATAACTTCTCTGCGCTTCAATTCCCATAACCGTAACATGGCGGAAGCAGTCACCTAACTATGAGTTGTGGTGAGGTCTGGCTGCTGGTGAGCGTGGAGTGTCTGGTGCTTAGGAAGACCTTGGTGACTCTGTTCCCACTCTTCTCTGGTGATCATCAGAACAACCTGGATGGACCAGCCTCACATGAGCAGCCTCTGTTTTCTCCTGTGCCCGCTCTGAGCAGGCTTAACATTTGGACTCAACTCCCGTCTGTGGCTAACCCAACTCTGTGATGCAATGATGGGAAATCCATATTTTATTCAAGATTTCTTGAGGATTCCATAGAGAAGACTCACAACACCTAACCCACAGTAGAAACAATTAAATTCCCCATTAAACACCTCCTTCTTTCTTCCAACATGTTCCTTGCCTGTCAACCCCACACCCTCTCCTCTCCCCATAAAACAGAATCTAAGTATCTTGCTTGATGCTCTAAGCAGTCCAGTCCACACCTTCAGCCTCAAACCCCACTCTGAAAAACACAGGGCTGGGGTCAGCGGATGCCTGCCTGGCCTGACAGCTGGTGTGCTTCTGAAGCCCCACAGCTTTGGCCTAATCGTCTCTCAGGGATTCTCCTCTCCCCTGTCCTTGGGGGAAGGAAACAAGACAATCATCCCCAGTGTGAACAATTACAGGTTTCATTCCTTCACTGTTTCTCTGGGATGCTCCAGTTTGCACAGCCAGGGGGATTTAAGAAGCTCTGACTCCAAGGCTTTATCCCTCTCCATCTTCCATATGGGTTTCTCCTGGGCCTTATGCAGATGAAAGGTGTTTCTGTCTCATCTTACCTTGGTGCAGTTTAACAAGAATATCGGAGATGCTAACATCCACTCCTTCATCAGCCATGAAATGAAGCGAACCAGAGTACAAAGCCCTTGACATCCTTTCAGGAATTGAACAAAAGGCATGGTTTCCTGGCAGAACAGAAACCCTCTGGCCTTCTTCCTTCCCAGAAATTGGTGGGCAGCTTACCTCTGCAGAGCCCTACCCTGCTTCCACCTGGAGGCCTGGCTCACACATCACCCCTCTCTGTGTAGTGATAGGGGGTAGAATATAAGCTGTACCATCCTACAGCTTGGAGTTTCAATCTTGGATTTCCCCATTTACTGGTACATAAGTTACTTTCCCTTCCTGGGCCTCAGTTTCCCCATCTGCAGAACACAGATAACATTACCTTCCTCCAAAGATTATGGTTAAGACCCAGAGCCTGGCACAACACATATTCCCAGCAGAGAGTTGTGATTTGTTTCTAACATTGGCAGAGCTAGGTCTGGGGTTTCTGTGCCCACGTGGCTGGCTTCATGGTAAATATCGGCCCAAGGAGGCTAGCATGCTGACCTCAGGGATCTGCTGCCTGGCCACTTGGACCCACATTCTGCCTTCCTGACTAGACCATGGGACTTCATTCTCATCATTGATTTCCATCAGATAAGAAAAAAATAGAACAGTGGTCCTCAAGTGGGGCAATTTTACCAAGCCTCCCACCCCCAGGGGACATTTGGCAATGTTTGTAGATGCTTTTGGCCATCACAATCAGAGTAAGGGTGCTACTGGCATTGGTGGGCAAAGGCCAGGAGTGCCACTGATCATCCTGCAATGAACAGGACGGCCCCACAGCAAAAACCATCCAGCCCACAGGCTGACAGTGCTGAGGCGGAAAACCCTGAACTAGACCAAACGGCTCATTTGGTTTCATCTGTGTCCAGAATGCAGATAATACAAGGACATTTTTTTCTTAAGTGGGGGAAGAAGTGGTTGGAGGTAGCCGCTCCACCATAAATGTATGTAAAAAATACATTTGCGGGCAGAGAGATCCAAGATGGCCGATTAGCAGCAGCTCAGGATTGTAGCTCCCACTGAAAGCGCAGAGAGTGAGTAGACGCCACATTTTCAGATGAATTTTTATTGCCCACGGACCAGGAGATTCCCGGCGGAGGAGCCCCATGGGTCACCAGCGCGACTCTTTGGCGGGTGCGGCCGTTTTGCAGGCGCCCTGGCGCGGCGGTTCTCAGTCCAGAGTATACAGGACTGAGTGCCCTTTTAGTTGGCGTTGGAGCTCCAGGAAGGCAGAGTCTCCCATTCAGCTGATTGAAAAGCGGACTGAAGTGGGGAACCAGACCGGGAGATTCCCGGGCAGAAAAGCGCCACGAATCTTAACGCCGCTGTTTCAGCCGGCGTAGTTGGTCACCGCAGGGAAGGCTGGTCCCCCCTCCCACAAAACAAAAAAAAAACACAGCAATGGGAACTGCTGAGGATTGAGAGTTTCACAGCAAGTACAGCTGAACCTGGGAAGGTCCAGCTCTGTGGGGGAGGGGCGTCCGCCGAAGGAAAACTAAGAAACAGAAAAAACTTTACCACCAACAAGCTGGACGACCACTCAGAGACCTAATCTGAAAGTCAGCAATTAAACAGACGACAGGTGGATAAATCTACAAAGATGGGAAGAAACCAGCGCAAAAAGGCTGAAAACACCCGAAATCAGAATGCCTCTCCTCCTACAGAGGATTGCAGTTCCTCATCACCAATTGAACAAGGGCTTATCGAGAATGAATGTGAGGAATCAACAGAATTAGGCTTCAGAAGGTGGATAATGAGAAACTTCTGTGAGCTAAAAGAACATGTTCTAGCCCAATGCAAGGAAACTAAGAACCTTGAAAAAAGGTTTGATGAAATGTTAAAGAGAATGGACAATTTAGAGAGGAATATAAGTGAATTAATGGAGTTGAAAAACACAATACGAGAGCTTCACGAAGTATGCAAAAGTTTTAACAGTCGAATTGATCAAGCAGAAGAAAGGATTTCAGAGGTCGAAGACCAATTTAATGAAATAAAATGAGAAGACAAGATTAGAGAAAAAAGGGTAAAAAAGGAATGAGCAAAGTCTCCAAGAAATATGGGACTATGTGAAAAGACCTAATCTACGTTTGATAGGTGTACCTGAATGTGACGAAGAGAATGAATCCAAGCTGGAAAATATTCTTCAGGATATTATCCAGGAAAACTTTCCCAACCTAGCAAGGCAGGACAATACTCAACTCCAGGTAATACAGAGAACACCACAAAGATATTCCTCAAAAAGAGCAACCCCAAGGCACATAATCATTAGATTCACCAGGGAAGAAATGAAGGAGAAAATACTAAGGGCAGCCAGAGGGAAAGGTCAGGTTACACACAAGGGGAAGCCTATCAGACTCATAGCAGATCTCTCAGCAGAAACCCTACAAGCCAGAAGAGAGTGGGGGCCAATATTCAACACCCTTAAAGAAAAGAAGTTTCAACCCAGAATTTCATATCCAGCCAAACTAAGTTTCATAAGTGAAGGAAAAATAAAATTTTTTACGAACAAGCAAGTACTCAGAGATTTCATTACCACCAGGCCTGCTTTACAAGAACTTCTGAAAGAAGCACTATATACAGAAAGGAACAACCAGTATCAGCCATTCCAAAAAACCCATCGGTAAGCTGTATCCAGACCCATCTTACATGCAAGGATATACAGAGACTTAAAACAAAGGGATGGAGGAAGATTTGCCAACCAAATGGAGAGAAAAAAAAAAAGCAGCAGTTGCAATTCTCATCTCTGATAAAACAGGCTTTAAAGTAATAGAAACCAAAAGAGATAAGAAGGATATTGTATAATGGTAGGGGGATCAATGTAATGGGAAGAGCTAACGATCCTAAGTCTATGCGCACCCAATATAGGAGCACCCAGATACACAGGGCAACTTCTTGGTGACTTACAAAGAGACTTGGACTCCCACACAATAATAGTGGGAGACTTTAACATTACATTGTCAATATTGGACAGATCAATGAGACAGAAGGTTAACAAGCATACCCGGGACTTGAACTTAAACCTCGAACAAGTAAACTTAATAAACATTTATAGAACTCTCTACTCCAAATCCACAAAACATACATTTTCTTCAGTAACACATCACATCTATTCTAAAAGTGACCACATGGTTGGGAGTAAATCACTCCCCAGCAATTGCATAGCATTTTATAGGTTTAAATGAAATATTGGTTGGCTGTTTGTTATTTTCCTCCTATTCCTTCCTGTCTCCATTGTATAACACAATTATTAGTAAAAAAAGAGCTTTTCAATACCCATTTTTACACTGCATTCTAGCCTGGGCAATAGAGCAAGATTCCCGTTTTCTCTCTCTCTTTCTTCTTCTTTTTCCATTTGTTTCATTCTCTTTTTTCCTTCTCTCTTCTCTCTTTTTCTTGTCTTTCTTAAAAAAAAAATACATTTGCGGACAAATCCTTTGAAAAGGACAATAAGAATTGTTTTCCAGAGAGTAAGATCTCAGATGAATTTTCTTGTATTTTAAATCTTCCTCTAATGTTATTTGGGCAACAAACAAAGAAAAAGAATCATTCTAGGATGTGGCACAAGACTCAGCTGGAAATTTAAACAAGCAAACAGGCATTTAAAGACTCAACAAACTTCAAGCCCTGTTCACCCAATGGGCCAATTTTACCATACCCAGTGCACTCTGAAAACACCTAAGATAGAATCAAGCGGAGCAAAATCAGCCTTCGGAAGGGTGAGAAGATCGTCCAGGTTAAAATAATTTAAGTAGGGCTTTTACATTCATTTAATTTTTACTTCGCTGTTGATTAAACCAGAAAATGACCGATTGTCATGACTGGTTAGGCCAATCGAGACAAAAAATTTCTGGTATGACTGGTTGTTTCTTTAAAAAATTTTTTTTGTTTTTTGCCAGAAACTATTTTGACCTGCCAAGTCATTAAAAACTTGCAAGCCAATCTGTGTGTACAAATAGAGCCAAGGCAGAACAGCGGGGCATAGGGAAAAATGCAGGCACTTAAAATACCTTTTACATTATTATAGGCTCGATAGCTGCCATTATAATGAAGGAGAAAATATGACATTTATAATGAAGTGGCTGAACATCAGAAGATGTAATTAAAATGAGGAGGAAAATGACCGTGGTACATAACGCTAAAGGTTCTTCAGGGCAAAATGCATGAAGTCCTATTCATTTGAGCCAGAGAATGGCTTAGATCCCCAAATACTGTACAATGAAAGAACGAGCTACCACATTTCTTGCTAGCCGAACATGTGAGATACAATAACTGCTTTTAGTCACTGTCAGCACAGTGGAGATAATTTGCATATGATTTACATATAATCTTTTTGCAGGCAGATTACAGCGTTCACAAGTCTAATCTTTTTTTTTTTTTTCAAAGAGAAGGAGCCATTGACTAATGGATTTCTTTTAGATAATGTTAAGAGTTTTTCAGCTTTTGTTGTTCCTGCCTCTAACCACTGAATATCATTAGCAAGCTCATAAATTGTCCTTTTGATTTACATACTAACACTCTGATCAAGACAAGAAAGCATGACAATCTAACCTTTGAAATGGTTATATACTATGTGGTTGGGCTTAGTTCCCTGGGAGAAAATGCCAAAGTTATAAAATTATAAACTACATTATTTATGAAAGGGAAATGCATCCTGACAGAAATTAATTTCAAGGCAGAATTCTGTAATGGTTACAGCTTATTTGATCTGCCCATTCTACCCTGTCTAGTCTTGCTGTACTAATCTGTTACTTACTCATTGATTCATTTATGCTGCGCTCCACAAATGATTCCAGAAAGTGCACACACATACATGGAATACACACACAGAGAGGATAGTTGAGATGATACAGCAGAGGACAAAGAAGTAAGCCAGGGAGAGATTATCACACAGAGTGCCAGCCATACAGAGCTACAGTTCCCAGAGTGAGCTACAAAGTTGGTGCCAGGCTTCTTAGCAGCCAAAGCAAAAGGTGCACCCCGATGATTACAAGGTTCACAGAAAACAAAACTTTTCAGGAGTATTCCTTAACTGTGAGACTTGGAAAATTTCCTATTGTGTCTCATGACAGCAAGTTCTCAAAGGATTTGTTAAATAACAGTAAACTTTGTTTTCTGTTTTCTTACTTTCTGCACTTATCTGTATTGTTTTTGAAATATGTTAATAGAACACAATTTTGAAAAAACACTACCCTAAAGAAACTCATATTGTGGGCATAAGAAAACATGCATAAAGATATTTGTACAGCATTGTTTTATTACAGACTAAATTTTCACCAGTAGAAGAACGGCTCCCAGCATGCCCGATATGAGAAAACCCTGTCTCTAATTTAAAAAATACAAAAATTAGCTGAGCATGATGGTGCACGCCTGTAGTCCCAGCTACAAGAGGGGCTGAGGATTACCTGAGCCTTGGGAGGTCAAGGCTGCAGTGAACCATGATAATGCCACTGCACTCCAGCCTGGGCAGTAGAGCAAGATCCTGGCTCAAAAAAAAAAAAAAAAGAGAGAGAGAGTGGCTCTATAAATTTAGATATATGCATACACTGGGATATATGGCAGGTTAAAATAAATAAATTAGACCTATGTATATAAATCTTTAAAACATTAAAAAGTGAAACCACCTTTGCAAAAATTAAAACAGTAAGAAAATACATCAGTGAAGATTATATCATTAACAAAAATATATACATATTTTTACATATGTGTACATACACATATGATTAACAAAAATATATAAACACGGATGAAAAGGATACATGACTTCAGGGTAGTGATTCCGTCCAGAGCAGCAAAGAGAGGAATCTGGTGGCTGCCACATTGTGAATGCCAGATGGGGGATACAGACAGGCAGAGCCCCTCTACCAGATCTGTGATATTATGAAATATACACGTGGTCCCTATTTCCTGATAAAATCTTCTAAAACCCTTAAAATGTCCAGTGATAAGAGTGTCTTTTGTATACTAATGAGATGACTGGTAGTTGGGAGCCTCTAGATAGCTTCAGGGTGGGGACTAGTCACTGGACCAAGGCATGATTAGAGGGTTGACACTTTCAGCCCCCACCCCCCATCCTCCAGGGAGGGGAGATGGGCTGAAGGTTAAGTTGATCACCAATGGCCAATGATTGAATCAGTCACATCCACATAATGACCGCTCCATAAAAACCCCTAAAGGACTGGGTTTGGAGAGCTTCTGAACTGCTGAACACATGGAGGTTCCTGGAGGGTGGCACCCCAAGAAACGGCATGGAAGCTTCAGGGCCCTTCTCCCATACTTTACTGTATGTATCTCTCCATCAGGCTGTTCATGTGCATCCTTTGTAATATGCTTCATAATAAATAGGCAAACGTAAGTAAAGTATTTCCTAAGTTCTGTGAGCCGCTTTACCAAATTAATCAAACACAAGGAGGAACCATGGGAACCCCAATTCAGAGCTGCTTGTACAGAAGCACGGGTCACAGGTGAGCCTTATGATTGCCATCTGAAACAGGGGCAAGGACAGTATGGAACCTAGCCTCTAACCTGTGGCATCTGAGGCTATCTCCAAGGAGACAGTGTCAGAACGGAATTGAAGTGAATTACAGGATACCCAGCTGGTGTCCACTCTAGAATTGCTTGGTGTGTGGGAAAAAGCCCCACACATCTCGTATCAGGAGTATTGTGTTGAGTGGTGCGTGAGTTTAGGAAAACTATCAGATATTTTAATATTGAACTCCACCAAACATCGTGGCTGAGATTTCCCTCCCCCATCTCTAAGAGTATCTAATAAGACTTTCTTTAAACAAGAAACGAAACAAATATGGCAGACCAATTAACAGTCTCATCTTGGTTGTGGGCACTTGGATGTCTCTCATACTCTTCTGTCAACTTCAGTGTATTGAAACATTTAATATTTAAACATAAAAAGTTAAAATAATAAAAGGGAAGTTTGAGGACAGATTTAAAAAGTTCTAGAAGATCATAAAGATGCAACCTTTACTCTCTAAGCAATAGGGGTGTCTGATCAAGGTGAAGCCTTGTCAGAGCTGTTCTGGAGAAAGATGACTCTCCCAGCCACATAGGATAGATATACAGAAGGGTTGCAGGCAAAGAGATGTATTAGGAAGTTGTTGTGAAATGCCTATTTTAAGAAATATGGTGCAACGTGTATTAGTTAGAAAATATACAAATATTTGCTTTATATAAGCAAATCTCTTGCTTTTAAATTCCTGGGATACATAATTAACTCCATCTCTGTATTTGAAGGTCATATTCTCAAAACTTGTTCTATGAGGATTATTGGAGCCCTCACTGTCCCATCTCACCATCAGGCTCAATGTTTTTTTCTGACTCAACTGTAGATATGTGGAAAATATTTTGATTACTGTAGAGAGTGAATGAGAAAAACTGAAACTAGGGGTGGGGAGGGAATCAGGAATCAGGAAAGATTATTGCTGCTATTAAGAATACCCTAAGGGGAGCAACATAAAATTAAAACTGAAAGCAGATTTTGTGCAAATCACATGCTAATTCACTAGTGGCCCATCTATTTTAAGTACTGGCTTAGTTACATGTGATTAACATGAGCACATCAAATCCAAGAAGGCACCAAACTCACAGTCCTCACAGCAACGCACCGTGTTTATCCCGCTGGGGGGTCATTCCAAAGCATATAGTTACATTTTCCCAAAGAGTAAATTCACCTATAGAAGCTGAAGACCCACACCTGCTCCTCAGCCATAACTTGTCAACTTGTTGCATGATCGGTGCATGCCCCAAGAATTTCCCACAAGTCAGTACATTGTGACTGATTTAGAGCACTTTCCACTCTAGCTGTAACTCTGCCTACATTGGGTATATGTCTGTGAACACTTCTGCTTTCACACTCTAGGTCTGGCTACCAAGTGCTGCATTAAAAAAAACACTCTCAGAATTGTGCTGATTGACTCATCTATGTATTTGTGCTGTCTAACCTGGGGTGGGGTAATGCTTATAATCTTGTATTAAGGTGAAAACTATCTCTTCTCAGTCACCTTGGGGCTGTTTCAGACTTTGGCAGCCCCTTAAGTCCTTCCCACTTCCTGGCTTCCCTTTCCACTTTAAGAACATGAGCCCTCCTGGACCTGAAGGAATGCCTGTGGTTCACATATCGCCCTTGCTTGTCGTACCTGGATTTCCTCATCTTCTTTCTGCTTGGGGGAAATTTAGTTTGAGTGTGGCTCCTGCTGTGTGCTATGGGATGGAACACGTGACCCACATGTGGCTCTTCAGCACCCAGCAATGATTGGGTCAGAGGTGATCGCATGTCCCAGGGGCTGACCAATCACAGTAAGACAGATCCCTGGCCACGATGCTTGGTTCAAGGATGAGCTTAAGATCCCAATCAGGTGACTCCAGGTCAATGCCAAGATTTGGACTTGAGCTCCAGGAGGAAACCACCCTTCTCTTTCCTTGTGCTCCATCCTAAGAGGATGAGCCAGGGACTAAGCAGTGGCCCCTGAGAATTGAAACCAATGAAACAGAGAGGGAATGAAACCAAGATCTGATGGCACTGTTTGAACTCCTAGATACATACCTCCCTGAAAGCAGCCCTGCCCTTGGACTTTCCATGAAGCAGTGACTGTCTCTTTGTTTTAGTAAGTCTGAGCAGGGTTTTCTGTCACCAGCTGTTGGGAAGTCCTGACTAAGCCAGTGCCCTGTTCCATTCTCCAAAGCAGCCTCTGCAGTCCTTCTCCAGGCTACAGGCAGACCTTGTCCTCACCCCGCTCCACAGATGGCCTGCCTCTTACGCCACTCAGCAAAGAGAAGCCACCAGGCAGAGTCCCCAGCTTCTCTCTTCTGACGTCTCATCTATCCGCACCTCCACCGTTGCAATATCATGAAAGGCGCCCTGTCCGAGGAGACTCTGCTCTCTCTGCTCCTGCCCCCGCCTGTCTGCCCTCCTCTTTCACCTGGCTTTATCAGTCACCCCTCTTCTTTCGCAGCTTCAGTCTCTCCTGCCACATAGCTCTTGATCTTCACCACATGAACTTACATATGCCTCTCACAGTCAAAAGAAGAAAAAGATCCAGCACAGTGGCTCACACCCATAATCTCAGCACTTTGGGAGGGCGAGACAGGGGGATTGCTTTGAGCCCAGGAGTTCTAGACCAGCCTGGGAAACATAGTGAGACCATGCCTCTAAAAATTAAAACAAAAATTTGCCAGGCATGGTGGCACACACCTGTAGTCCTGAGCTATTCAGGATGCTAAAGTGGGAGGATCACTTGAGCCCCGGAAGTTGAGGCTGAAGTGAGCTATGTTTGTGCCACTACACCCCAGCCTGGCCAGAACATCAGTGACAGCTCAAGCAGCAGCTTTCTTCATCTAAGTCCTGTAGCTCCTTGGTCAGCAAATCCACTTCTGTGGATTTCCAGAGTGAGATCCTATCTCTAAATAAAAATAAAACAGAAGAAAGAAAGGGAGGAAGAGAGGGAGGAAAAAACTTTTCTTCTTCTAGAAAATCAATCTCTCATTCTTTTCTTTGCTTCAGAACATGTTTTGTTCAAACATCTCCTGTCCTTGCTCTACTCTCCCATCATTCATGGCCATTAGGATGCTGCCCTCGGCTTCTGGAATCTGCCAAGTGCGGTGGCCTACTTTCAGCTTTTCACTCCGCTTTCACAATTGCTTCTGCTGATTTATCCTCCTCAGCATGGCCTGGTGAGGGCTTCCTCATGGATCTTATGCTCCTTTTCAGTGGTTCTTCCTCCTCTTTCTATCCCTGAACCCACCCAGCTTTTTTGGATGACAAAACTTGCTGAAAATGTGACAAAGTCCACAGTTTGTTTCCCTAGAAACATGTACTTCGCATAGCACCGGTCAAGGCTCTTAGTAACAAACCGCACAACACAGCACGGTAGTTTAAGCAGAAGGGGCTTTGCTCAGAGGACAGATAGCTCAGACAATGGTGGGGGAGCCCACAGCCCTGTGGTAGAACTGGTCTGCCTCTGCCCAGCGAGGAAGGTTCCAAATAAAAAGCCGCCACCAGCTACTGGCACAAAAGCTATCCGCCTCCACCAGGATCTGTGCCAGCAAAACGGGAGCCCCGCACCCCACTCTTCTCTCCTCCTGTGTAACTCCATCCCAGATCAAATCTCGCCTGAGTTTCACTGTCTCCAAGTGACCCTGTTTCTAATCGAGGTCTCCCACAAGCTCATCTTACTGGCAGAATCTAAATCTCGTCCTGAGTCCCAGCTTCAAAGGGGATGGGAATGTAGTGTCCAACTTTCCAACTTCTGCACTCTATGAAGGGCTGGAATGGGAGCTACTAACCAATCTACTATATCACCACCTATCCATCAACACAGAATCAAGAGACGGACGTTCAAGAGCCACGTTTTAAAGGTTAATGCTCCTAAGTGCTTTAGTAAGGTTTCTGTTGTTACAAGTGCTGGAAATCACACTTCAAATCACCTATAGTAGGAAAGGGAATTAATTAGCTCAGATAGTCAAAAAGTTCAAGAGTAGAGCTTGGTCCCATTCATGTCAGGTGAGCGTGGGCATCGCGATCTGCTTCCCCGCTCCCCGTCTCTCTCCAGCACTCCACTCTGCTTGCTACCTCTTTTCTCTCAGGCAGGATCTCCCTGCAGAGACTGGGGGACCAAGAGCCACCAGAAGGAGGAAGCTCAATGCCGTGAAGGCAAATCAAGACTGCCCGGGTGGGTGACTACCTTAAAAACCAAAGTGCTGTCATCCTAGCACTTTGTGAGGCCGAGGCAGGAGGTTCACTTGAGGCCAGGAGTTCAAGAGCAGCCTGGGCAACATAGGGAGACCCTGTCTCTACCAAAAAAAAAAGACCATCCATCCATCCATTATACCAGGATACTCTCAACAAGCCTTGACTTACCCCTTGACTTTATTGGAGGTAAATCTTACTTTGATTATTTTCATTCAGTGACACAGAAATTTAAAGTCACCTGAAGACATGATCCAACTGAAAGGAAATTTCTGGAAGGAGGAGAGGCACTCTCCTCATCCATTCCTTCAGAATGGTAAACAATATTCTGAAGTGACTTGAGTTGCTCCTGGTCTTCTACTGAAGGTGAAACTGTTCACTGTTGAAAAATCCATCTCACTTTGTCAGAAGGATGGGTATAGAAATTTCTGTCCACAGAAGAATTTTTAAAACATATGTACATATTATTGTTCCCCCAGGAACAGAAGTGTGGATCCTTATGACCTCCAAATCAGATGATTCCGTTACTCTTTCATCTCGTGTAAGGACGGCTCAATGGTCACATTAAATCCCAACTCTGTTAACTCCAAGCAAGCATGATTTGGGGCAATTACATTAGTATTGTATTTTCTCCTTCCTCAGTGTAGCTTATCCTCTGGGAAAGATATCTGGGTGGGTGACTACCTTAAAAACCAATTTTCCTTCCAACATTTGCTTTTCATTCAATATTTTTCCTGTTTCAATTAATCACCTTCTACCCTTTACCCAAATTAGAAACTTCAGAGTCATCTGTCATTTCTCTCTCTCTCTCTCTCAATCTCTCTCTCTTTTCATACCAAGTTCTTCATCAAGTACTGTTGCAAACTTCTCTCTCAAATCTGTATCTTCCCCCTCCTCCTCTCTACCTGCCTTTATTAATAAGGCCTGGAGATAGAGCAAAAGCTTGAAAACAGGTTTCTCCCCCTCCAGTCTGGCCCTTCTGCATTCCACCCATTGCTGGAAAAGAGAACTGGACATGCATCTGACTTTAGAACTGCCCCTCACTCCCTGTGGAATCTTGAGAAAAGTCATTTCTCCTCCTTAGACTTGAGTTTCTTCATTTGTAAACTAAAAGAGTTGGGGAGACATAATGTCTGAGGCCCTTTCCAGCTCAAAACTCCTGGAATTCTAGCCCCAACAATTCTGCCCTACCCATCATAGGGTTATTGCGAAAATCAAGAGGTAATTCGCGTGGGCGTGCTGGAAACCTCTGACTTATTAGGTTTTAAATCTCTAGGTGTGTGATTAATTACCCTTAATTCATCACTGTCATCTCCACCTGGTGCTAAAGGTATGCTAATAGCTAACATGTATTGAGCACTGACTGTGTGCCTGGTGTTCAGTGACGCCTTTTGCACTCGTTATCTCATTCAATTATCTCACATAAAAAGAGAAGTCTGTCATCACTTACCAGGTCTTAGAATGTGGTGTACCTGGTATCAGATGAGCCACATTCGCTGCACCGGATCCCCAGGTGAGTGAAGGCAGGAAGTCAGAGCAGATAAAAACGGCCAGGAGAATGTTCATACAGCCCAGGACCGCAGACTGTCAGGGACAAGTGGGGCAGGCACCCCCACCTGGTGTGCGGCCTTCAGAAACCAGGTCCTCTGGGGTCGAAACGAGTGCCCCACCCACAAATGGCCAAGCGCAAAGCCACAAACATCTCAGGCTCCGTCAGAGGTCTTTCCGGCCACCTCCCTGGGCTCGGGAAACCACAGTTTCTCAGCAATTGCATTCTCCCCCCGTAAGACACACAGAATGTGCACCTCTCCTCCCTTTTGCTCTCCCTTCTCAGCCCGCATTGCTGCTCTGCAGCTGGACTGCCTCTCTCACGTTCACGTGTATTCGTTTTGATTCCCTTGTCCTCACCTCTCCCTTTCTCTGCGTCCTCCGACTCTAAATCTTACTCAGGAAATCTCAACCTCAGGAAAAATCCATCTGCCGCTTCACTGTCAGGCTGGGTTCCCCAGAAGCAGGGTCGGGTAGGACCAATGGGCCAGTGTTTTATTCCAGGAGGGCTTCTAGGAGCATCCGGAAAGCAAGGGTTAGGAAAAGGAAGAGGAACGGTGAGCAAGGATGCGGTTTCTGGGGAGATCTACCCTCTGCCAGACCACACCGGGGCTTGAAGCAGCGATTTCACCTGAGAGTCTGTCCCACTTTCAGTTCAGGGAAGGGAGCCGCTGTCTTTCCAGGCACACCTGGAGAGAGAGCTCCAGCAAAGAGAAGGTTGCAGAGACGAGTCTGTAGGAGCCAAAGGAAAGCTTCCCCTTCACCCTCTGAAGGTTCATTGAAAAATCAACTCACGAAAGGCACACACATTTATTAAATGCAGATAGAGGAGAACCGGAGAGCCATTCCACCCACCCCCCAAGAAGGTTCAGAAGCTTATATATCACCTTGAGGTTACAGAAAGAATGGGAGCTTGGATTGTGGCAAAACAGGTTATGGGAGCAGGGACGAGAGGCTGCCTGGCCAGCAAAGGTGGTCTTGTTACATAGGTGGAAGCAGCCTTCAGAAAGAACAAATGGTAAATGTTTTTTTCAGACCTTTTATTTTAATTTTTTTTAGATTTACCTTTTATTTCTTCTTCTTCTTTTTTTTTTTTGGGACTCGCTCTTGTCGCTCAGGCTGGAGTGCAATGGTGCAATCTCACCCCACTGCAACCTCCACCTTCTGGGTTCAAGTGATTTTCCTGCCTCAGCCTCCCAAGTAGCTGAGACTACAGGCGCACATCACCATGCCCGGCTAAATTTTTTGTATTTTTAGTAGAGACAGGGTTTCACCATGTTGGCCAGGCTGGTCTCGAACTCCTGACCTCCAGTGATCTGCCCACCTCGGCCTCCCAAACTGCTGAGATTACAGCTGTGAGCCACCATGCCCAGCCTTATTTTTTATTTTTTAAATTGACAACCAATAATTATATTCATAGGGCACACAGTGATGTTTCAAAACATAATGGCGATCAGAACAGGGCAATTAGCATATCCATCATCTCAGATATTAATCGTTTCTTTGTGTTGGAAATATTCAGTATCGTCTTTCTAGCTATTTGAAACTATCTAATTATTGTGACTATAGTCACCCTGCGGTGTTACAGAACACTAGAGCTATTCCTTCTATTTGGCTATAATTTTGTATCCTTTAACAAATCTCTTCCTGTCCTCCCTTCCCCCAGCATCTAGTATCCTCAGTTCTACTTCTTAGTTCTATGAGATCAACTTTTTTGGCTTCCACATATGAATGAGAACATGCAGTGTTCAGCTGTCAGCCTCTCAGTTCATCCTTCTTAGATGCAGACAAGGGAAGGCCTCAGAGAAACCATGATGGCCTCAAGCCGGGTTTTCTCCACAGATGCAAATCTCCTTCACAAAAGGCAGCTTTGGAAGGCTAGTTCTGTTCGCTGGTCCTCTGGACAGCCATCTTAAGATATGCCAAAGGATATTTTGGGGTGAAATGTTTTTGTTTCCTTCAAGTTATTATTAGCAGCAACACCTGAGCCTCCCTGGTGACCTGGGCAGGGCTCCCCCTGGTATCTGTGGCAGAATTCCTCCTTCCTTCCATTTCATTTGCCTTCACTGTTTTCTGTAATCCCAGGTAGCAAGGGTGGAGAAATTGTTGTGAAAGTTGGCACCAGATTTGCTACTAGGGAAACACCTGTTTAGGGAAACACTTGAATTGTCTTGTTACCTGGGCAGGTTGAGAGCAGGGGCTTTAGGGAGATGAGGAAACACAGTGAAAACTAAGCGCAGGTGGTGGTTAGAAAAAGAAACCCAAACGCCCGGTAAATATAGAAAAAGATGCTCAGTCTCCCAGCTGAAAGCTGGCTGGCATGGAGAAGCAAAGGCCCACTCACTTGCGTCAAGGTGGCTTGGGCTTTGTGGTGAAATATATGCTCAGATCTCCTCTGAACCCACATTTTTGCTCAACTGGATTGCCCACTCCTGTGGTTTGAATATTTGTCCCCTCCAAAACTCATGTTGTAACTTCATCCCCCAATGTGGCAGTATTCAGAGGTGACTGGCAGAGCCTTCATGATCAATTAGTCCATTCATGGATTAATGGATTGATGGGTTAATGGCTTCATGGGTTATAGGGAGTGGGACTGACGGCTTTACAAGAAGAGGAAGAGAGACCTGAGCTAGCACATAAGCACAATCTGTCCCCTCCGCATATGAGGCCCTGTGCCACCTCGGGACTCTGCAGAGAATCCCCACCAGCAAGGCCCTCACCAGATGTGACCCCTTGACCTTTGACTTCTCAGCATCCATAACTGTAAGAAATAAATTTCTTTTCTTTACAAATTAAGTGGTTTCTGGTTGTTTTAAGCAACAGAAAATGGACTCAGACATCCACCATTTGAAGGATTGCATTTAAACTCAAAGGACCGGGTTGCCATTTCTATTGCTTTCTGGTTTTTTAAATGAAACATTTATTAAACTTGTGTACTTACATCTGTGATTGAACTCATACTAGAATCCACTGAGATGCATTATGTTATTTATCGGTGCTCTTGCTGCTTTTATTTAAGAGCTGCTGGGGGAAGGAGCAGTAGAAAGTCATTTTCTTCTGATGGAAAACAGGGAGAATAACTGAAATTACTGACTGCAGTCTGGAGTTTCCCTAAAACGTGAGTGAATGTCACATGAGTCTGGAGACCTCATGACTTTAAGAAAGACAGGGGCCTTCCAAATTTTCCCTGTCATGGCACTCATAGAAAACAACAATCTTTATACAGCACTCTGGGGATCTGGGGACAACCATATGGGACTTGGTAAACCGCATTACATTTTCTTCATATTATATCATAATTGTGTCAAGAAAAATAAGTATCCAGGGAAATATTTAATATTAACTTTCTATAAAACATTCCAATAAAGTCTTGAGAACTTTACTGAGAAATGCAGGCTTGCTGTCTTGAGCATAGCTTGTCTCTTGGGTTTTGAGCCAAAAGTGGCTCCGCACTTTTTTTTTTCTTAACTCTCCATAGTCGCTATCCAGAAGAAAACGTGTTCATGCGAATGAGTGATAAAAAATTGAAAACCATTTTGCAAATCTTCCAAACATTTATAACACTTGAAATTAGAGTGAAAGAATCTAACAATGCTTTCTTTTCTTTCATGATGAAAGGTCTTACAATAGTGGCAAATGGATTTTGACTCCAATTGGACTTTTTGGCATCAAACATTTTGCAATGAAAAAGCTCTCCTTTGTTTATCTCATGTGTATTAGAGCAATTATTAGAGGATAGAGACTCCACTCAAAGTGCCCATCAGCCAGAAACAGACAAGCCTGCTGAATGGGAAGGCAGAGATTAGGGCCTGGCCCACCTGGCACTCTCACCCACAAGAGGCTACATGTTGCACCATGGAGATCTGTTCCTTGGGCATTTTCAACACAAACTCCACCAGCTGCTCCATCCACTTGTCCACTGAATAAGGAGCAGGCAGCTGAAGTCCAACTGCAGGTGCTGGGTCACCTTGGTTGCCCCTCCTAGCGTGCAGGGAGTCCCAGTGTTCCTCATCCATGCTCAGTCCTGGGGGTACCATGAGACAGTGTTGAGTCCCCCAACCTTCTGCCCAGCCAGTCTCAGAGGAATGCCAAGCCAGCATGCTGGCCAGCCAATCCAGGGCCCACCAGGCTGCCCTGAAGGCTGAGACTATTAATTCCTCAAAGGATACCTCCAAGGAATATCCAGTGAAAGCCATAAGCAGAGGGGGAGAAGTAACTCTTCAGGGAGACAAAGCTTCATGAAATAGCTGGGAAACAAGTGTAGCTGGTAGAGCAATTGGGCATACATGCTATAAGAACATACTATCAATTTTTACTTCTTTATAGAAAATAATTTTTTAAATACTTTATGTGGAGCAGATACAGTTAAGGCTTTCTTTTCACTGTATTCTGCAGTACTGCAATTTGTTTCTGATGTCAGCCACTCAGGTTAGCCTAGATTCTATGAGGTGAAGGGAGCAAGACTGTCTTCGCTTCAGATGCCAGCCAGATGTTCAGGGGTCTTGGGCCACTTGCACAATTTGGGGGTTCCCATGACGCACTTTTGTTTGACAATTCTTTATAACCACCCAGAGAACTTAGGAAAGTGCTAAACTTACTGTCACAATTACTATAAAGGATACAACTCAGGACCAGTCAAATGCAGAAACACATGGGACAAGGTCTAGGAGGGTTCTGAACACAGAGCTTCATGTTCTCTGTCCTTGAAATTGGGACATGTCACCTTCTTGGCACATCAATGTGTTCACCAACCAAGAAGCTTATCCAAGAAGCCCCGGCATCCAGAGATTCTATTAGGGTTTCATTCCATAAATCGCTGGCCATGTACTTGAACTCAATTTCCAGCCCTCTTCCCCATTCTGGAATTCAGGAGTCAGGAAGTCATGGCTCAGAGGCCTAACCCTCTAATCTCAGGGTTGAGATTTTTGGTGTGACCAGCCCCAAACCTAAATCATCTCATTAGCATAAACTCAGGTCCAGGAGCCCCCCATGAATAATAAAGGCAATTTTATTAC
This sequence comes from Ateles fusciceps, assembly GCA_036589455.1. Lineage (NCBI taxonomy): Eukaryota > Metazoa > Chordata > Mammalia > Primates > Atelidae > Ateles > Ateles fusciceps. The sequence continues at coordinate 2,353,076 of JAZHEH010001544.1, read as the reverse complement.
TCAGGAATTTCCAAGGATTTAAATGTTATCTCCCAGGAAGAGGAACAAAGACCAGACAAATTACTTATTCTACGAAAATCCCAAAGAACACCAGTTCATCACATGACTCTCAGAACAAATTTCCCCCCCCAAAAGCAAGAATTGTATGGATTTGCCCCAAAGGAAAAATAAATGAATTATTGGAAAGATAATGTTTGGCTAAAGGTCAGTATGAAGAAAGTCAGTTAAGAGAATAAAAAATAATGATGTTAACGAGAGGGAAAGATTAAAACCAAAAATCTGAAAATATATGATCAATTTAAAGATGCAAGTCCTTGGGGAGCTGGCACCACAGACCCTCTGTAGGAGTGCAGCCAAGTATAGTATCACCTTTTATTGCTATTTAAAGACCTACAGGTTGGGATAGCAATATTGGTGGATCATCACTCCTTGAACCAAATGTTGAGCTTAGACCTACCTATGGATGGGGCATTCCACCTGGGAGAGAAGAAAGCCAGCTGACATCCACCAGGCAGCCTCATATAATGGTGGTAGGCATGCATCAGACCTGGTGCATTTCTGCAAGACTGAGAAAACAAGATGTGATACGAGTCTTCTGCAATGCACTCCCATGGGCAACAGAAAGAGTTAGAAGCTTGTTAAGAAACACATTACCATCTGGAAAGAAGTACCAGACATATATCTGTGAGAAATTGGTGTCTTCTGGGAAACACTGAGGTGCCAGCAGCTGACAGGGAGAGATAAAATGATGATCACTGTATTCTCGCCTGCCACTTTGGGAGGCCTGCTTGATGAAGAAAGATAAGAGGTAAAAATGTCAGGCATGCAGGACTTCACTTTCTTCAAAGTGAGAAGCTTGCAGAATAACCTGAGTACAAGTGAATTGGTTCCATGCTCATTTCACAAAAAGTATGTAAAATTCTATACCAAAAGGAATATATAATTTTCCTAAAGTCTGAGATCTTGATTGTGTCTGCCTAATACATTCTTCACTACATATTAATTGCTTCCAAATGTCTGGATATTTGGTATCTGTAGATTACTGTCTTTTTCAAAAAGAAAAAAAAAACTCTCCTTTCTCTAAGGGAAGAGGAAAAATATTGTTACAACTTTTAACAAATACATTAATATTTCATTCATTCTAAGATGCGCATTTTCACAATTTTACATCTCTGAAATTGGGTGCATCTTGTAACTGGCAGCTTTTTTTTTTTTTTTTTCAATAAATGAAAGAAGAGTGCATCTATAGTACCTTAAATTGAATGAAATGTGAACAATTGCTTAAAATAATGTTGCTAGACAAGTATTTAAAGTTTGAAGAAACCCAGTGTCCTGAAGAGCTTAAATACTCTTAAGGAACAGGACAGGAATTAGGTATCCAACTTCTGGAACTGTTAGAGATCACTAAGGACTGCTTCATTCGTGTGAATCTATCACTTTGAGATCTCATGTTTCTTCTTCAATCTCTTAAAGTGGTAATTTATATTTATAGAGATCTTATTTTAACAGGAAATCATATTTGTATTCCTGGAATAAACCCAACTTAATCATGATGTATGGTTGATTTTACAGACTACTAGATGCAGTTTTTTCTCATAGTTTATGTAGAAATGTTGAATTTCATGATAGAGATGTGTTTATAATTTTCTATAATTATATAAATTTCTATAAATTTGGAATTGCCCGATCACTAGATTTTGCAGAAACACTGGTTCTGCTATCTGGTTTTACTGCTTTGTTTTGTTTTGTTGGAAAGGGAGAGAGAGTTTAGCTACCAATTCACTCTCTCTCATAGTTCTAAGACTCTTAGGTTAGCTATTTCTTCTCAAGTCACTTTTGGTAATATATATATGTACATGAGCATATACTCCTATGTTTCATACACACACACACACACACACACACACACACACACACGAATTTTTATGTTCTACCTCAGTTTTAAAAATTTATTGTTATAATAGGCTGGACATGGTGCCTCATGCCTGTAATTCCAGCACTTTGGGAGGCCGAGGCAGGAAATCACCAGAGCCCAGGAATTTGAGACCAGCCTGGACAACATGGTGAAACCCCATCTCTATAAAAAATAAAATAATTAGCTGGGCATGGTGGTGTGAGTCTGTAGTCCCAGCTATTTGGGAGGCTGAGGCAGGAGAATTGCTTAAGCCCATGGGGTCCAGGCTATAGTGAGCCATGATCACACCACTGTGCTCCAGACTGGGCAACAGAACTAGACCCTGTCTCAAAAAATATATTATTGCCATGATATTTATAACATTCTTTCATTATAGTTTTTATCAATATTGCAACTGTAGTTATGCCTATCTAACTCTGGACCATACTTGTATCTTTTCTGCTTTTTTCTTTAAAAATATTTTTAAACCTTTTTCAAAAAATTTTATCTTTGTTGATTTACTTTAGGCTATCTTTGTTTTCTGTTTTATTGTTTTCTGCTCTTATTCATATTAACTCTTTTTTATTTATTTATTTTTTTTGAGATAATGTTTCACTCTTGTTGCCCAGGTTGGAGTGCAATGGCCCGGTCTTGGTTCACTACAACCTCCACCTCCTGGGTTCAAGCGACTCCCCTGCCTCAGCCTCCCAAGTAGCTGGGATTACAGGCCTGAGCCACCATACCCAGCTAATTTTGTATTTTTAGTAGAGGTGGGGTTTCACCATGTTGGTCAGGCTGGTCTCGACCTACTGACCTCAAATGATCCACTGCCTTGGACTCCCAAAGTGCTGGGATTACAGGCGTGAGCCACCACGCCTGGCCAGTCCTTAATTAAACTTTCTATGTGTTTATTCTGTTATTGTTTTCTTAACTTCTTATATTTAATTAAAATAGATTCTCAGCTTATTAATACTCAGCTCTTTATATTTTATAACGTACTTGAAGTTATTTATAAAATTTCTCCTAAGTACAGATTTGGTTGTATTTCATATCTTAATATGGATCATTTTCATAATTATGCACATCTAATTGTTTTCTAATGTCCTTACTCATTTATTCTCTGATCCATGAGCTATTTGAAAGGTGCATTTTTCAAATATCCAAATGCATGGAGTGATTTTAATTATCTTTTTATTACTAATTTCTAGTGTAGTTGTGTGTTGGTAAGAGAGAACATTCTGTGAGGAACTGTTTTTTGAAATGTGTCAAGACTTACGTCATGGTCTAGGATGTAGTCAATATTCACAAATGTTTCATTTGCTTTTGAAAAGAATGTGGATTCTCTAGTTGTTTGGTCCAGGGTTATAATATATGGCCAAATGTGTTGCTCAAATCCTCTTTATTCTGACTGATTTTCTGCCTGCTTGATCTATCAGTTACCAAAAAAGGTCTACGAAACAGCCCTTGCCGCCTTGCTGTGGATGCATCCACCTCCCGTTTCGGTTCTCAACCCGTTCTTGGACCACAGAATGGAAAGCTTTTGGCCTCGAGGGATCAGGAGCTACATCTGAGGGTTTCCAGCCTCCGTTTCATGAGAGGCTTCCCTACCTATTACACGTAGGAAATGAAAATACACCACCAAAAACAAAATAAACAAAACCAGAAAGCAACTCTTCAGAAAGACTTCAGTGGCCCTAATGTTGCCGCTACCAGACAGTCACAGTGGATTAGCTGGCCTCATGAAGGATGATAAGGAATGGAGATTTTCTGAGTGAAGAGCTCAGAAATCAGATCAGAGTCAGAATAACATGTGAGCTTTTCAGAAGGCAGCTGCCCAAACCTAACAAGGAATTTTTCACTTGTTTATGAAGTGTAGAAAGAAAGAAATAGGGGCCTCTCATTGGTCTGTCCACGAGACAGTCACACACACATCACCTCCTCATTATTACCATCATTAGTGTAATTTCTAAAAATTGAAAAGGCTGGAAACAAAATTGATTCTGGAGAAATAACAACCCAAAGAGTTCACTTTAAATGCAAAGGAGCAACAAAATTTATTGACTGAATTAAATACAACAGTTAAAATGGCAGTGTCGTCGTTTCATTTTCAGATGTTCGAATGGAACGTGAAAAGTGCTATTAGTCCAAGCTTCTTACATTCATTAAAAGAGTGACTATCAAAAACAGCAACATGCACAATGGTACATATGCACAAAATGGAATCATATCAACAAATATACAAAATATCCAAAATAAAATAGTTACAGGTTTAAAAATAGAAACATTAATTCCTCTATCCCATTAAACCACTGGAGTGGAGAAAGGAGAAAAGACCCTATTGCTATTTAGAATCCTTTTTTTCAAAACAAGTTTTTAAAACATATAATTAGTTCTAGGACACAATTTTTGATGTTTTTCAGGGGTTTAACATTCTATTATAAAAATAATATCTATAAACCTACTAACAATTTTCCTCCTGTGCACAAAAATAATACCGCCAAAAGCTTGTCCTCAAAGACATGCCTGACTTTCAGGAAAACTAATTCTAGAAATGAAGTTTCTCGTTTGGGTTTTCTTTGTTACTATTTTCAAATAACCTGCAATTCCCTCTATTACACTGAGATACTTTATATAAATAACTTGGGCAAAACCTGAAGTTCACAATGAGCCTGCTAGGTAGCTGGTGTCAAGTACAAATGATAGGAATTTACTTTGCCTACAACATCAAAAGCGTTTTCCCTGATATTCCTGATAGACCTACCACTATCAGATCCTCCATGTTCAGTAAGATTTATCCTGGAAGAAATGAAAATGTTAAATATTATTTGCTAGAGTTTCTCCTCCTTTATTTAGAAATAAATGTGTAGTGGGAACCAATGGTTGTAATGCAGATATTTGAGAAGGTTCATTAATTCCTTCAGGCCACCTGGAGCCATTTCAAGGCGAGTGAACGAGCATTTTCTGCATGTCTACTCTGTGCCCCTATGCTATTGAACCAGATATTTTTAGTATTTCTGCTTTAGTTTACTAAATGATTCAGGTCTGAGAGTATCTGATAAAGTATAATACGTCTCAAATAACCAGAAACCTAGGCTGTATCTTATTTAAAACGTGTCTTCTCACATAGAGCAGAAAGTTATTCTAACTGATTATTGAAGAATTTCCAAAATTACCCCATTTTACCAATACCTACCTTACATGGCTTTTGTGAACAGTAAAGATAACAATGTAAAAAAAAAAAAAAAAAAAAAAAGCACAGAGCATCCTCCCTGGTACCATAGTAAATATACAGGATATGTAAATAGATTTCAACATAAAATACTCATCTTCACGGTGACTGACTTGTTGATGGTGTTCAATAGCTTTTAGTGGAAAGAGTTAATGAATCAGAAAATGTAGGCCAGGATTCAATGGCTGTAGACACAACATAGGATGGACTGCTTTTAAAGGAACCAGGTGCTTATTTATGAAGTTCATAATTGCATTAAAACAAGAGACAACTCATACAACTGTCATTTAAACAAACCACACAGATAACAAGTTGGGAAGATGTGGAGAAATTGGCACCCTTGTGCACCATTGGTAAGAATGTAAACAGACGCAATCACTGTGGAAAGCAGTACAGAAGTTCTTCCAAAAATTAAAAATAACTCTATTTTTAATTAGAATCACCATATGACTGACCAAGTAATTCTACTTCTGGATATTTATTTAAAAAAAACAAAAACTGAATTCAGGATCCTAAAGAGATATTTTCATTCCTTTCTTCCTTGGAGCATTACTCACAACAGTGAAGACGTGGATGTAATCTAAATGTCTGCCAGTGGCTGAATGGGTTTTTTAATGCAGCATATACATATAAGGAAATATTAGCCTGAAAAATGAAGGAAATCCTGCCATATGCAACAGCATGGATAAACTTGGGAGACGTTGTGCTCGATGAAATAAGCCAGTCACAGAAGGACAAATACTGCACATTTCCACTTGTATACGGGATCTAAAATAGCCAGACTCATAGAAGCGGAAGTGAATGATGGTTGCCAGGGGCGGGTGGGGGGAGGAAATGAGGAGCTGCTGTTCCGTGGGCACAGAGTTTCGGTTCCACAGGATTCATGGGTTACAGAGACTGGCTGTACAACATTGTGTCAATGGTTAACAATACTGTATTGTGGACTTAAAAATTAAAGAAGGTAGGCCAGGCACGGTGGCTCATGCCTATAATCTCAACACTTTGGGAGCCTGAGGTGGGCGGATCACTTGAGGTCAGGAGTTTGAGACCAGCCTGGCCAACATGGTGAAACCCTGTCTCTAATAAAAATACAAAAATTAACGGGTGTGGTGGCGCGTGCCTGTAGTCTCGGCTAATTGGGAGGCTGAGGCAGGAGAACTGCTGGAACCCTCGAGGCAGAGGTTGCAGTGAGCCGAGATCACGCCGCTGCACTACAGCCTGGGTGACAGAGCGAGACTCCATCTCAAAAAAAAAAAAATTATAGAGGGTAGATCTCATATTCAATATTCTTACTACAATTAAAACACACACACATATGCATAGACCACCCAAAACCCACTGAGACTGGGCTTAAGGTAGGAAAAAAAGCAAATTAAACAAACATGCTTGGAATGAATGATAACCTATCAGGAGGAAGTATCGCCATGACAACAGAAGAGATTTCTGTCTGTACTTCCCACGTTTATCCTAAGAGAAGGGGGATCCCTCCAAGGGAAGGCCAATGTTTGCCTGCTCAGCGTAGCACAGCGGCAGGGTTCCCTGTATATGATTTTGAGCACCATCATCTCAGACACAAAACTAATTTTCAGCTGCATGGACACAGGGTAGCTCTTTCTATTAGAAGTGAGCTAATAATGACATTAAGCAGTTCTCAGCTCTTCTGTTACTGAAAATGACTAAAGAGTTTATATCCCTGTCCTAGAGACTAGGGGAAAGAGAGAGAGAGAGAGAGATGGAAAGGGATAGAAACAAAAAGGGTGAATTAAAGCTGTCATGCTAGGGAGATAATATTACCTACCCCATATGGCTGTTAAGAGGACTAAGTAATTATTTCTAAATCTCCTTGCAGTGCCTGACACATAGTAAGAATCCAATGAATTTAACCATTGTTATATTTACTATTTTTTAAGAGGCATTTGTGTGGCTTAATTCACAGTGCCTTTCTTCAACCTCACATCACTCTGCTCCACCCCACAAACTATAAGCAACAAATGCAAATACAAAAAAAAAATGTAAAATAAAACTGTTTTGTGTTTTTAATGAATATTAAGAAAATCCAATTACAGCACAACTCAGGTGTGAGCTCCAGACTGAATGGGTTTTATAAGTATTAGATACAGTGTATGCCCCATAAATATGTGTTGCATTGAATTAAAGTACATACCAATCATAAAAGCTGCCCAATTTCAGTTCTGGAGGCTTCATGACTATTTTCATCTTTCCTTCTGCAGTTTGAGAAGGAACTCCTTTCCATAATCATGAAACTATCATTCTGAATCACCTCTTAAAAACATCATCTGCAGTGAGATAATAACATTCCTTAGAAGTGGCTATTGTTGCAGCAAACTGTCTCCTTTAAACCGTTAGCACAGTACAAGGCTTTTCAGAAGCAATGCATGACAGCCACCAGGAAATCTTCAGAGCAAGATGAGGTCTCACAATCAATGGCCGCCTGTGAGGAGCCACACTTACTCACTACACTGACAATGTTACAGCTCGCTTCTGCCTGTGAAGTCCACACTTGCCTTTTGGTTTCCCACACAGGCTCTATAAGACACTCGTCTACCCTATTATCCATCCCTTTGGTCCCAAACCGTTTCATAAATATTTTTTGTGTGTAATGAATTGAAATTTTCTAAGGCTGAGTTTACACAAATAAGAACTGTTCTGTTCATTCCTTGCTCTGCCTGGAGGAGGGGGAAAGGGAAATTGGGTTAGGTGAGGGATTTGGGTTTCTCCTCTTATTTCACTCAGATACTTTAAACTAGCTTTCCTCAGTGATGAGATGACACAATTGTGATGCTTTTGCCTTATGTTTAACAGCAAAAAACTTCTTGAATTTATTTCTTAGCAATGAGAGTGGGAACAAAGCATATGTGAATGTACTGGAACAGGTCTCAATAGAAGCCAAGCATCCGGGGAGCCGAATCCATATATTTGTAATTCAAGAGAGAAATTTAGAGTGACTAACAGTAGGGAATGCATTCCCCCCATGCGGACAGAGCAAACATGCTAGAGTCATGTGAAATGTCCCATCACTGCTGTCTGAGGGCACTTAGGAGACATGAGCTGTATGAGTCAATCTCTTCATACCAAGCTAAAGTCAAGAGTCCCCTTTGAAAATTAATCTGACAAAGGCATAAATAATGAAAACTCTTAGAAAATTCCAAGAAATCTGAACACCTGACATAGTCTTTTTACCTGGATAATTATGTAAGCAAAGGGCTATCTGCATACTGTTTAATTGCAAATACTTGAAGATCACCTCTGAGATGAAGAAATAAATCCTTTAAACTCAGTAGATTATCACCTTCATAGATATTAAATATTTTGTATTTAATTAAGCAGATAATTTGTGGAAAATGTACCTAAAGGAAATTCTTTGCATCTTATATTCTATTGCTGTTACTTGGTGAAATAATAAAAATCTACTCCCCCTTGTGATTATTTAAAACGCTGAAGTAAAATTTCTCCCAATTGGTGCTAATGGCAGGATAAAAGCATCAGCCACCATCTGTACTAAAGCAGAGTGTTTCAGCTAACATTGTATGTGTAATACAGACATTAAAGTCAGGCTGTCTTTGTGCAGAGCTATAAACCAACTGATAAATTCTCGTCCAACAATTGATTTGGCTTTTTCCTGTCTAATTTGGGCAGCTTTTCAACCAAAGGAAGTCAATCAACTAAGTATCTTAGAATATCCATACATGGGAACGATATAATTAGCCTCTATCCAATCCTTCCCTTAAAAAATCAGCAAATATGGGCCTGAATAATCTTCACAAGGTCATTAGATAATGTATGAATAAAAATTGGAATGAAAATCTAGGAAAATTCTTGAAAAAACAACAATCTCCATGAATACAAATAAGAGAAAGTAGCCCTTGGCACAAGAAAGCAACCATGATCCCTTTTTTATGGTTGGAAAAAGTTGAGAGTTCACTCTTCCTGCCACTCCAGGGATTTCCAATCAAGTGATTAAGGCTGTTTAATTCATTGCCCAAATCCTTTATTTGATTGGTGTGGGTGCAATTCTTAAAAATATAGGGTAAAAAAAAGTGGAAAATATAAATTTAAAAAGAAACCATTTTATATCTTTTATAACTGGTTAATTGACAGACCAGTGGAAATTAAGATGAACTTTGCTCACGTGCTCCTTTACTTACAAAGAGGAGACACAGCATAATGGTGTAAATGGAGAAATAAGTCCTAAAATTGTGAAAGCAACAGCTTTTCTTCTAGTGCTTAAGAAACATATTGCCTCTACTATTACAATATTCTCACAAGTTTTTCAGGTATTCTTAACTTTCCTGTACAATTGAACAAGTGAACGAACATAACTTTGCCATGGATTCATGCAAAGGGAAATATAACCCTTGCAGGAAAATGTACAACAAGGAAATCAAGATCCTTTGTTTTACAGCAAGGAATAAAATTTATATTTTCTCTATTCACTAGGGGAAGATGAATGTATTTTGAGTCTAAATAGCACCAGCATCATGAAATCAAATGTAAATCCCTTGTTTAAGACAGAAATAATTTCAAAAATAATTTCCAAATCTAGAGTAGATGTCTTTGTTAGTCTGCACACAGTTGAGCGCATGAGCACGTGAGTGTGAGATGCTTATATGAATTCTTGGTAGTGTGTTCAGAATGCTTAAGGCTATGTCTGCATACAGGGCCTCATCTACACACATAAAGAAATTAAATATTAAAAGATTACTTTGAAGTAACATTATGGATCTGAGTCAATGCAATAAAAGCCAGTCATGTGACTAATGAAGAAATTCAGCAAATCTCTCCTAATTGAATCACTGCAAATTTAAAATGGGGAATGGCCTACTTTCTGCTACTGGCTCACATTTGCTTTCCTTTGATGCCCATTTATTTTGTTACTGTCTTTATATTATTAAAATAGGTTTTCATATATTTAACTTGCCTTTTTCTTTCATTTATAAAACAGAAAAGAAACTTTAAAAGCATGTAAAAAGAGTTCATTACTAATGCAATCTCTCTGGAAATAAGGCTTATACAGAAGTGTTCATGTCATTTACATATGTATAGTTTCACTTGAATATTCATAATCTTCCTGGTATGATGAATCACCTCCTAGTAGAAGCTCTGGTCTTTTGATTAAATACACTGAAGTGTATTTCAAAAAGGATATTAATTTCATCATTAGACACTAATAGCATTCTAGGAACTGCTTCAGTTTATCATTCAAACTATCTAGGCATATAATAACCCTTTCTAAAATAAATGTTTCATCTGAAATATTAGAAAACATACATAGAAGCAAACCATTTTTCAAAAAAAAATCTTGGCATGAAGTCTTTACAATACGTAAGCTTGCCAATGTCATATTCTGAACACACTTGTCTTCATCATGTCTATAAAGCAAAAGGCAAATGATATGAAAAACTATATCTTTCTATTGTTTTTCTTTATGTGTTCTTCATTTTGCATTCACCATATTGAGGAATAGTTGAATCCAAAATTTTATAATCAAGGTTAAAAAAAATCTCTGAAAACCAGTGTTTGTAGTGAGAAACAGACTCTTACCCAAGACAAGGCAGAGCCATTCCTCTGGGACACCAGCACAATAGATTTGTTTTTGTTTTTGTTTTTGAGAACCGGAGAACATATACAAAATAAAACCAGAATCGCTTCCCATTACATCAATGGTTTGGGGACTGTCATCTTGTCTAGCTATAAGACCAGATTTTATAGTCTAGATTATTGACTGATTACAAAATGTTAACAGCTGGATAAACTGTAAAATATGCATTATCTTCACATGAGAAGGTTTCAGCTTATAAATGCTAAAATACTGTATCTACTGGCATTTAGTAAAATCTTTCCCTGATCCTGATTTCTGCACTCAGTGGGGGAAGAAAAAAAAAGCGAAAGCCTGCTCTCCTGAGCCTTTCATATCTCCCCCAAACAAATGATCCAAACGAATCAAACCAAAACTCGCCTTTATTTTCCTAGTGTTAGATACTTATCAATTTGCATACCTAGCAACTGAAGGTAAGGAAGTTTTCTGCCAATCAATGGTGCCCTCTGCTCATCAGGTAAATACCTGGCTGTTTCAGCTTTGGAGGTGTTTTCCACACAGTGATATAGCAAAGGGTCTTTTTTTTTTTTTTTTTCCTGGAAAGGAAAGAGGAAAGAAGGGAAGGAAGGAAACATGTCTTGGAAGAGGAGATCTCCTCTGGTTCTTCAGTGGTTCCTCCAGGCCTCTGGACACTGGCTCATCCCAATATCCAGGCATGACTCTTAACTTAGGTTTGGCTAAGTCCTGTTTTCCGCAAAGGCAAGTAAAGGTGACTTCCAAGTGTTCAGTGCATTAAAGAAAAAAGAAGAAAAACCTAAAGGTAAAAAAGAAAAAAGTGCTTGAAAATAATTCTCACGGATTTATCTTGAGAGGAGAATCCCAAGTGTAGCATTCCTCTTTCCGGTGTTATCCTGACCCTGCTCAGGGCACAAAGACCTCCTTGGTCCACGCTCTGGAGCAGGGGGTTCCTAAAAGACTTTCTTTAGGAAAAGCAAAACTTACTTTAGTGGTTTGCAGGGAAAAGTTGTATTCCTTACATGTGGCCCGTCCACCGTGGCCTGGAAGACCTCACAACTTTTTGGCACTGTCGTGGCAGGCCGCTGCCCTGATGGTGGTCCCAGCCAAGCCCCGGTTGCTGACTCTGCGGACCAGCACTTTGGAAACCGGGATTTTTGTTCTGGGCATCTCACTCCTGGAGGGTTGCTGGTGCACCACGGGATGGCTAGATGGAAGGTTGGCCAGGTGCTTGATGCTAATAGGGATCTTAGAGTCCTTCAGCAAGCTGCCTGGTGTTCGCAGTGGACAGGTGATGGTGCCTGGAGACACGGGCTTTAACCGGGACAAGCTGGACGTCTCCTCATTGTCCTTCCCTCCAGGAAGGGTTGCTGGGCTTCCGTCAGGGTCAGCGTAGAGATCATAGAGCGCGTCCCCGCTGTAGCTATCTCGGGGGATGGCCGCCTTCTTCCCCGCTGCCCGAGCTGTCTTCCTCTGGGCCTGGCGTGGTGGAGTCCCAGTAGCCCTCGTCGCTGTTGGGGACGCCCTCCTGCTGCTCCTTCTCCGGGTGCTTGGGCTCCTCCTTCGGATGGGGCTCGATGGGAATCCGGTTGAGCCTCCTTCGCTTGACCGAGGACACGTCCTTGGCCGCTTCCACACACCTGGTGTCTTTGGGGGTCTCGGGCACCACCTTGGTTTCCAGCGCAGCTGCCGCCTTGGCCGCGCCCTCCTGGGGCCCGGGTCCCTGCTCCTCGGTCTGGGACAGCATGTCCCAGAACTCCTGCAGATAGGTGTCGTCCACCTCGTCCGGGCTGGCCATCTCCTCCCCGCCTCCTTGGTAGGCCACCACGCCCGGGTTCTTTTTAGAGAGAGCCGGCTTGCCTGGCCCGGGGGACATGCTTGCCACAGCTGGGACCTGCCTCTTCCTCTTGGTCTGCAATAATATCTCCACAGCCTGTAAGAGAGTCAAAGCTTTTCAGTGAAGTCACGTCAGAAAACATCAAACAAATACGATCTGCCGACGGGTCTGAGGGTGGATCGACGGAGGCAGGGTCCGGGACGGCGGACGCCCGGCCGCTGCCGCCTTCGGAGTCGACAAGGGGGGACCGTCTTTACAGGAACGGCCCCCGTCCTGGTAGCGTCCTCGGCCGTGCGGACCTCCCCCGGGCCCCGGCTCGGGGGGGGTGCCCGGGGCTTCTCGGCGCGCCGATGCCCCGCGGCGTCCTCTCCCCGGGCGCCGGTGTCGCCAGGGCGCGCGGGGCCCTCGGCCTCTCGGCAGCTCCGCGCTGGGGCGCGGTCGGCGGGGGCGGGCACCTCCTCTCCCCCTGCGGGCTCACCTGCTGAGTCTCGCGGGGCGTCCTGGCTGGGCTCCTCCGGCTCGCGCGAGGCTCTGGGCGTCTCCTCCTTGACGCACTCCAGGCTGGCGGTGAGCGAGCCGGGCAGGATCAGGCCGCCCCCGGGCGCGCGCCCCTCCGCGGCCTCCGCCTTGGCCCGCTTGTCCTTCCTGTGCCAGCGCATGCCGCTGAACAGCCCCCGCAGCCCCCGCTTTTGTTTGCCGCCGGCCTTGCTCGCGTCCGCGGGCTCTCCCTTGCCGTTTTCCGAGCGCCCGTTCTTCTTCAGCAGCGAGAAGAAGCTGTGCGACTTGGCCACCGAACTGCTGGCGAGGGAGCCCCCGCCGGGCCCCGCGGCTCTTGGGGGCCCCGGGTTCGGCCGCCCCCCGCCGCCCCCGCCGCTGTCGCCCCCGCCGCGCGGCTCCTCCTTCCTGCCGCTCTCCAGCACCAGCACCTCGGCGAGCCCGTCGTGGGTCCTGCTCCTCACCAGCCCCGTCGGACCCGAGCCTTTCCCGTCCCCTTTGTTTTTGACCCCAAAAATGCTGGGCATGGTGCCACCCGATTTCCTCTTCTTGAATAATTTGAAGGCAGCTTTATTAATCTTCCCCGACGGTGGCTCGGCGGCCGGCGTTTCGGCTGCACAGTCACAATGCAAGTCCATGTCTGCCGCGAGGGTCCCGGCCCCGGCCTCCGCCTTCCTCCTGCAGACCCCCACGGACGCGCCAGCTCCGCCGCGCTCGCTGACAGCCCCGCCGCCGCCGCGGCTCCAGCTCGTCTCCATGGAAACCGCGCGGGATAAGCCGCTTTCGTCAGCAATGGGCTCGCGCCAGGCCACTGTCACCCGTATTCTAAATCAACCTGAGTCGAGCTCGCCGCCGCCGCTGCAAAAGAAACACACATAAAAGACCATCTTCCCTCCCCGCAAGGGCTTATATAATACCCTAACCCACTTCCATCCGACTTGGCTTGGCGCTGCATGGCTTTTTTGTAGCAAGGGCAGGCAACACAGCCGCGAGCTGATGGCAGAAATTCGAGTCGTAATTACGGAATTCAAATCCCCTCAACTATCACCCACCTTCCGATTCCTCCTCTAGACTCGCTCTTCACGGGAGCGCAACTGTGGATCACGAAATGCCTCTAAAAACGACAAAGCAATCCAACCCAAAACAAAATGCTTGCTTTTCTTATCCTCTCTTCTGGACTCCATGCATCTTCATGCCTTTCCCAAGCCCTTCATGTCTGTCCTTAGCATCAGTGCACTAAGCCCAGCAGGCAGGAAGCATGTCTGCCTACAACCATGTCTTGTCCAGAGTTGAGCAACACTCTAGGTCCATGCTGTGTGGCTGTCATTGCGGTTATGATTCTTGTGACAAAAGTACATGCCACCAGTCAATCAGTCTATCGGCAACCCAGCAATGCAAGCACAACAGCTCCCCGGGGCGGAGTCTGGCTGTACCTTTGGGACAACCATGACTTTTATCCCAGACTCCAGCCACCACGAGATGAAGTCACAGATGCTGCCGCCCAGCCCACATTTGATAACAATAGACAACTTGACCGAGAACACAGCCTGGGAATCTCAGACCCACTCCACAGGTGGGCCTTGGAGTCCCGGGTTCTGCCCTCTCCTTACCCACACAGCAGGACACTGGCATTATTCCTGTCACTGCCGTGCCGCCCCCCCCCCCCATACCACCAGGGCTGACTTGTAGCCCCCTTCCCAAATATACAGAGAAGGAAAAGCTTGTTAGGGGTCCCTGTGTGTCCAGTAGGGATCTCTTCTGTGTTCTGATTTCAAAAGTGTCTGCTAATATTTTAACCTTGATGTCTGATTTCATGATCCCAGCTGAGCACTTTTCAGCAAAAAGAAGAAATTTGGAGAAGCATATACATATATTAATATAACATGAATATATAGTATATATTAAATCATTTGATTTATTATTTATTAAATATCATGTAAGAATATATGTAATGTTTACATATATACATAAATACCAGTCTTTTCCCCCACTCATTTTTTATGTGCTCCCTGCATTATGCCAAGAAATCCCAATCCTCATCCATATAAGCTGGCGTTTTCTTAATGATGTACGTTGGCCATTGCAGCTTCTGTTATCAGACACAGCTGGTTTAAATTTAGACCTTGGGGTTATTAGTTGTATTATTGCCTTTTTTTTTGTTTATTTTTATCAAGAACACTGTTTTCTAAAACGAAGAAATCAGTGAGCTCAGGTTCAGGAGAGGTTGTCCCTTCCGGACTAATCCCATCATCGAGCATCTCTCCTGGAACAGGAAGTAAGGTGAAGCCAGAGAGAGGCTTTTCCAGATTCTAATTGACCACTTGACATGATGAATCAGAGTCCTCAGTGCTTTCTGGGGAGATTGGGTGTAAGGAACTGTAAAGAAAAACCCATTTGTTATGTCTTTACAACCTTTTGAAAAACAATAGAAAGTCTCTCTCAATTTTACACACACGCATACACACACACACATGCTTAGATTTGTGGGTTACTATGTAGCTCTGTCAGTATGGAAGAGTTTACGACTGGGATCAAGGAAAAGTGAAGTTGCCTATTAAAAACTCTCCCTTTTTCCACTGGGAAAAAGTGGTCTGCTTATTCATCCAGCAGGGCCCCTGGAAACCATCTGAAGGCACTGGGCATGGGGCTGTAGAGGCTGCGGTGAGAGTGAGGACCCTCCAGCATCCTCCTACCCAGCATCCTTGTTACAGGGACTGTGGGGGAAAAGGTGGGTAAGGACAGCTTAAAGGAACTTACTGGAAGAGCCAGACAGGTGAGGAGAGAGCCTGCAGGGGAGAGAGATGAGGGCAGGATGGTTTGATGGTCTGATGGTTAGAGCCAGGTTATGAACCATCACAAAGACTCAGCCAAACCTTACATTAAACTTCACAGTCAAGTGTGGAAAAAACAAGATGGTGATTTTTTTTTCCCTAAAAGACAGACTGTGAAAGTGAAGATAATTTTACCACAAGCACTCCCATTTTTGTTTACAGTTTCTTCTTTCCTTCTTTCCTTCCATCCTGCCCCAGTCTGGGAGTGAACAGAATATTAGAGTAGAAAGGAATAGAGAACAGGACTGAGGGGAAACGTTTCAGGGAAAAGCCATTCCAAAAAACAGGATGCGTCGCAAATGCAAACAGCAAGAGGATTTTGCTGGAAGACGTGTGGGCTTTTCTGTGTTGGCATCAGGGAGTATTTGTCGTTTGTTGGGGCTTTTTTCTCTAGGTAGTGAGCTTCTCTGGAGGGTGGTACTCAAAACAAGGAAAAAAACAGAAGAGAAACACAGGAAGAACCATTTAAGAACTTAACTTCATCATCATCATTATCAACACATCATCATTTCCTTTTTTAGGGTATCTTCAAAGCAGTCCAGCCCTTTGCCCAAAGCTTACTGGGTAAAATTTTCTTTTGTTCTTTCATTTTTTTTTTTTTTGAGACAGAGTCTTGCTGTGTCACCCAGACTGGAGTCCAGTGGCATGATCTCAGGGTTCACTGCAGCCTCCACCTCCTGGGCTCAAGTGATTCTCCTGCTTCAGCCTCCCCTGTGGCTGGGATCACAGGTGTGCACCAACATTCCTGGCTAATTTTTTTTTTTTTTAGTAGAGATGGGGTTTCATCATGTTGGCCAGACTGGTCTCAAATTCCTGACGTCAAGTGATCTGCCCACCTTGGCCTCCCAAATTGCTGGGATTACAAGCGTAAGCCACCGGGTGGAATTTTCTATCTTAGGTGAACCGCCAAGAAGCTTCCCTTTGAGCCCCTGTGTAGCCGTTGCTGAGGGACTTCTCAGGTGTCACAGCATTTCTGCCTAAGGAGGCCGCTCGCTTTACCTTAAACTTGCCATGGGTTTTTTTTTTTTTTTTTTTGAGACAGAGTCTGGCTCATGTCGCCCAGGCTGGAGTGCAGTGGGCACGATCTCGGCTCACTGCAACCTTTGCCTCCCGGGTCCAAGTGATTCTTCTGCCTCAGTCTCCTGAGTAGCTGGGATTACAGGCGCCAGCCACCATGCCCAGCTAATTTTTGTATTTTTAGTAGAGACGGGTTTTCACCATGTTGGTCAGCTGGTCTCAAACTCCTGACCTCGTGATCCACCGGCCACGGCCTCCCAATGTGCTGGGATTACAGGCGTGAGCCTCTGCACCCGGCCTGCCGTGGGTCTTTAAAGGGATACTGCTTCATCATTATCCCTTAATATCCCACAATTCAGGTATTATTTGTAAACAAGCCCACACATGTCTTCCAGCAAAATCCTCTTGCTGTTTGCATTTGCGATGCATCCTGTTTTTTGGAATGGCTTTTCCCTGAAACGTTTCCCCCTCAGTCCTGTTCTCTGTTCCTTTCTACTCTAATATTCTGTTCACTCCCAAACTGGGGCAGGATGGAAGGAAAATGAAAGAAGAAACTGTAAACAAAAATGGGAGTGCTTGTGGTACAATTACCTTCACTTTCATGGTCTTTCAGGGAAAAAAAAAATCACCATCTTGTTTTCTCCACTCTTGACTGTGAAGTTTAATGTAAGGTTTGGCTGAGTCTTTGTGATGTTTCGTAACCTGGCTCTAACCATCAGACCATCAAACCATCCTGCCCTCATCTCTCTCCTCTGCAAGCTCTCTCCTCACCTGTCTGACTCTTCCAGTAAGTTCCTTTATGCTGGCCTCACCCTCCTTTTTCCCCCATAGTCCCTGTAACAAGGATGCTGGGTAGGAGGATGCTGGAGGGTCCTCACTCTCACCGCAGCCTCTACAGCCCCCATGCCCAATGCCTTCAGATGGTTCCAGGGGTCCTTGCTTTCTTCTTTCTCAGGGCCAGTAACTCACAGCGAGGGCACCGTCCCCAGGTATTATTTGTAAATAATACCTGAATTGAGACTACCATCTCCCATCTACAGACCACTTGGCCAGCGCCTGACCTCAGCCCAGGTACAAATGTCTGCCTCCCCTGTTCATGTCCATTCCTACCCAGGATTATCCTCCAAGGTGGACTTGAGAAGCTGTGTTGCCAGTGAGAACCCCCAAATGTCCAACCCAAGTTCCTCTTTATGAGATGAACGGAAAAGCTCAGAGCCACTGGTCTTAAAGTCCCCTGCTGTCCACACTGTTCCTGTATCTGAGGCCTGTCCTTACCCACCATGGGCCTCATGGAAGCTGAGACCACAATGTGAAGTGCAGGGGTGCTAGGAGAGAAATGTGTGGATGCTCCTTGCAGAAAGCCTGGCCCGGCGTGCAGAGCTACCAGCATGTTCCCCTGCCCACCTTGCCTGGGAAGACGAGGCTCGAAGCTAGGACAAGCAGCATGAGGGCTACAGGTCTGAGAACACTAGGCCCAGAGGTAAACTGAAGTTCTTGTGTTTTCTTCAGCATATTTTGATTCCTGATTTCTCCCAAACATCAGCTTTCACTGTGAGTTGATAGTTGTTCTGGGTATATGCTTATTCAGAGGATAAATTTATTTCTAATTAGTAATGCGTGAGTGAAAAGCCCAGTGCAACTCGAGATTTTCCACATTAGCCCTGGCGCACACTCAAGGCTGCCAGGGGAAAGAGCCCATCCCAGGAGGAGCTTCAACCCCACGCAGCCTCCAGAGTAAAGGAGCAGCTCAGAGGTGAAGCGTTCCGGGCTCATAGAACATCACCTCAGCCCACCTCCCATGGGTTTGTACCTGGATTCTAGGCCAGGAGAATGCCACAGAAGACCAAATAAAAGCAAAATGAGCTTTTTTTCCCTGTAATGCTGGTAGGACCAAGGGGGCACAGGGCATGTGCCAGCTGACAGCACTGGTATTGGGGCAGTTTCCACGTCTGTCCCCAGGCTTCCAGTTGCTTAATCTTTGGAGTCCATTAGCTTCAAGATACAGCTTTCCAAACTCTGGCTTGGTGTGAGGCAGAGATGTTATGTTCTCCCCTGCGTGCCTGTCCGTGTCTCTTCTCTTCTTAGAGGGATACTGGTCACATTGAATTAAAGGCCCACCCTACTCCAGTATGACCTCATCTTAACTTACATCATGGTTACATTTGCAAAGACCCCATTCCCAAATAAGGTCACATTCACAGAGACCTGGGCTTAGGACTCCAGCAGATCCTTTGGAAGACACAATTCATCCCACAACAAACATCATCGCCAGCAATGGTGATGGCATCTGCCCACCTTCAGTCCTTCAACGCAGTCCCCCAGGGCCTTTGGCACAGACATGACTGTCCTTGGGCTCAATCATGAGTGGGTTCAGGCTGAGCATGAGCTTCTTCAGCACGTGTAGTCCTTCAGCAGAGTTCAGGGTCACTGATGGCACTTCTGGGGTTGCCAGCAGTGTGGGACAGTACCACTGCCAGCCAGAGGAAGCAAGAAGGAAAACAGTGTTGACCAAGAAAAGTAGATCTTGGTGTACACATGTGAGACCCTGGGGTCTCTCAGGATTTTCTAGGAGGAATCTAAGACGGGTCTCAGAGTTCCCATGGAGTGGATAGGGTAGAACAAGGGACCACTGTGTCTCTCCCTGTTCTCCTCTTCCCTGCACAGAAGCCAGAGTGGCCTGAGAAACATGTCACACCATAACTGCTCCTCCCAATAATTCCCTTTTCTCAGGCTCTGCCATTTAGCTAGAGCCACTCTTAGAAAACATTGTATCTCAGATTGCACACAGGGTGGGATTTCTTCAGCTGTTGGCACCAAGGTGGGTGCGGTGCAGCCAAAAACAGGGCAGAATGAGGTCAGATAGCAGAGGGTGCACGGACGAGATGCCAGGGCTTTGGGCATGGATAGATGCCCTGTTAGAGAGCAGCCAAATGAACAGCGGGAATCATCTAACCCCAGCAGGGATGCAAACCAGAACCAGAGCCCAAGACGAGGGCCCTCAGTTGTTAATGTGGAGGCCAGGCTCAGAGATTTGAGATGGGAGGCCGCAGGGGGGCTGCAGAAATGATCTGCCCCACAGTGGGACACCGAGAGGAAGCCCAAGCCCCTGGCCCTTGGGTGCACTTTTGCTCAGCTTAAAGAGACTCTACTCTGCATCTGCTTCTTGACACAAAGCTGGCCTCACATGCAGGCCTTGGTCCAGCCCACCCAGCATGTACACACAGCATGAACCACCGTGTGTAGCTAAGGTAGGCCTTCTGCCCGGTTCCTCATTGCCCCCGATCTCCAGCCACATGAGCAAGCTGCTTTCTGCCGCGGTATCCCCCACATCATAACCCTGGGACCCTTCTGAATCATGGCCCCTTTTCCCAGCTCCTTCCACTTCCAGCAAAAAGACACACGGAAGTTCTCTTGCTTTCTCATGCCACTCCAGGTCTGCCCCTGCCCCTTGTTATAAAATCCCCCTCCACTGGCCCTGCCCTGACAGCACTGAGGACATACACAAGGGTTTCAGACACTAGCAGGGTCCTCCCTACTCTGAGGTCCCTAAGCTTATGAAGGGAGGGGCCTATTATCCCCCACTCCTCAGGAGCTAACCTGGGTGGAGGGTGCAGGGAGCCAGAGCCCCTTCCTAAAGACCCTCAGCAGCTCTCGAATTCTTTCTGTGGAGCAGTTTCACTGTGCACAGGTTATCAACCCCAGGGGAGGACTCCACACACTTCACCAATAACCATGCACCAGTAGCAATCCACCTGCACAAGTGCAGTGAGACAGAGCACTAACACAACCAGTTAAGTGAAGAGATCCTCCAAGGCTCAAGAGTTCTGCCCGGGCCAGATGGAGTCCCATTTGCACGTGCCTTATGTTGCACCACAGCTGAGGGACCCTGAAAACACTCTGCCTTAGGTTTTATGGCCTGGGGACCCATGGATCGCTGGGCTAAAGTGTTGCAGGACATCCTGTTGTGGGGGTAATGGGAACAGAGCCCGGGCTATCCCAGCCAGTTCCTCCTTCTCTCAGGATGCTGCATTCCCAGAACATTCTACAGTTATTCTGAGAACTACAAGCAAGTATTAGGGGAAGAGCTGGTTATCCAAGGCCATCTGGGGACTTGTCCTGCACTTTCCTCCTCTGCAACTTCTATTCTTCCATTTCCCAAAGTCTTGGGATCTTAACTCATCTCGACAGCAGATACAGCAATTACATATTTGTTTAAACTTATCGCTTAGGTCAAGATCTTGGCTCCTGAAGTTCAAATGACCCTAGCTTTTGCAAACAAAGAAAGCTTTTTTCCCCCAAAGATATCATGGACTTCAAAAGTATATTTTGAATTCCAAAAGCTGAGTCTTGTCATCTTTTTTCTGTATCTTTGCCTACCTATTTCAGTTTAATTGCCCCTACCCATCCCTAACCTCCCACACACAATACACAAACATATTTGCTCTCACAGTCTATGCTCCAACAATTTTGAGCATATTTCCTGAATATGTCATTGTCCTCTTGCTCTTGTAAACACTGCAGCTATCTTTGAGATGCTATTTCCCCCATGTGCAGCTAATGAATTCCTATGCATTCCCCATGCAATGGCTGGGACCCCAGATCCCCTGTTCCTATCAGAGGCCCAGCCTATTCCCATGATACATCACGAAAATTCTCAGGCCAATTTCTGTACTGTGTCAATCATCATGGTGCCCCAGGGCTGACTTCTCATTAGTTGGCTTTGACTTTTATGGAAAGAAGGTTGGGATGAGAGTGAGAGGTATAGTTCTTCCCTTCTGTGACAGGCACATCAGCTGACCAGCAGAGCTGCACTTGAGTGGCTCGGTCATCTCAATCAGAGGTGGATGACTCGTTTTCTTGGGCCATGACCTCCTTTCCCCCCTTTGAGTCACATGGCAGGGTGGGTTACTTCCCTGGGTAGTCAAATATGTTACTTAGGATTGTGCTAGTTTGTGTAGCAAATAAATCTCAAAATAGACTCAACTCAATAGAGGTCTATTCTTACTAACTGTTTTAGTCCATTTGGGCTTCTGTAACAAAATACCACAGATTGAGTGGCTTATAAAGAACATAAATTTATTTCTCACAGTTCTGGAGGCTGAAAAGTCCAAGGTCAAAGGCACCAGCAGATTAGCTATCTAGTGAGGGCTTGCTTTATGGTTCACAGACGGTGCCTTCTACCTGTGTCTTCACAGAGTAGAAGGGGGAATGAGCTCTTGGCCCTATTTTTTAAAAGCACTAGTCCCATTCCTGAGGGCGCCACCCTCGTGACTTAATCCTCTCCCCCAAAACCTCACCTCCTGATACCATCACCTGGGAGGTTAGGATTTCAGCATATGAATTTGAGGAGGGCACAGACATTCCGATCATAGCACTCACCTATAAGTCAAGTATTGAAACCAGAAGGGTGAGTCTCTTCTATGTGATCATCAGGGTCCCAGGCTTCACTTCTCTGTGTCCCCCCTGTGGGGTTGTTGCTATCTGCATTTAGCTGGTGGAAAGAGAAAGAGATCCTGGAAGAAGCACATCCATTTCTAAGAAGCTTGACTCAGACATGGTCCAAATCACTTCCTCTCACTTCTGTTGGTGGCATCTAGTCACATGGCCACATCTGGCTTCTAGAGAGTGGGAAATATGGTCTAACCACGTGCCTGGCCACATTCCTATTTCCACAGAAGGAGAGAACAGATTAGAGCAGGCAGCTGGCAAAATGTGCTACAAATCAACCTACTCAGCAGCTGTGCTGGGGAAAGGAAGCATTCTGTCTCCCCAGTGGTTCACTTTCCTCCACGCTTCCCCCTCCCACAAAACAGTGCATTCCCTCTCAAGACCTCCCCCGTACCAATCCCTATCACCGCTCCCAGCTCTGTTCAAACCCTTCAGTCTTGCCTTAGGGGAATGTACTTTTGGTTAAAGCAAACACGTCTAGTAGATGTTTGAAACAGACTGGATTAAAAACTTGATTGTGGTTATTCCCACCACTGGGTAGCCTAGAAGGACCTCCATGCTGTCCATTCCATTCCATGAGCATTTATAGGGTCTCTCTGGTGTGCTGGGTGCTACCATCAATAAACCATCATGCCGCCCTGCACAGTGACCAGGAGGCTCATCCGTGTGAGACTTGGCTCAGTGTGAACTCTTCAGTTCATTAGGCTGACAGTACCTTTGGGTTGTAGGCCCGTGTGATCAGGCCTCAGCAGCTTGGGTGTTAGTTTTTTCATCTTTGAAAAAAAAAATCTATGTTTTCCTCCATGATGGTTAATCCCCAAATAGTCAGGCTTACTTCTGTCCCAGATCCTAACCACCTACTGGGTTTTCTTCGTGGGCTTAAGGTTAAGTCCCTGATCCGGTTTCATGCAGCTTTCATTGATGTTTCATTTGCTATCCACCACAGCAAGATTACTTTTTTCAAAAGACAGAAATCTCAGCAGATGTATTCATTCTGGGATGTTTCCTGGACTCACACCAGTGAGCTCATTAGCCCAGGCTAACTATGGGCCTTTGGGGTCTTTTTCTTTCCTTCTTTCTTAAGTTTGTAGCAAAAAGTGAGATCATGTGATCTGTGCATAGCAGCTCTCCTTCCTGTATGTTCAGTGAGCAGTGACTGAAATTCCCCCCCAAGAAGGAAGGCTGCGCTTTCTAAACATGCGTACATCTTAGCAGTGTCTGCTTTTGTTTAGTGGAGACCGAAGCTGAAACCGGAAATTTCTAGGTCAGCTGTACTTCACTCTAATAAAAGAAAAGTCTAGCCAAAAAGAACAGCAAAACTATGGCCTGGGCTTTTTGGAGTGTCTTGTCTGATTACCCAATTATTGCAGCTCAGATTAGGAAGGGATTAACCCCTGAGGTTGGACAGATGGAGAACACTATTAAAATACCCCATGTGGGGTTTCGGAGTGAGCAGCAAAGTGACCACCTGTCCCTGTTTCTTGGGTCAGTCTGCCCTCATTTAGAGTCTGAAGATCACTGTCTTTGATGTCCCTGTGTGAAGAAACTGAATAGCACAGGAAGCAAGCAGGGGCCCCACCCCTGTCTGGCCCAGAAGCACTGCTCTCCTGAGTCTCTGTCCCTATCTGGAGCTCTGCCCTAGACTGACCTGGTAAGGAATATTCAGCTGAATTACAAGTGATTTTAGGGTTGTTATCTCCCAGGGCCCTTGGGAACAGTCTGGGGACACTTTATGAGACTGTCACAGACTGAAAGTTTTCCGTTTCAGACTTCCCTTTTCCTTTGATAACTATTGAAGAAGTTGGTACCTCCTCCTTTCTTGAACCCCTGCATTTCAGGGGCTCCATTGGGGCTGTTTCCTTTTAAGGTTCTCAGAAGCTGCAGAAGAGTGAAGTGAGATCTATGTCTTTGGCCCTTTTTGCCCCTGCATTGGGGGAGGCTGGGACAGTCCCTCTCTAGGGAGGGAGGCTGAGTGACTTTGCCTCATGTTCCAGCCTTGAATTCACAGGCAGAAAGGTACTATAAGCAGTGCATTCAATAATTAATAAGCCACTTAGTTCTGCTTCAAGTCCTTTATCTTACGGGTAAAGGATGTGTTCAGGAACACGAATGGTTGCTGAGAAAATATTATGCCAAATAAAATATGTTGGGCAATCTTGAAATTGTCATGATTTAGCTGGGTGAGTATTTCTTCCTTATGTATCTAACTTGTGTCAATTCGAGAAAAGCGTATTGAGCACATTGAACACCTACTTCATCCCCAGTACCAAGGAAACATAGAATCTCAAGGTTGGCAGGGTCTTCAATCCCAAAATTGTGTCAGCAGCCAGTCATTCGTGATTGGAATGCTTCCAGGGAAGGCACGTCACTCATCCAGAGGCGGCTTACTCCATGTCCCAACAGTCCCACTAGAGATTTTTTTTAGAGCTGTTTTTTTTCAATCTTCACAGCTTCTATCCGTTAGCTCTAGTTACACTCCTGTACTGAGCAACTTTTATGGGCTAGGTACAGTTCCAGGTGGTTTTCATGCATTCAGTTATTTAATCCCCAGAGTCATCATATGAGGTGAGGTCTCCCCATTTTACAGATCAGGAAACTGGCACAAAGAAATTATATGATTTGCTCAAGATCAGTAACTAGTGAGTGGCAAAGCACTCTGGTTCCGTTAGTATATCTTCTTCTTCTTCTTTTTATTTTTTTTTTTTTTGAGATGGTGTCTCACTCTGTTGCCCAGGCAGGAGTACAGTGGTGTGATCTCGGATCACTGACGCTTCTGCCTCCCAGGTTCAAGCGCTTCTCCTGCCTCAGCTGGGATTACAGGTGTGCGCCACCACATCTGGCTAATTTTTATATTTTTAGTAGAGATGGGGTTTCACCATATTGGTCAGGCTGGTCTTGAACTCCTAGCCTCAAGTGATCCGCCTGCCTCGGTCTCCCAAAGTGCTGGGATTACAGGTGTGAGCCACTGCACCCAGCCTCATAACATATTCTCTTAATCACTGTTTTGATTATCTATTACTGAGTAACATACTACTCCAAAACTTAAAGGCTTAAAATGATGATTATTTTATTTTCTCACAATTCTGTGGTTCAGATATTTTGGCAAGGCTAAGCTGGGTGAATCTTCTGCTCCACACGGCGTCAACTGAGGTCTTTCATGGATTGTGGTGCGATGGCCACTAGGACTGGGATGTCCAGCAAGGTGTCACTCACACATCTGGCAAGGACAGGTGGGAGGTTCCATGTGGCTCACACCAAAGAACTAGCTTGAACTTCTTTTCATGACAGCAGGACCCCAAAAGCCAGCATTTTAATCAGCAAAGGTGAGTGCTGCATATCTGTTCAGACTCATCCTCAGAAGTTATACACATTTTATTCACATATTCTATAGGTCAAAAGAAGTCACAGAGCCAGTGCAGATTCGAGCAGAGGGCAATTCAGTTCTGCCTCTTTACAGGAGAACAAAAAGGAGCACGTAAGATGGCATGTATTATTGCATCCATGTGTAGAAACTCCAGCAACCAAGAACAGCAATGCCATTCTGCCCCTCTAGAAAACAAATTCATGCACACTCCAGATGACATCTCTCCAGGTATTTAAAACTAGCTCTCAGGCATCTCTGAGTCTCCTGCTCTTCAAGCTTCTTCTTTCTTTAAGTGTTTCTTATAAAATGTGGAATGGTACCGCCCCTCTCCTCTGATGTGTCCCAGAACTAAATGTCATACTCCAAGGTATGCCTGGCCTGGTTAGAACAGAAGGCCCATCATCTCCTGTCTTTAAATATGGAGAGTGAATCAACAGGAATTCTTGACCAGCACGTAGAAATTCCATTACTTGAAACTCTGATGCCCCTATACCCTGTAATTGTGCAGTTGTTTTGAAAGACCAAAGTTAAATTATATTTTATGAAATTTGACCTAGCACTCTCATTCATTGATTTCATCTTCCACTGCATTCACAGTCCACTCAGCTTTCAGTCAAACCCACATTTGACTCATGACTTACCTCCTCCTTCCACAGCTTCTTCCAAGTCATCGATAAAACTGCTGGCCTGTTCATCTACAAGAAGAAAGCTCTGAGGAACCCCATGGAAAACCTCTCTCCATTTTAACATCCACTGATCTGCAACCTACATAAACTGATAAGGCAGAATTGTTCAGACAATTCTGCATCCACCAACTTGTCTATGCATCCAGCCCACATTTTTACTGCGTGGCTCAGGAGCATCAGAAGAACCACCACCAGCACTGTGCTCACCCATGATCTTGGCAGCAAAAGAAATCAGGTCAGTCTGAATTTGTCTTGTTTTGTTTTAGAGACAGGGTCTCACTCTGTCACCCAGGCCAGAGTGCAGTGGCAAGATCATAGTTCACTGCAGCCTCCAACTCCTGAGCTCAAGTGATCCTCCTGCCTCAGCCTCCTGAGTATCAGGGACTATAAGCATGCAATACCATGCCCAGCTAATTTTTTAAATTTGTGTTTTTTTATAGACAGGGTCTCGCTATGTTGCCCAGGCTGGCCTCAAACTCCTGGGTTCAAGTCATCCTCCTGCCTCAGCCTCCCAGAGTGTTGGGATTACAGGTGTGAGCCACTGCATTCGGCCAGGATGCTCTTACTGAGGCCCTGCTGACTCCTGGCAATCACAACTTCCCTCCTCAAATAATTTCTTTAACACTCCATGCTGGAATCTCGCCCCATCTCATGCCCTTTCAACCTCAACACTGTTCACCCATTTGCAGCTTTCTGTTCTCCAGAGATAACCTCAATGATGCAGGCACCAAATCAGTTATAACAGCAGGATCTTAGAACCTGATGATTTTTGAATCTGGGTCAGGAGACATGAAATCAGAGCAGCACGGGCTGCCCACTCTTTTCAAGAAACATAGGCTTCTGCTCCCCTTCACTATTTATTTTACAGCAAGCAAAAGAAAGCCACAGGAGTCTACCTTCAAGCTGCTTACAGCATAGCTCAAGGAGAAGATATACATGCTAACAGTCATAACATGAAACAAAATAGAATCACTGCCTGGGTGTAGGGAACATGAGACTTTATAAGGTTTATAAGACAGATTATTTACACTTGGTCAGATCACAAAAGGCTTCATGGAGGCAGTGGTATGTGGAGTAGCTTCTAAATAGCAAGTGGGTGCTGGCGAGGATGCAGAGAAATGGCTGTCACACCTTTGCCTGTAGACCTGGAGATTCACAGACATGCTCAGGATGACCAGGTATTAATTTAAAATGCTTATGCCTTGCAAACTTGTGATTTCAAAGTCCAAGTAGATAATCTGAACACAAACTTGTTCAAAGTGTTAGTTAAAGGACACTGTTGTTCCGTTAAACATGGAGCAACCACCAAGACTTTGTGAACATCCACCTGATGCCAGCTGAGGGACCGGAGGGGTCTCTCAGATGTCTGATTAACATGCCCCTGATTCTCCCCTTCCACAACTGATGAAAATGCAAATCTTTCCCATTAACTTTGTAGATTACCAAGAGCTTCTTTTCAAGTGCTTTTTTCTGGCTATGCTCTGCCCAGGGCTGCCTTAATTCAGCTGCTGTTTCCCTCAAGCATTTCATGATTTGTGTGATTGACCGTGGTTGTGCAACTGCTGGACGGGGTTGGGATTGCGAGGTTCGGCTCCGTCTCTCACTCGCTCTTACTTCCTTCCTCTACTCCCTGGAGCAATTGACAAATGATTCCCCATGCTCCTCCTCAGAGCTTTTTTCTTTAAAAAGGCAAGTTTTCCCTAAAAGGAATTCTCATATCAGTAGCTAATAATATACATTTCCCCCTCGCATTATTGTATGAAGAACTTTTTCATGACATGGGAAAATGCTTATGATAACATATCTCCCCATTCCCTTCTGAGCAAGGAAAAAGCAAGACACAATCTTGAAACTACACCCAGGGTTGTGTCAACCATGTAAGACAATATGCATCAGGGGAAATTTAATCAACAGTAGCAGTGGCTAGCTCTGGAGTAGGACACTGGGTGATTTGTATTCTTCTACACAAATTTGCTGTCTTTACCAAGTTTTCAGAGATTACCCAAAGATAGCGCATATTTGGAGCCCGGGTACCTGGGAAAATGGAAATTTTACTACTCAGAAAATTATTTTAAAAAATCAAAAAGCGGGGAGCAGCCAGTGTGGAAAGGGCAGCTGCGGTTTCCTTTCCCCCTCCAGCTGCAGGTGTCAAGCTTGCCGATGGGTGCTCCTGCCCTCCTTACCCTGTGCTGGTAACCATTGCCTCGAAGTGGAAGCTGGAAGGTTCAGACATTTGTAAAAGGCAGACCTCAGTATTCTGACTTCTCCTCCTGTTGGCAGTCTGCCTCCGTGACACACCAGAAGGATTTCTAGAAGGGCACAGAAGGCACCAGGAGGGTGGGTGAGGACCCTGTGGCCTGTGAGTCCAACTGCGGGTGGGGCGCACCTGCTGGTTTCGGGCCCCCTACAGGTCCCCAACTCACCTTCAGCGAGTACCCGCACCGAGAACTGCATTTTCCAATATAGATGGGTCCCCCTTTTGGCAAACTAGCAAAACTCAGGGGGCTACCCAGAGAAAGCGCTCATCTTGCTACCTCTGTTAAACATTTAGCTTCTGACTAATCAATCTGAAACCATCGCCCCACTGCAGCCTTTCTGCAGCTGACAGACTTGAATTCAAGAGGACGGAGAAGGGCTCCTAATATTTCCATCTGAAGCGATATCGCTGAAATTTCATAGACAAGCCTTGGAGTCACGCACACACCTTTCGGATGTCTCAGAAGCACAACAGCTATTCACAGCTCCTCTGAGAACAGACAGGGAGTTTGTAGGTGGGTTGTACTTGAATAAGCTTCTTTCTTCCCTTCCTCCCTCCAACAGCATGAAGCACCAGAATAACTCCCTGTTACTAATGTGCGAGAAGTTTCTTGTAGGTGGTCCACGCAGACACTATTCTTTCATTTTTTTAAATCACTGTAAGAGATCAGTTCTCTGTATGGAGGCAATTCCCTCCCTCCCTCCCTCCCTCCCTCCTTCCTTCCTTTCTTCCTTCCTTCCTTCCTTTTTGACTGGATCTCACTCTGTCACCCAGGCTGGAGTGCAATGGTGCCATCTCGGCTCACTGCAACCTCCGCCTCCCCAGTTGAAGTGATTCTCCTGCCTTAGCCTCCCGAGTAGTTTGGATTACAGGTGCCCGCCACCACACCCCGATTAATTTTTATATTTTTAATAGAGATAGGGTTTCATCATGTTGGCCAGTCTGGTCTCAAGTCCTGACCTCAGGTGATCAGCCCGCCCTCAGCCTCCCAGAGTGCTGGGATTATAGGGGTGAGCCATGGCATCTGGCCTGTATGCTGACAATGTCTTCTTGCACCTCTGAAAATGATGTAGGGATAAGGTGGCATGGGGACGCCCGTTAGGAGGGTTCCCGCTGATTTGGGCTAAGGTGGTAGCAACAGAGAGAGCAAGAGGTGGTGACGTGTCTTGACAGACCACATTCTCAGACCTCGTTGTCAGTGACGACATTAAACATGATGTTGATAGAGTCACTTATATAGCTGGATGTGACAGCTGTGATAACTATATCTGCACCTAGTCACTAATATCCAAAGCTATTTACTGAGCTCAGGAAAGCAAAATAAGACACAGGCCCTATCCTCAAGTAGCTTGCAGAATCTAGGACAGAAGTTTTGCCTATGACCAGGTGGAACAAGTGCCATTTGAAAGGCACAATTCAGTGAGATTCAGACCCTCCAAACGAGGACGATGACCCCTGACGGGGGTAGCCGGGGGTGCTTCCCTGGTGTGGGTGAGCAAATGTGCAGAGGAGGCCTTCCTAACACAGCAGAGGTCTGTGGGCAGGACAGGAATGGCTGGGGACAGGGAAGGGTGCAGTGTCCTCAAAAGGTGTGAGTGCTGATTCGAGCTGGAGGGCAAGACTCACAAAGGAGTAGTTATTGGGAGGGGAAGCTTGAAGGCAGATTAAGATTAGTTTAAGGAAGGCTATAAATGCAAAATTAAAGGGTTTATTCTGTGGGCAGAGGGAAATATTGAAGTTTTGGGGCCGGAGGAAGTTTATGATTGTCTGCAGGCAGGCAGATTAAAGGGGGCAAATCAGGACGTGAACATGGAGCTCGGTCGCCCATCTGCTGCCAGACAGGAAGAAAGAGTAGATTCTAAAAACACTGTGGGCATCGAGCCACATTGTAATCACCTGGCTGAACGTGAAGGGTGAACAGAGGAGAGAAAAGAGAACTAAAGGATACTGACATGTAATGACTAGGGGAGTTGGGAGTTGCTGTTCATTTCTCTCCAGTTGAATTTCAGGTGCATCTGGCACAGGAGGGTAGAGGTGGCCATCGGGCACGTGGAGACGCACAGCTAACACTGGGGAAAACCAGACTGGAATAATTCTCTGAGCCTTCTTTTTAGAGACAGCAGTCAAAGCAATGGGAGTGCACGAAATTGCCGAAAAATATAATGAAGAACCAGAGGAGGGAAGGAAAGGGGGTAAAGGACTAACCTTATAGAAAACCCACAGCTAAGGGGAGGAGAAGTTTATGCAGGGGAGTGATCAGAGCTTGGTTGATAGCTCTGCTCTGTAGACCTTTCGTTTGTTTGGAACTTGGGGCCACCCTGACGTCATAGCTGGCTTGCTAATCTTCCAAATGACCTCCAGCTTGCTAGTCTGGGTATCTCTCTCTACTTTACTGGACATTATGATGCCCAAGTAACAGAATATTGTTGCTGGGAAAGATCTTTTACAAAATCTCTGTTGTTCAGTTAGGTTCATGAGCTCGTTCATTTTCAGATTCTTTTTTTTTAAATCAGACCATAGTTTTGCATTGTGAGTCTTTCAGATCTCTATAAATAGTATTTATGTCTTCATGGCTGAGGATCTCAAAGATATTCTACAATATTTGAATCTTAGACTGGAGGACATTTTGGCATTCTTTGATCAGGAATAGTACATTTCCTTTCATGAATAGCAGCTTTTAGGGATTATATCATGGTGTACAAATAAAGAGGCCCTCATCTGACAAATAATCCACCATTTATGCATTGTGTACAGAACACAGTGACTGTCAAACTTGGCATGCTTCCTATGTAGAAGAGTGTGGTAGAACCTGAGAGGAGAGAGGGTTGGGGAGAAAGAACCCCAGCTCAGATGGTGCGTGTGATTCAGACTGCAAAGCAGGGAGGCTTCGTGGCATGCAGCATCGGTTGCACCAGGCCCATGCTGGGCTAATGCCCTGCTGGTGAGTTTTGAAATTCTTAATACTTTTTGAACAAGGAGCCCTGCATTTTTATTTTTCGCTGGGCACTGCATATGATCTAGCCAGTCCTGCTGCAGAGCTTAACACATGTCTGACTAATAATCGGAGAGGTCAATGGGGTCGCTCTTAGAAATAACGTTTGAAGTGGTTCTATAGGTTCTGCAAACTGGGACTGCAGGATGTGGCCCCATGGGCTTCCCCCGACGGTGGTTCACTGGGAGGGGCAGGCGCTCTGCAGACCGTGGCGTTGGGAGCTCTACCTTTGAGGCCAGTGTCTGAGCAACAGCTGTTCACTCTGCATGGCTAAAGAATTTAGCTGCAAAAATCTAATTTGAAACTCCCTAATTAAACTAATGAAGTCAGAGCATTTTAATCTGTTCTTGGTGCAGCCCTGTGTCTAATCCCAGAATAAATAGGTAATTGTGACTTAGTGGCATATGTGTGCTGTTTGTGTGCTGCTTTTTTTTTCTTTTTTCTTTTTGTGATATGTAAGCCAGGCAACATCTTTATATCCTTTTTTAAAAGCTTGGGAAAGAAACTGATTTTCTTTAGCCAAATGCAATGTTTAAAACGAAGGAAAGTTGTAGTGCCTTTAAAATCAATCACGCGTCTATTTCACCATCCTTTACTGACTGCCATAAACAAGTCATGCCCAGTAGTCCCTATTCCTGAAAGATCCTATTTGATCCTCAAATTTTCTTGTTTTAAAGAACACTCATGAATAATAAATGCTACCACACAGATGTCGCCTAAAGAGGCTTAGGTTGGGAAGTGCAGACTGAGTCTCGTCTCTCTCCTTTAGCCTCGAATTCTGTAGATGAGGAAAATTCACTGATTAACCCTCAAACTGTATCACATTATTTCCCTGAGACACATACATCTTCATGATGTTGGAAAAGCTTATAAAATCCAGAGGCTAATGGGTCTTTCTGGTTAATCCTTCCATCTTTCTGCCCATCAAAAGTGTTCTTTATTAAATATTTCTACCTCTTTTTTTTTTTTTTTAATTTTTTGAGACAGTCTCACTCTGTCTCCAGGCTGGAGTGCAGTGGGGTGATCTTAACTCACTGTAACCTCTGCCTCCCAGGTTCAAGCGGTTCTCCTGCCTCAGCCTCCCAAGTGGCTGAGACTACAGGCGCATGCCACCATTTCCAGATAATTTGTGTATATTTAGTAGAGATGGGGTTTCACCATGTTGGCCAGGATGGTATTGATCTCTTGACCTCCTGATCCAACCGCCTCGGCCTCCCAAAGTGCTGAGATTACAGGTGTGAGCCACTGTGCCTGGTCTCTACTGCCTTTTCAAATAACTGAAATGAAGTCACTCTTTCCCCCTTCAGAATTTATTGATTTATTTATCGAATCTTTCAAATATTAATCTGAGTATTAGGCTACTTTCTTTTATTGAGATGGAGTCTCGCTCTGTTGCCCAGGCTGGAATGCAGTGGCACAATCTCTGCTCACTGCAACCTCTGTTCCCCAGGTTCAAGCAATTCTCGTGCCTCAGCCTCCCAAGTAGCAGAGTTACAGGCATGCGCCATCACACCCGGCTATTTTTTGTATTTTCAGTAGAGATGGGATTTCACCATGTTGGCCAGGCTGGTCTCGAACTCCTGACCTCAGGCGATCCAACCGCCTCAGTCTCCCAAAGTGCTGGCATTATAGGCGTGAGCTGGGATTATAGGTGTGAGCCACCGTACCCAGCCCTCAGATTCTTTTATGCAGGAAAAATCTCTGTACTACAGCCTCTCACTATACCTCTAGCTCAGCTAAGTACTAAATGCAAGACCACTGAGAGTGCATGGACAGTCAGCACACTCCACCTCTACTAGCGGAGAGGAATAACTTCTCAAGTGAATGGTGACTATTTATTATGCCCAACGCTGGCTGCTGCTACAACAAGGGGACACAAAAGTCAGCAAAACACAGACCCTATCTAAAGAGGACATATGGACATGTTACAGATTTTCTTGATGATAAATTTGTAATTTACGAATTTTCTTGACAGGATGTGACCAACCATCTCAATTTGCGGAAACAAAGATTTCCCAAGATACGGGACTTTCAGCTGCAAAATCAGGAGAATCCTTGGCAAACCAGGAGGAGTTGGTTACTCTACTAATAAAAAAAGTAAGTAGTATTATTGTGTATGTGGAGAAGAAAATACAGTACACAGGGCCAGGCGTGGTGGCTCACACCTGTAATGTCGGTGCTTTGGGAGGCTGGGGCAGGAGGATCACTTGAGTGAGACCCTGTCTCTAAAAAAAGAAAGAAAGAAAATACAGCACACACAACCCTGTTTGTGGGGCCTCTGTGTGAGTAAACACATGGCTTTTGTGGACCTTTCTGTGTGCAGCCCCACGAACACCGA
Source organism: Ateles fusciceps (assembly GCA_036589455.1). Classification (NCBI taxonomy): domain Eukaryota; kingdom Metazoa; phylum Chordata; class Mammalia; order Primates; family Atelidae; genus Ateles; species Ateles fusciceps. Next base: position 2,319,116 of record JAZHEH010001544.1, on the reverse strand, counting down.
GGCAGAATGAGTTACCTGGTTCAGTGACATGCTCAAGACGCACAACTTGAGCTCTGAGTCCCTAAGACTCAGGTGGATAAGGTGAATAAGGACCAACTCAGTGAAAGGTAGGCTCTGCAGGAGACCTTCCAGAAGCCCTGTGGGTGGGGAGGAGAAGAGAGTTGCCCGCATGGGAGGCAGCGCTTTGGGAGGACCCCCTGGGAGCACCGTTTGACTCTTCTCTCTTCTCTGTCTTGCTGGACTCCCCACAACCATCCCATACCACCCTGACTCCCAAGCGTCACCCACAACTGACTCCTCCAACAGCAGGAGCAGGGGCCACTGCTCTGCTTGGACTCCACTCCAGCCTCCCCCGGCCGCTCTGGGCTCACCCTGCCGGTGACCCCAGCAGCAACGTCCTCCCTGTACACTGCTGTCCCTTGTCCGGGGCCATTGGATAAAGAGCAACAGGACAGACATGCCGGAGAAAGCAAATTTTACGCCAGAGAAGCATTTGAAGGCGGAAAACATTACGGTAGATGGAACTGGGGCTTTTCATGAAGCCTGTGAAGAAATGCCGGGAAACTGGAAGAACAGAGAGACAAACATCTTCTCTTTCCTTTTGTCTTTATTTTGATATTTGTTCTTGAACAGTCCCTTGTTTATTATCCTAGTGGCGTGTATTCCGTCCCCCGTGATGATGCCTACCGCAGAGCCAAAATGTGAAATGAGACTCATTGTCCCACCACAGATGGGCTGCCAGAGGCTGGTGGGGCGCGGTGAGGGAGGGAGACGCCCCAGCTGAGCCCGTGACAAAGGGATGTTCTGTGCGTTGTTTACCATGACCTTCGCAAGAGTCCAGATGGGGAGCTGTACACTCGAGGTCTGAAATCCACAACAAGGGATATTCTAGGGAGACAAGAGGAGAATGCAGTTGAGCTTGGAGAGATGAACTGGACTGGAGGTAGTACTTCACTGTGGGCAGGGTCATTTGCTGAGCTCAGAACAAGTGCTTGCTCTTGGGCAGTTAACACATAACTGTGCCTTCTGGAGACAACACATGCTGAATCTTATTACTACCTAAGCTGATTTAAGATTTATATTAGCTTCGTTTAAGTGTGTCACTGGAATAGCATTTTTTATTGCCATTTTAATTTTGAGGTTGAATTGGGAACAATTATGAAAACAAGCATGAAATTAATTTCTTTGTAATCTCTCAGTAGTAATGTGACATCGATCTCAACAGAACTCGTATTGAAGAACTCTTTGACTCAAAAACAATTGTATGTCAGGCGCTATGTTAATCTTAGAGAATTAACATAGGGATCTCCTAGGAAAATAAGCACTCTATTTAATTTTATTCCTTATTTTGTTTTCTTCATCCCTGACTGAGCTGAAAATTTCACAGGAACAGGGATCAAATCTGTCTGTATCCTTTATGCCTTGCGCAGTGCCCAGCAAGCATACAGTAGCCACTCAATAAATACCTTTTGAATGTGTGAATATATGAATCAACATAGTTAATATGAAGCATGATCTCTGCCTTTAAATTGTGCAGTCTCATAAAGAAAAACAAATATAATCTTTAAAAAAATCCACACAAAACAGACTGAATTAATTGACAAACAGATAACCACATTCTTTCATTTTATTCAGTCAACAAATATTTATGGCCATGTAAATATTACATCCCAGGACTTTGGGAGGCCAAGGTGGGCAGAGCACTTAAGCTCAGGATTTTAAGACCAGCCTGGGCAACATGGCAAACCCCGTCTCTACAAAAACATACAAAAATTATCCAGGCATGATGATACTTGCCTGTAGTCCCAGATACTCTGTAGGCATATGAAAAGATACTCCACATCATATGTCATATGTCGTCAAGGAAATGCAAATTAAAACAATGGTGAGATGCCACTACATATTTATTAGAATGGCTAAAATCCAGAACACTGACAACACTAAATGCTGACAAGGACGTGGAGCAACAGGAACTCTCATTCCTTGCCGGTGGGAATGCAAAATAGTACAACCATGTTGGGAGACAATTGGACAGTTTCTTACAAGACTAAACATATTCTGACCATACAATACAGCAATTGTAGTCCTTGCTATTTACACAATGAATTAAAAGCAATACATTTATGTCCACACAAGAACTTGCACACAAATGTTTGTGGCAGCTCTATTCATAACTGCTAAAAGTTGGAAGCAACCAAGGTGTCCTTCAGTAAGTGAATGGACAAATAAATTGTGGTCCATCCAGACAATGGAATATTATTCAAGACTAAAAAGAAATGAACTAAACTATCAAGCCATGAAAAAACATAGAGGAACCTTAAATGCATGTTACTAAGTGAAAGAAATCAATCTGAAAAGACTGCATAATATATGATTTCCAACTATATGATACTCTGGGAAAGTCACAACTATGAAAAAATAAAAAATGGGAGGAGGAAGGAATGAATAGGTAGAGGCAGTGAAACTACTCTGCATGGTGGGTAGACTACAATGGTGGATACATGTCACTGTACATTTGTCCAACCCCATAGAATGTTCCATACCAAGGGTGAACGAATGTCAACTATGGACTCTAGGGGAAAAATGATGTGTCCGTGTAAGTGCATCGATTGTGAAAAATGCACCATTTTCTTGTGGGATGTTGATAGTAAGGGGTGGTTTGGTGGAGTGGGGGGTGCAGGAGGTATATGGGAACTCTCCGTACCTTGAACTCAATTTTCTGTGAACGTAAAGCTACTCTAAAAAATAGTCTACTAAAAATGTATAGTGAGGAAAGGAAAACATTAATAAGTCTGATTACATAAAAATTAATAATTTCTAGTCAGTAAATGTTACCATAAATAAAATGAAATGAAAATTATAACACTTTAAAATACATTTATGTTCTAAACATTTAAAAATTGAAACACATTAAAACACAATGTGTTGAAATCATAATATTATAACATTTATTTTCACTATTCCAAATGTCATCTCCCCAACCCCACAACATTTGCTTCAACACAAACAACTTTTCCCCAAACCGTCAACATCAACTGGTCTTCATGTCCCCGAAGAGAGAGCAGCTAAGAAACTCAACACGATTCAGATCCCGTCCACGCTGTCCTCTGGATGCTGAAGGAAGGGCACCTCTCCCCTGTGGTAGTCAAAGCATCCGTTGGTTTTCCTGTCCCGACTGGAAGGGCCTGTTACAAAGTGCTTCCTTTGGCTATGGCCTTAGTGAGCTTTCTGGGCATTTTTGGTTTGTCATTACAGGGCAGGTACTTTGTCCGCTATAACTTCACTTGTTTCCCCCTCTGCCTTCATCACTCTGAGTTTAACCTCTTACTGATGGGAAAAAGTGGCCGGTCAGGAAGCTTAGGCTGCCCGTGGGGCAGGCACATCACTGGCTGTGGTTTCATGTGGCTCTGACAATAACCAGACCTGGATTTACTTTCCTCCTGAGTTCTTTTTTTTTTTTTTTTTTTGAGATGGAATCTCGCTGTCTCTCCCAGGCTGGAGTGCAGTGGCGTGATCTCAGCTCACTGCAACCTCTGCCTCCCGGGCTCAAGCGATTCTCCTGCCTCAGCCTCCTGAGTAGCTGGGATTACAGGCGTTCTGTACCACACCCAGCTAATTTTTGAATTTTTAGTAGAGACAGGGTTTTGCCATGTTGTCCTGACCTCAGGGATCCACCCGCCTCGGCCTCCCAAAGTGCTGGGATTACAGGCATGAGCCACCACACCCGGCCCTGAGTTCTTTATGCCTGGGCTCCAGGTTGCTAAAGTCATCATAGTAGGAGCATGAAATTCCGTCAGAACATCTTTGTTTTCATCCTTTTCTATTTCATCAAAACTTCTTGCTGCCACTACTCAGAGGCCCATGAGGATGGAGGGGCTGGGCTCTCGTTTCAGATATTCCTCCAGGTTTCCACCAACACCATTCTTCCTGCAGGCCCCCCCGCCTGGCAAACTGCCCTTTGTCAGAGCTCTGAGAGCCACAACTCCAGGGTGCCTTCCAAGCCCCAAGTCAGAAAAGTTATGGCCCAAAGTCTGCAGCCAGTTATGACAAAGATGGGGTTCTCTCCAGCACCCGGAAACTTTTGTGCCCCAAAATTGTTCTGTTTCTCCAACCATTAGACCCTTTCACGTTCTTTGCACAGCTCCCATCAATCACGAGTGGGTCACTTCTTTGTATCAAATCTTGCTTCTCCTTTGTCTCCTTAGAGCAGAATGTTTTCCTGGATAAATTTCTTCCATCTTGCCACTCTATGTGTATGTGTTTCAATGACCTATTGCTGAATAACAAATCACCGTGAAACATAGTGACTCAAAATAACACTTCATGATTTCCCGTGGTTCTGTGACCTGCGTGGGTGGCTCTTTATGGGTGTCCCCATGGATTGCTCCCACCAATGTGTCTGTCTTGGGGCTGGGCTGGCCAGGAGGACCATGAAGGTGTCTTGCACATCTGAGGGCTGGGTGCTGGCTGTACACTGGAGACCGTGGGTTCTCTCCCCACCCCAGCAGTCTCTGTCCCTATGCCGTGTCTCATCCTCCAGGGTCCCCCACGTAGTTGCTGTCTTTAGGAGAACTGTTTGGGTTTCCTTATATCATGGTGGCTGGGTTCCAAGATCAGGAACGTGGTTTCCAGGCTTTCCCAAGAACTGGCACAGCGATTCTGCATTCTATTAGCCAAGCAAGTCAAGAGGCCAGTGCAGATTCATGGGGAGGGAAGTCGCCCTCTACCTCTCCATGAGAGAAGTGGCAAAGAATGCCTAACCCACCACAGTATGCCACAGTCCTGCCCTCAAACTCACTCCTCCGAGGCGAAGAGTAAAGAAACGATCGTCTTTCTGGGGTCTTGCACTTCTTCACCAGATGTTCCTCGTGTCTCCTCATGTGCTTGCGTCAGGTTGGGGGCAGCTTTCAGGAGCCCTGAGTGAAGTCCACTGAACAGGCTTTTGCAGAGCCCAACACAGAAGCATCTTAGTTAGCAGTGAACAAACTCCTCGACTTCTTCCTGCCTCCGCTGCTCCTTCAGGTGACTGGCAATTCCACCTAACTTAGGCACCAGGTTTGTTTCCAGCGCAGAACGCCTTTGAGTCAGAGAAGCACTGTCACAGTGTTTGTTACCCACCTTCCAGCTGCTTCAGTAGACCTGTGCGATGGAGGTCAACTCTGGTGGCTGCCTCCTCTCATGCTGGGGAAGGCCTTGGGATGGTACATTTCACGCATCAACATGGCCAGGCCTCCAGATAGTCAAAACGCCAGTGTTGATGTTGCAATGAAGGCATTTTTAGGTGCAATTTACAGTTAAGTCAGTAGACTTGAGTAAAGCAGATGCCCCTCCCCAATGGGGTTGGGCCTCCATTCAGTCTGTTAAAGGAGTTAAAAGATGGAAGCCTCCTGAAGAAGAGGGAGTGCTGCCTCCAGACTGCCCCTGGACTTGAGCTGCGTCAACTCTCACCTGGGTCTCCTACCCCATGAAATGTGGACGTGCCAACCCCAACAATCATATGAGCCAATTTCTTTGTGTGTATGTGGGGGATGGGGGTGTGGAAAGGATCTCACTCTGTCACCCAGGCTGGAATGCAGTGGCACAATCACAGCTCACTGCAGCCTTGATCTCCCAGGTTCAAGCAATCCTCCCTCCTCAGCCTCCCGAGTAGTTGGGACTACATGCGCCACCACACCCAGCTAATTTTTTTTTTTTTTTTTTTGGTAGAGACAGGGTTTTGTCACGTTTCCTAGGCTTGTCTCAAACTCCTTGGCTCAAGCAGTCCACCTGCCTCAGTCTCTTGAAGTGCTGGAATTACAAGCATGAGCCACTGTTCCCAGCTCAATTTCTTAAAATATATCCTGCTCTCTATTTACACCCGTCCTGTCAGTGTAGGATGTTTCAGCGATGTGTGGCTCTTTTTCTCTGAAGAACCCTGATTAATGCAGGCCTTGCAGTGCCCTCCAGGCGGGAGAACTGGGTGGGTGGGAGGCTCATGGAGCTGAAGTTAGAGACATGGCCCCAAGTGTTCCTTCCTAAGCTCCACCAGAGGCAGGAGTAAAAACAGTCCTGGTAAGAAACAGCACCGATACAGAGAAAGGTCCAGTGCACATCCTGAGTGAGGGGCTGAGGAGCTGGAGGGACACAGGGCCTCTACCTTGCTGAGACTTCAGCATCCCAGGGCTCCCGCCCCAAGCCTGTGCCCTCTGTGTCCTGCCCAGTGTGCTCAGAGGATCCGTTCGGCAGAGAAACATTGTGTGAGTAGAGAAAGCGTCGTTTGTTTGCCATCTAGGCTTTTTAAATTAATAATATTTATTTATTCACCGCGCAGTGCCAGGCATTCTGATACACTACCACGTATGAGTGACCTTCTGCTGCAATCATGAGTCATAACCAACAACCCCAGATCGCAGTGGGCAGGAAGCAAAAACAGTTCTCCCCTCACAGACGCATGCCCTCCCTCATGGCCACACTCTTTTCTATTTCATTCTCACAGACACGTGCCCTCCCTGGTGGCCACACTCTTTTCTATTTCATTCTCCACATGGAAATACTCCTGGCGCTCATAACTCCTTTGCATAGCTGATGTGCTGTCCTAGGAAAGGCCGGGAATTGGGCTTCATTTTGTTATCTGAAGCCCTGTGTCTCCTCATTTGCAGGTCAGTTGGCCAGCTATGTTCAGCAGCACCACACAAAGCAGTGGGTAAAATCACCACCAAACCTCTAAGTGAGGCGAGACGCATGCCGTTTCTTTTCTTTCACGGCCGGGTGCAATCATGTGTTCAGTATTCCAAAAGGTTGGCTGCTACTCCACACATTTGCAAGGCAATAGCAGCAGTTCCTATGCTGGCTTCGTATGTGATTACTTCAATTACGATTAATAATAGCCCACACATCATCAGAATGCCTGGTGTGCTCTCAGTATGGCCCCCAGCCTGCAGTGTGGGGTGTGCTGCTTCAGAGCAGTGTTTGTGCACACGCATGTGTATCTACACATTCGCACATGTGCACGGCGAACCCTTGTTCAGCTGTGAGATGGCTTGTGCCAGTTCCCATCTGGCCATCCATTCTGAGCCCTCCAGCCTCTGGGTAATTTCCAGTACCCAGGCATTCCCTGGTGTTCTGGCAGGGTGGGTCTCTGCTCTGGGCTTCAGAGATGACAACTATTACTGTTACCACTGCTGGGTGAACACGCACTGGATGAAGATCCTCACACATGAACTCTCTTACTTCATTCTCATCATAGCCTATTGAGGTAGGTGTTGCTATTCTCATTTATGAATGACAAAACCTGAGGCTAGAAATGTTAATTAACAGCCGGGTGCAGTGGCTCATGCCTGTAATCCCAGCATTTTGGGAGGTCAACGCAGGCAGATCACGAGATCAGGAGATCGAGACTATCCTGGCTAACACGGTGAAACCCGTCTCTACTAAAAATACAAAAATTAGCTGGGCATGGTGGCGTGCGCCTGTACTTCCAGCTACTCGGGAGGCTGAGGCAGGAGAATCACTTGAACCAGGGAGTCGGAGGTTGCAGTGAGCTGAGATCGCACCACTGTACTCCAGCCTGGCAACAGGGCAAGACTGCATCTCAAAAAAAGAAGAAAAAGAGAGAAATGTTAATTCACTTGCCCAGAGCTAGATGTGAGTTAGGAGGGCAGGTCCCAAGACTCTCATCAGCCTCAGAAAATAGAAGTCTTTCCATCCACTTTAGTACAGTCTCATTTCTGTAATTAAAAATGTCCAATTTCATGTAATAGCTGAAGCTCCAACTTAATTTAAAGGGAAATGCTTCTCCAGACAGATTTGGTCTGTAAATACCATTTTCCACTAAAAGGAACCAGGGCTCCTTGGAGAAATGATTGGCGTCAGAGTTGGAGCAGAAAATGTACAAGATGAACCTAAGACTTCTTGACTCTGAAAGCAAGGGAATTATCAGACCACATCTTCAAAACAGCACAGGACCCAACCTGAAGGCGCACCAGCTCACCAAGAGGAAAATTTGGCCATCGTAAAAAAAAAGATGATGGCAGTCAAGTGTAGGAAAAACTCATGGGCTTATGGTAACACTAAATCAATCAAACAAACAAAAATACTAAACTAATCAGCTCCCTTTGGAGGCTGCTAGGACACCTACACATTATTCTGAAAATGTGCATATAACAGAGAGAATCCAGCATTATTCTGCTCTTTTTTTTTTCTTTTTGAGATGGAGTCTCGCTCTGTCGCCCAGGCTGGAGTGCAGTGGCACCATTTCGGCTCACTGCAACCTCTGCCTCCCGGGTTCAAGTGATTCTCCTGCGTGCCTAGACTGGAATTACAGGTGCCCACGACCACACCTGGCCAATTTTTGTATTTTAGTAAAGACTGGGGTTTCACCACATTGGCCAGACTTGTCTCGAACTCCTGACCTCAAGTGATCCGCCCACCTTGGCGTCTCAAAGTGCTGGGATTACATGCGTGAGCCACCACACCCAGCCCTATTCTGCTTTTCATATACAGACTGCATTTCAAAGTAACCAAATAGTCAATGGGGGAAAATTCTGCTTAATAGAAGAACCCACCTAATTGATAGTAAAGTAATTACATTGTTAGAAAAATAGCAATTTTGCAACCCCCGAAAGAAATAGAGGAGCTTCACAGCAATCATTAGTGGCTGCTAAAATCCATCAAGAGAAAAGCGAAGTGCTAAGAGGCCCACCCCACAAATGGAAGGCTAGGGTCCTGTTTAGACCCTGATTTGAATAAATATGCTGAAAAATTCATTTCTGAGTCCAGGGGGAAAATTGAACATGGACTACCTATTAGATATTAGATATTATGAGAATCGTATTAGTTTGGTTGGGTGTGATAACGCTATTGTGTGTGTGTTTTTTTTTTAATATCCTTATCTGTTAGAGACTTATACTGAAGTACATACCAGTAAAATGATGCAATGTCTGGGATTTGCTTTAAAATACTCTAGGAAAAATAGTGTCAGGGCAGAATAGATAAAACATAACAGGCAGAATACTGATAATCGTTGAGAGCAGGGGATGAGTGAATGGGGGTCATTACTGCAGTCTTTCTTTTTTGTACATACGTGAAAATTTTCGTAATAACAAAAAAAAAAATGATAATGTAAAAGCTTCTTCCCAGCTTGCTTCTTCTTTGGGCTGGAAGGTCCAGAGGGAAAGAGGGGCCCCCATTTCTCCATGGGTCTTCCATCTCCTCCTTGCCCAGTGTTCCAAAGGAAAAGTAAGGACAGGAACTTCCTCACCCATCAGGTACCTTCGTGATCAAAGGTTGGTGTTTTCTGGGCCTAGGAGGGGTCATAGCTCCTTTTCTTTTGGAGTTGGGTGGACTTGATTTTATTTTGTAGAGACTCTCCTTTGTTGGGGCTCTCCCACCCACGGGTCTCTTAGCGTGGGCATCAGCTCCTCCCGTTGGCCACTAGTTATCTCCCCCTCCTCACCCCACAGCCCCTCACATTTGGGCTTCCAGCCTGGCCTTCTCAGATGAAGGGCCGTTTACGATGGCTTTGGGTAGGTTCCCTCTTCCATGGAGACCACACCTCACCCTAGCCCAGTGGCTCAGCAACAGAATTGACTTCTGGGTCTCCTCATTTGTTTCCTTTTCAAATTATCTCCTGAGAGATACAGATAGGGACACTTGACCGGGGTGGCATCTGGGTCATGAGTGGGTACAACAGCAGAGCCTGTCACTTTCTGGAGACTGGTGCCATTTCTTGGCTAAGATTGTCAATAGAGGAATCTATCCACCCTCCTATCCACCATTTTTCTCAGTCTTGTGTGCAACAGGCTTCCTTCCTCAGGCTAAATCCACCACTGTGGGCCTGTACCAGGAGGTCTGGAGATGTGCTGGTGTCTGATACATCAGTCAGGGAGCTTTTGGCAGCAAGTAACAGAACATGTGACTAAGAGCGTCTAAAGCAAGGCGGGTTGTTATTACACATAGTAGGTACAGAGGAAGACAGTTCCATGTTGATCCAGTGATTTGATGGTATCAGGGCTCTGCATCAGCTTCTCTGCTGTCCGTATTTTTTCCTCTTGGTCACAAGATAGCTGCCACAGTTCCAAGCATCACATCCTCACACAACAATATGCCAAGGCAGGAAGGAAAGGGTAAATCCTCTTCATGGACCTCTATTTTCCACAGAATGAACCATCTTTTGCTAAATTCCCCAACAGACTTTACATCTCCTTGGCCAGAATGGGGCCCCATATCCCCACTGCCCCCGTCCCAATGCAATCCCTCGCTAAGGGGACTAGGATTCTCATGGTGGGTTTAGATTCATCATGATTTTTCCTGTGAAACTGCTTCCATCTTCCCTCAGTCAACTATCCCAGAACAAAATTGGGAGTTTGCTCGCAAGGGAAAGGGGTAGGGGGACTGGCTGTTGGCGAGCCACCACACTGTCACCACAGGCACCAAAGACGACATCACCTACTTCCACCTTGTGGTGCTGCCCAGGGCATTCATCAGTCCTCCTGACTTGAAATCAGTCACACACGTGATTGTGGTGACAGGATCGAAGCTGGGTTCTCCAGTGTGAAGAGGTCCGTTCTTGCCTCATGTGCCCTGACTTGCCAAACAAGCTGAACGAAGAGTGGGAAACAGGCCTGGTGTCACTCCAGGACATGTGCTCCAGGGCTGCAGGGTGGGGCTCCAGCCATGCCCCATCACTGGGCAGCACTGCCAGCCAGCCTGGCTTTGCTTGTGCCTCGGCTTCCCAAGATGGAAGCCTGAGTCTGCTCAGCCAGGGAGGAGGGAGTGGACAGAATCAGGGCAGGGGGAAAGCATGGGAGGTTGCGGCACTCAGCTAAGGACCAACATGGCTGTGATACAATAATAAAACACAAACCACCTTTAGCTGTACAGGGAGCCGCTGAGAGGAGGTAAGGTGAAAATCCGCCAGAACAGTGTGGCGTGTACAGGCCTGCAGATGCGGCTGCCAGGACGCCGTGGAGGAGCAGACTCAGAGGGAAACGGGATCAGAGTTGAATCCAGAAGGAAGGGAGAGGAAACGGTGAGTGGAGGTAGAGAGGGTGGGGAGGGCCGGCAGAATCGGGAGGGAAAAAGGGTCCTTTCCTCTGGGTTTGCAGGTTCACTCTTAGAGGCTGGACTTCCCTTTGTGTTTGCTCCTGAAAGGAAGTGAGTTAGGAGGAGCTGATATCCACGTTAAGAGGCCTGTGGTGGGAGAGCCCCAGCGAAGGAGCGTCTCTAAACGAGTTAGTTTCTGCCTGTCACTGAAGCAGGTTACAGTGTGGCTTGTTTTCATTAGTTTGAACATCCATGCTCTGGGCTCGGGGCGAATTTAACTTTCACCACTGTCATACACGAATCAGATCCTCCTCGTGGGGAGTTTGAAGGTGAAATACAGAGTCAGAAAACAGAGGCAGCAAAGTGGAAGGGAAGGCAGGAGCAGAGCCCGGGAGGGGAAAGCATTGAGGTGAGGAAGCCGTGGCCACAGGGTCCATGGAGAAAGAAGTCATGCCCGGGTGGAGAGGGAGCGCCAGCGCCAGGGAGGGGAGTGGCACTGGAGCAGAGAAGTGAGGCCAGTGCTCCTGCCGCCCAGGAAACCACACAGCCCTAGAGCTGCCCTGCACTCAGAATGAGAACGCTTCCCCTCTATCTTCCTGACCCCTGCCAGGTAACACATTCCCCATTTTTTTAATGAATGTCCCTTTAATAAACCCTCCTTACTTAAAGTAACCAGGTAAGTACCTTTTTCGGCTCTCAGTGAGCTCGTTAAGATCGTCATCCTGTAGTTGCTTCTCCATTTTCATCCTGAATCAATAAGAACATTTTCCCCACGGTGAAATATATTCCCGTTTTGTATTCAGGAGTTTGTGGTCGCTGGGGCTTTGGTATGCATGGATGGTGCATGTGTGTGGACAAAAAATAAATTCAGTAGTTTATTCACTCACCACGCACGTATTTAACATGCACACTAGGTATCAGGTGACGAGGCTCTGGAGGTGAAGAAGATGGTATCAAAGCATTATGATCCTATCTAGAACATTTTATGCCTCAGAAAAGAGCAGAGAAAAACTGAAACTAAAGACAAATGAACTATGGAGGAAGAAAGATTTAAAAGACGTTCACTAGCTTAAGGAAAAAGAAGAGAGAAAGGACCACAAGCCCATCCATCTCCTGGGGGGGGGGGGACAGGAAAGCAATGAAGGTCCATCCATATGTGCACAGCGGGTCCTCTCTGGCAGCTGACAGCACGTGTCCCTCAGGGCCACTTGGTCCTTCCTTTCCAGGGTGGTGGTTGTCCTCAGGGGCAAAGTGAAAAGTCTCCTGCCAGCACCCCTGATGCAAAGCCCCCTCCACCCTCGTGCTTCCGCCATCCGAGGCTCTGTCTGCCTGGGGGTCTAAGGCAGCAGCAGCAGGTGTGGTGCCGACATCAGGGACACTGTTTGCGTGCTGGGCATCAGCAGCTAGGTCCTTGGCTTTTAAAATTGAAAAGATAGGCTAGGCGAGGCTCACACCTATAATCCCAGCACTTTGGGAGACTGAGGTGGGTCTCAGTCTCCTGAGGTCAGCAGTTTAAGACCAGCCTGGCCAACATGGTGAAACCCCATCTCTACTAAAAATACAAAAATTAGCCGGGCTTGGTAGCATGCACCTGTAATACCAGCTACTCAGAAGGCTGAGGCAGGAGAATCGCTTGAACCCGGGAGGTAGAGGTTGCCGTGAGCCAAGATCACACCACTGCACTCCAGCCTGGGCAACAAAAGTGAAACTCCATCTCCAAAAAAAAAAAAAAAATTGAAAAACAATAAAGGTGTATGTGTCCAAGTGTGACTATAGCAGTGCTGTAAATGATGTATCTGAAAGAGCTATCTTGAAATGTGTGCCTTTGCATGCCAGGGTTTCAGAGGTCATCCAAGGAAAGGAAAGGAATGAGACTTCTTGTCAGACACCAGGTTCATGCTAGAATGAGAGAGTGCCAAAGCACCTGCTGCTTACATTTAGAACAATGGAGGATTGGGCAGGGGGAGTGGGCGGTACAGCAGCTCATTGGCTGCCTGATTCAAGGCCAGAATCAAAGGCTGGATGCCGAGCTCACTGCACTTCATTTACATGGTTTTCTTTTTAGAAAGTGGCGTCACATGGAAATCCAATCATTGGTGCACTCTCTCAGAATCCTTCCAACCTGCTTTGAGATATGTGCGCTAAATGCGCTTGTAAAAGAGTCAAGAATGATTTTTCTTATTGCAGTAGTCTGACTTTAGACTCAAATAATGATTTTATGCTGACCTTGACTGATTTCATATCACCGCCTGGACTCTCACGCATTGCATGGGAACTGCTCAAAGACACTAACTGAGTAGTTTGTGAAATGCTTCATTCCACGTCTCCCTCAATGACCCTGCTCTTACTTAGTACAAGTGAGAACCATCACCGCCGGCTTGAACCCACCCAGGAAGAAACACGGGCTCAGGAGCAGAAGCACCTGGTAAGAAACAGAGCCTTGACTTTCAACTCACAAGCCATGGCTTGTGAGTTAATTTCAAAGAAATTAACCTAATAATCTGAATAAAACATAATAAAACAAAAAGTAAAGTTTTTGGATAAAGACTGTGGATTTTTTTGAGTCTTCATACTAACACAATTCTCACCCCCTCTGGCTGAGTTCGCCTGACCCGAGACTGCATAGCTTTGCTTCACTTCTTCCAGGAGTGCACACCTGTGATGCTGAGTGTCTCGAGGAATGAAGAAGAGATTGGCCCAGTCCTGTTTGCTCACGTATGTTATGTGTTGACACCCAGGACACTTCTTTCTATCAGATGGAAAGAGTCATGGATCTGCAGGAACAAGAGCCCCCTTCTCCTCCCTGGACATGCTACCTGATGCCCGTGAGTGCTCCACAGTCTCCAGCCAGAGGCATGTCCCACTGGGGGGGTTGTCCAATTATCCGATATCAAATGGAGAGAAAAAGCCCGCCCACCACCCACAAAACAGATCTTCCAACTGCTGCTTTTAGAAAAGCTCTTCGGATCCTTTTCACAAGATGGTGCCGAGGGTGAAGAAGGAACCTCCTGACCCTCCTAAAGCCAAAGCCAAAGCGAAGGCTTTGAAGGCCAGGAAGGCAGTGCAGAAAGGCATCCACAGCCACAAAGGAGAAGAAGGAGGAGGAGGAGGAGGAGAATAAGAAGAAGAACAAGAGGAGGAGGAGGAGGAGGAGGAAGAGGAAGAAGAAGAGAGGAAGGAAGAAGGAAGGAAGGAGGAGGAGGAGAATAAGAAGAAGAACAAGAGGAGGAGGAGGAGGAAGAGGAAGGAAGAAGGAAGAAGGAAGGAGGAGGAGGAGGAGGAGAAGGAACAGCAGCAGCACACACTGGCCCAAGACATTGCAACTCCGGAGGCAGCCGGAATATCCCTGGAAGAGCGCTCCCAGGAGAAACAAGCTTGACTACTATCCCATCACCAAGTTTCCGCTGACCACTGAGTCCGCCATGAAGAAGCTAGAAGACAAAAACACACTTGTGTTCATTGTGGATGTTAACGCCAACAAGCACCAGATCAAACAGGCTGTGAGGAAGCTCTGTGACATGGATGTGGCCAAGGTCAGCACCCTGATTCGGCCTGATGGAGAGAAGAAGGCGTATTTCCCCCTGGCTCCTGAGATCCATGCTTTAAATGTCAACAAAATTGGGATTATCTCAACTGCGTCCTGCTGGCTAACATCTCTTTCAGCAGAAAAAAATATATAAAATAAAAAAGCTCTTACAGACTGGGTGCGGTGGCTCACACCTGTCATCTCAGCACTTTGGGAGGCCGAGGTGGGTGGATCACCTGCCGTCAGGAGTTTGAGATCAGCCTGGCCAACATGGTGAAACCCTGTCTCTACTAAAAATACAAAAGTTAGCCGGGCATAGTGGTGTGCACCTGTAGTCCCAGCTAATGGGAGGCTGAGGCAGAAGAATCACTTGAACCGGGAGACGGAGGTGGCAGTGAGCCAAGATGGTGCCACTGCACTCCAGCCTGGGTGACAGAGTTTTTGAGACTCCATCTCAACAAATAAATAAATCAGCTGTTATATTTGCCTGGTTGAAGCTGTGGCTGCATTGCCACCCACTATGCCTGGCACAGTACTTGGTCCCAGGAGGGACTCAGTAAGTATTTGCTGAGTGAGCGATTCACACTGCACGGCCTCTGTCCATCTGCACATGGATGTCCCAGCTCACTTTACCTGCACTGTCCCTCTAAGTGAGACCACTTGCGCAGGACCAGTGCAGGATAGGTGTCTCAGCTCCTGGGGCCAGAAAGGCAGGGAGCATGGAGGTCCTACAGGATGGGCCAAGCTTCCAGAGCTGGTGTGGATAGCAGGAGCTCTGTAGAGACCACACCAGCATCTCCTCTTCCATTTCTACTTTTAGAATAAATGAAGTCACTCTCCTGCTTAAAACCTTCCAGGAATTTCCCACTTTTTTTTAGGGTGATCAAGTCTGAACTCCTTAACCTGGTCTACCTACCCCTGACAGCATGGCTCTTGACGCTCTGTCTTAACCTACCTCTGGCCACTGTCCCCTTCATCCACCGGGCTCTGGCCACCTGGCTCCCAACTGCCACCTGCTGTCTTGCTGCCTCAGGCTCAGCCTACTCCAGCTCTGCCCCCCACCTCACCTGTCCTGCACAGCACTCTCTCCACTGGAAATAGAAGCTCACAGATGTCAGCCTCTCCCCTCCAGACCACGAGGGAGGCAGAACCTTATCCGTCTTGCTCATCATCATCCCCATGAGAGGCAAAGCAGCAGAAGCCAAGCCCAGCTTGCTCATTCCAACAGAATTTCACAAAGCCCCTGACTCTGTGATGACATGCAGCAGCTCTCCGAAAAGATGCTTTGAAGACAAAACAGAAAAGACCACGTGGCTCCCTATGTCTCTTGCCAGAGTCACTGTATTCCTTAAAAGATAAATTACTCTAGTCCTTGCCTTTTTCCTACACAAAATATCTGAAGGGGCTAGGGATTATTCCTCTGTAATCTAGGACCAGATGCACTCTTACACTCAAACCTTGACGTGATTCTGTTTCAGTGTAACATCTGTGCAAGTTTGATGTGATTGTTGCACGTGCTGAATTTCCACCACCTGTATAGAAGCTACAGGCTGAAATACTGTGGTGAAGCAGTCTGACAGAACCTCTCAAAAGGGCTGCTTCTGGGTTCTCGGTCCCGGTCTGTAGTCCTCAGTAAGACTTTTTGTGTATGTGTTATTTTTAAAACTTTTTTGTAGAGATGGGGTCTCACTATGTTGCCCAGGCTAGTCTTGAACTCCTGGGCTCAAGTGATCCTTTTGCCTCAGCCTCCCAAAATGCGGGGACTATAGATGTAAGCAACCATGCTTGGTCTAAGACATTTGTTTTTTGGTTTTGGGTTTTCCGGTGGGGGAGGGTGAGACAGGGTTTCACTCTGTCACTCAGGCTGGAGTGCAGTGGCACAATCACAGCTCACTGTCCCCTTGAACTCCTGGGCTCAAGCAATCCTCCCACCTCAGCCTCCTGAGTAGCTGGGACTATATGTGTGCACCACCATGCCCAGACAATTTTTGTATTTTTTGTAGAGATGGAGTTTCACCATGTTGCCCAGGCTGGTTTCAATCTCCTGGCCTCAAAGGATCCACCTGCTTTGGCCTCCCAAAGTGTTGGGATTACAGGCATGAGCCATCGCACCCGGCCTCAGCCTAAGACCTTAACACTGACTTTAATTCTTGAAAAGCTGACTTTTTTTCATTAGTTGGTTCCCAGTAACATCACCTGTCATAGCGCAGATAAGCGATGAATATTGGAAGGAAGGGAGGAAAGAAGGATGTGGGGGCGTCCAGGTGAGCAGCAAGGGAGGAGGGAAGGGGAAAAGGGATGGGAGGGGAAGACAGAGGGGGACGCTCCTTACTTTAAGAAGGCCCCTCCTCCTTCCCACGGACTTACAGGGAGAGACAGGGAGGAATTAATGAATAGCCTCCAATAGATGATTCATTTCATTACATCCCATGCTCTACAAAGAAACAGTCATTTAGGAATTTTTCTCACAAAATTATATTAGTTTTATGGTATTGACTGGATTTTAATAGTAGTCTGTTTCATTAAAGATGCTTTCAAAAGCTTCCCACTGGAAAAACGCCCTGGACACAGATACAACTGTGCTCAGCCTCTTAAATAAGACATTTCTATAAAATCACTCATTCCCTCATTCTGAGCACAGTGATGTAGACTCTCTGACAGAGACTAAAAATCAGGCCTGTTGTCACAGGGCTTTTCTAGGTCTCATTGGGAGGCCACCCCTCACAGGGACTGGCAAGGGGCATTTTCCAAAACTCCTGGTTTCGTGGAGAAGTAAGGTCTAACACCAGGACTCCAGGAGCCCTTGCCCTGTTCCAGCACTGGGAGAAGCAGGGCATGACTGGGTGAAGCTCTGCTTTGATCCACGTTCTGTTGTCCAACAGGTGGCCTCAGGTGGGGACTTCCCTGTCTTTGGAAAGTGAGGAATATGATAGTACCCATCTCAGGGGCAGTGACAAGGATCAAGGGTCAGGATGCATGCTGAGTGGCCCATGAAAAAGCCTCTGAAGGCCAGGCGCGGTGGCTAACACCTGTAATCCCAGCACTCTTCAAGGCTGAGGTAGGCGGATCACTTGAGATCAGGAGTTCGAGACCAGCCTGGCCAACGTGGTGAAACCTTGTCTCTAGTAAAAAAAAAAAAAAAAAAATAGCTGCATGTAGTGGCACGTGCCTATAATCCCAGCTACTAGGGAGGCTCAGGTGGAGAATTCCTTGAACCCGGGAGGTGGAGGTTGCAGTGAGCCAAGATCTCTCCTCTGCACTCCAGCTTGGGCGTCACAGCAAGACTAATCCCAGGAAAAAAAAAAGCCTTTGATACAAGTTGACTGTTGTCTTTCAACAAACCCTCCAAGCGCCTCCTCACAGGAAACTGACAATGTATGTGCAGGTGTGAGCGCCACGTGCACATGTTTATTTGCTGCTGTACGATTCTCATTGTATAGAGGAGGAAACCAAGGTTTGGGGGAGCGATGCTAAAAGACAACTGTGGGAAGTCACCCTGACAATGTCAGGCAGGATTTTCTCCCATGGTCTTGTTCTCCCAGTCCATGCTGTCCCCTCATGGCTGTGTCTGGAAGGAGAAGAGAAGACAGCCACAGCTGCGTGTCCCTGCACCAGGATTGCCTTAACCCATGCAGAGACGGGTGAGATGCCAGAAGCTGCCACTGGCCAGTCTCCCCCATGACCCAGCGGTGCTTTTCTTTCTCCAGAAGTGAGCTCCAGATGAGGGAGGGGGTCCACATTTTCACACTGGCTCGAGAGCTGTGCATCTTTGGGAATGTCACCTCATCTTTTTCATCTTCAGATTCCTCAGCTGTGAAATGAGAAGAACATTCTGCTACACACAATCAGAAGGCTTATAGTGAAGATAGAATAGGATGATAAATGGTTCCATTCCCATGCATGTTGAAGGATTCCACAAATGTAGCCTTTAGGCTCGTGGGTTTGGTCCCACAGCCTCTCTGTGGTCACAGAAGCACAGGCAGCCCTAGCTCCCATGTGGTGGCCCCAGGACCTTAGCCCAAGTCCTCGGAACCTCTCAGACTCTCCTTCCCCCTTTGTAACTGGACAGTAAGCACACCCCCCTCCCTGGGGTGTTGCAAGGATTAAATGAGAAGTATTGCAAGGAGCTCTGTAAACTGTAAAACTCCACCCAGAGGTGAGATGTTATCACTCCCTCTTTAGGGGGAAGGTCTGCTTTTCTCCCCTGAGTGGCACTGCAGTTGCTTTACTGTGTGACCCTAGGGCAGGAGGGAAAATTAGACCTACCCAAAGGTCTCATTCATTTCCTTTTCTTTCTTTTCGTTTTTTAGAGACAGGATCTGGCCCTGTCACCCAGGCTGGAGTGCAATGGCAGGACTGTAGCTCACTATAGCCTTGAACTCCTGGGCTCAAGCAATCCTCCTGCCTCAGCCTCGCAATGTGCTGGGATTACAGGCTTGAGCCACAGTGCCCAGCCTCATGTCATTTTTAAATTCCATTTCAGACTTCCTCTCTTCCATGCACAGTACTGATGCCGACGAAGCAGAGTGGAAGCCGGTGTTCCTGACCACGGTCCCTCCCAGTAGAGCCAGCCCAGTTCTGCTGCCAGGCTTTCCAACGCACGGGCACCGTGTGATCACAGTCGCAGTGCTCTGACTTCCTGAGGGCAATTTCAGAAGGAAAACGTATGGCTGATAAAATATTTCTGGAATACGGATTCTGCAAATTTTGATAAAAAATAATATTTAGGAAGTATTCCAGGCTTTGGCGGAAAGTGAAACATGAGATTCATAAATATCTCATCGAGCTCATTAGGCAGGCCACATCCTCATGCCACGTGAAGTAGGTCTCCAGCTCTGCCTTCATTCATCACATGACTCTGCAATTATCTTGAAACCAGCAGTGAGTCCCTTTGTGGGAGTGATGATTAAAGAAGACATTCATAACTAGGAAATATAAAAGTCCATCTATGCTGCTGCCATGTGAAGAAATGCTGGGTGTGTGAAAACTTAGAAAGCAGTGTTTGGACTCCCCCAGTAGCTGTGACATGAGGTAAAAACTATATTTGGAAAACGGCCAGTGTTGTAGCGGGGTGGGTCCCACACTTACCCTTTCCCCAAAATCAGCAGAGAGAAAGGCCTTCGCTTTCTCCACCCCTGAGCTGCTGGTTCTCAAGAACCATTCACACCTGCAGGGAGGGAGCTGAGGACAAAATTTACCTAGACTCTGTGAATTCAGCCTGACGGAATCATGTTGGCGTCAGCTTTAGGATACGCTCACTCTTACAAGGTAAAATGCTGGGTCTCTAAAAAACGTCTCCCCCTCTTCCTGCTCTTCTCCAAGACAGAGGTTGAGAGTGGGTGATGACAGCCTGTGGAGTCGGAGGACTCATCTCCCCTGGTGTCTTCCAGAGAGCCCCTGGTGGTGACTGTAGAGTGGTTGATTGATTGAGGCCAACCCCCAAATTTGCTGAGGAACGATGGGGCCTGTCTGGATTTGGGAGGGAAGAGAAGGTGCCAGCACCCTCCATGGAGTCCTTGTTATGCTCCTGAACTAGGTTTCTGCCATCCGTTGGTTCTCCCCCAGGTTATGAGTGCATGCTGGGTTCTCCGCACACCACCATTGAGGGACCAGCCCTGGCAAAGGGGCTGCCGGGCAGTGGCCTTACGCCACACCATAGGGGATCACATAGAGACTATCGATAACTACAAAGATACCTTCAAAGAAAGTGTCACTGTTTCTCAGCAACCACAGTGGGGAGAACTGACATTAGAACAGGAGGCATCTATGGCAGGTGGCTTATCAGAGGCAGTGCCACAGTGAGACAAGCAACGGGTGTGGGGTAGCCCTGGCCCTGAGCCCTTTCACTCACAGAGGTGAGCAATGGATTTACTGTCAAAAGGACACACTAAAGCAAAGATCCCGGATCCCAGCTCTTCCAGGAAGCCATGCCTCGTACTGTCAGCAGGCAGCGTGAAGACTCGTAACCTTCACTCAAGTCCTCATAGGGCCAGCAAGCCAGGGGCCAGCTCCTGCAGCAATTCCTGCATCAGGGACAGCAGCAGTCAAGGAAAGCTCATGCCTGCCGCTGCCACACTTGCCGGCCACCTCCCCTCCTAGCCTCTGGTCATCTATTGCTGCATAACGACAAGGACTCCTTCCTTGACTGAACTTCCATCAGCTCCTCTGAGTCCTCTTTCAACTAGACCTCACCCTGGGTCCCTGTCCTTGGCCTCAGAGCCCAGTTTTAGCAAAGAACCCTACTGTGTTCCTCTTGGTAGTTTTCCCATCTACCCTGCTGTTGGCTATAAAATCCCCCACTTTCCCTGCTGTGTTTGGAGCTGAGTTCAATCTCCCTCCCCTACTGCAGTAGTCTTGACTCCTCGCTATAGTTTGGATGTTCTCCCCCAGACTCATGTTGCAATTTGATTCCCAGTGTTGGAGGTGGGGCCTAATGGGAGGAGTTGGGGTCACAGGGACAGATCCCTCATGAATATCCTGGTGCAGTCCTCAAGTTGATGAGCAAGTTCTTACTCTCTTAGCTCCCATGAGAGCTGCTGTATAACAAAAGCCTGGCACCCCCCTCCCTGCCCCCCTCTCTTGCCATGTGATCTCTGTACACACCACTGTCCTTCACCTTCCACCAAGAGTGGAAGCCATCGAAGGCCCTCAACAGAAGCCCAGTCTTCCAGCCCACAGGGTCATGGGCCAAATAAACCTTTTTTTTTTTTTTTTTATAAATTATTCAGCCTCAGGTATTCCTTTATAGCAAGTTTGTCCAAACTGCAGCCTGCGGGCTGCATGAGGCCCAGGACGGCTTTGAACGTGACCCAACACGAATTCGTAAACTTTCTTAAAACATAATGATATTTATGCACAGATTTTTTGTTTGTTTGTTTTAGTTCATCAGCTATCGTTAGTGTTAGCATATTTTATGTGTGGCGCAAGACAATTTTTCTTCTTCCAATGTGGCCAAGGGAAAGCCAAAAGATTGGACACCCCTATATAGCAACACAAAACACACTAAAGACACCCCTATTCCCATAGTCTTGAATAAAATCTTCCTTGCCATTTTTAACAAGTTCAGAATAATTCCTCTTTAACAGTTTCAATACTACCCAAAACTCAGTTGCTAGAAACCACCATTTGGTTTAGCTCACAGCATGGGAGGGGCATGGGGGGGGACAGTCTGTCTCGGACCCATGAGGAGTCAGCTGGGAGCTGGGGCTGAGCTGGCACTTCCATGATGGCATCTTCACTCCTACCTCTGGCACCTCGGGCCTTCCTCACCTCTCCCTCTCTTCCTGGCAGCTCATCCTCCAGGGCTTCTCACTGTGGCCTCTCCAGCATGGTGGGTGCAGGCATTCCTGATACATCTTGCATGGGGTGGCAGCTGACATTCCTGAGTGAGTGTCCTACCGGGGCCTGGAGAAGCAATAGAGCTGGAAGTCCCATGTGTCACTTCTGCCACATGCTAGTGGCCAAGCAAGTCTCTGAGGATGGCTCAGAGTCAGGGAAGGGAGGAACAGAGTCCACTCCCAAAGAGGAGGTGGCTTGCGTGTCCAGGGAGGTGGCATCTTAGAGACAAGCTACCCATCTACTATCATCTGTTCCAGCTTTCACTACTCTCAAAACAGGACATTCAGTCAGGCTCGGTGGCTCACACCTGTAATCCCAGCACTTTGGGAGGCCAAGGTGGGTGGATCACCTGAGATCAGGAGTTCAAGACCAGCCTGATCAATATGGTGAAACCCCATCTCTACTAAAAATACAAAAATTAGCCAGTTGTGGTGGCGTACACCTGGAGTCCCAGCTACTCGGGAGGTTAAGACAAGACAATCACTTGAACCCAGGAGGTGGGGGTTGCAGTGAGCCAAGATCGCACCACTGCACTCCAGCCTGGGCAACAGAGCAAGAGTCCTTCTCAAAAAAAAATTAAAGTAAAATTAAAACAAGACACCCCAAGTAACTAACCCTGGGGCCACTATCTTCTCTCTGTCTTACATTCCAAACTTCACAGTCACTTTATGTTTTTAATAGTAGATGAGTTTCCAACCTGAAATACTTCCAGTGGTCAAAGCTCAAACAATTTGAGCAACAAAATAAATAACATGGTATTCATTTATAATCCAAACTATAAAATAAAAATCCATGAGTCCTTATGAGGCAGGAAAATAGGGAATTAACGTAACCAAGGGTTAAGACAGAAGGAAAAGAACAGCAGATGCAGTCAGTTCTAGGCAAGGTTAGTCAGCATCCAGGTCATATCCTTACTCCTGTGATAATGAGACAGAAATTTCCACTTCAGCTTCTGATTGACCACAGGTCAAGTCTCCTCTTCAGCCTCTGACTGGTTGCAGGCCAATCTTTCATAGGGTGTAACCAATTGGAGGCCTTTAAAGGGCACCCAGGAGCTTACCAAATTCTTTTAGCCTAATAAAAAACCCCAAACAGCTGGGCACAGTGACTCACGCCTGTAATCCCAGCACTTTGAGAGGCGGAGGTGGGCGGATCACAAAGTCAAAGACCATCCTGGCTACCATGGTGAAACCCTGTCTCTACCAAAAATACAAAATTAGCTTGGCGTGGTGGTGTGCGCCTGTAGTCCCAGCTACTCGGGAGGCTGAGGCAGGAGAATTGCTTGAACCCGGGAGGCGGAGGTTGCAGTGAGCCGAGATCGTGCCACTGCACTCCAGCCTGGCGCCTGGCAACAGAGCGAGACTGTCTCAAAAAAAAAGAAAAAACAAAACCCTAAACATTGCAATTGGTGGGGGGGCTCTTGAGCTGCTTTCTCAAGCCCACTCCCACTCTGTGGGGTAAACGTTCCCTTCAATAAATCTGTGCTTTCACTGCTTCATTTATTTGTTGCTTTGTTTGTGTTTTTTGTTCAATTATTTGTTCAAGATACCAAGAACCTGGATGACTCACAGTCAAGACCTTCCATCTGGTAACACTGACTGATACAAATGAATGAATGAATGAATGCGTGGAGGAGATGAGACAAATATCCCATACAAAAGAATTCCAAATTATGTATATAGATACTCCCCCATCAAGAAAGTGGACTTTAACTCCCCACCCCCTTAAGTGTGGGCTGCATTTGCTTTTGCTTCCAAAGAGTAGATGATGGAAGGAGGGAACAAGTAACTCAGCAATAGAAAAACCTGACAAACACTACTTCCGCCAGGTGGTCAAGGTCAACAAAAACAGTGATATGCCATTTTGATAGTATGTGCCCTTGATAGGATGTGATGAGAACGGCACTTTACCTTTGCGGTGTTCCTGCCAAGAGCACATAGCCCCAGTCTCATTGTGGGCAAACCATTAGACACATCCCAATAGAGGGACCGTCTACAAAATACCTAACCAGAACTCCTCAAAACTGACAAGGTCATGTAAAGCAGGGAAAGTCTGAGAAACTGTCACAGCCCAAAGGAGGTTAAGGAGACATGATGCCCAGATAGGATCCTGGAACAGAAAAAGAATAGCAGGGAAAAACTGATGAAATCCTAATGAAGCGTACAGTTCAGTCAGTAAGAATGAACAGTATCAGTTCTTTAGTTGTGACAAATGTGCCATAGTGATGCAAGGTGTTAACAGCAGGGGAACTGCATGGAGTACAGTTAGCCCTCCACGTCTGCGTATTCTACATCCACGAGTTTAACCAACTGCCGCTCAAAAAAAATCTGAAAAAAATTAAAAAGTAACGATATAACAATATAAAATAGTACAAAAGTTAAAAAGTATAGTAAAACAACTATTCATATAACATTTACATTGTATTCGATTTTGTAAGTAGTTTGGAGATGATTGAAAGTATACGGAAGAATGGCTTACACCTGTACTCTTAGCACTTTGGGAGGCAGAAGTGGGTGGATTACCTGAAGTCAAGAGTTTGAGACCATCCTGGCCAACATGGTGAAACTTCGTCTCTACTAAAAATACAAAAATTAGCTGGGCATGGTGGCGGGCACCTGTAATTCCAGTTACTCGGGAGACTGAGGCAGGAGAATCGCTTAAACCCAGGAGGCGGAGGTTGCAGTGAGCCGAGATGGTGCCACTGCATTCCAGCCTGGGCAACAGAGCAAAAAAACCTCCGTTTCAAAATAATAATAATAACAATAATAATAGATGAAGCACATGGAAGAATGTGTGTAGGTCCTCTGCAAGTACTTCACCATTTTGCATCAGAGACAAGCATCCACAGATTTTGGTATTGGGAGGTGTCCTGGAACCAGTCCCCTGTGGATACAGAGGGGTGACTATATGTGGAATTCTCTGAGCCATCTTTGCAACTCTTTTGTAAATCTAAGACTATTCTAAAACTAAAGAGCGCATCTAAAAAGTCAGATAAGTCTAAGTCAAAAGAATCTTAAGTCATTAATAAGAGACTAAGGCATAGAAAACTGGGGTTGGGGGAAGGTCTAAGGCTAACAACACCTGGAGCCTGTTTCTTAAAACAGCAGTTAAGAGGGCACAAATGGAATCAAAAGCAGATAATGACTTCACTAAATTGTGATTACCTCAGATTTGGGATTTAGAATTTTGAAATTATCAGTGACTGTATATGGAGTCATTAATTATAAAATATAAGCTAGACTATGATTCAATTTAAATTTGGAGTTTTGAATTTTGCTCTCCTTTCTTCTGGGTAATCCCGATTGGATACATCTCTGAACTGTAAATTGCATTTGCAATGACAGCAAAGGCATTTGAGTCAGAATATCCTCCTCCTGCATGATGACTATGTTCATGAAAGGATGATGAAGCAATGCAGTCATCTCTTGTGCATTCTAGCTGCCTGATGACCCTTAACCCACCACCAGAAGCAACTTCTCCTAGGTGAGGGAAGCCTGCAGGGGTTGCGAGTTTTAGAGCATTAACTCCAAAAGTGCTGGTATGGATGCCGGTGATACCACAGAAGCAGCAGCATTTTCCCATAGCTGTTTCTCAGTGGAGATGCTACTTGGACGCTCACTTGGCCATGGCAACGGGCTGTCAGCTTCCAATCAAGCTGCCATTTGAGTGGCAGCTCAGTGGAAACCCAGATAAGCACAATAAGACCCCGCTCTTCAAGGCCGACTCCGTAATAAACGTAGCTCTTTTCCCAGGCTAAGGGTGCTGTGAAAATGGCCCTTATTTCCTGCATCCCACTGTGTCAGTTCCCATCGCTGTCTTTTTCAATGAGCCGGCATTCATACACGAGAAGCGGTAATAGCATGGTTTTGAGAGTGCATTTGATTTTGTCTTCCTAAGAAAGGACTCACGCGGAGGACAAAGGCTCCCTTCATCACATCCTAGTGAAGTGCTTGAGAGGGAGGCCGGCAGAGAGAAGGTTACAGATGCGGTGAGGGGGGTTCGATTTTTTTTCCAAGTGCACTGGGAAGGCATTGGAAGATGCAACCATTCAGGGAACGTACTGGGGAATTTAAGAGATCTGCCTGGAACTGGGGGCAAGTTCAGTGGCTTTGCCATGGCCCTCATACATTTTAATGATATGGTAGAAAACTGGGATAGAAGGAAGCAATTCCCTGAAGTTTTGGTCTCTTGAAAGGGATTTCCCTACAAGCAGCTGTTTTCAGGGGATCCCACAATAAGATGGAATCGGGTTTTAATTTGAAAAGGGCCTCCTGGAACTCTGGGCCATCAGGTAGCATTTTTAAATTCGTACACTAATGAATATTTCTTCAGCACTAGCAATGTGCTAGGCACTGTGCTGGGTACCAGGATTCACCGTAAGCAAAACTTGGCCCCTGCCCTTAAGTCACGTACAGCCCAGGACTAAAGAGAGGCAGCAAAGGGGAACTGGCCTAGGAAAGACCAGCTCTGGTTTCATCAGGCTTTTGTTTACCAACTCATGCCAAGTTTAAACGTCTGAAAGAATGATTCCCAGATTGTCTCTGGGACTGAGACCCAGCAGCTCTTTATGTCTGACGCCTCCTTCAAACATCTGTCAAGTGTGCGTGTGATTTAAGAACAACTTTTGGCCCAGCCCGGTGGCTCAAGCCTGTAATCCCAGCACTTTGGGAGGCCGAGGTGGGTGGATCATGAGGTCAAGAGATCGAGACTATCCTGGCCAACATGGTGAAACCCCATCTCTACTGAAAATACAAAAAAATTAGCTGGGTGTGGTGACATGCGCCTGTGGTACCAGCTACTTGGGAGGCTGAGGCAGGAGAATTGCTTGAACCGGGGAGGCGGAGGTTGCAGTGAGCCGAGATTGCGCCACTGCACTCCAGCCTGGCGCCTGGTGACAGAGTGAGACTCTGTCTCAAAAGAAAAGAACAACTTTTTAATTGACATCAGTGAATTTGCCAAGGTCAACAGCCATCCATTCAGATGCCTGAAAGCTGGGACATTGACAAGGTTGAATTTGGGGGCCTCATGTTCATCTTTCCACATCCTTCCCACTCTCCTTAGAATTCTGAAATCTTTCATTCTCTCTCCTCAGTCTATCCTCTCAGGAAAGAATCTAAAACTTATCCATATTGAGATTTAAGGAACTGATGAAGCTCCGAGCACGTTTTAGGGGGACAAATTTGCTTTCTTTGCTTTTGGCCTAAGCTTCACTGAATTCCTCTGTAGATGGTTAATACATGTTGAACGAAAGAATAAATGAATACACTTAAGCAAAGAGATTAAAGTAAAAAATAAAATAGGCTGGGCACAGTGGCTCACATCTGTAATCCCAGCACTTTCAGAGGCAGAGACAGGAGGATCACTTGAGCCCAGGAGATCAGCCTGAGCAACAAAGTGAGACCCCGTCTCTACAAGAAAATTAAAACATTATCCAGACTTGGTGGCTTCCCACCTATAGTCCCAGCTACTGAAGAGGCTGAGGCAGGAGGATCGGTTGGGTCCCAGGAGGTCAAGGCTGTAGTGAGCCGTAATCATGCCACTGCACTCCAGCCCAGGCAACAGAGCAAGACCCTGTCTCAGAAATAAAAACAAGCAAATAAATAAAATGAAATAAGATGTGTGGGCCAGAGCAAAAGGAGAAGTAGAGGTAGGCAGTAGCATTCCACTACACCAAATGAATTCATTAAGCAATCAACAAACAAAAACAAAGAAAGGATATTATAACAGAAAAAAAATCCAGAGATGATGTGGCCCCAGAAACAAGAATTACCTGCCCCAAGAGAAGATAGTTAGCAGCCTGATCCCCCACACACATGTGCTCACTATACGTTCCACCCTTCACTCATTTGGCCAAGACTGGAAGAGCTTTATCATGGCCTGAGGCCGGCAGCAGCCCTCAGGCTATCTGGCTTCTAAAGCTGCTGGGCCAGAAGATGACCCCACTGACAGAAGCCCCTCTCTTTCTAACTGGGAGGGATGGGAAGTGTCATGTGAAGCAACAGAATTTTGTAGCCTATGTGTGTGTTGCTCTTTCCTGGGAAGCAGAGGCCTCTGATCTGTAAAAGGTAAGGACTATTGAGTTCAGTCTCCCTGATAACTTTGCTCAGAAGGAGGGTACCAGCTCACTCCATTTTCTTCTTCCATCCAATTCCACTGCCTCGTGTGTGCATTTCCTTCCAGTAATCAATAAATTGTTGATTTCTTTTTCCAAAAAGGAACACTTAAAGGTCTTAAATTATTCAACTCGTACCAATTGATATTGACTCTGTAGGTAATTCTTTCTTGAGCCACCCTTTAAACAGCACAAAGACTCTGTGTTATATGTTTGTTATTCTCCACCCACTACACACACACACACACACACACACACACACACACACCCCTTATCTAAGTGATTCTTACCTTTAAGATGAATTTTAAGTGGAGTTCCTTCCTCAGCCCTCCCAACTTCTCTGTGGGTTGTATTGTGTGGTAAACTTTCCAGAGGAAGGAAGAAGACAAAACCACAATCTTTTCTTAATGAAGGAGGTTGTGATTACACTTCTGAATTGTGACAGACTGTTTGTTTTAGACCAAGGAAAGAATGTGGCAGTTTGCTGGGACAGAAGCAAGCTAACAATTTTTGGGTATTTATCTTGCATTCAGGCTGGGCGCAGTGACTCATACATGTAATCCCAGCACTTTGGGAGGCCAAGGAAGGTGGATCACCTGAGATCAGAAGTTTGAGACCAGCCTCACCAACATGGTGAAACCCCATCTCTACTAAAAATACAAAAAAATTACCTGGGCGTGGTGGCACACACCTGTAATCCCAGCTATTCTGGAGGCTGAGGCAGGAGGATCATTTGAACTCAGGAGGCAGAGGTTGCAGTGAGCCGAGATCACACCACTGTACTCCAGCCTAGGCAACAAGAGCAAAACTGTCTCAAAAAAATAAAAATAAAAAAATAAAAATCTTGCATTTAGCCAGTTTACTGATTCTGTATCAAATGAAATTCTTATCCAGTAGATTATCTGATGCCTTTTTAGGTAAACAACAATACTGCCTGTGTTTTTTTTTCTCCTTTTAAACAATTAGACCTCTTATTTCTGTTTGATATTTAATTGCATTGCCCAGCAAGTCCCAGAAATGGTAAGTAATAACAGTGATGACAGATATTCTTGGGTTTTCTTTTCAATTTTATAGGAAATATTTCTGAGTTTTACATTTATTACTTTAGCTATTGTTTCATAAAGTCACATATTTTATCCCAAAAGTGCATCTTCATCATTCCTTATCATCACACGTTTTTCTATTTATACTGTCAAAAATGTGTAAAAGTAGAATGACCCTCTAGATTTCTCTGCAGTATAGGAAGCCAGAAAATAGAGCAAATCAAGGCAAGGGGAATTTCCCAGTCTTTTAGCGTCTCTGGTAAATTAACAAACTGTCCTACATGTTGTTCTGGATTTGAAAAGGTTTTAAAGTAAACTGCTTCTTTTTCTTGGTCCCTTTAAGCCTCAATCCCAGTTTTCAAATGTGAAATGTCCTTCAAGCATAAAAAGGCAAAAAGGGATGGTATAAAATGATATTCAAGGAACAGTTTTTATTTTATTTTATTTAAGATAGGTTCTCACTCTGTTAGGCTGGAGTGCAGTGGCATGATCATAGTTCACTGTAGCCTCAAGTCCTGGATCCTCCTGCCGCCGTCTCCCAAGTAGCTAAGACCGCAGGTGTGAGCCACCATCCCTGGCTTTTTTTTTTTTTTTTTCTTTGTAGAGAGGGGTCTCACTATGTTGCCTGAGCTGATCTCAAATTCCTGCTTTAAGCGATCCTCCCATCTCGGCCTCCCAAAGTGCTGGGATTACAGGTGCGAGCCACTGCACCTGGTCACAAGGAAAAAGTTTTAAAGAATTAGATTGCTGTATCACCTCACAGCACACAGTTTGAAATGACAATTTGTAGGACGTTTGGTGGTATTAGCAGAATAGTAAATATAACGTATATGTCATTTTTATTTCAGACAGAAAGAGTAGAGGTAATTACTAGTGAATGACAGGAAATTCTACCAGATGCCAAGTAAAAGTTTAACAGCCTTATAGCTGCACATCTTGTATTCACATATTCATCAGTACGTTAATCTGTAGCTATAGAACTCAAGGTTTGAATGCAACACCACATAAAAAGAAAATTACAAAGGTGTCTACAAAACAACATTCGGCTCTTGAGACAAAAATTCAGTTTGATCAATACATTATTCTCTATCTACCCAAGATAAATAAACATATATCCACACGAATGCTTGCATGTGAATGTTCACAGCAGTGTTATTCCTGACCCAAAACTAGAAATGATGAAAAGGCACTTGACCTGGTAACTGGCTAACATGTGGTCCATTCAGACAATGGAAAATTATTCAGCAATAGAAAGAAATGAGCTACTGATGGATATACAACATAGAGGAATCTCAAAATTATGTCGAACAAGCCAGATGCAAAAGGTCACACATTGCATTACCCTTATGAAATGTCTAGAAAATAAAAATCTATGTATAAAGAAAACAGATTGGTGATTACCTGGAGCTGGGGCTGGTAGGAGGGAATGACTGCAAAAGAGCATGAGGGATCTTTTTGGGGTGATGAAAGGCTCTGGGGGGTGGATTTTGGTGATGGTTACACAACTGTGGATTTGCTACAAAACATTAAACTGTACACTTAAAATGGGTGAATTTTATAATATGTAAACAATAACACAGCCAAGTATGGTGGCTCATGCCTGTAATCCCAACACTTTGGGAGGCCAAAGCAGGATGATCACTTGAGCCCAAGAATTCGAGACCAGCCTGGAAAACATAGCAAGACCCCCATCTCTACAAGAAACTTTAAAAAATTAATTAGCTGGGCATAGTGGCACCTGCCTGTGGTATTTTATCCAAGACTTCACATCTATGTCAAAAGGTAAGTCTGGTCTACAGTTTTCTGTTTTAGAATTTTGTGGAGATAAACCTTTATTGACAATTTTTAAGTTTTTTTTATGAATCTATTTAAGTTCCTATTTTGTTCAGTTAATAAAGATTTTTTTATTTATAAGCATTTACTGTGAGATACAATCTTTTAAAACTGTATATGTATTGCTTCCTTCCTTCACTTGACAAATATTGATTGCTTGCATTTGACTTTATAGATTCAATTCATAGTAAAGTGTCTGCCATGAAGATTGCACGTTTTAAGAATTTAATCACTGTAACTGGCACTGATTTTGCTGCTGGTAACACAGTTGTGAACATGGCTGGAAAAGTGCTGGAAACCACAGACGAAGTCAACAAATGGATTACAGACAGTGGAGGTGGGCGGGTAGGGCTGCCTGGGACAAGCTGGTCAGAGACAGGGTCTCCAGGAAGATGAGGAGCTGTGATTTCAAGGGAAGGAGGCTTGCCAAGGCCAGGGGCTAGCACGCCTTGGCTGAGAGAGTAGCAAGTACAAGCCTCTGAAGCCAGAACAAGCTTGGCAGGTTAAAGAACAGAAAGAAGGTCAGAAAGAAAAGGTAGGCAGGCAATGATAAAGAAGGCCAGAGAGGTAGGCACAGGTGAAATCAGAGGCCTCTCGGCCATCATGAGGAGGTTGCACGTACTCTAAGGGCAACAGCCATATACTGGAGGATTTTATGTGGACAGTGACATGATCCAGTGTATGCTATATGATCAGTTGGGCTGTTACGTGGAGTTGGGGCAGTGTCTTAGCCTGTTTGCATTGCTAAAAAATACCTTAGACTGAGTCATTGATAAACAATAGAAATGTATTGTTTACAGTTCTGGAGGCTGAGAAATCAAAATCAAGGCACCAGAGTAAGGTTAGCTGAGAGAAAGGAGAATAGACCCAAAATCAGGCAAGCAAGTTTTATTAACCTGCCGGGCTGCTCCGTAACACTCAGAGAAGGCAGCCCCGAGCTTACAAAACAAGGGGTTTGTACGGGGTGATGGGGCATAAGGGAGTTGCAGGACTGAGGTCATCTATCCGCGGGTAACAGGCACAGAGATAGTTTGTCAACTTGTAACAGACCTACAATACATCATCCTGTGACTTTTGTGGCGGCAGTCTTTTTTTAAAAAAAGAGAGAAACCAGGATTTTTTACAGATATGTGTCAAACAGGAATTTACAAGTATGGATAACCAGCATTTGTTTTCCCTGTCCTCCCTCGAGCTGCCTGGATGGCTGTAATCAGGCTTTGCTTAATTGTAGCACGTGGGGCAGCCTTGCTGTGGCGCCTAGGTAGGAGTTCAGGAATGCAGCTGCAGAGCAATCAGAGCGGGGAAGGGGTCAGTCTGCGTGGAGCGGGTTTTTCTGAGGCAGCTTGTCCCAGCAACCAGGAGGTTCAGGGTCTGGTGAGGGCTCATTCCTCCTAGATGGTGCCTTCTGGTCCTTATATTGGAAGGGGTAAGGGAGCTCCCCTGAGCCCTGTGGTATTATGAGATGTATATGTGCAGGCGTTCCTCCGCGGTTCCTTGCTCCTAACTCCCAGAGCCCTTGTGTATTAGTCTGTTCTCATGCTGCTAATAAATAAAGACATACCTGAGACTGGGTAATTTATAAAGGAAACAGGTTTAATGGACTCACAGTTCAGCATGGCTGGGGGAGGCCTCAGTGAGAAAGGAGACCCTTAATCTTCTTAAGCTTCCAAGAGCCCTTCCCCCTAGACTTCTACATTGCATTTCAGTAGGAGAAGTAAAGGCTGGCAGATGCGGGTGCCACCCTTAATTGCACTCCTGTAGATTGCAGGTATGGTATGGAGGAATCTTTCCGGAAGGCATTGTTTTTAGTTAAACATGATCAGATCCCCCACCTAAGTCACGTACCCCACAGCTACTTCATGGATCAGGATCCTTTCATATGTAATTCCTAGAGTTGTAAGCTTTTAAAAGGGCAAGGATTTTCATTGTTGGGGAGTTCGGTTGTTAGGCATCTATGCCGCCGCAGCTCCTGGCTG
The DNA here is from genome assembly GCA_036589455.1 of Ateles fusciceps. NCBI lineage: Eukaryota > Metazoa > Chordata > Mammalia > Primates > Atelidae > Ateles > Ateles fusciceps. The sequence goes on along the minus strand of JAZHEH010001544.1, from coordinate 2,286,266 downwards.
AATAAAACACCACTTCCTTCCCAGTTCAGTGTTTGAGAGGTTTGTTTGCTACCCCCTCCTGCTTCACTGCAATCATAGCGGAAGGCAAATGAGGCGCAAAGTCACATCTTACATGGTGGCAGGCAAGAGAATGTGTGCAGGGGGAACTCCCATTTATAAAACCATCAGATCTGTAAGACCTAACTACTATCACAAAGCCAGCAGGGGAAAGACCCTATCCCATGATTTAATTATCTCCACCTGGCCCCACCCTTGACTCATGGACATTGTTACAATTCAAGGTGAGATTTGGATGGGGACACAGCCAAACTTTACTGGGTCAAGGTTCCATGTAGACAATTGTTATCTTTTTTAACCGTCTTAAGTTTGAGGAACTCCCCATCATATACCGCAGAACCTTACCTACCCTATTTTAAATGAATACCCCAGATACTTTCCCAGCTCCTCTTGTGCTAAGACATGGGTCTTAGACCCTAAATTAGAATCCAAGGACAGGAAGAGCTGTGGCCATGCAGAGCCCTGCTGGGATGCAGGTAGCCAGGGCCACAGCCACTACTATGACGGAGGAGCCTGTGGCACCTGGAAACCAACAGCATAAAATTTTCCATGAAAGAGGGCTGACCAAACACATCAAACGTTTGAAATGAACCAGAGAAAGGGAGCAGTGAAAACTGGCACTGGAGACTATGGGGAGTGGAATCAGGGGCCACCCTTTCTGATGGTGTCTGTGTTCTCCGTGAGCAGGGGAAGGAAGCGGGGGCGGATGTGGGAGGCTGGAGGAGAGAAGGTGCGTGGGCTTCCACAGAAGGGAATACTATCAGCTACTGAGGCTGGCACCTTTTTGAGAATTTCTTGAACATATGCAAATTTCCAAAAAATTTCTGTAGCAGCAAGTCCCCATAACATGTATATTTGTCTCAGAGAATGCAAGAGTAAAAGCCAGATACACTGTACTCTACTCTAGAGCCAATGATGGAACAGAACCTCCAGGCAGCTGGAAAGATGTACCAGGTCCCCAGGGTCTGTGGAGGGAATTACGGGATTGCTCCTGGACACCCTGAGTGGGCGACAAGAGCCGAGTGGCCAGTGGCCCAGCAGGAACTTTGTAGTCCTCAACATCTAAATCTTCTTCTAGGTGGTCTTATCTTCCATGAGGAAAACTGGACTTAAAATGTTTGGATTTCACTGATGTGGATCTCAAATAAATCTTTCAATATATCCCTGTAATTGAAAAAATCTAGTGGAGGTTATTTCATGCACTCACTTCTGCTTTGACTGAATAATATGTCTCCTTCCCCCAGATGAGGACACATTGTTAATGTGTTCCATCAGAGGCCTCTACTTTCCACTGTGGTTTAAATGCTTATCTTTGAATGTGTTCCTAGTCTATGAGAGAATAGGAAGAAGTATATAAATATTTAAAATGGCTAAAAGCAGACTTCCCCTGTCGAAACAACTGCACTTTACCTCGAAGAGTGAATCCCACAGAACTTAAGAGGCTTCCCTTTCAGGCTTACACCCAGACAATACTTCAAACCTAATCTTTGGGCTTTCTAATTACTGACTTTCACTTTTTTTTTGAGACGGAGTCTTGCTCTGTCGCCCAGACTGGAGTGCAATGGCACGATCTTGGCTCACTGCAACCTCTGCCTCCCTTTCTCAAGCAATTCTTGTGCCTCAGCCTTCCGAGTAGCTGGACTACAGGCACACGCCACCACGCCCGACTAATTTTTGTGTTTTTTGTAGAAACGGGGTTTCCCTGTGTTGCCTAGGCTGGTCTCGAACCCCTGGGCTCAAGCAATCTGCCCGCCTTGGCCCAAAGTGCTGAGATTACAGGCATAAGCCATGACTTTCCCTTTTAAAAGAGTAAGAAATTCTCCACACGTGTTCCCTACAATGTTAAGTCTCTGTGGCTGACAGGGAGTTATAAATGGAACTTACAAAGATGCAATCAAAATTGTAAACTGTAAATTTAATTATAAATACATAATCTTATAAAATTATAAAAATAAATTATACATTAGATTATAAATTGAATCTATACTTTGAAAGCTACACAAATTATAAATTAAATGCCAAGTACTACAATTCTAAATTAAAGGGTTTTTAACCCTATTACTATTTACAAAGGATATTTAACTACCAGACCTTAATTTATTTTCATGTCAATGTTAAACATAAGTTGCACCCCTGTGAGGATATAGACACAAGCAGTCCATATTCTAAGAGTGAAATACTGATTCGATTGTAGATGCGAAGCTATGCCACTAAGCGGGGATATTTTCACTGCCTGCGCTTAAGCTCCCGAATGGGACTCTAAGATAATCCCCTAAATAGCTTATTCCTATTTTCCAAGCACACTAGTAAAACCATTGTGGAGAACAACTGAACATTCTACAGGTCAGCATTTGAGACCACAAATAAATAGGAGATGATAAAAACTGATAAAGCCCAAGGTTCTTTGGGTGCTTGTCTTTCACCGCCTGTTGCATTTCACACTGTAGATCACTCTGCTTTCCAAGCCTTTCCCCTCTTGACTTTCTGTCTTCCCTTATATCCCCCAGTGTCCTTGCGAAGCGTACGCTAGATGTTTGCCATTTAAAAAGGTCTCTCTGCAGCAGTGCTGAAATTGATGGCAACGGTGGGCAGGAGAGGGCACGCTGAAGCCCGCGTCTGCTCGGCCCACCTGGTCCTCGCCTGCCTGGCAGCGCCAGCCCAACAGCCTTCCATCTGAGGACTGACCCTCGCCTGTTCCATCTTTGCCTCCTTAGTGAGGCTCCCCATTGCCAGCCCAGGCATCTGCAGCCCTCCCCCTCCTCCTAAGCCCTAAGGCCCTTACTGTTTTTCACAGCAGGTGTAGGTTTCCACTGTACAATAGAAATCGCTTCAACTGATGAGGGTTGTCTCTCCCTCAAAGCTTCCGCAGAGACCCCTCATTCTCCTTTGCCCTACCTCCACCTCATCTGTTCCCTTGGGTGTCATGCTCAGTTCTTTTCAGTAATGACTTAGTGCCTGCTATCCATCAGACGTTGAGCATACAACAATGAAATAAGCTTTGGTCCCTGTCCTCAGGGAGCTTCTAAGTATCAGAGGAGGCAGGCATGTAAGCATTTTCACCATTCAGTCCTCTGCTATGAGCTATGTTCAAGAAGTACATGGATTTATTTGAATTCCCAGGAGATCACAAGCAGACCACTCAGCCCTGACTTCAGCCTACGGAAGACCTCTTGTTGACGGTGAATTCAAGGATTCATTGGCCTAAGATGACATTGAAGGATGAGTAGAGGTTAGGTAAAAAGAGGGACATGGGGGATAGTAGAACATGGGTTTGCTGGCAGAGCCAGTCAACCGTCCCCACTCCCCAGGTAGATGTCCTCTCAACGCGAGCACATATGGTTCTTGGTGGCTGCACCTCTTAGGACTTCCCAGAGTCCCTGGAACAAAACCCAAGCCCCTCACCTGCACACCTGCCCCTCCTTCCTGTGTGTCCTGCTCTCCTGGGTGATGGAGGCATTTCCGTCTTTACCATGAGCGCTCTTCTCAGGAAGACAAAATTAAATAATAAAGCTATGATAATATGATTTGTGATGAACAAATGCTCCAGTGTTTAAAAGGGAAGAAGATGGTGATAGACAACTAAACAGTGGGGCACAGGAAAGAGGGCACTGCCATGGCGCTCTCATGGCACCTGACCCTGTCCCCAAAGGTATGGGAAAAGAGCTCCACACAACTGACATGAGATGGCATTTGTATTTTCATGAGTCACGAAACTGCCAGGACCAGAGCTGTTTTCTGAGCTGCAGACTCCTGAGCCCAGCTTCCTACTAACCATCTCCCCCTGCCTTTCCACAGTGCCTTCAGTCCTTCCCGTGAAAAGCAGAACCCATTATCTCCTGTACATACACCCGACCCCTGCAGCTTTATTTCTCAACTTGGTTAATGACACAGTGGTCCCAGCTGGCAATCCAAGAGATAACAGAAATGCCTATTTCTGCCCCACCCTTACACTGGATTGGTCCTCAAAATCTTTCGATTCTCCTCACTACAACCCTCTCCACTCCTTCCCCTACTTGACATCCCCAACGTGAAAAGTTTGCTGTGTTATCATTGCCTGAGCAATTGCAAAAGCTTCCTCTTTGGAACCTGCTGTCTCAGTCTGGATCCCCCACTCTCCTCCTTTCCCTAAGGCAGAGCTTTGCTATAACCTGTGAGCAAGTAGCTGTCCTGGGAACTACTAAAGGGGCAGTAATGAAGGAGCCCAATGAATAAGGGGAAGAGCAAAACCAACATAAACGTGAATTACTGAGATCACCTCTGTAGGCAACTAGGGCTTGATGCCACCACTTAGGCACATGCAGATTGCCTCTCTGAATGGACCAGGAGAATGTGGCCACTGGCTCCATCCTTCCCCGTGTGAGGGAGATCCCCCGAAAGGGTTAAATCTCCCGCACTTTGGAGCTGGGTGGTTCTGAGCTGGGCACGCCCTACCTGGAGTCAGTGGCTCTGGAGAATACCTGGAGCACAAGGTGTGAGGTATACTCTTGAGACAAAAGCTTTAGTGTCAGGCGCATCCAAGCCACAGAAAAGTGCTTACTGCCCCAAGAGAGGTGAGGGGGGTGGAGGGCAAGGCTCCCAGAGGTAACTGACACCCAATAACCCAAATCCTCCTTCCTTCCAAAACATCTTTCTAAAGTATGTATGATTATGTAACCTCCTGCTTAAAATCCTCCAGCTCCTGGAGGCTTACAGCAGAGCACCTGCTACCAGTAGAATACAGTATGCATGGTCTGGCCACCGCTACCTTTGGACCTCATCTCCCATCTACCTGTCCCCACCAAACACATCAGAGCACCTGCAACACCCTGGGCTACTCATGATTTTCTCATTCCATTGTTATTTATTTATTTTGAGACAGAGTCTCGCTCTTGCTGCCCAGGCTGGCGATCTCAGTTCACTGCAAACCAACCTCTGCCTCCTGGGTTAGAGCGATTCTCCTGCCTCAGCCTCCTGAGTAGCTGAGATTACAGGCGCCCACAACCATGCCCAGCTAATTTTTGTATTTTTAGTAAAGACGAGGTTTCGTCATGTTGGCCAGGCTGGTCTCGAACTCCTGACCTCAGGTGATCTACTCACCTTGGCCTCCCAAAGTGCTGGGATCACTGCGTGGCCTCACTCCTTTGTTTTTATTAATCTCTTTATCTTGAATGTTCCTCCTCTTCTTTCTACCTGGTGAATTTCTACTTACCACCTAAAACTCAACCCAAGTACCATTCTCCTGTAGAGCCCTCCTGACTCCTACCACATGCCCCCAGCTGGCACACAGAGGGGAGAGCAGAAGCACCCCTCTCTTGTTCCTAAACCCAGTCATCAAAGGCCATGTCACGGTGGAATGGTGAAGCCTACCTGTCCATTTTCTTGTATTACATGCTGCCTCTCTCCCCATGATCTTATGAGACCCTTCAGGGCAGCAACTCTTCCGTCTTATTTTGGCATTTCCAGTGCCTAGAACACTGTTGGCCCGTCAGTCACTCACAAAATGTTTCTTGAAGAATAACATGAATTAGTCACGTATAACCAGCCCCTTTGCTAAGTATTTAATGCATGTGTCAACCACATGGAGGAACCAAAAAACTTGCCCTAATAAAGTATACCTGAAACCCTTACCAACACATAGTCAGGCAAAGGGGTTAAAGGGACAGAGTCAGATGTAAACAGCTGAGGGTTCTGTTCCTCCACCACTTATCTTCACCATGCAGGGAAGCTTATTCCCTTTTATTTTTATATTTACCCTTTAAAGTATAGTCCTGGAAGAGCAACTGCTGTATATTTTATTAGTTCAAGTCAGAATCCCCAGGGACTTGAAAATGGACACTAAATCAGAGGATCTGGAGTGAAATGCCTCGAGAAAGGGTAAGTGGAGAAATGAATGGCCCCTGCAGAGTGGGAAACTGGGTTAAAGCAGTGGGAGCAGTCAGGGAAAACAACCACAAACACTACATCTCCCAAAGACGAAAGCACTTCCCTAGCAGTTGCATAGGAAGGAGGAGCATGAAACATTTATTAATATTGCACGTTTTCAGAAAGCATTTGGCAAATTAGCCACCTGGCCTGACTCCGGGAGGTGCAGCCCTAGTCCACCCCACCACAGCCTCACAGCCAGGAGATGCTGCAGAGGCCCTCTAAGTGGGGTCTCTCCAAGGGCAGAAGGCTCTTAGCCGTGGTGGATGTATCCCATTATGATCTTGCATTCTCACTATCTAATATTAACACTCAAATTGTAAAATCCTTTCTTCCAACTGTGTAATGCACTCAAATATTTAGAATAAGTATTTGCCTCAAATTAGGAGGAAGGAAAGAGAAAGCCAAAAAGGGCCGGGATGCGATGGCTCACACCTGTAATCCCAGCACTTTGGGATGCCAAAGCAGGGGGATCACCTGAGGTCAGAAGTTCGAGACCAGCCTGGCCAACATGGCAAAACCCCATCTCTACTAAAAATACAAAATTAGCCAGGCATGGTGATGCATGCCTGTAATCCCAGCTACTTGGGAGGTTGAGGCAGGAGAATTGCTTGAACCTGGGAGGCGGAGGTTGCAGTGAGCTGAGATTATGCCATTGCACTCTAGCCTGGGCAACAAGAGTGAGTCTCTGTCTCAAAAATAAAAATAAAATAAAAGGAAAGAAAAGAAAAAGAAAAAAAAAGCAGGTCTAGCAAATGGAAAAGTTACAGGCTATTTCAAATCTAAAAGTATAATTCTTGGTATGTAGCAATATTTTAACATGGTTCCTTTAAATTCCCTCTCAACTCAATCTGAAATTTGAAAAAAAAACAACGCTCAAAAGTTTGAATCTGTATATCCATCCATCCACCCATTTATTCAATCAATAAGGATTTTCTGAGTGCCAGCAGGATGGCAGGTACTGCACTTAAGTGTTGAGGATAAAAAGAGGACAGCATTTTTTTGCCACTGAAAAAAGCCTTATAGTCCAGGACAAAAAAATGAGACATTTTTCCTTTTTCACATCCAGTCCTTAGGACATTTTTAATACATTCTCTTTTTCCAATTCTTCCTTCTTTTTTTTTTTTTTTTTTTTTTTTTGAGACAGGGTCTTGCTCTTCACCCAGGCTGGAGTGCAGTGGTGAGATCATGGCTCACTGCAGTGTTGACCTCCTGGGCTCAAACGATCCTCCCAATTCAGCCTCCCAAGTAGCTGGGACTACAAATGCACGCCACCACACCTGAATTTTCGTAGAACGGAGTCTCATTATGTTGCTTAGGCTGCTCTTGAACTCCTGGGCTCAAGTGATTCTCCCACCTCAGCTTCCCAAAGTGCTGAGATTACAGGCATGAGCCACCATGCCCAGCCCTACTTCAATTCTTTTATTAGAAAAGTTATAAAGATAAAATTATTTTTTCTTCATATTTGGGTCATCTGCATCCATGGTCTCTACTTACTCACGTCCCATTAAACTATAAAGCCTCTACTCCCTGATATCAGCCTCTACTCCTTACTGAAACTGCTCTTGCCAAATGAAAATGACATGGAAAATTTCTACTCTTTAAACGACCTCTAGGTGGCGCTGGACATAGTTAATAATTTTCCCAATCACACTTCCTCCCTGGATCCTGCCACTCTGGTTTTCCAGTGCTCTCTCTTTTGTTTTTCTTGGGTCTGCTCAGTTTTCAGGGATCCTTCTCAGATCTCTTATCTTATTCTAATAACTGAAAAACTTTATGCATGCCCATGACTTAATACTGCACTATAACCTGGTGGCTTCCAGATTTCCCTAATTGAGGTCTCTTTTCTTAACACCAGTCGCATATTCCAATTTGTATAAAATAGCTCCACTTGGATGTCTCAGAGACATCCCTACGTAATACACCTAAAACCCAAGCCTCTTTCCCATATACCCGATTCTTCTCTTTTATTTCCTTCCTAGAAGAAGGGCAGCCCCATCCACCCCAGCCAGCCTGTGAAACACCTGTAAGTCACCACTGCTTTATACTCACACTCATACCTAGGCCCTCTAAATTCAGTCTGACCTTATATCACTCTTGCTTAAAATCAAAACTTCAAACTGCCTCTCCATCTTCCTCAATAAGACATGCAATATCAGCTCTAACTCTCTAGTCACATTTTCATTATGATCATATTTTGACATATGTTGCTCCCCTTCCCCCAAAAGCTATGATCTCCCATATTTGCCTCTATATATTCTAACCAGATAATCTTCCCCTCCTTACCTGGCTAAAGCCTACACATTCATCCAAAGCTTACTCCTATATGCAAACAGGCCAAAAGGAAGCCTTTGATGACCCCTCCCCCAAGCTAGACTTCTCTAGGCTGTAAGAGCAATAATTTTCAGCAGCAAAACAATAACAAAACATGGCCGGGCACAGTGGCTCAAGCTTGTAATCCCAGCACTTTGGGAGGCTGAGGCGGGTGGATCACGAGGTCAAGAGATCGAGACCATCCTGGCCAACATGGTGAAACCCCGTCTCTACTAAAAATACAAAAAAATTTAGCTGGGCACCTGTAGTCCCAGCTACCAGGGAGGCTGAGGCAGGAGAATTGCTTGAACCCGGGAGGCGGACGTTGCAGTGAGCCGAGATCGTGCCACTGCACTCCAGCCTGGTTCCTGGCAACAGAGCAAGACTCTGTCTCAAAAAAAAAAAAAAAATAACAAGACAACAACTAACGTTTACTAAGGGCCAACCCGTCACACTCGTTCTTGCATGTGCATAAGCATCTCCTGCAAGCCTGAGAAATGCTGGTCTCCGGGGCCCAGTCTGATACTGAGATCATCTGATCTGGAACTGAGCTCAAGAGTCTACATTTTTAACAAGGTGCTCTAAGTGATGCTGACACAGTTGGTCAGGGAACCAGATTCTGAGAAACACTGGCTCTCCTCCAATCCACTCAATATGTTGCCACCAAATTAATATTCATAAAATAGCTTTCGTATTAAAACATCAAGTACTTGGCACCAAGCCTGATTATATGATTCACACATACCTGTCAACTAACTTCAATTCAGTGAGGTTGATATTCTCTGCAAATAAACGGATTATTATAGAGGTTCACTTGCTCATATTCTCATTCCTAGTGATAGGATTTAAACTTGAGTCTCCTTTCAGGATACCATATCTTGGATCATTCTCTGTTATAAAAAAGTAATGACCAAAAGTTTCACTGGTACCTCCCTGACAGTTGATGGACTCAAATCCTTGGGTTGGATTCGAAGGCCCTGAATCTTCCCCTCCCTACTTAACTCTCATTACTCCCCCACATGAATGCCTTCTGGTAATTTTCTTAGCAACACTCCCTTAACTCTTATATTTTAAATCTCTCTCTCCTCCACTGCATCCCTCTCTGACTGCCTGATACTTGAATCTTCCTTAAATTCAGTCACAAGATCTTAGAATGGTAAGGGAACTTGGCAAGCAATGCCTGCACGTAATGGGTGAGGGAATGAGACCCTGTGGGGGAGATGCCTTTCCCGGAGTTCAGAGCAGAGCTGGAACTAGGTCCTGGTTCTCCTGGTCCTTGGGATAGCATGCTCTCCACAAGAAACACCACTTCCCTTCATTTATTCCAAAACTATACCTTCCTCTTGTGTGAAGGAGCTTTATGGAGTGATGAAAATGTTCTAAAACCAGAATTAACTGACAGTTGCAAAACTCTATATTTACTGAAAATCACTGAATTGTACACTTAAAATGGGTGGATATTAAAGTATGTAAATTATATCTCAATAAAGCTGTTAGAAAATAAAGTCTTGCCCTTGGAGAATGGACTACACAATTAGTCAGAACCAGGGTCCAGCCCGGGCAGACAGTGGTGCATTACAGTTCTCAGCCTACTGCTCCCTCTTCAAGTTAAGGTCCCTGTTCTTCCTGAATTTTTGTGTTTTTTTTGAGATGGAGTTTCACTCTTGTCCCCTAGGCTAGAGTGCAAGGGTGCAATCTTGGCTCACTGCAACCTCCACCTCCTGGGTTCAAGGGATTCTTTTGCCTCAGCCTCCTGAGTAGCTGGGATAACAGGCGCCCACCACCATGCCCGGCTAATTTTTGCATTTTTAGTAGAGGCGGGGTTTCACCGTATTGGCCACGCTGGTCTTGAACTCCTGGCCTCAGGTAATCCACCCTCCTTAACCTCCCAAAGTGCTGGGATTACAGGTATGAGCACTGCACCTGGCACCTGTCCTTCCTTTCATAGTAGCCATCTTACCTGCTGACCCTGGAAGGTAAGCTTCCTGGGGACACCAGCTTCTGTATTTGGTCTTTACCATGTCCCCCAGTTTCTGCAATAATACCTGGCATGTGGTAGGCATATCAAATATTTGTCAAATGAATGAATTTAAAACATGCAAATCTCTTTTTCATCACGTGACCACATTGAACCTGGCTTGTTTTTCAAGGGAGGGGGATGACCAACCTGCTCAAAGTCCACAGACGCTTGGGCCAGGCTCCAGGGTCTGTGTTCTAACCACTGTTCTGTGCTGCCTCCCATGAGCATTGGACACACATTGCCTGGGGGCGTCAGCAAATCTGCAAGTAGTGAGATTACCTAGGTCCTAGAGATGGCCACGTTGGTCAGTATCATTTCTTCATTTAAGAGAGAGCTGGGTGAATTGCTTTTAATGAAGATTAAGAAGGGTTTTGGAATAGAAGCAAGGCTAAGTGTGAATACTGATTGCTGGCTGTGTAGTGGTGAGCACATTACCTAACTGCTGAGCTGGTTTCTTCACAAAAATGAGGACGAGACCACTATCCTTGCAGGGTTACTACTGTGAATCTTGAACAAACTAATGTCTGTAATGAACCCAGCACCCTGCTTGGCATGCACTAGGCACTCAATAAATGCCAAATGACTGAAAGAAATTGGGGGCAGTGGGAGGCAAAGTGGAAAAAGCATCACAGGAAAGGAGAGCAAGGAGATGAGTAAGACAAGGACAGAAAGAAGAGGTAGAAAGAGGGACTCAACACCTAGGTACATTTTAAACACACACACACTTGCAGAACAAGCATCTTGAACGGCATATATTCAATACGTTAAATAGACATTCTGGGGAGAAAGGAATTCAAGTGAGCTGAAGGGGAATACAGAACGAGGCAGAAGCTTGTGTGAGCAGAGGCAGCAGATGCAGAGCTCTGAGACCTGAGATACCCAGTCCCACAGGCCTTTCTATTTCTGTCTCTCACACACACACCTCCCTCAGATTTACATAGGACGAGCAAAGAAGGAGGAAAGGCCAACCTCTCTGCCCACTCAACTTTTGTTCCTAACTCTCTGATGTTTTGTTTCCCTATCTACCAGCTGCTCAAAAAATCTCTCTCCTGCTGGCTCCAGTGAGCCCCAAATCCTCCACAATTCCCTGAGGCCCTCCCTTGCCACAACGACTTTGCCACCAGCCCTCCTTCCCCTCCTCTAATGCCAAGATTGCGTGTCATGGCCTTATTTCTTGACAATTTGCCCAATGTCTGCTATTTCTAGTGAATACATTATTAGATAAAGACTTTGAGATTTACATCTTCCTGGAGGAACTGTCTTGTATACAAGCATGCATTTGGATCAGTTAAAAACAGAGGGCAGAGAAGCTGACAATTTCTTCTGTCAAGCTTTTGAAACTAAGTTGAGGAACAGCTCTGGACTTGGGAGATCCAGTGGCCTAGATCTGTGCTACCTAAGGTACAGTAGGCGCACTGAGCACTTAAAATGTGGGGAGTGCAAAGTGTACAGTGCTGTCAGTATAAAACACCCGATTTTGAAGACTTGGTATAAAAACGTTAAGTGTCTTAGCAATAATTGTTATATTGATGACTTGTGCAAATGATATTTTGTATATACTGGGTTAAATAAAATATAGCATTAAAATTAATTTCACCTGTTTCATTTTACTTGTTTAGTGTAGCTACTAGAAAATTTAAAATCACATATTGGCTCACATTGTATTTCTATAAAAGAGCAGTGGTCTAGACTTTCCCTACTATTGTTTTTCACTCCCCCTCTTTATCACAGGAACATCCTCTGATAATAATGTCTGGTGATCTGGCCATTTGAATAAGAGCTTCTCACTCACCTAATTTCACACTCACATGTTCTATTCAACATCTCCAACTTCATTTTTTAAATGATATTTTATGTTTGCTTTCAGATAGCTTGGCTAGAGTGCACCTACAATTTCTCATATATTTTATATGATCCTGTGTGTTTTCATATTTTTGGCAACCATATCTACAGAGCAATTTAGGATGAGTAGAAATGTTTGTCTTCCTTCTTCCTTGCTGCAGCGGTCAGCTGTTCATGGTGGTCACCCTTGCTCTAGTTTACAAACCTATATCCTGCCAACATTAAAGAATAGCTGAATGAAAGCCAAAAAAGACATTTAAAGAAAAAAAGGATACTGATGTAAAAATCCTCAACAAAAATATGGGTAAATTGAATTCAACAGCACATTAAAAGGATTATATACCATGACCAAGTGGGATTTGTTCCTGAAATGCAAGAGTGGTTCACACATGAAAGTCAATCAGTGCAATACACCACATTAAGAGAAAGAAGGAAAAAACCCCACATGATCATCTTGATGCAGAAAAAGCGCATAACCAAATTCACACGTTTTCACGATAAAATAACACTCAACGAACTAGGAATAGAAGGCAAGTACCCCAACATAACAGAGGCCACACAGTATATGAAAACCCCACAGCTAACACCATCTCAAGGGTGCAAGACTAAAAGCTTTTCCTCTAAGATCAAGAAGATAAGGATGCTAGCTTTCACCATTTTTATCTCATATAGTACTTAAAGTTCTAGTCAGAACAATTAGCCCAGGCGTGAGCCATGGGAGGTCAAGGTGGGAGGGTCACTTGAGTCCAGGAGTTTGAGACCAGCCTGGGAAACATAGCGAGACAATTTTTTTTTTTTAAATAGTTGAGCATGGTGGCACAGCCTATAGTCCCAGCTACTCAGGGGGCTGAGGTGGGAGAATCATCTGAGCCCTGGAGGTCGAGGCTGCAGTGAGCTGAGGTTGTGTCACTGCACTCCAGCCTGGGCACTGGAGTGAGACTCTGTCTCAATAATAATAATAATAAAGCAATAATTCCATTAAAATAGTATCAAAAACAATACTTATAAACTTAACCAGGAAGACTAAAGACTTGTACATTGAAAACTATAAAATATTGCTAAAAGAAATTAAAGATGACACAAATAAACAAGACGACATCTCATGTTCACAGAATGGAAAACAATATTGTTAATTTGTCGGTACTACCCCAAGCTATCTACGGATTCTATGTAATAACTATCAAAATCCCATGGCATTTTTTGCAGAAATAGAAAAACCCATGGAAGAATATATGGAATCTCATGGGACCCTGAATAGCCAAAACGGTCTTGAAAAAGAACAAAGAAGACTCACACTTTCTGATTTCAAAACTTACTACAAATCTACAATAACCCAACAGTGTCAGCTGACAGGGTAACTCACGCCTGCAATCCCAGCACTTTGGGTAGCTGAGGCTGGAGGATTGCTTGAAGCCAGCAGTTTGAGACCAGCCTTGGCAACATAGCGAGACCCTGTCTCTACTAAATAAATCAATAAGTTTATTTATTTATTTAAATACAGTGTAGTACTGGCATAAGGGCAGACATGCAGACCAACGGAATAACAAAAAGAGCTCAGAAATAAACCCTCACATATGTGGTAAATTGATTTTTAACAAGGGTGCCAAGACCATTCAATCGAGGAAAAAATGGTCTTTTCAACAAATGGCGCCAGGAAAACTGGTTGTCCATAAGCAAAAGAATAAAGTTTGACCCTTACCTACATTATATACAAAAATTAACTCAAAGTGGATCAAAGACCTAAATATAAGACGTAAAATTATAAAATTCTTAGAAGAAAATTTAGGGTAAAAAAAATTGGATTTGGTGATGATTTCTTGAAATGACACCAAAAGTACATGCAACAAAAGAAAAAATATATAGGACTTTATCAAAAGTAAAAACTTCTGTACATCAAATGGCACTGTAAATAGAGTGAAAAGACAACCCACAGACTAGGAGAAAGTATTTGCAAGTCACATATCTAAAGGGATTAATATCCAAGATATATAAAGTGTTTCTATAACTCAACAAAAAGCCCAATCACAAAATGAGCAAGGGACTTGAGTAGACATTTCTCTAAGAAGACATATACAGGCCGGATGCAATGGCTCACATCTTTAATTCCAGCACTTTTGGAGGCCGAGGAGGGTGGATCACCTGAGGTCAGGAGTTCAAGACCAGCCTGGCCAATATGGTGAAATCCCAACTCTACTGAAAATACAAAACTTAGCCAGGCATGGTGGCGTGCACCTGTAATCCCAGCTACCCAGGAGGCTGAGGCAGGACAATCACTTGAACCTGGGAGGCGGAGGTTGCAGTGAGCCAAGACCACGTCGTTGCACTCCAGCCTGGGCAATGGAAGTGAGACTCCATCTCAAAAAAAAAAAGAAGAAGAAGAAGAAGATATATACAAATGGCCAATCTGCACATGAAAGGACACTCAATGTCACTAATCATTACAGAAATGCAAATAACAATCACAATGAGATATCACTTCATACCCTAACAACCATTAGGATGGTTATCATAAAAATAAAGTGGAAAATGACAAGCGTTGGCAAGGATGTGAGAAAATGGAATCCTTTGGCATTGTTGGTAAGAATGTAAAATGGTACAGCCACTATGGAAAAGTTTGTTCTTCAAAATATTGAACATAGAATTATCAGAGAATCCAGTAATTCACTTCTGGATACATATCAAAAAGAATTGAAATTCTTTTCAGTTTTGCTGAGGCTCAAAGACTTATACACCAATGTCCAAAGCAGCATTATTCACAATAGCTAAAAAGTAGAAATAACACAAATGTCCATTAACTGATGGCAGGAAAAACAAAACATGGTCTATACATACTGTGGAGTATTACTCAACCAGAAAAAGGTATAAAATGTTGATACATGCTAATGCATGGATAAATCCCGAAAACATGCTAGGTAAAACACACCAGACAGAAATGGACATATACTGTATTTTACCTATACGAAGCAACTAGAATAGTCAAATTCATAGAGACAGGAGAATGATAGTACCAGGGCTGGGGTGAGGGTGGGTTGATGAGGAATTACTGTTTAATGGGTACTCAGTTTTTGTTTGGGATGATGAAAACTGAATGAGGTAATAGTTGTACAACATTGTGAATGTACTTAATGCCACTGAATTGCACATTTAAAAATTGTTAAAATGTTAAGTTTGGTGTTAAATACATTTTATCATAATAGTGATGAACAAAAGAATACTTGAGGGGATTGGGTTCCCACAGGGTAAACGGCAGCTACCCAAATTAGCATTTCCACATCCACCAAAACAACCATACAGATCAACAGGGAGGACAAACTAGGTTGCCCCTGGCATACACTTGCAACATTATTAAGAGTCAGAGAATTTCATAAATTTCAATTTAAAATGACTGCAGAAATAAAGGCCCAAGACCAGATGATTGGTTCCAGTTTCCACCGTCCATACCAGAGCGGATCGTCAGTAACGGATGAACAGAAGAGAGTACAATGAGGTTTTGCTGGTGACGGATCAGTAAATGTCAACCAGAGCTCGTTCCCAGAAAGAGAGTATCCCTCCCTCAGTAAAAATATTGACACCATGTCTGAAACTGGGGAGTCAAAGGAAGGGGCAGTCTTGAGAAAACATTATTTCTAAAAGAATATCTTGGAAGTGTGGAGGTAACGGAAGAGAAGAAAACAGCTAAAGATAAACATCCTCCTCAGACAAGATGATATAAACAAGTCAGGAGACAGATGACAAAGGCAGCCTTTATTAAAGACACTGTACTCCACTATAGCAATGAAAGAGGAAGCTCTTGAACTAAGAAAACTGTTAAGACATGCAAATTCTTCCATTCTTCCATTCTTCCACTGGTCCAGGCAAATCCAACACAAATACTCATTAACAGAAAATGAAAAACAAACAATAAAACAAGCATTCATGTGAAGTCATTCATAAAACAATTATACATAAAACCTTTCAATAGATGAAACCCAAAAAAGAAAGGTTATAGGCAGAGGCAAATGGTAACAAAACTAAAAGACAGATTAAAATATAAAAAAAAATGCAAGTACTGATATGCTAAACAGTCACTTACGATAAATACAAAGCTCAGAATAAAGATGGAGGACAAAGGTCAGACAAGAACTACTGAACTTAAATAAGCTAAAGAAAATATTTCAGAAATAAAAATTAAATTTTGTTTGCAAAGGGAAATACGAATAACTGAACACACAATAAGAAACATAAAAGAGGACGGGCATGGTGGCTCATGCCTGTAATCCCAGCCCTTTAGGAAGCTGAGGCAGGTGGATCACCTGAGGTCAGTAGTTCGAGACCAGCCTCATGTTGTAGAGTTCCCTTGCCATGTTGACCAGGCTGGTCTTGAACTCCTAACCTCAAGTGGTCTGCCCTTCTCAGCCTCCCAAAGTGCTGGAATAACAGGCATGAGCCACCACGTGTAAGTAAACATCCTCCTGAGACAAGACAGTATAAACAAGTTAAGAGACAGACAACAAAGGGACCCTTTATTAAGGATAGTGTACTTCACTATAGCAACTAAAGAGGAAGCTCTTAAACTAAGAATACTATTAAGACATGCAAACTCTTCCATTCTTCTACATAGAATTGTAGTCTGTGAGTTTTGAGCATGGTAAAGACAGCATTGGTGGATAAGGCCTTAATTTTTTAATTTTTTCATAGAGTTAAGGTCGTTTGCACTTTTTCTGTCAACTGTCTTTTGCCTTTTTTTTCTTAAAAAAAAGGTAGTTAATATTTTTCTAAAGAGCTTTTTATATATTAGGGAGATAACCCTTTGTGATATAATGTCCAAAGGAACAAAGATTTCTTGGACAAATGGTTGATTCCAAAACCGAAGGGAGAGTATAACATGAGCCTGAGATATCAGAAAACAGATGTGCATATCATATTCTCCCAGTTTGTCATTTGCTTCTTATGTTTTTTTGCCATGTAGAAGAGTTTGACATTTAGGAGGCAGAATTTTATTAGCCTTATATTACTTCTTGTTTTGAATCATAATTAGACTTCCCTAAAACTAGGTTATAAAGGATTCATCATGTTCTCCTAACAATTAAAGGGTTCAATTTTTTTTACATTTGATTGAGCCATTTGGAATTGGTTCTGATATATAGAAAGAAGTATGGATCCAGATTTATCTGTTTCCCAAATGGCTGTCTGGTTGTTTGAATCATTTATTAGTAAGTTCATCTCGTCAGTGATTGGAAATGTCACTTTTATGTAGTTCTTGATTCTCTTCTGTAGCATGCGTGTCTGTACTGATGTACCAAACCCATCCGGTTGTATTTATCTAGGACATGTGGTAGAGATAGCTCTGCCTCATCGCTCTGCTTTCTCAGGGTTTCCTTTGCTATTCTTTTTATTTTGAAACAATCTCAGCCACACTGAAAAACTGGCAAGTACAGTAGAAGGGACATTTTTTCCTGATGAGAATAAGATGCTATGATATGATGCCCCATGTTCCTTAAATATTTAAAGTGGATGTTCTGTAAGAACAAAGGCATTTTCATATGACTGTGCTCACAATTCTTTCCTAGGTTTTCTTGAAAATGTTGTTCCATCATTTTCTTGTTTTGTATATTGTCAAGAAGTCTGAAGCCAACCTGATTTCTTTCCCTTGTAAGTGACTTAGTTTTTTGCCTTAAAGTCTAGCCTCATCTCTACAAAAAATACAAAAATTGTTGGGCATGGTGGCATGTCCCTGTGTTCCCAACTACTTGGGAGGCTGAGGCATGGATCGCTTGAACCCTGGAGGTGGAGATTGCAGTAAGCTGAGATCATGTCACTGCACTCCAGTCTGGGCGACACAGCAACACTGTCTCTAAATAAATAAATATATAAGAATTCCCTACTTTGGGAGGCCAAGGCAGGCAAATCACTTGAGGTCAGGAGTTCAAAACCAGCCTAGCCAACATGATGAAATCCCATGTCTACCAAAAATACAAAAAATTAGCCAGGCGTGGTGGTGGGTGCCTGTAATCCCAGCTGCATGAGAGGCTGAGGCAGGAGAATCGCTTGAACCAGGGAGGTGGAGGTTGCAGTGAGCTGAGATAGCACCACTGCACTCCAGCCTGGGTGACAGAGCAAGACTCTGTCTCAAAAAAAAAAAAAAAAAAAGAATTCCCTTCTTCTTTATTTACTCAGGATTCCCGGAGCTACTTCTAACCTAGCTTACCATTCAAAACACCCTCAACAAAAATATCCTCTTCTCAGCCATTTTCTTCCTCATATTTACATCCAGATCTTCCTCATATTTACATCCAGATCTGTCTTTGGAGAGACATTTCACCTTGAATATTTGTAGTCACTGGACCTAGCACTTCTTTTAAAAATGCCAGCAAGGCTGGGCACGGTGGCTCATGCCTGTAATCCCAGCCACTTTGGGAGGCTGAGGCAGGCGGATCATGAGGTCAGGAGATCGAGACCATCCTGGCCAACATGGTGAAACTCCATCTCTACTAAAATACAAAAAAGTAGCTGGGCGTGGCAGTGTGAGCCTGTAGTCCCGGCTACTCAGGAGGCTGAGGCAGGGGAATCGCTTGAAACTCGGGAGGCAGAGGTTGCAGTGAGCCAAGATCGCACCACTGCACTCTAGCCTGGCGACAGAGCAAGACTGTCCAAAAAAAAAAAAAAAAAAAAAAAAGCCAGCAAATAAGTGTAAAAATTAAGACAAAATTAGAAAATCAGCATTTTGTAATACCAATGAAATAATTGATTTGGGCAAGTATAATGGATAGGTTGTTAGAGAATGGGATATTCAATTTGATGCCAAAATATTGCCCCATAGAGCATTTACTGAGTTCAAAGGGAAAAAAATGTATCTTTACAATGAAAAGATAACCAAGTGATTACATTTAGCATCACTAACAGTAGAACCACCTGACATTATATCCTCCTGCAGTAATTCAATATAAAGTACACAAACATCTTTCCTAAAACACTAACTCTGAATTTCATCTAGTACCTAGATGACAGCAGGTACAGCAGACAGAGGAACAAGTTAAACTACACCTCGAAGAAACAATCAAACAAAAGCAGAAAGTGGGAAAACTACAACTGGTATAGTGCTAAAAGTCAATGCAGAGGGGAAGAGGTGAGGGGATTGACTGTTCCACAAGAGACTGATGAGGTATAACCAAATGCAAAGCGCAAACCTCAGCTGGATACTGATGCAAAATGGCAGGACAAAAGTCATTTGGGAACCAATGGAAAACCGAACTTTGTACAAATGGTTTCATCCCTCAGGAGGGGCTCGGTTATGTCACGGTAACGAAGAACCCAAAATCTCAGTGGCTTAAAGCAAAGGTTTCTCACTCTACTTGCATCACAATGTTTCAGAAGTGTGATGCTCCCTAGCCCATTGCTCTTTTTACAAGAGTAATTCTGAGGCTGGGCGCAGTGGCTCATGCCTGTAATCCCAGCACTTTGGGAGGCTGAGGCGGGTGGATTACCTGAGGTCAGGAGTTCCAGACCAGCCTGTCCAACATGGAGAAACCCCATTTCTACTAAAAATACAAAATTAGCTGGGCGTGGTGGCCCATGCCTGTAATCCCAGCTACTTAGGAGGCTGAGGCAGGAGAATGCCTCTCCCCAGAGGCAGAGGTTGTGGTGAGCTGAGATCCTGCCATTGCACTCCAGCCTGGGAAACAACAGGGAAACTCCGTCTCAAAAAAAAAAAAAAAAAGAGTAATTCTGCAGCCCTTTAAGAACTAAAGAGGTGTTTACAGACCGTGACAGGTGGTTTACAGCAGTGTTTCTCAAAGTGTGATTCGCCAACCATTTGCATCACAATCTCCAAAATATTGCTAAATGCAAACAATTTATTGGTATGCAAATGATTTTAACTCCAGCGTCCCAACCCCTATCTCCTCAATCAGAAACTGAACACCAGGGCTATAGAGTCTACTACTAGCTTCTCAAAGTTCCTTTCAGTTATGCAGGCCACTATTTTACAAAAGTTGCCATTTAAATGGATATTTTACTTTCCTAGAAATAACTAGAGTAGCGCAAATACTGTTGCTTAAAATGTCAGGGTTTCATGTTTGTATTTTCTTATATCAAGTACAATGGCATATATACTCTTTTTTGAGATAATTATTCTAGATTCCCGGCTTCCTTCTAGATTGAAGTTCCTTAAACAGGCTCCAAATTTTCTTTAATTAATCAAGGTGTGTTAATGTCACCTGGAATTCTACATGGAAAAGGCAACAAAATAACTGAAATGACTGAAGATCAATCAATGTCACTAATAAAAGTCCAACTGCTCTATTAGGTTGGTGCAAAAGTAATTGCTGTTTTTGACATCACTTTCAACGGCAACAGCCGCAATTACTTTTGCACCAACTATACAGTTTTGTACATGATCAGCATTTAATCCAACTTAGCATGTCAACTGGAAATTTATCAGTATTTTCAAGCTGACCTTCTGCAAAAATTTTTTCAAAACAGGCTTGACACCATCTCCCTGCTCTGCTACTCGACTAAATAAATCGAATTTATTTGGAAAAAAAAAAGAGTTCCCTTCATCTTTATTTACTCAAGATTACCTGAGCTACTGCTAGCCTAGCCGACCTTTTCAAAACACCCTCAATAAAATTATCCTCTTTTCAGCCAGTCATTTGCTTCCTCATAGTTACATCCAGATCTGCCTTTGGAGAGACATTTCACCTTGTACTCACTGGACCCTGCCTTCCAACAAGTCGGTGAGGTCACGACAAAATACTGATTGTAACATGAGCAAGTGACAGGAACAAAAGGAAAACTTAATGACATTATTACCTACATCTGATGAGCCTTGTATGAAACAGGTATTATTTATCAACAAATTTTTGGAAAATAAACTCCTCAAACCTTATGCTGTTATGTTAATGTAATGGGCAAGTCTACTTGCCTAGGTGAGAAGAAAAAAAACAACAACTACAACTTGATTCCATTTGTTTTATCCAGAAGAAAAACATTCAAAGTAAAATGTGAACATTTAGTTACCTTTAAATAATATATGAAATAATTCACATGCTATACATTTCCAAATGCACTGAACATAAATCCAACTTTATAAGACATATACACAATCTGCTTTTGCCAATACATACCCTGTAGGTCACTTACGATGTAACTGATTTCTCAGTCCATCTGTGAGCATATTAAACACACAAATATATGTCTAAAGTTGAAGATTAAGATAATAAACCAAGAGTTGAATACAAGAAGTCAGCCACAGAAGATTCTAAAACCACAATCAGTGACTGGAACACCAAGGCACAAAAACTTCCCTTTGTAGTCACAGAGATTAAGTTTCCATTCCCAGTGCTTAAATATGGAAGTAGGATTGGTTAATCACATACTGTATTTTATAGTGTATTTCTCTTACTGTTTAAAAAGGAATACTTTAATTACATAATGTATTACAGAAAAGCACTGGAATAATAAACATGATTAGATAAGTTCTTATACAATAAAGCTTTTTTTTTGTCTGAAAAAGATGTTTATGTTCAAAACTAATATAATAGAGGTGTAACAGAAAGCAGCATAAGGGACCCTTTGCAAATTTCCTAATACTTGAATTGTACCTCATGCCACCATGTTATTTAAATTTTTAATTTTAAAGCCAGTTGGGTGATACTGCTAATTCCAAGTGATAGTTTTGGGGTTTTTATATTTTGTTTTGCTTAGCTTTTTGGTAATTTAAGATATGTACTAGTATGTAAAATAAACAGTAAATATAACATGGCAAAATGAAATCCTTCCCAGAGTTTAAGTTGCTTTTGTTAAACAATAACTTTGTACTAGAATCTCTTTAATTTTCTTTCTCTTCTGTATTTAACAAGAAGAAAAATAATGTTCCATATAGAAATCACTTCAAAATTCATGCAACCATGCAAAATCTAAACTATCTGTACTTCCCTTTTTTATTTACCCAAAAGTTTTTGGGTAAACTGTAAGTTAGATACTCCAGGAACAGCAACTCATCGAGCAATAAGGCAGTTTAAAAATATACATATACATGTACTATCACTGTTTCTAAGAACAGTGTTAGAGCTTCAGCTCTTTAAACTTACATAGTTATGAAAGAAATAAAGCCAACCACAAAATAAGAATCAATGGAATGCAGTAATCCATATATAAAAGACAGGCAAATGTGCTTATACATATTCAAGAAATCAATCATCTAAGCTGTAAATAACAAATCATCAAATATAGCACTAAACAAATTACGATCAAAATAAAGCTTCAGTTTCATTTATTTTGAATACAAAAGTGGGGCAGGCTAAATGTGAAATGTACTTCTACAACTGTTTATATAGAAGTATTGTAGCATGCAATCCCAGCAGTAATGGGAGTGCAATTCTTTATAAACAAAACAAGGCTGACCAAAAGAAAAACAAAACAAAAAATCTTGTTGTAGGCTATAAAACTTAAGGGTAAAGAATCCACTGGGAATTTAAGGCTTTCTTAGAAATATTTTTCATGGCACTTCAACATTAAATATCACTAAAAGGCAAACTATGTAAATACTCATAGTTACAAAGCTACATAATTGAAAGTACATGCCATATAAATTATTAAGAAATTATGTTGTCAAGTTTTGTTTTCTTGAAGTTAAATTATACTTAAGGAAAGCTATTTATGTTTGGCTGAATGAACATAAATCATACAGGAATGTCAATTCACTAGTGTACAGTGCAAATTATGTTTTGAGTAAATACATCAAATACCACTCATTTCTTACAGAACTGAATGTCATTCCTTGCTGTAAGTGCAATTAAAATGCCTTATTTCTCTCACAAGGACAGTTATTACCCTTCCTTCAACTATTAGCCTACTGTTAAACCCTAAAATATTTATTAGACAAATTCCTTTTGGTAATGCTTACAGACCATCCTCACAATAATCCTTTTCTTGCACTACAATCATTGCAGAAAAAACTCTGAGTCTAACAAGTCATTCTTGCCACACCATACTCTAAGCTGACCACAGCAGGTTCTGATTTAGAAAACTCTTCCGCATATTCACTGTAACGATTATCTGCCGGGCTGCTGCCCTCTATAGTTCGAAGAGAATCATTCACGGGTAGCAGGGTCTGCTCTTTGAAACACAGGGAAGTTTTGAGAGTGGGTGATTCAGGATGAACTGAATGTAACAATTCCTTGGTGAGGATGTCATCTGTTTGCTTACTTTTGCGTTGTTTAATTTTCTAGAACAAAAATTTGAAAAAAAAATTTACTAATTGCATATACCACAATATGTTACATGAAAAAAGAAAACACGCTTTTGCAAAATATGTTCTCTGTATGTATAATGCAAAACTAAATCTCAAAAAATTAAAAACACCTAATGCATATGACATGCTTAAAAATTCTAATTGTGTACAATTTTTTTGCTGTGGAAAATGGTTAGTTTTTATATTTATTAAACAAACACTCCAGCCGGACTTGACTGCAGACGATCACTAGGCTTCCACACTTGAAACCGACATCTATTACCTAGAAAGCATAATGTATATGAAATATTCACACTGAAAACACAACATACAATTACTTATGAAGCTAAAGGGCTCACTGACTGTAAAGAGCTTTTCTTATATGGTTTTCCTATAGTGGTTTGTTAGGTAAAAATAACAGACTTTGGAACACAACGGAACTTTACTTTTTTAACAGAAGATTTTACAGTGTCCTGCGGCAGAGTATCATGCTTTCCAAGTTCTTAGACTGTCCACATAACCTTCCTGTACTACCAATTATCTTGGACTTGGCACTCTTGACCATATCCTTCTACAATTTACTTAAGCAGTCATTACTTCCTTATCTAAAAGATGACTAAGGGATACTCCTGCCTGAGAGGTAGATAAGACAGTTTTACTGTTATGACTGTCTAGGATTTTAAAAATACATATGTACTTACTGATCCTTTTTGCTTATATATGATGGCAGAAAAAAGATTATAGGAAAGTCTTAGGGTAGAGAGGAATTTGTTAAACAAGACACACACGAAAAGCATAAAACAAAGATCAATCAATTTGACATGAAAATTCAAAACATCTATATATAGCATATCATAAATAAAGTAGAAAAGACAAGAATAGACTGGACAAAGCCATTTATAATATATATAACTAACAAAAAATTCGTGCCTGGCACATAAACAACTCTTACAAATCACTAAGAAAAAGGCAAATATGCCAACAGAAAAATGAGCAAAGGTTTGAATAGGTCATTCACAGAAAAGGAAAACCAAATGACCAACAAATATGAAAAGTCATTTAACTTCATTTGGAATCACGGAAATCCAAAACTGAAAACAATTTAAATATTCATCCACAGCTAAATGGATAGACTGTGATATATTCATACAATAGAAAGTTATACAGTAGTTACTAATAAAACAGATGATTTAAAGCTACATGTATCAACCTGGATAAATGTCAAAACAACGTTGAGCAAAGTGAAGCACATAAACAGTATGGTAATTTTTTTTTGGTTTAAAACATCAGTGTTTTAAGCAGAGTGAAGGGTATATGTGCATATACATTGTTTCCCTTGATACCTCATATAAACATTTATAAATAGTCTTTGTTATATTTGCAGTACACAATAAAAATATTTTAAGTCAAGAGAAACAGTATTATAAATTGTGGATACAAACATATGTAATAAAAGTATAACAACATGCCCAAGAAGGACTCAGACCAAATTCAGCACAGTGAAATCTGCCCACCTCAAAATACATGGGTGAAGACTGGGTAAGTATAGAGGGTCTTCAAATAGATCTATGTTTTATTTCTTAAAACAAGAACAAGAAAGATCTGAGCACATATAGTAAATGTTAAAATCCCACAAAAGCTAGCTGGCAGGTACACAGATATTTATTGTTTATCTCTACATTATGCTATATACTTCCAGTATTTTAATGTATTTTAAAATATAAAGAAAATGATTCAAACTAGCATATTCAATCAAAGTACGGTTTACCTAAATTTTGAAGCAACTCGATTTACTTCAGAAGTTTTTTTATGTGCTGATTTACACCAACAATACAAGTACTGGTTTAATCATAAACTAATTTCACATTCCAAATATATTAATTAGATACTTCAGAATACTTACAGATTCTAGGTCTTTAATATCTTTCTCTAATTGTTTATTTTGCTCATTCATATTCATAATTATATTAAATACAGACTGCCTAGGATGCAGTGTTCGATCAAATTGGTGGTACATGTTCCTCCAAAACCTTTATGACAAAAAGAAAAAGTTTCAATAAATTGTGTTTAAGAAAAATCAAATATAAATACTTCAATGATGTCAACTTACTTAAAATTGAAAGATACTGTATTTGGCTCCAAAACTATAAATCTATGAGATTTGGAACTGTAGAGAGGATTTAAGTACTTCTTTTGGTCTTCCAAAAGAAATGGCCACAGGGAATAAGTCTTCTCCTTCAACCTTAATGTAACGAGAAAAACAGAGCGATCTTTCCTATAGATGCAAAGTAGTAATGATAATATTCATTTTTATAAATCAGGCAATGGCTTCAAAGCAGATTTAAATTTTAGTTTTTTCTTCTATTCACAGTCTAACCTTGTCTCAAAATTCTGTATTCTCTCTATTCTTTTTTCATTCATAATTAGGTAATAAAGCCATGTTTCTTGAACACAACACGGTATACCATTTTCTCTCAAAACCATATATTTTAAGGGATTCCTCCCAACTCACACAATTTCAAAAACTTGGTCTCTGTTTCACCACAAACATACACATAGAAAAAGACACTAATGTATCTTTCTGCCTGGCCTTCTTCTCTTAACCCCATATCTGAGCGGTAGTGGCAAGTATCACAGGGCAGGAACACAAATAAGTGTGAGTGGGAACAAAAAGGGAAATGGGCAAAATCAGGTTGTTATGCAAGAATTTAAAAAGTCAATTATTTTGCAAATCTAAGTGTAGGTGGGCAAAGGTAAGAATGATTTAGACTGGACATTTACCACATACACATAATGTAGGTATCCAGGGGGAAAGTGGAAAATCTTCTCGTTTTTCCATAACTCCTAAGATGACCCACAGGTGTGTTTTAGAGAAAAACTGCTAGGAAATATCTATTTTTATTTCCATCTTTCCATTTTTGAGAAAGTTTGGCACTAATTAAGAATAGTTTTTCCTAAAATAGCTCTGTACTCCAGGAAGAGTCACCTCTCTGCTCCAAATTATAATAAGCTATTTTGAATTACTGTAGCACAGAGCTAAAGTCTCAATGTTCTTTGATTTGTTCATCTCTACCATACTCTATTCACTTTTTATTCCCTTTACACATCTTTAGAATTTTCCACATGCTCTCAGTTCTGCCGTTAACTCTGTTGGGAGTGTGAACATGTGACTATCTTCAAATACTGCCAGATTTCGATTCCCTAATGCTTAGCTTCCCTTGGATGTTCAAAAGTGTGTTAAGTGCTCTTTATTGCCTACTGTAAGAAATCTAAACTCAGAAGCCCAACCTAAAAATATATACATAGGACTTCTAAGACCTACTCCAGAGATCTCCCTTATATCAAAGTTTAGGCAAAAACCCCCATCCCCAAACACTGGTCAGGAAATAACATGAACCAGGGTCAAGTAGTGTCTCATAGCTTTCCTAAGACCCTGCCCAAGGACAGACATGCTGCAGCCAATATAGGTAGATTTATTTTCCCCCAAAGAACTGTCTATTTAGAAATGTGAGAACTGTAAGACTCCATCTTACCTTAAAGCAAACCAACAGTTTAAAATACTTCATACTTTAAAACTAGCAACCAATACATTCTGGGAAATTAAACGGTGTAAAGATTTCTCTGTTCTAAAATATATACATGCAGATTAAAAGAAGCCTGAGGGGACTTTCCAGGGTGTTGAGAACAGTTCATATTCTGGATGTTCGTTACATAGGTGTATGAGTTTGGTAAGACTTACTGAGCTTCACACTTACGCTGTATGTACTTTTCTGTAAGTATGCTACACTTCAAAACACATTTTATAATGTGCTTTTACTATTACCTGAAAGGTTGGGGAATATTAGAAGGGTACTCAGCTTCAGGAGCTTCAGAAATACAAACAATAAACTCTTTACAATAAAGTTTCAAATTGTCAAGATATTTTATTAAGTTTCATCCATGATTTTGGTTAGAACTCGGCCAACTAGAGGGGGAAAGGAGACCCTTTTAATTGAATCATCTTACTTTGAGCTCTTCTCTTTCCTTCTGACAATTTCCAAGGAAGTTTCCAAATTGGCATGAATGAATATGTTCATGGATCTGAAGAAGAAATGCTTCATTGAATTCAAAGGCTTGTGGAAACTGTTCGGTCAAATGCCACACACATTCCAAGAACTGAGTAAACACTGGTGAGACTTCCTTTGGGTCACCATCCAAATGGCCACACCTAACCCCACAGAAAGTACAAGCTTTTACAAACACCTCTGAAAGAAGTCCATTGTTCAGGTATTGTTAAACATACAAAAATATTCCTACAGCATTGTTACATTAGCACAAAAACCCAAAATTTTTATTGAAATCATTTATGAGCTTTTAAACCACACCTTTAAAGGATCTGTTACCACCTCTAAATATAGCGCAGCCAAAAACGAAAGTAAATAAATAGCCATGAAAATTAACAAGAGTACTAGAATTGAAAGAAATTACAGAAAAAAAATAAAATGTCTTCATGTAAAATACAGTACAAAACCATGACACTCTCACCTCCCATTACATATGTGAGTTCATAAAGAACAGAAACATTCTGGCATTCTAAACTTAGTTTACTAATTTTATAAAATATATGACTGTATAACTGTGACTCACCTCTCTGAAAATTTATGTCCAAAAGAGATCCAGTCCTTTTCTATTAAAACCTTAATGAGAAAAAGTAAAATTCACTTTCTGACTACTTTCAATTATTGTTTAGGCTAGATTAAGTCTTATTAGTTTAAAAACAGTATTTACTGTACACTTTTAACTTATAAACAAAACAGCACAAAAACCCACAGGCAAAAATTGCCAAAACATTGATTCGAGGTAAGGTTAAAGAAGAGTAAAATGCATAAAAAAGAAACAGTTGTGTGACTTAGATTATTTCTGTTGGATTTACTACATTTTAAGTGAAAAGTACATGTTATAAAGCAGTATTACATTTAAGTTTTTGTATGTATGAAGATGATACAGGAAAAAGGCTAGGAAAATATAAACCAAAACTGCTAACAAAAGTTAACTCTGGGTGGTAGACTGAGGTGGGTATTTTAAACCTTTTGGCTTACTTGTACGTTATTTATATACTACATTTTTGAAGGAAAAAAAAACTAATGATAAAAAGACCAATGATTTTAATCAAATCATTTTACTTGAGTTCATGTTCAAATCCAAGTGTTAACATCTATCTTCTTGAATGGATTGACTTTATCTTTTCCATACTTTAAAGATAAAGTCAATCCATTCAAGAGGATAGATGTTAACACTGTAAAAACAGATTTCTAACTTTTTCAGTCTAATCTAAACACATATTCGTAGTATTTAGTATACTTTATCACTTCATTATGTAGTCACCAAGCACATTATTTTCACAGTGTCAAAACTGCCAGTTTAACTTCCCTGATTTCTAACTACTCTGCTTTTGCCAGTAGGCCATATACTGATATGGCTGGGGATGCAGTCACTGGAGCCCAGGTATCTCCAGTCCTGGCTTCACCACTTTGTGGGACCTTGGGCAAGTGATCTTCTGGCTGGAGCCACAGGTTTTATTCTGGTCTTCTGCCATTCTTCTACACAACCACGTTTAAAGGATAACTCAATATTTTTCTAACTAAATGTATTCCTCGGCTCATCTCAGTGAAGAGCCAGAGAGCAGCACGATCCATCCTGGCACCTAATATAGAAGCTTGGAAATCATCCTAGAGGAAGACTCCTCTCTTCTATCCTATATCCAATCCACGACCAATTCTTTTTTTGTTTGTTTTTCTTTTTGTTTTTTTTTTGAGACACAGTCTCACTCTGTCACCAGGCTGGAGTGCAGTGGCGCAATCTCAGCTCAATGCAACCTCCACCTCCTGGGCAATTCTCCTATCTCAGCCTCCTGAGTAGCTGGGATTACAGGCATGTGCCACCATGCCCAGCTAATTTTTGTATTTTTTAGTAGAGATAGGGTTTCACCATGTTGGCCAGGATGGTCTCGAACTCTTGACCTTGTGATCCACCCGCCTCAGCCTCCCAAAGTGCTGGGATTACAGGTGTGAGCCACCATGCCCTGCCCATGACCAATTCTTACTGATTCTATTATCTAAACATCCCTGGAACCCATCACCTCCCCCTTTACTTGTGTATTACTGCTTTAGTTCAGTAAAACTAAAAACTCTTTTGTCTGGTAAATTATCAGCGTAACAGTAACAGTAACAATAACAGTAACAGTGTCTATATTGGCCTCCTAGCCTCCATTCCCACTCCCTTTGCCCTTCAAGACACGAAGCCATTTTTTTAAAAAAGCACATCCAATAAAGTTACTGTGTGCTTGTTTCAAGCTCTTTAATAGCGTCCATTATCCAAAGAGGGGACAGTCCCATTCCAGCCTTCTCTTCCTCAGGCCCTGACCCCCACTCTATTCCTCTGCATCCACTCTAATACTCACTCTGAACTCCATGCATCACACATTACCTGCAGTCACCCAAAGAGGTTATGCTTTAGTTCACACTGTTCCTATTGCCCAGGAAGCTCTCACATCATCCCTGATCATTTACTACAATTTCATTCGGATGTCTAACAAATAATTAAAGCCAAACATGGCAACGAAAATATTCCTTATCTTACATTCTCAAGGTAAGCTGAGCATTATTTTCTTACTAGCAGCACTCCCGCTTGGCCTGTCCCAGAGTCAGTATGTTAGCAGTATGAAATAGTGGTGCTGAAAAAGGACTGGTGATTTTCATTCTTCCCTTTCTTTAAGATGGTACTGTATTTAATAATTCTAAACTAATGAAAATTTTCTAACATCTCTTCATTTAATTTACAAGTTAAGATGTAAATTTTGAAAACATATGTTAATCTGATCACATGTTTAAAAGCAAGCAAATAAAAATCTGATCATACCTTTAAAAGCAAAGAAACAAAAAACAGGAGCTAGGGCTTTATCTTCACAAAGAAGAAAATCTACTGAACTAGAAATTTAATCCTCAGACATAAAACATACCTAACATGTTATTACACTTACAAATGCAGGTGTTTTAAACAGAAGGTTTCCTTCAGAATTTAATTTTAAGTACTCTTATTTGTGCCTTGTTTTATTACATTATTTACATTTGTTAGATTAAAAATCTAAATACTGAAAATACTGAATATTTCCATTGGAACATTTAGGAAGAAAAATTCTTTAAATCTAAAGTTTATTGTCAGCGTTAGCACAAATGGAAATGAGTCTAACTCAAGGTTTCTCAACCTCAACAGTGCTGACATTATGGGCCAGATAATTCTTTGCTGTGGGGCTGGCCCCTCAGCAAAAATTTTGTGCATTATAAAATGTTTAGGTTAGCAATATCCTGGACACTACCATGGATGTCAGTCTCTTCATTTCCTTTAGTGCAAAACTGTCTCCAAATCTCCTCCAGAGGGACATGAAATCACTCCTACTTAAGAACCATCAGTCTAACCAAATAAATCCTTACCATGAATCCTTTGATTGTCCTGTAGTAGGAATCCAATAAAAGAGAACCCAGGGAACAAACCTGGGAAGTCCTATCCCAACCATCAGAACAATGTACCAGCACACTTGCATTTTCAAACATTATTGCCTGAAAAGAAAGATCACATACTTAGATTCTAGCATACTTTTAGGTAAACCAGTAAGTTCTACTTGAAAACCACACTAGCAGGTACTGTGTTACAAAGAAGTGCTATGCCTGCAATGATAATATCACAGCATAATTTCCAAAATACACAACAAAATATAATAACAACAAGAACACAAGCAAACAAATAAAAAACAAAGGCAAAAATGTTGCTTCAAAGTATTTGGGAGCATTTTTTTAAGTCTCCACATTAAGTGTCACATGGTATTTTTAAGGCTCAAAATAAAGTGAAGCTTATTAAAGAGGTAAAAAATAGTAAAAGTTATCTGATGAATAGATACCAGTCCCCCAACAGAACAAATCTACTCCTTCCCACCATTACAAACCCCAAGACCAAATATGAAAGATAAAGTGTTACTTTGGCCAAGAAGATTGCAGCATCCATAACAGCTTTGATATGGCGAAGCCATCCTGAGCTCTCCAAACCGGAGTAGAAATCATTGACAGAAAGCCCTTTAGTGCCATTGACTAAAAGAGCGATAAAAATATTTCAATTAGAATATGGCTAAAGTCTCTGTTTTTTTTTCAAGATCTCTCTAGATAAGCAAATTAAGAAGAAGAAGACAAAATAATTAGGCAAGACTCTTTATAAATGAAAAGATGCTATTAAAAGCTCAATAATTGATTTTTGGATATATTTTTCTATTATTCCTGTGCTTACAAAAATGCTCCAATCTCTTTAAAAACATTGTAGCACAAGCATATAATTAAAAATAATCTTATATTTTAATTTTTTAAATTCCATACTATGACTGGAATATTTAAATGAACATTACCATAAATTAATATTTACTGACTACTCAAGAATATCTATCTAATAACAATTTTTTGCAAAACTATTAAATTGTACTGTCTAATACAGTAGCCATAACAAAATCTGGCTACTAAACATTTGAAATATGACTTGTCCAAACTCAGATGCAGTATAAGTGTAAAATACACACTTGACTTCTAAGACTTGATGAAAAGAAAAATTATCTCATTACTAATTTTTTTTATATTGACTACATTTTAAAATAATGTTTTTAATATATTAAGGATATTATTAAAATTAATTTCACCTGTTTCTTTTTACATTTTTAAATGTGTCCACTGGAAAATTCTAAATTACATGTCACTAGCATTAGATTTCTTTTGGACAAAGGTGCCTAAAAAAGTAAGCAATAATATACCTTCCAATAATTTCTGAAGGCTGGACCTCATGACATGAATATTTTCAATTCCAACAAACTGAAATCTAATACTGGAATAGTTGTCTTCATTTTCATAACCTTTTCCAGCTGCTCTGTTGGCCATTGCATTCAGCTAAAATTAAAAGTTTTAGAAATTTAGAGACAAATTACTTTTCTCTCTTAATTTACCAAAATGTCATGAAAATACTAAATAAGCAGTATTTTAGCTAGCAGAGAGTTTAAAGAACTCATCAAAACTGAATAAGCTACCATCTTTTGATAAGTAAAAATGTCACGTTATTAAATAGTAATGAAGGATATAATAAAGTAATATGATTGTTAATGGAAAAGTGTAGACAAGAATTTCCCATAAGTTCATGAAGCCAATTCATTTATGTTTTTAGTCAGTTTTTCATATGTTTGTAGTATTTTTAAATTATAAAGAAATGTCTCCTATCTAATTTCTAAATGATTCAGTTGAGCAGAGCTGGCTGGGGGACTTCTCTACCTATGAGATTTATTTCAGAACAAGCCTAGAGCACTGATCATTCTGAAAGCCATAGGGACCTGAAAATCAGATCTGAAATATGCTTCAGATTACTTCAGGTCTTCTATATGAGAGATGACTGGAGGCCCATATACCATGTAATATGGCATGAAATCAGCTATCCTGATACATCTCCAAGAACTGGGCCAAAAATAAACTGGTCTCCAGGAAAAAAAAACAGATTGCTCACAGTCCCATGGTCTTCAGCTATTAGATCAAAATGTTGTCAGCGGTTCCCTTAGGATTTGGCATGATTAATTCTTCCAGGCTAGGATTTCATATAGAATGTTAATTTATTAAAAATTCTTATGAACGTGGATAAAACAGAGCCTAAATTAGAAGAAAAGGAGATCTTCTAGCAATCACGTTCAAAAGAAAATAATGTAAAAATGAAAAAAAAAAAGGAGCTCTTTATTTTGTAGATTGGACCTCAGTTTGGTAACAAGTAGTTAAATTGTATCCTACTGACTCACTAGTTATTCAGCACCTAAAGTAAAATCCACAGTTAGATGTTAAAAAATGCTTCCACATTATTACTACTTGATTTACCTTTAACTAGTAAAACAATCAGAGAATGATATATTTTCTGTGTAGAAGATAATTATACAAATGAGAGCTATGAGGTCCTGAAAAGCAAATCACTGTCAGACCTCATCTTCAAAAAGTCTCATATTACAATCACCTTTTATACTTAATATTACTGAAAAAGTGTTCTAGAATTTTTTTTATAAGAGACATCACCAACACTCTTAACTCCTAATAAAGTCTGTTATTTTTAATACAATAAAAGATTATCAACCAGGCGCAGTGGCTCATGCATGTAATCCCAGCACTTTGGGAGGCCGAGGCGGGCAGATCACAAGATCAGGAGATCAAGACCATCCTGGTTAACATGGTGAAACCCTGTCTCTACTGAAAATATAAAAAATTAGCTGGGCGTGGTGGCATGTGCCTGTAGTCCCAGCTACTCAGGAGGCTGAGGCAGGAGAATTGCTTGAAACCGGGAGGTGGAAGTTGCAGTGAGCCAAGATCACGCCACTGCACTCCAGCCTGGGCAACAGAGACTCCATCTCAAAATAAGATAAGATAAAATAAAACAAAACAAAATAAAATAAAAGATTGTCAAGTTATCAATTTCTATTTTTAAATAATTCTTAATTTTTTTTTTTTTTTGAGACAGAGTTTTGCTCTATCGCTCAGTCTGGTGTGCAATGGCACGATCTTGGCTCACTGCAACCTCCTCCTCCCGGGTTCAAGCAATTCCCCTGCCTCAGCCTCCCAAGTAGCTGGGATTAGAGGTGCCTGCCACCGCATCCAGCTAATTTTTTCTATTTTTTAGTAGAGACAGGGTTTCACCATGTTGGCCAGGCTAGTCTCCAACTCCTGACCTCAGGTGATCCACTCACCTCAGCCTTCCAAAGTGCTGAGATTACAAGTGTGAGCCACCATGCCCAGCCAAATAATTCTTAATTTACTCAAATTAATCTCTTCTTCTGTTTCCTAAATTATCTCTTGTGAAATTGCATAATGATGAGAATCACTTCTAAAGTAGTGACCATTCCTTTTACAAAGCTGCCTAAAAACCACTTGTGTTCTATATTGCTCACTTGCTTTTTCTCATTGCTTTCTCTTATTTTCTCATCATTCCGGATTTTTGAAGAAATCCTCACTATAATTCTGCCAATGTCCTTTTGTGTAGCCCACCAGCTCTGCATACGATGCTATAACAAAAATTAAAAGTAATGTTAACTGTTACCAGTGAGCATTTTAATTAGTTTCAGAATCCTATATGAATTGGTTGTTTAACTATGTTAATAAAAAGAAGGGACTCTGACATTTGTCCCAATGACAAAAATTTAGCCCCATAGCACAGATGCCTAAGATAACCCAAATTCCTGTTCACTATTTATAATTCTCTAGTTCTATGTTGCCTAAGTATCCGTTTTCCTTATTTTCTTGAATATTTCAAGCTAAAATCCATTATTTTAGCATAAAAATGTTTTGCCAATTGAAAATTCTGCAAAAAAGAATAATAAGAATTTTGGCCAGGCATGGTGGCTCACACTTATAATCCCAGCACTTTGGGAGGCCAACTGAAGTGGGCAGATCACTTGAGGCCTGGAGTTCAAGAACACCCTGGCCAACATGGTGAAACCCCATCTCTACTAAAAGCACAAAAAATTAGCCAGGAGTGGTAGTACGTGGCTGTAATACCAGCTACTCAGGAGGCTGAGGCAGGAGAATTGCTTGAACTGGGGAGGCAGAGGTTGCAGTAAGCCGAGATCATGCCACTGCACTCCAGGACTACAGAGAGCAACTTTGTCTTTAAAAAAAAAAAAAGAAGAATTTATTTTTCCCAACACACATTTTATTATTTCTTCACAATAACATAAGACTTATACACTATCAAGAGTTCTCAATATAAAATTCAGCTTTCCTGAATTTATATAAATATCATAAGACATAAGAAATCACCATGAGTTAGTCAGAAATTGGTCTTCCAAATTGGTATCCTTTAAATAAAGGATTGATTTCCTTAGTATCATTAGCCTTAGTTAATTTAAAACTATGATTCAGATATTGTAAATACAGGCAAGTTTACTAACTCTTACTAAGTAATAAAGACAATTAAACTAGCAGACTGTGCTGTATTCAAGATACATACTTTTGGCCTGGTATCCACGACATACATATAGCGATTGACTGGATTGGCTTTACTAATGGCTTGAAGCAAATGTTCATCCTCCATGCACCTGGCACTGAATCCGGAGAGTGGCTGACTACATCGACAAATGGCAGCCTATTTTTAAAAGGACAGAAAACAGATTATGCAAAGATCTCTAAAATATGTCTTTAAAAATGCTTAGAAGAAAAAAAAGCCAAAAGTGTTCAAATCAGATATGACAATTAAGAGGCATTAACATTAAGATCTTCTTTGAATTAAATATTATTTCAATGTATTGACATTCCCTAAGTTTCCCCAATATTCTTTTTTCATAAGAAAACTAAATACCTTCTTATCTAGTTTGATGAAGAAAACCTGGGTCCTAAGAAATAACACCCAGTCAATTCTCTGTTAAGTAACCTACTGCTAAGATAACTGCATTCTGTGCTCCATTTAGATTACAGGATACTTCCAACTGAAGTTCAAGGAAAAGATTAGTCAATAAAAATAGAACAAGAGTTTTTAAGTAGCAATATTGAAACTTTTACTTTCTAAAGGCTTTAAGATCTCTAATCAGAAATCAGCAATCTTAATATAAAATGAGAAAAATGAGCTTCAAATTTGGATTAAAATATAGTCAATTGAATAGAGCAAGAACATCTATAAGTAGTGAGTGTTCGGATTTAATATTTACTGTTTTTTGTTTGTTTGTTTTTGAGACAAGGTCTTGTTCTGCTGCCCAGACTGGAGTGCAGTGGTGCAATCACAGTTCACTGCAGCCTTGACCTCCTCGGCTCAAGCAATCCTTCCAACTCAGCCTCCAGAGTAACTGGGACTACAGGTACACAACACCATGCTTGAGTAATTTTTGTAGTTTTTGTAGAGATGGGGTTTTGCCATGTTGCCCAGGCTGGTTGTCAACTCCTGGGCTCAAGCAATCTGCCCACCTCAGCCTCCCACCATGATGGGATTACAGGCATAAACCATCATGTCCAGCCTACTGTTATTTAAAATCCTAAAGAAAATTTAAAAGATTTAAATCCATATACTTTTTTCCAATGGAAAACAAAAATATATACAAATTTTCACATCTGCATATTTTAAATTCACACACAAAACCATGAAAATTTGATAAAATAGTAGAAAATAAGCATTGCCTTATTAAATTCTTTTCATACCTACTTTCTGACTTAAGTTGTTCACTGAATAACTATTTTCAGTCCAATTTTCCAATAAACAATGTTCATACATATGGCTATATCAAGACAGGCCATAACCATTTAACCTCTCTATGATTTAGTTGTGAAAAGCAGATTAGAAACTTCTGTTTGAACCCGTACCCCTTTGCCTCTGCTCCTTCCCAAAATCCAAGTGAGGCTCTAATAAAGAAAGTTAAAATGTATAAAACCACAGGGACAAAGAGAATGGGAAAAAGGCAACAATAGAGATGTCAATAAAATTTGGGGAGGTGACAGCTGACTAGCAAGTGATAACCAATTTTACAGGACAAAGAAAGCCGCTAACTCCCTTAAGAACCAAGGTATTTTGTGCAGTAAAATTCCAAAAGGCACAAAACCTCTGAAGGCCTGAGCAGGAATATAACTGAAAAAAGGAGAACTGGTTGAATGCCTATAAAAGGACTAGCTAAGACTACCAGATTCTCCCTTACCTTGAAGACAAAGTTTATTCTATGATGAGGATGAAGAGACACAGTTGTGGGCAGGGGTGAAGCCCTATACTCACAAAACTAGGAGCATTAAGTAAAGACCACATAACAAAATGTGAGATCCTGCCATCACTCTTCTCACACTTGAATCATGGACAGACTTACTATACACATTGGGCCCAAATTAGAGGTTTCTTCTTTAAGGAAACCAACTTAATACAACAGAAAGAATCCCAAAGCCAGTAATGGTAGCTCACACCTGTAATTCCAACACTTTGGGAGGCCAAGGAGGGTAGATCACTTGAGGTCAGGAGTTTCAGACAACATGGCGAAACCCTATCTCTACTAAAAATACAAAAATTAGCCGGGCGTGGTGCCACACACCTTTGATCCCAGCTACTCAGAGGCTGAGGCAGGAGAATCTCTTGAACCTGGGAGGCGGAGGTTGCAGTGAGCTGAGATTGCGCCAATGAGCTCCAGCTTAGGCGACAAAGAGAGACTTTGTCTCAAAAAAAAAAAAAAGAAAGAAAGAATACCAAGATACAAACCACTTCTGTACACAAACTTCAAAACAGCTTAAGTATGAGAAGTAACCCAAGAAACAGGTATTTTAAAGACAGGAAAGACAAAAACACTAAATAAACAAAAAAAATGGAACTCTGAGCAAAAAGATAACTAATGTGGGAAGCATGAGAATTTTTTTTTTTAATTTTTAACGTCCTCAAAGAACTAAAACATCACATCCAAGAATAAAAAACAATCTTTAAAAATTTCAGAAAGTAGGAAAAGCTCTCAGATATTAAAAACACTACAGCAGAAAAGGTTCTAAGACACAGAATGGAGATAAGATTGAGGAAATCGTCCAGAAAATACAAAAATATGATACAGAGGAGAAAATTTTTTTAAAAAAAGTATAGGTTTATCCTACAAAGCCCAACTGTCAACTAATAAATAAAAAGTGCAAAGAAAATTAATAGAAGAGAGGAAATTACCAAAGAAATACAGGAGGAAATTACCAAAGAAATACAGAAGGAAATTCCCAAAACTAAGACCTGAGTTTCTGGATGAGATTTAAAAAGATATGCCAAGGCACATTACTGTGAAATTTCAGAACAGGCCAGGTGCAGTGGCTCATGCCTACAATCCCAGCACTTTGGGAGGCTGAAGCAAGTGGATCACGAGCTCAGGAGTTCAGGATCAGCCTGGGCCAACATGGTGAAATCCCATCTCTACTAAAAATACAAAAATTAGTTGGGCGTGGTGGTGGGCTCCTGTAGTCCCAGCTACACAGGAGGCTGAGGCAGGAGAATTGCTGAACCCAGAAGGCAGAGGATATAGTGAGCCGAGATTGCACCATTGCACTCCAGCCTGGGAAACAAGAGAAACTCCATCTCAAAAAAAAAAAAAAAAAAAAAAAAAAAAAAGAAAGAAAGAAAGAAAAATAAACTTCAGAACACTGGGGAAAAAGAAGATTCTAAAAGTTCTCAGATTAAAAAAAATAAGGTCACAAAGGACTGGGAGTCAGAAATGGCATAGAATTCCTCAACTTATTTGCTGTGAGATGCAGGGGAAGTGATTACCCTCTCTGAACTTCAATTTCCCTACTTGAAAGTTTCAGGTAATTAGTAAAGCCTACCTTACAAAGTTAGGAAGATAGACATATAAAGCATTTAACATACAGTGCCTCCTGGCCTTCTATTAGTAGGCTACAAAGGTAAGTTTTACTATAATAAGCAACCCTTATTACAGCATCTCACTATAAAGATGCCTCCTACACTGCTTCATGTTGCAAAATCCTTTTGATGTAAGCTTACTATTAAAATGGGACCCTGAAATGCCCTTGGTTCTCTCCCTTGTCTCAGTGGTTGTCTTATCAAAACTATCTGGTTTTCACAAATACAAGCAGAATCAAAGAACCACAGGAAAGGAAGACGATCACATCTGTTAACTAATTATATTATTTTCAAGTCACTGATGGAAGGAAGGGAGGGTCAAGAAAAGATGACAAGAAGTATGAAAATTTCTATATTTGAGTGGTTTTGTTTTAAATTTGCAAAAATGCAAGCAAACAAAAAGCCAGTGTTTCTCCATCAGCAATCTTTTTTATTTTTTATTTTTATTTTTTGAGATGAAGTCTTGCTCTGTTGGCAGGCTTGAGTGCAGTGGCAATGATCTTGGCCCACTGCAATCTCTGCCTCCCGGGTTCAAGTGATTCGCCTGCCTCAGCCTCCTGAGTAGCTGGAACTACAGGTGCGCGCCACCACACCCAGCTACAAAATTTTTGTATTTTCAGTAGAGACAGGGTTTCACCATGTTGGCCAAAATGGTCTCGATCTCTCAGCCTCCTGATCTGTCCACCTCAGCCTCCCAAAGTGCTGGGATTACAGGTGTGAGCCACCATGCCCGGCCAGCAATCTTTTAATATAAAAAAATAGTGTTCTTGATCCAGGCACAGTGCTTCACACATGTAATCCCAGCGCTTTGGGAGGCTAAGGCAGGCTGATCAATTGAGGTCAGGAGTTTGAGAACAGCCTGGCCAATGTGGCAAAACCTCATCTCTACTAAAAACAGAAAAATTAGTTGGGCATGGTGGTACATGCCTGTAGTGCCAGGTACTCAGAAGGCTGAGGCACAAGAATTGCTTGACCCAGAAGGCAGAGGCTGCAGTGAGCTGAGATCGTGCCTCTGCACTCCAGCCTCAGCAAAAGAGCAAGATCCTGCCTCAAAAAAAAAAAAAAAAGTTCTTTAAGATACTTAAATCTGAAGAGGAGTTATACTTTATTTCTAAAATCAAAAGAAAAGCATCGTACCTTCTTATCTTGATGATAGTAGGAAAGAACTGGGAATCTTCCCTTGCTCCGGAACTTGGAACTACCAACAATTATTGGTTTGCTTGCTGTCCAGGGAACATAAAGTTCTCTGGGATAAGTTTCACAAATCTGTAAATATCAAACAAAACATAACCATTCCACTCTTAGTTCAAAACCACCTTGAAAAACCTTTAAACCTTATTAAATGCAAGAACAGCACATTTCAGTACATAGATAACTTGGTACTCTGACACTCTCTGACCCTCTGGTACTAACATTTTCTGAATTTCTCCAAAACATTGTTAAGGTACCTTGTATTCCCGGTTGGCATCAGATAACTCCCAGTGTGAATTTGGCACTCCCATCCTCTTATATTCCTCAGCAAGGTCAATGAGCTGCCAGCCTTGTAGTCGTTCTGAATCATTTTGTTTGGGATTATAAGAAAATGCATAGAGATCTTCGTATTTTGCTATAGAATACAAAATTTTAAATGTTAAGTGCAATTTATAAGACTAATACACTACAAATAAATTCATTTTTCCCTTCATTTTCTCTTTACAGTCTTCAAAGAGACGGCTAATACTTGAATATATTTGACGGTCTATGTGCAAATGAGTATACCTAAAAAGACACATATCAATCTGAGATTGGATTTATGTCATCAGCAAAAGTAAAGATAATAAATAGACTTAGGTGTTAAATACTCTATTGCATTTTTTTCTTAAAAGTAAAATTATAAAGACACTAATACATACGTCCTACTAACCACTTTCCCAAATGAGATGTAAAATAGACTAATATTATAATGAGAAGCTAGAGATGGCATACAGAACACGAAATTGCATTATCCATCCCTATAGGACAGTGTGGACCAAAAATGGCAACTGCTGCACAGAGCTCTAAGGGGGCTTCCTTCTGAACAACGATAAGTCTGGGAATCACTGAATCATCTTTACTATAAAGTCTGGCTTAACTTGAGACAATAGGATGTTACAGGCTTATGTTCTCAGAGAGAAGAATGAACAAAGACCTGCTCTGAGACTGCTCTTGCAGGCAGCAATCCAGACTGTTCAACCAAAATCCAGTCCAACATATAATTCAAGTCACGTTAGGGAAGGGAAGTCACGAGATTCACAGGGCATAAGTAGTGATAAGATTCTTCTTTAGCACTGATATCCCTCTCAACCTTACTTCTACTAAAAGAGAATTCACCCTTTCTTGTTTCTCTGCTCATCTTCCATATCTCCCACTCCAGTCTATTAACTACTTTGTCCCATTTCTACCAAAGGACCATGATCTCCCTTAAAATTTTCATTCTGTAATATCAACTTCCAAGTCATTTTCTTTGACTGTGAAATACCCACTTAAAAAAAATATGTTGTGCTACTTGCTATCAATAGATTTAAATGACTAAGATGAACCTGTGGTTTCGTAAGTCTCTACTATAAATGCTTTACTTTTTCCTTACCCTTACCCCTTCTTTACACCATTGTTATATCAGATCAATAGTTTCTAATTACTTTCAGGCCAATTTTGGGGAGACAGCGTATACAAGAACTTGACTGTCAGAGTAAAAAAGTATAAAATAACAATAATAAAACATTAAATAAAGTATCTTAGATAACCCATCTCAAATTGAGCATGTAAGCTTTGGTCTCTAAGAACAATACCTTGTTTTGACAGTTGTAGCAAAGAGTTGTAAATATCATGGCAATCTCTTTCTCTGGGAACAATGAAATGCACAATTCTGAAGTTCTTGCACTGAATCACAAGTGGGCATCCAGAAGTAGTCAAAGCAAGTTTCTCTACTGAGGCAATATGGTGGTGTAAAATCTACAGCATGAAAAAACATCCAGGTCATCAACATGGAAAGCACTAAATATTCTCTTCTAGAATGCGTTAAGTGTTAAGGAATGCCCTCCTCAAAAAAAGTTGCAAATGTTACATACTACTCACTCACACTTTAAGTTTTTAAATGACTGAATGCCCAAATCAGGAATATGGGTGTCACTCTGATCCTTTCTCCATCACTCCACATACTCAATACATTATCAGACCCTGGGAACTGCATTTCCTACATGTTTCTGTAACCTATCCACCTCTCTCCATGTCTACTGTCTCATCCCTAGTTGCAATGTCCCCCACTGTTTCTCACCTGAACTATTATAAACAGCCTCATAAATGCTCTCTCCATATCTACCCTTGATCCTCTGATCCATTTTCCAAAACACTGTAGTGAACACTGAAAAGCAGACTGAAAAAAGAAAGGCAAGCTAGTCATTTCAAGTCCCTCCCCCGATCACTATGTTCTGGTGACAACAGCCTTCTTTTGGCTCCTCAAATGCACCAAGCTCCTTTACACATGGTCAGATGTTCCCACTAACTGGGATACTGTAGCTCCACCTCTTCATCTAAGAACTTCTAGACACATTTCTAGCCTTTGCTTAAAACTCCTAATATCACCAAAAGTGTAGCCTACCATGCCCCACAACCCTTCCTAAGTAAGTTAGGCTTCCTCCCTTTTCTTATTGCAGATCAACCTATACTTTTCCTTCAGTGATGGTGGCAGTGGCCTGTTCACAGTGGCTACTGTGAGGAAGCTAGCTGCAGCTGAGGAGGCACAGCCAGGGCTGTGAGCTCTGCAGAGCCAGCAAGACCTGGGAACAGGTGATCCCAGCGGAAGCCCCACACCCTCCTGAGTTGGCAGGGAAGGAGTCCACACTCCCAGGCACAGCTGCAGCCGCCCAGCCATGGCTCTGGACCTGGGTATCCTTGTGCTCTTGGGGGTCTGGGAAATCCCCTGCCCCTGCAGGTTCAGAAGTCCCTGCTCCCACTCTCTAGCACTCTGCAACTCCCATCACCCATTCTGTGGTTGAGCAAAGTTGTGGACATGTCCCAATAGCTGAGCCCAGGAGCTGTCGTGACCTGGCTGGGTATGCATGTGCTCAGGGTGGCACTGACACACCAGCCCCTGGCTGCCTTGGCCCCTCTGGAAACTGCTTCTGAGGCTGAAACTTTGGGTGCCAATGAGCAAAGGAGGGAGACTGAGGGGCTGGGAGTGGCATGGTATGGAGCTAAGGGCACCCCTCAGCACAGACAGCCCAGGTACCATGGGCAGCATGTTGATAGCAGCAGGAGGCAGATTTCTAGGTGGGAAGGAGAGGGTCCCCCAGTAAAACCCCACTTTCAAGCCAGGGACGGCCTGAAGCCTGGGGGCCGGGCTGCCAGTTCCAGGTGGAGTCTGCCACCCAGAGAACTTCCTTGATGCCTTTCAGCCAACCAGATGGTGCTTTTTCCAGGCCAGCCAATGGAGGCC
Organism: Ateles fusciceps; assembly: GCA_036589455.1. NCBI lineage: Eukaryota > Metazoa > Chordata > Mammalia > Primates > Atelidae > Ateles > Ateles fusciceps. Next base: position 2,243,093 of record JAZHEH010001544.1, on the reverse strand, counting down.
CATGGACCAGTATCACTTCCTCCATTCTGAGCCCATAAAATCCCCAGACTCTGCCACCCTGAAATTCATCAGGACTACCTGCCTGTGGGTAGAAGCTACCCACTTTGGGTCTCCTCTCTGCTGAAGAACTGAGAGTTGTTCCATTGCTCAATAAAGCTCTTCTCTGCCTTGCTCATCTTCCAGTTGTCCACATAACCTCATTGTTCATGGATGTGGGACAAGAACTCAGGACTTGCCAAACAGTAAGAGCAAAAGGAGTTATAACACTTCTCTGACCAGCTTGCCAGCTGCAGGTGGGAGCTAAAGGGATTGTAACACTATAGTCCTCCTGCCCTCTGTTGGCACCAGGTGGCCACCCCATGCAACAGGAAACAGCAGCAGGGCCAGGCCAGCCCAAGAGCGGCTGGCCAGAGCAGCGTGGTGGAACCAAAAGAGCTGTAACTCAAACAGGCTAAAACATGCCCCTCAGAAACATGCTCCCTGCTGCCCCATGCTGTAGGTGATGAGAAGGAGAGTAGAGCTGCAGCCCTTCTGGTAGCCCAGATCTTGGGGCTCTCCAAGCCAGGGCTGTTACATGTTGTAACTCCCTTGTTGGGGCTCTGTAGTTCCTGGTATCTCTGAGCTCAAGGGTGCCACCATGTTCCCCTTGTCCAGACACTGGTGCCCATAGCAGAAGCTGCTTGCAGTACATCTGGTCCAGCAGCAGCCTCACATGGAGCCAGCACTTGTGCCAACACCTGGAGCTGCCCACCTCACTGCAGCAGCCAGCATGCCTGGCTGTGCACAGTAACCAGACCCTGGGCTCGCTTGCTCACACACCCATCACTGCTCCACACCTGGCAAGCCCTTGACAGGCATGGGATCTGGGCTGGTAGCACAAGCCAAGCATAGTCTGCCAGGCCAAGTGAGTGGAGCAAGTGCAGCAGGTGCAAGCAAAACTCAGCCAGAGGCATCGCTAGCCACAGAGGTTTCCAGCTGGCTAAGCAATACCCAAAAAATCCTGTGACAACAGCACTCACTACATGAGTAATCTGTCATGTGGTGAATGTCTGTTTCTCCAGCTTGATAGTGGGCACTTTATAAGAAGCAAGTCTAGCACTCAGCTGATCAACATTACATCTCCAGCACCTAACACAGTACCTGGAACATTATAATTGCCCTCCTCAAATCAAAAAGCTTACAATATTATCTATCACACAATACAACTTTAATTTTTTAACTGTGAATTCCCCAAGCCAGAAATATGGATGTCATCCCTGATATCTCCTTTATCACAGTAAGAGTTTACTAAATGAATGGGTAAAAAGTCCTACTATAAACTCAATACTGGATGGTATTTTGAACATATGTTTACCATTCTCACCTACTACCAATAATATTTTGTTTGCTAATAAAAATGTCTACTTTTTCTTAATACCACTCCTATTAAAGTATTTACAGAAAACTTTTCTGGAGAACAAAAGATCATAGGCTCCAAATCATGGCAAGAGATCCATTAATCCAAAATTAATCTAAAAATTCAACATAAGTTTCAGTTTAAAAATTTCAATCTTTCTTCTGATCTTGGTTTTGCTGTATAAAAAAAAAAAAAATTCCAATCTGCTTTGGTTTTTTGGTAGCAGAATGAGGGATGATTACATAATACACATATATAATTATAATAGCACATTTTAATATTAATTATACATATTAAATTTACAGTTCACCTGCAAGATTAAATGCATATAATCAAGAAAAGCTTGAAAGAAAATAATGAGAGAAGCAGTTGTCAATGGAAATTAAAACTACATCAAAAACAAATAATTAACATACATACACACACATACACATATAGCTCATACTTATGTCGAAGATTTAGCACCATTATCACTTATACTGATGGGCCTGTGATGAGTTACTCAAAATGATCTAATAATCACATTTAAACAGAAAATAAGGAACAAAAAGTTAACTGTAATATTATAAATTGAGAAACCCTTATCCAAAATGTTTGAGACTAGAAGTATTTCAAATATTGGATTTTTAAAGATTTTGTTATATTTGCATTTTACTTATCAATTGGCATCCCTAATCCAAAAATCTGCAATCTGAAATGCTCCATTTCCTTTGACCATCATGTCAGTGCTCAATTTTTAGATTAGGGATACTCAACCTGTATATCACTGTTCTCATTCTAATTATAAAGACTCAAAAGTGGATGGGTGCAGTGGCTCACACCTGTAATCCCAGCACTTTGGGAGGCTGAGGCAGGTGGATCACCTGAGGTCAGGAGTTCGAGACCACCTGGACCAACAGGGTGGTCCTCATCTCCACTAAAATTACAAAATCAGCCAGGCGTAGTGGCGCATGCTTGTAATCTCAGCTACTTGGGAGACTGAGGCAGGAGAATCGCTTGAACCCAGGAGGCGGAGGTTGCAGTGAGCCAAGATTGCACCATTGCACTCTAGCCTAGGCAACAAGAGCAAAATTCCATCTCAAAAAAAAAAAAAGACCCAAGAGTATCTGCAGGAAGAAAATGATGAAGAAACCTGGTCCTACCACTAACTAGTTATGTGATCCTGAAAACATAACTGTAAAATGAGAAGAAGGATAAAAGGTTGGTAAGGCCCCTTCTGGATCTAAAATGTTCTTATCTACAGCTCTAGTATACTAAACAAACTTCATTTAGGGGAAACATAAGGGAATATACTGATATGAAAGCATTTAAAAGACAATAGGAGAGTAGAGAATAACACAGATATCTTTTTGCTGACCTTCAAACTATATTCCTAGCAGCTTAAGGAATAGCTATATGGGAAGCCTTAATTTATATCTCTAGGAGATGGATAATAGAGAAAATATGGAAGCAGGTGGACAAAGGAGGGGTAGATGGAGTGGATGATAATATGACTAATTATTTCAGAAGGTACTGCTAGGTAAAATTCCTGGCAATTCTTGGGTAAACACTGGGTGGAGAAGGGATCCAGCGCCTCTAGGGAATACAACTTCTCCAAGATCAGTATCTCAAGTCAATTTCCTTAATGGTTGATACACAATCACATATCAACTGGTTAGCCTTCTTGGGGAAATCAGAAGAGTACAATCAAAGAGAGAAAGAGAAGAGTACAGTATGTGCAGTACAGGGGTGCACCAGAGAGCAACATGACTCTCTGGACTGGGAGGCATAACTGACCTCTAATCTTGATTCTACTGCTTAGAAAAATAGTATGAGCAGCTATGATTTACTGTCACTACTATGTTTTAGGCACAGATGCTTTTCATACTTTCTGTCATCTAAGATTCACAAAAACCCTACATGATGACTGACGCTATATACCCATTTTATATGGGAGCTAAGCTCAAAAGTCACATACTTTTTGGCAGACACTGTTGGTCTGCCATTCTCTCCCCCACCTGCCTTACTTGCAACACCCCTTTCCCTCAAAAGATCAAAAATACTAGGATCTGTATTCTCTGCCTCCTTTTCAGGTAGGAGTAGCCAACTGTCTGGATTTTCAAACAATCAGATGTTAGGGAAAGTCGGCTGGGGGCCTTCTGAGAGAGCTTTCCCTGATAAAAGGAGAGGGGGGCTACTGAGGAAAATCCACCCACCTCTCCTGCTTTGCAAGATTTGGCACCATTTTCAGTCAGGTGTTCATTTACTTACAGCCAAAAGCACCCTGACACAGTCACCTAAGCAGTGAACAGCAGAGCTGATATTTGAACACAAAACTACCTGACAATACAGCTTACATGAGCTCCCTTTACTACTCTACACTGAACGAATTGCCACTTCCCTGAGCTTCAGTTTCTTCATCTATAAAGTGGAGGTTCTAAAACCTGGCATAGCTAGTGGCATAGAAACATGCCCAGGTCTCTTCTTCTCAGGCACACAGATGCAAGCCCCATATTCTAACCCCCCATTCCTACTTCTTTTTCTGCTTAGCTCTTATCACGGTATTTTACTTATTTATCTATTTACTGGTGATAATATCCATCTCTCTCAGCACTAGAATGTGGGGCTCCATGAGGGCAGAATTTTTATCTGTTATTATTGGCTATTATTTCGAAAATACCCAGAATAGTGATATGAAACACAGTGTAGATGCTCAATAAATGTGTGCTAAATGAATGAATGAATTCTAAAACAGAAAAGGAAGAACAAAATAGCCATTGCAATTTTGAAGAACAACTTGGAAGAATATGCTCTACTTGGTATCAAAACTTATTTAAAAGCTATAGTCAATAAAACAGTGTGACACAGCGTAGTCAATATACCAAAAGAAGAGAAAACTCAAAAGCAGAGCCTCACATACATGGAAAACACATTTATGACAGAGCTTGTACCAAAGTTGAATGGAATGAAACACTCAATAAATGGTGCCAGTTGTCTATGTGAAAATATAAAACTGAATCCCTGTTCACATCATACACCAAAATATTTCCCAGATGTATTAACAACTTACAAGATAAAACTTAAGCTTTTAGAAGAAAATATAGAAGAACCTTTATGACTTTGAGATAGGAGGTAATTTCTTAAGTCACAACAGAGCACAAACCATAAAAGAAAAAAAATGAAAAATTTGTAACATTAAAAATATAAGCTTTAACTGAAAGACATATGTACTCAGAAACATAGAACACAAGCCACACACTAGGAAAAGCTATCTATGATGCACACATCTGATAAAGCATTATAACCTAGAACTCTTTATTTCTTTTTCTTGAATAATACTTTTTATTTTAAGATTCAGGGGGTACGCATGCAGGTTTGTAATATGAATATATTGCATGATGCTGAGGTCTGAGCTTCCATTGAACCCATTACCCAGACAGTGAACACAGTACTCATCCATGTTGCTGTAAAGGCCATGATTTTGTTCTTTTTTATGGCTGCATAGTATTCTGTGGTACATATGCACCACATTTTCTTTCCCAATCCACTGCTGATGGGTATCTAGGCTGATTCTGTATCTTTGCTGTTGTGAATAGTACTGCAATAAACATGCAAGTCTTTTTGGTTGGATGATTTATTTTCCTTTGAGTACATATCCAGTAACAGGATTTCTGGGTTGAATGGTATTTCTATTTGTAGCCCAGAATTCTTATAAAATCAATAAAAGACAAACAACCCAATAAAAAAAGAAAAGGAAACTTCTTTTTTTTTAATCTGAAAAGGGTAAATTCTTTGTAATCAGCTCATTAACATTACAATTGCACTAATCTACTAGATAGGCAAAAATTGTAAGTTAACAATATCAATATCGTTGAGAATGTAGAATATCGTGTAATACACTACTGAGAATGAACTGAAACAACCATTTTGAAGAGGTGACATACTCAATAATGTTATAGATGTGCTTATTCAAGAGCCAATAATTTTATTCCCAGGTATATATCCCAGAGAAATTCTGGCAAATATACAGAAAGAAACATATACATATGTCTCATATAAATACACAAAATGTTGGTTATATATAGATGTATTGTAACATTTATACTAGCAAAAAAAAAATAACTACCCTAATTGCAATTTGTATAAAAACACTGTGGACTATACCAAACAATCCATTTGATCTGTTAATATGTACATATTTTTTAGATTTTTAAAAATTAAAAGGAACAACAGGCATTTTATAATTACGGAGAGAAGAGTGTGGTATTTTATAGAATTCCATGTTACACATTCTATAACTGATTTATTAGAAGGGAGGGCAGGACTGATCTGGAGACCAAAAAATATTCTGGTTGAGATAGGTAACCAATGATTAAAAATTATGTTATACACATTCAAAATAAAATACAACAAATCAAGTCCGTTATCATCATTATGATAAACAGTACCACTGCCGTCCTCCTTACCCAGGTTTCTTTTTGATGAGAGTCTATAAATAATAGATGTGTAGCCGTAAGATAGAGTGTTCCTGTTAATGACTTGTTGCTGGTACTGAATCGGTCAAGTAATTTTACTTGTTCAACCTAAAAGAAAAAAGATATTATTTCTCATTTCAAAAGTAGTATAAATTATTTTTCTGTTAGCCCAGGACTTATATGCACCATTCTCAATTTTTTCTTCCTTCTGTCTAAAATCATAGAGCTTATTTAATACTTAGTGTTAAATTTCATATATCTTTTTGGGGACTGTATAAGCCACAAACAGCATAGAGATTATTTATAGTTACAAATGTAACCAATAGAGAACCATATTGTAAAAAAACAGTAACACTTATATTGAGAGGAGCAAAAAAAGAGGCGTGCAGTACAAATAAGCAAACACATTTTTCATATCCAAGAATCAACATTTTTATCTAAAGTTGGAAAATTAAAAAATAAATATATTACTATCTAGAGTTTTAGAGTAAACTACCAGAAAACTAAATGAGGAAACAGTTAAATGGTTGCCACCTCCAACTTAGTTTCTATATTCTCCTCCCTATCCCACAGCAGGGCAATGATTGTTTTTTGTCCAGCGCTGGGCTTTTACTCACTGTTCTCTGTTCCTAAAATGGTCTCTTCTGCTTAGCTAAGTGGTAAGCATTCTTCAAAACTCACTAACATCCTGCCTCCTGACATGAATCCTTCTTAGAAAATTAATTCATTACTTATGTGTTAGCCTTGTATTTCTCTAGCTCTGAATTCCCTGGCATAAATTATGTCCTATGCTGCTTTGGCCTGCTCTAGTGCCTGAGCTGATAGTATGTCTTTATGAATACTAGTACACACACACACACACACACACACACACACACACACACACACACACACACGATGTTGCCACAGGAGTGGAGAGTGGGACTAGGGCTGACCAGGAATGTGCAGGAGACTACTGCTAGGCATCTTCTTGTGATTCATTCTTACGGAACAAAGTAAAATAACCACTACCAACCTAAAAAATGTTAATTTATGTGTACCAGCGGATTGTAGACAGTTTTTAAAAATTATCTATATCTTCAAAATCATCTATATAGATAACCACTAGCTCATTAATTCTGTAATTTTTCTCCCATTTATTAATATATTTCATTATCATTACTAATTGAACAAAATGTCACATTATAAAATTAAAATTTTCAAAGTAATCAATCACTACCATTTAGAAGGCTGATTAGCTTCTCCCTCCCTTCCCCACTTCCACAAAGTAACTTCCATGGAAAGTTTTCGCTTATAACAGCACTTGTTCAAAAAAGTTAAAATTTAAATGTAAAATTAAAAAATTTGTTTTTCATACAAAACTTCACTTGCACAGGTAAGATAATTAATTCAGTTTTAACACTTTCTTCTAGAAACTTAGAGATATAATCTAATTTAAAAAGCTATGGTCTGACAGTTGATTTGTTACACAAAAAATGGTCTGATCATTATTATATATTGTCCTTCAAGAAATAAGAAGGCTGACTGTGTGCAGTGGCTCACACCTATAAGCCTTCTCATTTCAAAAGTAGTATAAATTACTTTTATTTGGGAGGCCGAGGCAGGTGGATCACCTGAGATCAGGAGTTCAAGACCAGAATAACCAACATGGACAAACCCCATCTCTACTAAAAATACAAAATTAGCCGGGTGTGGTGGCACATGCCTGTTATCCCAGCTACTCAGGAGGCTGAGGCAGGAGAATCACTTGAACCTGGGAGGCAGAGGCTGAGTGAGCCAAGATCACACCATTGCACTCCAGCCTGGGCAGTAAGAGTGAAACTGTCTCAAAAAAAAAAAAAAAAAAAAAAAAAAAAAAGAAAGAAAATAGGAAGGCTTCCCACTTATAAACTTGAATAAAGATTTCTCTTAGATGTAAACATTTATTTCATTGTTTAGGACCATTTCTTCCTTAAATAAAAATCTAGCTTCATTTTACAACACATTGCAAAACAAAACTTAAACACCTTTTAAGACAAATGGGATCAACTACTGTTTACTCCTCTTCAGTGTTCTTCACTTGGCTGGAAAGGGCACTGCAGCCGACCAGCACTGAGCAATTGCTGTAATATAGATCTCGCCCATCTTTTTGGATGGGGACACAGAGCCAAACCGTATCATTTCCTAAGCTATTAAAACAAAGTTTTTAAGGCTCTAACAAGAAGACAATTGATGAATATATAAGGAAATAAAGGTAACTTATGGTAACCTTCAAATATCACCACTACTCAAGCAAATAATTTATGTCTACCTCATTCCATAGAGTTTCAAATAGCTTCTCAGAAAAAATTAAAAAGTATATTGGCAAGTAGTTTAAAAGCAGCAAGGGACTGATTTTATTACTATTTAATTAAATAGGAAGTTTGCTTTAAAAAGAAATCCATGTGAAATTTTAAATTTGTGAATTTTTCAAAGGTCATAAATATCCCTGGTTGTGCTCCAATCATAAACCTTAAATTGCAACTTCTCTAAGAGGCACAATTATCTACAAAGCTTCTATACATAGAAAACGATCACACCACTTTTCATTTGGATTTTATTCCTCTTTGTCCAACCCCTGTTCACTACTAATGTTCCTCAAGGGTCCATTCTCTATAGGAATCTTACCTACTGTCATTATTTTAGCCTACATGTTAATGACTCCCCAAACTGGACATCTCCTGAGTTCACACATACTATTGAGGTCTCACTATGTGCCTAGTGCTAAGTACTTAACATACATTATTTCTTTTAATTTTCACAACTCCTGTGTAGGATGTACTAGCACTGTCCCCACAGAAACTGAGACTTGGTAGGGTTGGTTAGTTATCTCAAAGTCATACATAGCTTAGTTATAACCCTACGTGGTCTGATTCCCAAGCCAAAACACCTTCCCACTATGCTATACTGCCTCCACTTAGATGTGTCTGAGTCAGGTTATACATACTGAAAACAAAACTGATTTCCCCTCCCACCCCTCACAAATATGTTTCTAATTCTGTATTTTGGATGTGAGTTAATGTTATTCTTCCATCCTCATCAAGTCACCCACACTGGAAATCTGTGAATCATCCTATGACTTTTTCTCAGCCCCCAACATTCAATCACCTAAATATTTTTAAATCTGCCCTTTTCACCACTATTAAAGTAATTCCTAAATTATAATGAAAGCCTCTGTTCATGTATCTGTTTTTTCCACTAAAGACTATAACATAGCCCAGGGCAAAGACTGTCTTTCATTTATGCATGAATATCTCCTATTGGCTAGCAGAGTGACTGACAGAATAAATGTCTCTTGAACTAAGATGAACTGCCACAGAAAAAATTTTCCCCCAGGTGAAAATCAGAAGGTGTGCCCAATTTACCAGTGATCCCTTTTGTTGAAATAATTCAATTTATTAAATAAGATTCTTCTTTATCCCATTATACTTTTCCCCTCTCTCTGCTATCTTTTCCCTATGCAGTGGGTGAACAGTAGGTATTCATTCAGTAATTCTTGAATAAATCAGCAACAACTAAAAACAAATAGACAAACTACTAGTAGAACACATAGGTATAGTTCAGTTTTTTGTTTTGTTTTTTTTTTCTGTATGTAGTACCTGTTTGGACTTTCAATCCTCTATCACTCAATTAGAATAAAATCACTCCTCTAAAATTGTGTAATTCTTTCTGGCTGGGTCTCTATCAAGATGGGAAATTTGTGAAAATGCTCTTTCCAACACTCTAAGCCTATTTTCTGATTCCCCTAGTTTTACATGCAAAATAATCTGAAATTATCTTTGTTAGATCTTTCATTTTGGTCAGCTATACATGATTCAAATCCTAGCTGTTCATATGACTCACCTCTAAAACTTTGCGCAAGTACAAATCCAAAGCCTCATCCCAACTTCACTCAGTCACCTGAGGAAATGAAGACCAAGAACCCATATTTTTCACAAACTCACCTGCTCATTCTTATGCAACTGATATTCCTTCTAACTTTAACTCCAAATTAATTCTTCTGACTCTTAACACACATGAGCCTAGCTTCCTTCTCTACCTTTGGCTCTTTTCCCAAATATTTACAGCCTCAGCTTATCTAGCTCTTCCACGTTTTAAAGGAGCTTATTACAAATTTGATCCTTTAAAATGCACAATTACTACTGGGTGCCATGGCTCACACCTGGAATCCCAGCACTTTGGGAGGCAGAGGTGGGCAATCACTTGAGCCCAAGAGTTTGAGACCAGCCTAGCCAACATGGCAAAACCTCTTATTTACTAAAAAATGTAAAAATTAGTTGGGCATGGTGGTGCACACCTGTAATCCCAGCTACTTAGGAGGCTGAGGCATGAGAATCACTTGAACCCTGGGAGGCAAAGGTTGCAGTGAACAGAGGCTGAGTCATTGCACTCCAGCCTGGGTGACAGAGCGAGACTCTGTCATAAATAAAATAAAATAAAAGGCACAACTGCATTACATGCACATACACACACAAACACACATATATCTTTGGAGAACATGCAGATAAATACATACTATCAGGAAAGAGTTTACTGTTTCACTCAACAAAAATGTACTGGCTATCAACTGAAGGCTGATCTATCTGGATCTCATTTCTTTCTCTCTAAAATAAGGACAATAATCTCTTTTCAGAGGGCTACTGAAAGGTTGGACAATAAATGTCAGGTAAGTTTGGCTCTGTGTCCCATCCAAATTCCACCTTGGATTGTAATCCCCATGTGTGGTGCGAGAGACCAGGTAGGAGGTGCTTGGATCTTGGGGGTGGTTCCCCCATGCTGTTCTCTCATAACAGTGAGTGAGTTCTCATGAGATCTGATGGTTTTAAAATGGGGCAATTTCCCCCCTTTGCTCGCTCTCTCTCTCTCTTCTGCTACCATGAGAAGATAGCCTTGCTTCTCCCTTGCCTTCTGCCAAGATTGTTAAGTTTCCTGAGGCCTCCCCAGCCATGTGGAACTGTGAATCAATTAAACCTCTTTCCTTTATAAATTACCTAGTCTTGGGTTGTTCTTTATAGCAGTGTGAAAATGGACTAATACAGGTACTCTATCTATTTGCCTAACAAATATGAGCAATAAAGTGCTCAAGTAAATCTTTGCAAAATCTACTGTAGATAGTAATCTGGTGAAGTAGGTAGAGCCCTGACAGTCTTCTATGTCAAGCTACTGTCCAGTTAAGTTCAAATAAACAAAAAAGAATGATGCATTTGGAGTTTAAAAAGCAAATTATATATTCTAGGTGTTCTAGAGTTTGAAAAAACCACTGCAAATGATGAAAGCAAAGATCAACAAAATGTTCTTCCTAACGGGAATACAGAGAAAACAGAAAATTCTCAACAGAGGAGATATAACATTTATGTCTCAATAGCAGAGGCGTAACATTTTATCTGATTAAAAAACACATATGTTAAGGTACAGAATCTGTGCTGTAGATTAACAAAGATACAGAGGTTTTAAAGTACAGTAGTCTATTAGCAAATATGGCTTATAAGATCATTCCAGTGTCAATGTGGAGAAAATGCTGGGTTCATTAAGGGCAACCAGGTAAGAAGCTAAGGAAGCCAGCTAGGTGACTGGTTGATATTAGGGCTTGGAGTAAGCTGTGACAGAGAGGAAGTCCATCTTGAGATAAAAACAAAACTGATAAAGGAAGCAAGAGAGGAGGAAAAACAGAGGGTTTCTTAAGGGTTTTAAGCTTGTCACACTGGTTGCCATTCCCTAAGATAAAGTAATACAGAGAAGAAAAGGTCCAAAAGAAAAAAATGTCTTTAATATAATAAATTGAGGACTACCTTAGCATATACCAACTTACATTCAAATCCATATAACGGAAAATCATTACATACAACTGCTTCAATAGGACAATTTCTATATGAATTGACGGACAGTGAAATTAATCTGAAATTATTCCAAAACATTTATTTAGTATTTACCCTAAAGTTCTCAATAAGAGAATTTCTGAGAAAAAACACTGATTATTTTGCTGTTTTTGACAAATCCCACCCTTCATCCCTAACAAGGGGAAATCAAATCTTTTTCTTTGCTAAAATCACTGGTATACAAATTTCAAACCACAGACTTAGTCAACTTCTAAATACCAACTGCTTCTTTATATTTCCCCCTTTCACCAAGGAACCAGAAGTATTTTACAGATGTTGCTACAGATTTTCCTCAGTCTTTTCTTGGAAATGTTAAGTCAGATGTTTAGGAAGCAACTATAACTCTTTCAGGTCACTATCACTGAGGTACTACAGAAACAGTGTCAGGATCCTTAAATTATAGGTATCATCACAGCCAAAAAGTAAATGGAAAAAAGGCTTTGGGAAAAGAAAGAACAAATGAAGAAAGAAAATGGGACAAGGAGAAAGGAACTGGAAGATGTCACTTTGGGGAGGAATGGTCAATGCCAACACACATTACTTTAAGGACTATTTAGTTGAATTGTTGCCAGCTATGGGCCTACACTAAAAGGTACCCTAATCCTCTATGAAGAAAGTTCAAATTTCAGCCAATTATGAAGTTAGAATTAGAAAACACAGAGAACCCCCCCCCAGCACACACACAGAATCATATTCAGGAAATATTGGGGCCAGGTGTAGTGGCTCATGCCTATAATCCCAACACTTTGGGAGGCCAAGGCAGGAGGATTGCTTGAGACAAGGAGCCTGAGAACGAGACTGGGCAACACAGTGACACCCTTATCTCCACAGGAAAAAAAAATGTTTTTTAACTAGCCGAAAATGGTGGTATGCACCTGTAGGCCCAGCTACTTGGGAGGTGGAGGCAGGAGGATTGCTTGAGCCCAGGAAGTAGAGACTGCAATGAGCTATGATCATACCACTGCACTCCAGCCTAGGTGACAGAGCGAGGTCCTATTGGAAAGGAAAGGAGAAAGGACAAAGAAGAAGGGAGAAAGGAAAGGGGAAAGAGAAAAGAGGAAAGGAAAAGAAAAGGAAAAGAAGAAAAAGTTGGAAATGAAAAACACAGGGAGTTTTTGTTTTGAAAAACACACAAACAGAATCACATTCAGAAAATTCAGACACCTCTTTATCCCCAAGGAAAAAGTGGCTTCTGGGACAGTAAGGGACCAATGGCCTTTTTCAATCAGACTTCTGTGACCCACAGTTGTACTTATTCTACAGCTATATACAATAACAACAGATTTCTAAAACAACAGATGCTGTGGCTACTGAAGTAGAAAATGCACCATCACTGCTCCTCTGGTTTGTCACGCTCCTTCCCTACAGCCAGACACTCATCTGGGACTCTCAGAATCATTTCACACTGACATCCTGCCAAGAATTCTCTTTCAAAATGAACGAGCACATCAAGTTGCTGTTCATAAAGTGGAGGGCAGAGATTATGTTTTTTGTTCATGTATCTTAATTTCTAGAACAGTGTCTGGCTGCATAAATTATCAAATGAAGCAGTCATGGACCTCAAGAGGCAAGAGACTAACCTCAGAGTGTAACTCCAGTGGGCACTTTCCAGTTTTACTTTGCTTATTCTATCAATGGCTTCCTATTTCACTCAAAAAAAAAAAAAAAAAAAAAAAAAAAAAAAAAAAAAAAAAAAAAAGCAAAGATTTTACAGTGGCCTTCAAAACTATAGTAACTTGCCCCATTCCCCAACTGTAATCTTCTACTGTGCTCTCCTTCACTCACCCTGCTCTACCTGTCTTGCTTGTTCTTAGCAACCAGGCATGCCCTCAAAGGGTTTTTGCCCCTGTTGTTCCCTTTGTTGGGACTCTCATCCCCTTCCCCCATGTGGGGGATGGCTTACTCCCTTATCAGTTTCAGGTCTGTACTCAAGAGTCACCTTCTTAGTAAGAGCTTCCCTAACCACTCGATTTATAGCGGTCCTCCCTTTAACCCCCTCCTCGACCCTCATATTCTCCAGAGCCCTGGCTTGCTTTATTTTTATCCATAGCATTTACCACCATCTAACATATTATACATTGAACTTAATTTTGTTTATTGTTATCTCTTCTCCAACTAGAAAATAAGTTATAAGGGCAGGAGTTTTTGTCTGAACCTAGAACAGTGCCTGGCCCAAGGAGGAGGAAGCAGCCAGAGGATGGAGCAGAGAGGGAAATTAGAACAGGGAAGACTGTGTCCTTCCCATCTGTGCTTCACCTCTTCTAAATACATGCGGCTTCTCTTCCTCTGCTTGCCACCCTCCCCCGCTTTCTTTTTGTTTGAGACGGAGTGTTGCTTTGTCGCCCAGGCTAGAGTGCAGTGGTGCGATCTCGGCTCACTGTAACCTCCGTCTCCCTGGTTCAAGTGATTCTCGTGCCTCAGCCACCCAAGTAGCTGGGATTACAGGTACCTGCCACCAAGCCCAGCTAATTTTTTTTTTTTGGAAGAAAGGATTTCACCATGTTGGCCAGGGTTGTCTCAAACTCCTGACCTCAAGTGATCCACCTGCCTTGGCCTCCCAAAATGCTAGGATTACAGGTGTGAGCCACCATGCCCAGCCTGCTTGCCCCTTTTTTAAGTGTTTAGACTCTTCTCTACAGTCTCAATATATTCTCCTTGCATAAACTAATCCACAATAGAAATTTCAATGATTTACCTAAACACAAAACTCCCTCGTAAGTCTACTCTTGAGGCTAGACCTTTTCCCCTCACACTAGATCCTCAGATTCAGCTAGCTACTAGAAAAAAGTCTGACCACGTAAGCTTCTCCTATCCATCCTCTCCTCTCTTTTCTTACTCACACTGCCCCAACTGACTAATCAAATCTCCTGATTAAATCATTATTCTGTGAGGCAAGAGAATGTGATTAAGAAAATAGGCTTGCTATCAGGAAGACCTAAATTCAAATTCCCAGCTCCACCTCTTCCTTGGTAGAACTAACTTGTGAGCCAGGACAAGATATTTTATTTATTCTCTCAGGGTTTCAGTTTCCTCACCTGTAAAATGGGATAGTATTAGTGAAAATCAAAATAGCACTTTACTTAGAAAAAAACCATTCAGGTGCCCCTCAAAACCTACTGGCTCTTATTTAAAAGATAATTTAAATAATACCAGTTTTTCCTTATTCTTGATCCATTCTTATTTTTATATCTCCTTCCTTCTTTCAGAGGGAAGATATATTTGTATACATATATGATGATCTCACATTCTAGTGACAAAAAGAGGGAGCAAGCTAAAGAACAAGTTAGGCATAACTTTTGGAATAACTCAATTTGGACCTTAGTAGGATCAGATTTTTATGGGACATTCCATTCAATCACAAACTCTAGGAATCAGTCTTTCATTTATAGCTTTAAAAAAGTTCTTCCATTCCATTCAGTAAAGTTCCATTCACAGATAACACAAGATCATTCGACTTCAATATACGATGTCAGCCAAAGTACTGGAGCCTGGCAAAGAAAGGAGAAAGACTGCATAAAGAACTGTCTGCATAGTTCTCATTGTTTCTTGGCAGGACTACGTCATTATGGCAAACTTAGAGCTCAAAGTGATAAGCAGTAGTTACATGATTCATAAGTATAGTTTGGAAATGCTCTTTTGGAAATCCAGATTCAGGGACTTTACAGCTTTGATGCTATACAGTTAGTAAACCAAATGTGACCAAAACAGAGGGATATATATGTACCTTAGCATTAAACTAAATTACTTAATCTGATAAATCTCTGGTTAGCAAACTATAATAATCCTAAATATGATTTAGAAACAATACCACATAAATATTATTTATGACAAGAAGAGGTTTGGGGAAAAAAGCTCCTAGAATTATCAGCATTTATTTCTGACTTAACATAAATGCACATTTAACAATAAGATTAAAACTAGAGAGGCTCTGGAAAAACCATACATAGTCTTTGGAGTCAAACAAACCTTAGTTTAAATCCTAATTCTATCTCTCATGAGCTAATTGAGCAGGTTACTTAAATTCTGTAAGCCTATTTCCTCCTCACCTATAAATGGAGATAATAATGCTCAACTGACAGGGTTATTTAAGAGATCAGTGATGATACTGTATAAATTAACATATTTATGCAATTGTACATATTATAAAATGATAATATATAATTGGCTATATTGACATGGTTGCTCAATAAATGGTAATTATTACTTATCAAATACAACCGGCTGAACAACATAAAACAAATCACTAAATAGTCATCAAGGCCACGCTTCAGTCAATCTTGATCATAACAACTAAGCTACAAAGAGGTCAAAACAGCTAATAAACCTAAAACAATCCATTTTTGGTTCTTAAATACTTACACTTATTTTTGCAGTAAACTACCTAAATCCAGGTGAAGGCTATGCATAATGGAAACAAAAGGCTGGCTATGTTCAAATCAATCTTTTAAGAATAAGTTATTTTCCCAATACATTAATAATTTAAGAAAATGTTACAGTCCACACAACAATTAACAGAATGTACCCTGAGGTCCACCTCTATCTTGTTGTTGTATACCCCAGAGTCAACACAGTGTCTGGCACATACTAGGTACCTAGCAAATATTTAATTGTGATCTACACACACCCACTTAATATTACTCCAGAGTAGTGATCCAATGTAGAAAAACAACCCAAAGTAATAAAGAAGCATATTTGAAAAGTAGTTTTAATAGAAAATTCATAAGAAATCTCTTAGTCTCTAAAAAGGCCTTACTCAACCACCAGCAAGGGACCACTGTGTCAAGTTAAGCCAAAATCACAATATTACTTGAAGAAAAGTTCATTAATTGGTAGTTAAAGAGGAATACAAGGGCCAGGCATGGTGGCTCACACCTGTAATCCCAACACTTTGGGAGCCGAGGCAGGTGGATCACCAGATCAGTAGTTCAAGACAAGACTGACCAACATGGTGCAACCCCGTCTGTACTAAAAATACAAAAATTAGCTGGGCATGGTGGTACGTGCCTGTAATCCCTCCTACTCTGTAAGCTGAGGCAGGAGAATCACTTGAACCTGGGAGGCGGTGGTTGCAGTGAGCCAAGATCGGGCCACTGCACTCCAGCCTGGGCAACAGAGTGAGACTCTGTCTAGGGGAAAAAAAAAAAGGAGTATCAGACAAAATGAAAGTCACCAGTGACAACCTTCAAAGAGCTAGTAAGATAGGCTACAACTCTACAAAAAAAACAAAGATATATTCATAATAAATTGAAGGAGGAAATATTTAAAATAACCAAGGGATCCTAAATATTTTCCGAGTCTGTTCACTCTTATCATCTGCCTAAAAATAGGGTTTGTTCTCGTCGATCAGATTTCAGTTTACTTTTACTGTTTTTTTCCTTCCCCCCCCACTATGTCACCCACGCTGGAGTGTAACGGCGAAATCTTGGCTCATTGCAACCTCCACTTCCTGGGCTCAAGCCATCCTCCCATCTCAGCCTCCCAAGTAGCTGGGACTACCACGGAATCCAGCTAACTTTTTTTTTTTTTTGAGACTGAGTCTAGCTCCACCTCCCGGGCTGGAGTGCAGTGGCACAATCTCAGTTCACTGCAACCTCCACCTCCCAGGTTCAAGCAATTCTCCTGCCTCAACCTCCCGAGTAGCTGGAATTACAGGTACCTGCCACCGTGCCTGGCTACATTTTTAGTAAAGACAAGGGTTTCGTCAGGTTGGCCAGGGTGGTCTCCAACTCCTGACCTCAAGTGATCCACCTACCTTGGCCTCTCAAAGTGCTGGGATTACAGGCATGAGTCACCGTGTCCGGCCTTTTACTGGTTTTCGATTGTGTGCTAAGCACCATAGAAAGTATATGAAAAATACACAGAGGAGGTTCAAACTGATGCAGAAGGAAGTCACATGCACATAACTACTATATAATACATACCTGGAACCAATATAAGAACCTAATCCAATGTCCACTCTAGCCTCTTCCATCTTCTACTAGCTGGTTATAGACTTAAGCACCCTTCTATTTTCAAAATTTAAGTACCAACAACTTGAATTCTCAATTTATCTTCTCTTAAAAAAATTTTTTAAGGAGATAATTTTCAGCATCTTCAATTTTATTAGATATGGTATGCACAATGTTAAAGACAAGCTCTAATAAAAATTCAGGTGCACCTTTAAAAGGTTTGTGAAACATTTAAATAACTTTTAAAAACACAAATTCTTCTTGGAACAATGAAGATAAGGAACGTCTGCGGGTTCCCTAAATGAGCCGTAACTTTAAGATGGGCAGCAACTAACAGGACTTCAGCTTTGGCAAAACGTGGAGAGGCTGCCTTGCACTGGGTGGTGATCTTAAAATGTTATTCAATTCTCGTCTCGATTTATGTTTTTCTCCCTCCCAAAGTTAAAGTTTAACTTAAATGTCGCTGGACACGTAATTTGGTGATATTCTAATATCATTTCCTTACGTTTTTTAATTTGTAACGAAATAAAAATATTTGTTCATTCTCAAAACAAAGGTCTTCCACATACAAAAATTAAGCATGGAGTATAATAAGGTCAATCGAGTAAAGCTGCATCCGACCTTTTAAAATACGGAGTAACATTTTCCCCTTCTGCAGAACTCCTGTTCAACTGACTACTGACACTTAAGACAATGCCCGAAGTTGGAAGCACAGACACGGAAACGCCGGATCTGAAAGACTGGAGATCGAGACAGCAAAGGGAGGGGGGAGCGGAGTGCTGATCTCAGCTGCTCCAAAACTCGTAAATGTGTGTCTGTGACACGGACAACAAAACGTGAGCAAGGACAAGCTTACACAGCATCATAATGTTAACACGAAGACCGGTTTTCCGGTAGATGAGGCGACGAAAGGCTGAAAGACCTCAAACTTAAAGGCGCCCCAATTTTGTCCGAAAAAACGTAGAGCTAGGAGGGTGGTGACCGGTTTTCCCGGACTCACCCCTACGCACTCCGACATGCTGAAAAAGCGACCCCTGCTCCCGTAGGAGGCCTCTGCACCCAGCTTGGCACAAACTGACCCTGCCCTCCAAGACCAGGCCTGGTTAGACCCTCCCGCCACGAGCCAGGTCCCCGCCAGGCCGGCCGCCAGCCCCAGTCAGGACTGCCGAGCCTTCGTCGCCTGCTGCCTCAGCCGGGTCGGACCAGGGCCCCCGAAGACTGGCTGTCCCGCACCCGACTACCTTCGTCGTCCGGATATGCTCCATCGCGAGGAGACGCCAGCCGGCAGCCGGTCTCACGGGCGTACCATGGGGCTACAGAAACCGGGCGGTGACAACGACCGAGAGCAAGCGGGAACTCCCTTGGCCAGCCAGCGCCGCGGGTCCGTCAGGCGGTCCCGGTAGCGTCAACCGCGCAGGCGCAACCGGCGAGCGCCGTCTCCTAGAAACACTTCCCCCAAACCCCGCGGCCTCCCGGGGGAAAACTGGGTGAGCGGGCAGAGCGTCCGCGGACCGAGAGCGGCTTGCTGGTTCGTCCAGGACCGCCGCGGATCCCACAGCGCCCCCTGCTGGAGGAGGCCGATACTGCTCACCACCACTCCCGAGGCGGTCTTTGTCATCCTGCCTCGCAGAGGCGCGGGGGCGGTCAGGGAGGCTGACTGCAAGAGAATGAATCCCCGAGTAAAGGACTCACGGGGTGAAGGCAAGACTGGAGGATGTTCTGAATTCTGTCGCCATACCACTGGACAGCACCAAATTTAGTTTGAGCTCAGTCTACTTATAGGAATCTATTCTAAGGAAATCATCAGATTTGGAATTATTATTCTAAGGAAATAAGCAAATAAGGAAACCAGCCTAATTTTAAACAATCAAATCTCTAATGCTACGGATTCCTTATGTAAATTATGATGATTAGCTAATCCTCAATCTGGCCTGGTGTCAGAGTCCCGCCTCCTACCTCAATTTCATAAGATGTTAGCACCAGCATCCATTAAAACTCATTCTGTAGAGGAATATCACATAATGAAAATGTTACTGTGGCATTACTGAGTGAAGAAAAAACTGGATATAGAACAGTAAGTTCAATATATTCGTGTTCTGTAATTTTTATTTATGTAAACAAAAAGTTTACATTTCTAGATGAGGGTTACAGGTAATTTTTGTGTTAGAATACGTCTAATGTGGTACTTCTCAGCCTGGAGTGAGTTATGTCTCCAGGGGACATTTGGCAAGATCTGGAGATATTTTTGGTTGTCTCAACTGGTGCGGGGGGCGGGGGGGCGAGGGGCTGGCGTGAGTTGTGGCGGGGGGGGGGGGTGTTGAGTGGTGGCAGGGGGGTTGGCGGCAGGGGGCAACTGGTGGGTGGAGGCCAAACCCCTACTAGGCACCAGACCAACCCCCAACAAGGAATTATCCGGCCCCAAGATGACAACAGTGTAGAGATTGAGAAATCCTGCTCTATGCCAGGCCCGGTGGCTCATGCCTGTAATCCTAGCACTTTGGGAGGCTGAGGCGACCCTCAGGAGTTCGAGTCCAAGAAACCTTGCTCTATGTTTTGTAAGTATTCTGTACTAAGTGGGTTAAGGTTTGTAATCTTCATCTTTCTTACTGTGATTGGTGTTAGAAAAGCCTAACATCTAAATTTTCTTTTACAATTAAAAATTTTACAATTGAAAATTTTATTAAAATAAATTTCACTTATTGTGAGCCTGAAGGCTCATTATTTGAGGAAAATATTAGATTCCCCTAATCTAGGCCTCACTGTTGAACAATCCTCCCTCTAAGGGCCCTATTCTTGCTTTAGATATGCCATTCCATCCTCTAGGTTCCTGTCAAGACTTGGTATAGAAGCTATGCTGTCTTTTTAAGGAGATGTATCTGTAACTTAATTTTGTTTTAATGTGTATATTTATAATTTCCTTTATTATCCAACTTCTAAGAGACATCGGGTTCTTTCTTACATGTGCCTACAAAAACAACTTGAAATAGTGACATGGCTAATAATTAATGATTTTAATAAAATATCATTTTCTTAATTAACTTTGCATTTAAAGATGGAGGGTTTTTTTGCACAAAAAGTTAAACGTTAAAAATTCACAAAAAGCATCAAATAAACTATTATTATGGTTTGAGATTATGAGGAATAAGAATCTTTTTTTTTTTGAAACAGAGTCTCACTCTGTTTCCCAGGCTGGAGTTCAGTGGTGCCATCTCGGCTCACTGTAAACTCTGCCCCTGGCTTCAAGTGACTCTCATACCTCAGCCTCCTGAGTAGCTAGGACTACAGGTGTGCGCCACCTAACCCAACTAATTTTGTATTTTTAGTAGAGACGGGGTTTCGCCATGTTGGCCAGGCTCGTCTCAAACTCTTGTCCTCAAGTGAGCTCCCCACCTCAGCCTCCCAAAGTACTGGGACTACAGGCATGAGCCACTGTGCCTGACCAAAATAAGTCTTCTACATTTGTTTCTCTCTAATGTTTAATGCTTATTTTTACACTACAAAAAAGAAAAAAACAGTGACCCTGTAAAAGGCACAAGAGATATTTGATACTTTGATTATGATGTAAGGAAATATTTTACATTTAAAAATGAGATATTGATGCTTTTTTGAGGGGGTGGCTTAAACAACAGAAATGTATTGTCTCACAATTTTTTTTTTGTATTTTAAGTTCTGGGATACATGTGCAGAATGGGCAGGTTTGTTAACACAGGTACATATGTGCCATGGTGGTTTGCTCACCTATCAACACATCATCTATGTTTGAAGCACTGCATGCATTAGGTATTTGTCCTAATGCTCTCCCCTCCCCTTGCTCCCACCCCCCAACAGGCCCCAGTGTGTGATGTTCCCCTCCCTGTGTCCATGTGTTCTCACTATTCAATTCCCAATTATGAGTGAGAACATGTGTGTTTGGTTTTCTGTTCCTGTGTTAGGTTGCTGAGAATGATGGCTGTCAGCTTCATCCATGTCCCTGTAAAGGACATAAACTCATTCTTTTCATGGTTGCATAGTATTACATGGTATATATGTGCCACATTTTCTTTATCCCGTCTATCACTGATGGGTATTTGGGTTGGTTCCAAGTCTTTGCTGTTGTAAATAGTGGATGCTTTTATAATTATGTTTACTGTTTACCAGCTAATGAGATATTATAAAAGCAATCACAATTCCTAATCTTAGTGATTCTTAAGTAAGCATGAATCATTAAAAGAACAAGAATCATTCACTTGATTTCATTTATTGGCTTTTATTTGTAAGAGTTTAATGGAAGAAGGCACCATACCAACCCTTTTTTCCTAAGTGTCCTTGTCTCTGAAGTCTATGATTAGAATTCTCTGCAAAATCAAAGATATCTGAATTCAGATCTCATTTCTGCTACTTACTAGCTGTGAATTTACTCAAATTATTTAACTTTTCTAACTCTTGATGTCCTTATCTGTAAATAGTGGCGCTTATCATTATGTTCTCCATCAAGTTATTTGTGCAGGTTAATGAAATAATGAACAGAAGTACTTAGCATAGTAGCTGGCCTTGATAAGTGCTCAATAGCTGGATATGGCAGCATGTGCCTACAGTCCCAGCTACTCAGGAGGCTGAGGCAGGAATAATCATAGCTCAGTCAGCTCACTTAAGCCCAGCAGTCTGAGGCTGCAGTGAGCTCTGACTGCACTATTGCACCTCAGCCTAGGTGACAGAGGAAGACCCCCATCTCTAAAAATAATAATAATAAAAAATAAATGCTCAATAAATAATAGTTGAGTGTATGTACATGTTAAGCAGCATAAATCCTAGAGTTCCCAGAAATATCAAGATACCTGTTGATCCTCATTCTAGCTCTTCATCATGGAGTTCAGAAATGTACTTAGATCACGCTGTGTTCATTTCGGGAGACTGAAGTTGTCTGAGGATGAAATTTGTCCAAATGCACTGTATACTGTATTCAAGTGATCACATTATGTATTCTCTACCTCTGCAATTGAGGAGGTACACCTGTCCCAAAGAAGTGCACATATCCAGGTTAGCCTCATGCTGCACTGGAGGAAGACACACTAGTATTTTGTTTCCATCAGGTTGGTGTGATCCTCAGTCTTTCAGGATCTGGGGGTTTGGAGACTTGTTCCTCATTCTGTCTTTAAAAAGGTTACTAGCCATTTTTTTCCTAAGTGTCTTTCTCTCTAAATCCTTTAGAAAAGTAAATCTTGATGATTTAGCCAAGTGGTATCTGTGTCTGGGATTTTGCACTTGCTTTTGACATTGGCTGATACGGTGGTTAGTCATGCTGCATTCTACTTAACCACTTTATTGTCCACTGGGTTCTGTGGGGTGCGAACAGATAGTATCTTTCTTTCACTCCACTGCTACCCTTCAAGCCTGCTTTGTTGGCTCTCTCTTCACCTCTCCTCAGTAGGAGCTTGAGCTGACCCTAGAGAAGTACCAATTCCTCTCGCATTTTGGAATAATCTGATGTATACGCATCAAAATGTATCCAGTTCAAAGCTTTTCCTTTTCCCTATACCACCCAGGCTTGATGACAGTGGGATGGAGGTGGGACGGGGTAGGAGAATCTGTTTTAACCATCTTGGCCCACTTCCTTCCTGCTTGCTTTCTAGCTCCTGTTTTGGCTCCCTGAGCATCAGGTCTTACTTGACAAAATCTTTTATAATCTGGCATCACTGATTTGTGTGCAGCAGATGCCTGAACGCCTCCCTCTTTCTCACTTGGGCAACTCGGTCAGTTACTTAACCCTTCGTCCAACCTCTGGGGCTTACAGAACACTCAATTCCTGAAGTAGGCGCAGCTCTCTCTAGTTCATTTCTTACAAGCTGGCTCTTGGTTTCTGATATACTCAAGGCTTGGCTACTCCTCTTTTTCTGGATACCCTTGAAACTTGTCTGTATCTGTACAATAATTCTATGTTCTCACGCCTCCACCATATATACACACACTTGTGCTTGAACTACCTTGAGAGAGTTTCTATTCCTTGCAATAAATGAGGTCTAATTAGGTTATGTGGAAACTGCTTAGAGCAAAGGGAATCAGGCAGGTTTAGGGAAATTTTATCCATGAGATGGAAAAGACATGAATGTACTCCTGCTTCATTGAAGTGGACATCTGTCTAGTGATCAGAATATGTGTATCCATTAAGCACAATGACTTGTTTCCATGAAAGGTGAGAGCAATAAATGCAGATACATTGTTCCTCTTTGGCTCCTTTTTTTGTTTTTTTTGAGACTACATGTTGACCACTGTCTTTCTGTTGGTGAGTTTCAAGGCAATTAGATAACAGGCTGTTGGTGGCATTTTTATTGTTATATTCCAGTCCTATATATATTTTTGACTTTGCCAATCTTGGGTATTTCCTAGGTTTCCTCAGTAACACATGTAAAATTCATCTTTTGGAGTGAACTCCTACTAAAAAGGTATACTACATTTAGTTATGAATAATAAATATTCAGCTCTAATGGACTAAATAACACAGAAGTTGATTTTTCTCTCATTTAAAAGAAATCTGAAGGTAGGTAGTATAGGGTTGGTATGGTGCCTCTATAGTATACCATCAGGGACCTAAGCTCATACTATTTTTTTGTGATATCCTCCTTTGCATATGACTTCCATTCTTAAAGTCACTCATGGACCAAGATGGCTATTGGAGATCCAGCCATTGTGTCTAAGTTCCAGGCAGCAGAAAGAAAGGAGAAGAAAGGCAAAGCTAGATGTTTGCCAGCTATCTGTCCCCAAGAAAATTAGTGATCCTGGAAGTCTCATCACATGCCTTCTACCCACCTCTACCTGTAAAGGAAGCTGGAGACATATAGTTGTTTATCTGGTTAGTTTGCCACTCTGGAGAAGACTGAGGTTTTAAGAAAGAAGGAAGGAAAGAATAAATATTGGTGGCCAGAAGATAGTTTCATCATTTATCTTATGTTGACATTGCTTACTTCCTCTTCTCTGTCTTCTTTATCCACTAAAGGTGTCAAGTCATAAAAGCAACTTTTTCAGGTCTCATCTTTACCAATAGTAAGGGTGTATCTCAAAATAAATGACTATAATTTGAATAATATACAATTAGCTTTATGGTAACTCCTTACATTTATTTTTCTCATTTCTTGGGTAATGAGTGAAAAATTTATCAGGAAACAGACAATTACTGTTCTGACCTGTGACTGGGAACTTCTGTTTTAGCTGTAAGCTTTTCCCCCTTAACTTTTTGGTTTGAAAATTTCAAACCTACCGAAAGGTTAGAAAATTGCTGTACTAAACACCCACATACCTTGTTTTGAGAGTCACTGTATAACTTGTATTATTGATTTATCTCTCTTTATACATTTGGTTGTTGTTGTTGAATCACTTGAGAATTTAATAAATTTTTAAAGTGGAAGGACACTACTTAAATATTTAAAACCCTAAAATATTTAAGACCCTTTCTGAGAATAATTTTCAAGATAAAGACTGTAATTGAAGGCAACTGGTTACATGTAATTTCTAAAAGATAAACTCTCTTCTGGATATTTCAGAGGATCAGAACTGGAGATATTACAGGTTCCTTTCAATAGACTTCAGATGCCCACTTCCCTTCTGTGTTAGAACCTCTGCTGAGAGAGGTTTTCAAATGGTTATCCTGATCTGAACACCCCCCCCCAAAGCAAACCTATTTTAGATATATTAATGCAAACACAATTAGAAGTTTTCGCCTGGGCAACATGGCAAAAACCCATCTTTACAAATAAACAAATTAGCCGGGCATGGTGGTGCACACCTGTATGTAGTCCTAGCTACTCAGGAGGCTGAGGTGGAAGGATCACTTGAGCCAGGCAGACAGGGGTTGCAGTGAGCCAAGATGGTGCCACTGCACTCCAGCCTGGGCACAGAGCCAGACCCTGTCTCAAAAAGGAGAAAAAAAGAAAATAAATTGTTTACAGCACTATTTCTGCTTGGATAATTGTTTGATTATGACATTAACAATGTCATCACTCAGCTGGCAAATCAGCAAAAGATGGAGTTCTCTAACAGAATGCCTACAATAGAAGAAGCAAGGACAGACAAAGTGGCCTGCTGTAGAATTTACAATCTGAAGCACTCGCTTCATCCTTGGAAACAGCAATTCACATAGAAGTGACATACAGGTTCAAGTCCTATAATGTTAAAAAGAGTAATATTTGGAAGATCCTTTGGGACAGGATTTGTTACTCTAACTAGACTAGGTCAGGAAGGTTAAGCCAGATTCCAGTGCTCCATGGTTCTGCTCAGTTACAGACAGAATTCAGGCTTATGTATGCATAAAGCTCGGTTACTGCTATTTTACTGTTTTCAATTGACTAACCAAACCACTGAGGTTATTGAGAACTGCTTTCTGTGGAGTTCCATTTCTGTGGAATGTAAGGATGTAATTTCTTTTTTCACTAATAGAACAACTGATACAAGGTATATGAGATGAGAAGGGGTCTCTGAAGTCTAGTCTTTTTTTTTAAAGGCTTGTTTGATTTTAATGGCTGGTCTATGTAATCACCGAGGCTAGTATGTACAAAGGGGGAGCTTGTATTTCTTAGTCTCTTTCTCCTTGGACAAAGTCTTGATGATTTCCTCCTTCTTGGCCTGTGTGCTTCCTTGATCTTAGACCTGCGAGCCTCAGCCTGGTCAGCCAAGAGCTTCTTGCGGGACTTGTCTGCCTTCAGCTATGGATGTGTTCAATGAGAAACCACTTGTTTTTGAACACATTCCCCTTCACCTACAGGTACAGGCTGTGATACATGTGGCAATCAACCTTCTTAGATTCCCGGTATCTTCTGAGCAGCCGGCGCAGAATCCTCATTCTCCTCATCGACGTGACCTTCTCTGGCATTTGGGCATTGGTTGTACCCTTACGCTTACCTATGCCCATGTGCCTGCCCTTCCAGCGGGCCAAGGTGTTTTTCTGGCATTGAGCCCAGGAATGGACCATCACAGGCTTGCGGATGATCAGCCCACCTTTGATTAGCTTCCGGATCTGCTGACGGGAGTTGGCATTGGCAGGGGTCCAACCAGACCTTCTTCTAGCCACAGGGGAGGACACTAGAGGCAATACTCTTCTGAAGCCTGAGCATACTCATGGCTGAGGCCACAGCAGCGAAAGGTTCTGAGGTCTAGTCTTACACTTAGTGCATCTAGTGGTAGATTGCGATACTGCTCATCAAACATTCCAGTTTTTGTCTCTGCAGTGCTCCTCCTTGAGTGATTGGAGATTTATTACTATAGTATAACTTAAGCTATTCTGCCAGATACAAGGCAAGAAATGCTACACTAAAATTTTGATAAAGTTGAAAGAATAGTTTGCTTGTTAATTGGAATGGCTTCCCCCCAACCCAAACTTTAACCTAAGTCAGATTTCCTCTCTTTTATAAATGTTTAGCTTTAAAAGTTATAGATTTACAGAATTATTACAAAGAGAGGGTTCTCATATTCCTCACACCCAGTTCCCCCTATTCTAAACATCTTATATTAGTCCCTACTATCTTTTTACATGCTATTTCCTTCCTGTGAATATTACAAGTCTTGTTCAATTACATATATTTAAGTGCCAGCCATTTTGCTATTACTAATTTGTAGGTTGGTATTCTTCAAAAGTTTTGGAAAGAATACACAAGAAAATCAAAAGACCTAGGGAGCATCTTTCTATTTTCCCATAAAAATCATGTGGATCTTTTGTTTTTTTTCAGTCAAAAGGAAGTCCCTAGATTTTATGTGAACAATCCTCTTACTGACCACCTTATAGCCATCACTGAAAATGGCATTCTCTGTAACACTGAAGTTTTAAAACTCACAACAATCTTTTATTTTTGCCTCCTGTTCGATAACTATGAAGTTTTTATTTATATCTTAGTCCAAATATATCCCTTTTTTCTTTTTATCATTCCCATTATGACCTACATGACATTTAGAACGTTATGGCTGGGTGTGGTGGCTCACACCTGTAATCCCAGCACTTTGGGAGGCCAAGGTGGGCAGATCGCTTGAGGTCAGGAGTTCGAGACCAGCCTGGCCAACATGGTGAAACCCCATCTCTACTAAAAATACAGAAATTAACTGGGTGTGGTGGCGTGTGCGTGTGATCCCAGCTACTTGGGAGGCTGAGGCAGGAGAATCACTTGAACTCAGGAGACGGAGGTTGCAGTGAGCCAAGATCACGCCACTGTATTCCAGCCTGGGCAACAGAGTGAACAAAATAAAATAAACTATAAATTAAGTTAAATTAAATTTAAAACGGTAATAAAATAAAATGTTACATATTTATTTTTAATTATACAAACACAGAGTGGTATATTAGTCTGCTTGGCTGATATAACAAAACACCATAGACTGAGGTAACTATAAAAACAGACATTTACTTCTCACAATTCCGGAGGCTAAGTCCCAGATAAAGATGGGGCAGTTTGGGTTCCAGATGAAGGCCCATTCTAGCTCTATCCTCACATGGCACAGAGAGGAGAACAAGCTCTTTGTTGTTGTTTTTTTCATAAGGGCACTGATCTCGCCATGGGGGACCCATTCGGGTGACCTTATCTAAATTGAATTACCTCCCAAAGGCTCCATCTCCAAATACAAACATATTAGGGTTGGTTCGGGCTTTAACAGACGGACTGGGGGAGGAGGGACATATATTCAGTCCGCAGCTTGTGGCACTGCCCAAGTTCAACGCAAGGAAAAGTACTGAATTAAGGAGAGCTGTGAGATGAGGTTAGAAAGATTGATCTTACGGAGGACATCAAGTGCCAGACTAAAGATCCACTGGGCTTTTTAGATCAAGGCAGTGTTGTGGTGGGTATTGTTTTAGGAGAATAAATCTGGGGGGTTGCTTATGGGATGGATTTTGTTAGAGATCATGAGTAGGACAACCATTTGGGGGGAGTAATGTAACAATCCCTGAGGGAAATATAAAAACTAACACTATGATGATAACCCTCGAATGTACCACCACCAGGAAGTCTTTCCAGATGCTTCGCTGGAGGGTCTCTCTTTAAACGCGAGTTTTCCTCGAGTTAGCCTAGAAATGTAAGTTATCCTTTACATTACGTCTTCTATCGCACATGTTTGTGTGTTTCCTAACCCTTCCACTTTGCAGTTCCTCCAGCATAGCGTGTATCCGAGCGCTCTTAGAGCCGCGCATCGCCCTCCTGGGGGAGCCACACGCGCTCGGCCGCAGGTCCCGCCCTCCCTCCTCAGGATGCGAGGACAGTATTTGTGGACTTAACCGCAGGCCAGGAGATCTAGGGGGCCTGGTCACTTCTGGGTGCCAGGACCACAGCCGGACGCCCCACGGACACCTGGGACGCTCTTCTGGGTCCCCTTCAGGGCCGCGCGTTGGGCTCGCCTGACCCGCGTCCAACTGGCTCCGAGTGGCTTGCGGCGCAGGGGTGGGGCTCACGTCGTGGGACGGCTGCATGGATTAGTATCCATTGATTTCCGAACCTTCAGGAAGCAGACACGCTCCTCTTCCTTCTCAGGGATGGGGCGGCAGCCAAAGAAAGCCCTAAGCCGTCTCCTTTTGGGGAGCTTGGAGATGCTCACGAGGGACCTCCCCAATTCTGCGATTTTGAGCATCATTTTTTGGCAGGAGGCGAGATAGAAGCAGTAATTGACACTCATCACCCTAAAGTGCAGATTATGTCAGTACACCCTATAGTGCAGATTATGTCAGTCAGATAGAAGAACTAAAAATGACAGAAACGGTCTACTGTTTTTAAACTCTGGAAGCCTGCTCCTTTAAGAGATTAAGCTGTGCGCCGATCCCGCCCGGTCCCGGGGGTGCCTTGCGCGGCTCGCCTACTCCTACCTTTGTCCCAGGGCTCCCTGCGCGGTGGGCTCACTTCCGGCGGACTACGGGAACGCGGCGAGCACCGCCCTGCTTTTGCGTGGTTGCTCCACCCCCTCAGCCTCGCCTTCGCAACCACTGGGGCTGAAGTTCCCGCCAGGTCAGTGCCGGGCGAGAGAGATGCTGCCCGGCCCGCCTCGGCTTTGAGGCGAGAGAAGTGTCCCAGACCCCTTTCATCTTGCTGACGGCGTCGAGCTCCGGGCAGACATGTCCACAGGGTTCTCCTTCGGGTCCGGGACTCTGGGCTCCACCACCTTGGCCCCCGGCGGGACCGGCACAGGCGGCGGTTTCTCCTTCGGGACGGGAGCGTCTAGGTAACTGCACTTTCTCGCCTTCCTGGGCCGAATCTGCCTCACCCCCTTCCCCTCGAAGCCCCCTGGTGTCCCCATCCTCTCTCTTCGCGCTGGCTTCCTTCCCAGTGGGGCTGGAGAGTAGCACTTATCTAGCCGCCGGCGTCGTAGGCCTCTCGCTCGCCGCGGTGCTCGGGCCCAGCGCGGCCTGGTGAGGTGGAGGGCGGGATGGGTTCTGTGCTGTGAGGTTTCCAGAATCCACGTATAGTTGAGGCATTGTTTGGACCTAGAGGAGTCTTGACTGGGTGGAGAGGCACGGGGCTCTACCCCGGAGCTTTAGCGAGGCATTAGTCTTAAGCATGGAATGCACATTGAATGAATGAATGAAATTTTAGCATATAGTGGGGTTTTGTAATAGATAATTCCGATTTCATTGCAGCATTTGCGGTTTTGGATATTACGGTGTTTTAATAACTTTACGGTTATTTATAACTAGCCTTTCAAACTTTTGTGCCACATGGGACCTTATCTGTTATTGTTTAAAAAAAACAAAAACACCTTTTTACAGTGTTTATTGGTGATTTTGTGCAGTATGTGCAGTTTAGTATATTTGACGCAAGAATGTTCTATCGTAATCAACATTGTATTTCACTTAAATTACAAAATATAGGTAGCATGTTTCTCGTTTTTGTGCAACCCATTAGTTCAGGTGGCGACAAAAATGTAACTGTCCAGAAAGAGATAGAATGGTGTGAGACATCATTTTAATGAGAGATTTAAGCTTTAGAACTCAATTTTTTTTCAAGATAAAGGTGGAGGGGTTCATAAAGTTAAGAAGTGTGCACGCTGTCAACAAGATATCTCCTGAAGCTTAAAAGGTGTGGCTGTAGATTTAAAAGTCAAAAACATCAGCATGACCTGCAGTTTAAAGAGGGAGGAGGCCGCCCCGGGTGGCTTAGGTGGCTCACGCCTGGAATCCTGGTACTTTGGGAGGCCAAGGCTAGCAGATCACCTCAGGTCGGGAGTTGAGACCAGCTTGACCAACATGGGGGAGGCTGAGGCAAGAGAATCGCTTGAATCTGGGAGGCAGAGGCTGCGTTGAGTGGAGATCGCACCATTTCACTCCAGCCTGGGCAACGAGAGCGAAACTCCGTCTCAAAAAAAAAAAAAAAAAAGAAGCGGAGGAACCACAGACGCACAGTCAAGTCACACGTTTGACAGTTTTCATCCATTCCTCCGTTATTCTTACTCGCTCAACATCAAGTCCTAATAATTTTACTTCTGCCATTTCCGTTTGTCTTTATTTCCAGTTCCATCACCCTGCTCAAGCTATTGTCATTCTTGGAACAAGTACTTATTGGACAGATTCCCATGTGCAAGGCTCTGTTTTAGGTAGTAACATAAGAGTCTTGCTCTCTTGATCCTTACATTCTTATGAAAATACTTCTGATTCTTTTCAGATTTTTAACCAGCTATCTTGTGTTAGATGACAACCACTCCCATCAACGTCTTCAATCCGTTTTCCACATTATAGCCAGACTAATTAAAAAACAAATTGCTCCCCCTGTAATCACTCCCCGCTATCCTTAGAATGAAGTTAAAACAACAACAACAAAAAAAAAACCAAAAAACTTACCATAGTCTGCAGAGTCCACTTCTGCTGGAACCTCTCGGGACTCATCTGGAGCCGGTCTTTTTATTTCAGTTATCCAGACCCACTTTTAAAAACAGACAAACAGCTATATTACCACCCGAAAGACACTTACCCTTATTCATTGGATGCACTTTGATATTTTCTATTCTATTTTTTTTTTAATGTTTCTTAGGACTTGATAAATTAATTTTTATACTTCTCTCATGGTCCTGATCTTAGTTGAGAAACCCTGCCCTAGCAACATGGCATTTTCTCTTTTCCTCAAGTGGGCTTTGCCAACCCCTTCCTTCTACCCCATCTACCTAGTTCTTATGCCTACTTATCTTTTGCGACTATCAAATGATCTCTTCCCCTGAGAGGGCTTTTCTGACCTGTCAGTCTAGGGGAGGTTTCCATTCTCATAGTACTCTTACAGTGCTGATCACAATTGTAATCAGTTCATTATATTTATTGTTAACTTGTTGTTAGATCCCAGCACAAGAATAATTAATATCTATGTCTCTCACTGACTAGAAACTACCTGAAGGCAGGGTCTGAGTCTTATTTACCACCTCATCCTCAGTCTCAGGGACAGTGCCTGGCATGGAAAAATGGCTTTAATAACAATTTGAATGACTGAGCAAATGAGTTATTAGTAATAAGCTAGAAGAAAATTACCCAAGCTTTAGAGAGGCTTGGATAAATTAATGAAAGAGGAGACAGTCTGACATAAATTTGTTAAGAGTGCTGGTTGGGAGGCCTGACAGCCCCCAGTGCCACCTGGTGATTAGATCTCTTGAGGTCAGTCATTTTAGAGGAGTTCTCACATCTAGAAAAGGAGTATAATATATTACCTGAATTGATGAGTGAGATGAAGTATTTAAATATTTAGTATCAAGTCTGGCACTTGCTAAGTGCTCAATAAATGTTAGCTGTTATGTTAGCTATGAAGTCCACATTAGGACCAGCTGAGCAAGTTAAAATAACATTCCTGATGTGATGGAGTCAAGTTGGCTTTTCTGCAGCACATCCTATCAAGTCCTTGGCAGATAACACTGGTTTGAGGAGGTAATTGGTCAAGTCTAGGGTAGCTTTTATTTTTCTTGAATTTGGTAAATTTCTCTGCCACCAAAATTTCTCTTCTACTTCTGTGGTAGGATAAGATTTCATTTTGATGTGTTTCTTTGGCTGTATTTTCAACTTCCATTATTACTTCATAATATCTTCAGTTATGTTGTCAAGAAATTATATATGTATACAATTATTATTATTTTTTTGGAGACAGAGTCTCACTCGTTACCCAGCCTGGAGTGCAGTGGTGCTCACTGCAACCTCTGCCTCCTGGGTTCAAGTGATTCTCCTACCTTAGCCTCCCGAATAGCTGGGATTACAGGCACGCCACCACACCCAGCTAAATTTTTGTGTGTGTGTAAGTTTAGTAGAGACAGGGGTTTTACCATGTTGGCCAGGCTGGTCTGGAACTCCTGACCTCAGGTGATCCACCCACCTCAGCCACCATGCCTGGCCTGTTGTCAAGAAATTTTAAATTTTAATTCATGGTGTAAAAATACAAATGTTTATTTTTCATCTTGTATATTTCCAGAATAGCAATTTAAAAATATGAGATCACTGATTTGTTTGGGAATAAGGAAAACTTAATAACCATTTTCCTAATTGTATGTCTTCAAAATTTGCCAATAGTGTATTAATATCCCCCAGATAGTCATTTATTCTATTCCACATTATACACACAACAGTTTCAAAATAACAATGCGATCAGACTACCACATTATACACACAACAGTTTCAAAATAACAATGCGATCAGACTACGCCAAATATTTTTGGCGTATATGCCTCTTTTATGGTTGTGCTACCTATGTTGTCTGGATATAGCCATTACATACTGGATTCTTTTGCTTGTAGTGCTCACTTAGGTTTTTGTGTATGTGATATCTCACTTAGTTTTGATTGTAGCAATATGTTCTTAAAAATATCTTTTAAATTCAGAGTAAATGTTTAAAGATCTGCGGGGTTTTTTTGTTTTTTGTTTTAAGACAGGACCTCGCTCTGTCTCCCAGGCTGGAATGCTGTGGCACAATCTCAGCTCACTACAACCTCCACCTCCTGGGCTAAAGTGATCCCTCCACCTCAGCTTCCTGAGTAGCTGGGATTACAGGCATGTAGCAGCACGCCTGGCTAATTTTTGGTTTTCGGGGTATTTTCTTGTTTTTTCGGTAGAGACAGTTTCATCATGTTGCCCAGGCTGGTCTCAGGCTCCTGGGCTCAAGCAGTCTGCCCGACTCAGCCTCCCAAAGTGCTGGGATTACAGGCATGAGCCACTCCGCTTGGCCAAGATCTGTTTTGATTGTTGGTGAGACCTTGCAGCCCTGCTCTGCCTCCTGCCTCGCCTTCAAATTCTCTGGTGCACACAAACATATTTTAAAGATCAGTGGTAAACTAAGTACTTCCTCTCCTTTTACCTACTCAGTATGGATGGCCCATCTCAAGTTCTACCCCTTAATAAGCTCCTCTGTCTCCATTCCTCTCTCAGTGATTAGCTCTGCCTCAAACTTCCGCAGTATCTGTTTGCTATCATTGGTACTTTATTATAATCTGCCTTATAGTAATTATAAACTTACTGAAGGTGTACATTTCTACTGCTTGAATTATCTACTGCTTGAATATTTCCTTTCTCCCTTGTCCCCCAATGTTTGCAAAAACCTGAATGGCTTCTTGAGCTGATTATGAAATTGAAGACCCCCAGACCCAAGTAACTTGGAGAACTCTTGTGGCTTGGAGTACAGTTATTTGTGTTGTTTATCCTCCAGTAAACGGCATGTTCCTTGAATAAGGGTTTAGTCATCTTTCTGCTCCCTTGCTATTCCTGGCATAACACCTTGTACGTAGTATGTTTAGTTGAATTTATAAGTAGCCCTAATGATAACAGTCATAACAACATTTATTGAAGTTAATTCACTCTGTGCAGTCCCTTAATCCTTGTATTAAAAAAAAAAATTCTGCTAAGTGGGTACTGTTAATTTCCATTTTGCAGATGAGGAAATAGAGGTTCAGAAAGGTTAAGGAATGGCATCCAAGTACCAGAACATGGGGGAATTGGTACTGGAACACAGCCACACTACTGGGTTCCTCTTACATTTCCTCTTTCATTGAAACGTTCCAGGGCTTTTGAGACTTTAAAAATGATACTGGGTTCTTTCATGATTATTCTTTGTGGAAGGGCAGCTAGGGAAGTAATAAAGATAAATATGTAGGATAAAGAGGATTCCCCATGATGCTATGTAATCTCCCTTAACTCTCCTACATAATTTTTGAAGTGTCAACTTGTCAAAATTTTTTACTTATTTTCACAATTTGTCTTCCCACCTTTAGATAGCAAATCTGAACTTTTGAGTCTTAAGAGCAGTTGAAAAGTTGTGAACTTTGTCCACAGTCACTTGCTTTTATCAGCTGTTCTTTTTTTAAGCTTTTGAACACTCTCCGAAGAGTTTCTGCTAATGA
Organism: Ateles fusciceps; assembly: GCA_036589455.1. Classification (NCBI taxonomy): domain Eukaryota; kingdom Metazoa; phylum Chordata; class Mammalia; order Primates; family Atelidae; genus Ateles; species Ateles fusciceps. The sequence goes on along the minus strand of JAZHEH010001544.1, from coordinate 2,208,112 downwards.
ACACATAATCCTGAGACAGGATGATTTTGCTTTGCGTTTAACTTTTAAATGTCGCCACTAATTTTTCTGTTTTGCTTTTTTTGGTGGTAAAATACCTAACTACATGCTCTCCCCAACCCTACATCGCTCCATGAATGTGATAATGTAGCAACAGAGAGGTAGTGAAGACAACTTAGCATAACTTTTCTATGGCCATTTAAAAATATACTAGGTTTCAAAAATTGGTGAAAGCAGAATAATTGTGATCTCTACTCATGATTACCTTGAGTTCTGAAATCCTTATTGCTATAGACTGCTTTTCTTGAAATCTGGTACTATATTTTTTAAGACTTTTACATGTGGGTTTATTTTTAAGGAAGAACAGAAACATATTTGAACTTGGTAGGTTAAAGGTAAATTTATTGTTGTTTTTGGGTCCTATGACAGTGTATTAGATATGTTACATGAATGAAATTATCTTGAAGAGTTAATTTTTATTTTTCTTAAATAAATATTGGCTCTAGTAGACTTCCTTTTGTGCCTGTGGTTTTTGTTTTGTTTCTGTTTTTTTAAAAAGCAACCCTTCTGTGGGGCTCAATTTTGGAACTCTTGGAAGTACTGCAACTCCAGCAACTACATCTGCTCCTTCAAGTGGTTTTGGAACCGGGCTCTTTGGATCTAAACCTGCTACTGGGTTCACTCTAGGAGGAACAAATACAGGTGAGGAGGATGTGATCACATTGGCAGAGAGTAGGCTTGGGATATTCTTTCCTAAATTCTGTCCTATATCTCCCTTCACAAGGATCGTCACTGGTAGTATATCTTAAAAAATGGTAAATACTAAGATGAAAAGAAATATAAGGAATTGGAATCAAGAGCCAGTGATAGGCCCAATCGTAGACTGTCATCTATTCCTTTTCTGTTTTTCTCACTAAATTGAGGAAGACCTCTCCCTCTCTCTCTCTCTTTTTTTTTTTTTTTTTTGAGACGGAGTCTCACTTTGTCGCCCAGGTTGGAGTACAGTGGCTCAATCTCAGTTCACTGTAAGCTCCGCCTGGAAGATCTCTTTCCTTAAATATAATGAATTAAAGTAATTTAAAATTTTAGATTATATAATTCAGTGTTTTTCCTTAGTGGAGATAGTTGTTTAAGCCAACTTTATCAATTTGGAACATTAACATGCATGAGAGAGTCAGCATTCTTGCTGTAACATAATTTACATTTTTTTTTTTTAGAGACATGGTCTCGCTCTGTTGTCCTGGCTGGAGTGCATTGGCATGATCATGGCTCACTGTAGCCTTGCAACCTCTTGGGCCCAAGTGACCCTCCCACCTCAGCCTTCTGGGTAGATCTGGCCACAGGCATGCACCACCACGCCTGGCTAATTTTTTTTTTTTCTTTTCTTTCTTTTTTTTTTTTCCTTTTGCAGGGAAGGGGTCTCCTCCTGGTCTTAAACTCCTGGGGTCAAGAGATCCTCCTTCCTTGGCCTCTCAGAATGCTGTTGTTGAAGGCCTGAGTTATCATGCCTGGTCTATAATTTACATTCCTAAGAGATGTTTTACATTTTTGTATTATTAAAGCAGTAAGTGGGAAAAGGGCAATAGGTAAAGGACTTGAAGGTTTCAAAAACAATAGAACATTTTTGTTTTTAATGCTTACAGCTGGAAAAATAATGTTTCACTGGAGCTGACCGTTTAAAAAGTTTGCTTCTTATTTACCCTTTGTTTTCTACTCTCAGAGCCTGTTGGTCTTTCTTACTACTTTTTGCATTGATCTTCCTGCTACTAGTGCATCACATTTCACAGCCACATCTAGAAAATGGAGTAACTACAGGGATAAATATGAGCAGATTGGTCAGTGAGCTACTTAAGACAGCTCAGTGTAGCATTTTGCTTGGAGTTGCTCTTTTTGGTCATGCTTAATTTTGTTATAAGCAATAGTTACTTGCATTTTATAAATTTTTTTCCTTAATCAAATTATATACAGCTAGTAATATGAAAACCAGTGTTATGGGAAAAATGCTTGATTAGTGGGTATACTGGCAGATACTATGATATGTATTTTTCTAATTAGAAGTGTTGTTAATCCCTGAGGGTGATTTTAAGTCTTTCCCTTGTGACAGGTAAACCAAAAGAATGTCATCTTAATTGATGATTAAATTTTATTTCTCTTTTTGTCCCCAGGAATAGCAACAACTATAACTACAGGATTAACTCTGGGTAAGAATTTTTGAGGAAAGATCCCAGCTCTGTGGTTTTCTAATAATTTTAACAAATTAAGTGATCTTTTTACTCTTCTCTCTTCTAATGTCTTACAGAGCTGGGGTATAGAAGAAAGTGTGTATATCACAGATAATGACTTATCAGAGAACCTTTCAGTATTTGAGTGGTGAAAAAAAGGAATGACTATAGAGTACTTTTATAATTCAGAAAAGTATTTTAAATGCAGAAATGTTTTTTTTTAATGTGGAAATTTATTTCATACTACTTTTTTAGTCATTTGACTCCATTTAGTGGAAAAAACAAACTTTAAGCCAGAAATGTTGGAATTAAGCCATTGTTGTTCCTCTAAAATAGTTGTGAGACCTTAGGTAATATTTGGGGGCTTTTAGTTATCTATAAAATAGAGGATATTGAACTAATATCCAAACACATAATACCTTCTGTATTGTTACACTAAAGGGAATGTGAATAACTAGGGTTTCAGCCAGCTTTCAATCTGGATGGCAGTAAGTAATGTGAAAGGAAAGAGAAAGGAAATGAGAGAACAGTCAGAAGCTCTGAAATTGAGTTTTCAGTTAAGGATTGGCAAACTTTTTTCATTTGGTTGCTACACGTGTTATTAACAGAAACACATCTGTTTATCACCAATATTTTGGACTGGTTTGGCTACAAAGACAAGCAAGTGAATCTTCTTGTTTTCTTTTTCTTTTCCTCAGACAAGTTCTACTGTTGCCCAGGCTGGAGTGCAGTGGCATCATCACAGCCCACTGCAACCTCAAACTCTTGGGCTTAAGCAGTCTTCCCCGAGGTTCCCAAGTAGCTAGGTCTACAGGCATATACCACAACACTTGGCTATTTTTTTTATTTTTATTTTTATTTTTTGTGGAGACAAGGTTTCACTATGTTGCCTAGGCTGGTCATGAGCTGTCAGCCTCAAGCCACCTGCTCTCCTTGGTCTCCCAAAGTGCTGGGATTACAGGCATGAGCCACCATGCCTAAGTCTTGTTTTCCGAGGTTGTAACCCGTACATTATTTCAGAGCACTGTACTCTGACAGGAACTTCCAGTTGTGATCAAGGCAATCCAGAAGCATAGTTTCTGGCTTCTCTTCTCTCAGTGATTTCAGGATAAGTCAATGCAGGTCATTCATACATTTCTTCATTTAATATTGTTTGAGCAGTTACTACTTCTAACCATGTGGCCTTGTGTATACATAATGCCTTGAACATTGAATATTATCTTGTGGTGCTGGTGGTGAGGATAGTCCTTGATAATGACCTTGGGAACTGCTAAGGGTTGGAGCAAGGCAGTCAGTCTGTTGTGAGGTGACAGGGATAGGCAGGTATATTAACATAATCTGATAAATGTCCTGCAAGATGTAGGAGAGGCACCATGGAAGGCAGAGGAAGAAAACAGTAGGGTTTACTTTATGGGCAAGAAGCATTTCAGACAGAGGAGTGGCAAGTGCAGAGGCCAAATCATAAAAGCATTCAGGGAAATATGAAATATTTTATTCTTGGAGCTTAGAAATCAGAGGTAGAAGTGGTGGGCAGAGCTGAGATTTGAGGAGCAGGTTGGGACCAGATAGGAAAGGGAGATATATGTCATGCCTTTAGACTGTATTTTGACAATCTAGAATATAATAGGAACCTTAAATTGGGCAGAATCACTAGGATATTTGCTTTGTTTTGTTTTGTTGAGACGGAGTTTCGCTCTTGTTGCCCAGGCCGGAGTGCAACGGCTTGATCTCATGGCGACCTCCTTCTGGGTTCAAGCGATTCTCCTGCTTCAACCTCCTGAGGAGCTGGGATTACAGGCATGTGCCACCACGCCCGGCTAATTGTGTTTTTAGTAGAGACGGGGTTTCTCCATGTTGGTCAGGCTGGTCTGGAACTCCCGATCTCAGGTGATCTGCCCGCCGCAGCCTCCCAAAATGCTGGGGCTACAGGTGTGAGCCATTGTACCTGGCCCCCCGCCTTTTTTTTTAAGGTAACCGAGATAATTTCAAGAATAGATTAGAGGTTCGAAGAGACTGATACCAGAGAAATAAATGCTGTTATAGTAGTTTTTAAGAGAGAGATGGCCTAAGCTAGGGTTTTTAAGGATGCTTGTAATACAGGATATTTCTGAAGTAGAATCAACAGGATTTGTAAGTAATAGAGTATAGGAGAAGGAAGGGATGTCAAGGATGACTGGTTTCTGGCTTGAACTGACCAAGGTTGGGGATTTAGCAAAAAATTTTTCTGGTAAGATATAAAGGAGACCAAAGGGACATCAAGATAGGACTAGCCAGTAGGGACGTAGGTGGATGTCAGTTTAGATTTATGTACCTGTAGCTGAAATGATGAAAGTAGATGAGTCACTGGGGAAGTAAAGAAGTAGGAATGGAACTGTCGGAAGTGTCATTTAAGACATGAACAGAGGAAAGAGAGGTACAAAAAAAAAGGACTGAAAAGGAAAAGGGGGACAGCTGGGGGCTGACAGAGACACAGGGGCCAGAAGAAAGGAATAGAGAATGGCTCTTGATAGAGTATTAGAGAGGAGGGACCGTTTTTTTGCTGAGAGTAAAGGAAAGAAGGAGGATAAATGCTACATTAACAGGTAAATCTAGGGGTGGAATTAAAATTGATATATTACATCGATTGGATTTTCTTTTTCTTTCTTTTTTTTTTTTTTTTTTTTGAGATGGAGTCTCACTTTGTTCCCCAGGCTAGAGTTCAGTGGCACAATTTTGGCTCACTGCAACCTCCGCCTCCCAAGTTTAAGCGACTCTCATGCCTCAGCCTCTTGAGTAGCTGGGGATACAGGTGTGCACTGCCACACCCAGCTAATTTTTGTATTTTTAGTAGAAGCGGGATTTTTGGCCGGGCTGGTCTCAAACTCCTGACCTCAAGAGATCTGCCCCTCGGCCTCCCAAAGTGCTGAGATTATAGGTGTGAGCCACCATACCTGACCATTCTTTTGTTTTTTTCTTAACTTAAAGAGCCATCTTTTCCGTGTTCACCATGATTTAGTCTCAACTTTTATTTTCTCTCACATGTACACCCATCTTCTATTGGCAAAAGGTAGTATCACAAACTTTTAGGGATCCTTATTGAAACCAGTATAATAGAACACTTACAGGTAAAGGATTTTGTTTGTTTGTTTGTTTATTTATTTATTTATTTATTTAAATAGGAACGCCAGCCACTACATCTGCCCCTACAACAGGCTTCAGTTTAGGATTCAATAAACCTGCAGCATCTGCTACACCATTTGCTCTACCTATTACTTCTACCTCAGCTAGTGGTCTCACTCTTTCATCTGCTCTGACATCAACTCCAGCAGGTGAGGCAGAATGAAAAACCATTGCATTTAATGGTTAAATTTCAATTTTATCTGATTAGAGAACATAGATAGTCACCTTTACTAAACATAACTTTTTATTTTAATCATTTAGAATTTTGACTACAGAAATTATTGATTTATAAAGAAGAAAAGTGAGCTTTGAGCATTGGAGCAGGAGAGGCTATCTTGGGAGATAGTCCCTATTTAGAGAGCAAAGCAGGGGAGAGGGCCAGAGAGGTAAAATGTAAAGCTGTTAATATTTGCTTTGTTTTCAAGGAGCCATTTCATGACAGAAAAAGACAGACTTGGCATAAATCTTGCCTGTCTTATGATTTATTTAGTATGAAGGTGAAGTTGGTGGTCTGGGTTGGAAACAATATTGCTGTCTGGAATCAGTTACCTGGTACCATGCTAATATTCCTCAAAGCCCATATTTCTGTCATTGGTTTTTGCTTTAAAGCTACTGTTTCTCTTTATTCTTAAGTATATAATTTTATCTTTAGCAAGTAGTTCTTCCAAAGAGCCAATTTTATCATGGAAATCAGTTTTTAAAACGTTGTATTTGTATTTTTCTATGCTGCTGTTAAATAATATTGCCTTTTGAAAGCTTACTATCTCTTTTTAAAGCTTCCACAGGATTTACCCTAAATAATTTGGGTGGGACAACAGCCACAACTACAACTGCATCAACAGGCCTCTCTTTAGGGGGAGCCTTAGCTGGTTTGGGAGGTTCACTTTTCCAGAGCACAAACACAGCAACATCAGGTAATTGATGGGATTTATTCTCCAGAATAAATACCTATATTTAAATGTACTTATTATTTTGGCCCTTTGAGAAGATGACTTTTTCTCTTTAATCTGCATATTTTCCTTTAAATATGAAAACTAAATTATAAAATGATGGTTTTCATACATAATTGGATGTATTAGCCATATTTTATTTTATATGTATTTTTTTATTTTGAGATGGAGTCTTGCTCTGTCACCCAGGCTGGAGTGCAGTGGTGTGATCTTGGCTCACTGTAACCTCCACCTCCAGGGTACAAGAGATTCTCCTGCCTCAGCCTCCTGAGTAGCTGGGTTTACAGGTGTGTGCCACCACATCTGACTAATTGTTGTGTTTTTAGTAGAGATGGGGTTTCACCATGTTGGCCATGCTGGTCTCGAACTTCTGACCTCAAATGATCCACGTGCTTTGGCCTCCCAAAGTGCTGTAATTACAGATGTAGCCACAACACCCAGCCTATTAGCCATATTTTAGAAAAACACATTTTTGTCTTTCTCAATGTTGACTAACTAGATAAGGAAACAAAGAAGAGCCTGTTTAAGGAGTCAGTAAACTGATCTAGAGATAACATTTTATTTAAAAAGAACAACAGTTGTATCAGCTCAGGAATGCATGGTCTTATAGAAATAAAGATTTATTAGGCTGGGCATGGTGGCTCACACCTGTAATCCTAGCACTTTGGGAGGTCAAGGCAGATGGATCACCTGAAGTCAGGAGTTCGAGACCAGCCTGACCAACATGGTAAAACCCCATCTCTACTAAAAGTACAAAATTAGCCAGGCATGGTGATGCATGCCTGTAAATCCCAGCTGTTCCGGAGGCTGAGGCAGGAGAATCGCTTGAACCCGGGAGGCAGAGGTTGCAGTGAGCTGAGATTGTGCCATCACACTCTAGCCTGGGCAACAAGAATGGACTCCATCTCAAAAAAAATAATAATAATAAAAGAAATATAGATTTATCAACCCAAGGTTCTTGAAATTTTGCTACTTGACTCACAAGTATACATGAATGACTTATGATTAACCATAGTCTGGTCCTTTTTATTTCTTTTGTCAGTGAGGGAAGATTTAAATAAATACATGAATTCTAATACTTTTTTAAAGTTTTGTGAAAAGAACTTGGGAGTGTGAAATTATATTCAATATGTATTATATTCACATCCTATAAATTCACACTAGATTATTTTAAAAGTATGCAGTTCCAGAGTGTGATTGGAAGACAAGATGTATTCACTTGAAAATACACCAACTGAAACTGCTTTTGTAGAGAGGATTTAAAAACCCTCTGTAACAAAACCCCTTTATAACAAAGATTGAGTGCCCACATATATTGAATTGATACACTTTATGGCCCTTGTAATAATGAAAAATCACATCATCCAAACTACATATACCATTCAATTCAAGAAAGTTATCAGTCTTTGGCCAAAACATGCTCTAGACTTATTTCCCTAAATCAAATATGAAGAAAATCTGGAATCTGACTTTAAAATTAGCATTAGAGTCCTTTGATCAATAAGGGGAAATTGTTGTAGCCTTTCAATGAAATTTATAAGTGGTGTTTGATTTATTTATAGGACTAGGACAGAATGCTTTAGGCTTGACTTTGGGAACTACAGCAGCTACTTCAACTGCAGGCAATGAAGGCCTTGGTGGCATAGATTTTAGTAGCTCCTCAGATAAAAAGAGTAAGTAATGCTATTGTAATTTTATGTTCTAACAGTCTGGGTTGCTCAAAATTCCTTTGTGTGGAAGATTAGATATTCAGTAGTAATAGTTTTTACTTTTAAATTTGTTTGCATTAATATTTCACAAATAGTTCACACATTTTGTGTGTGTTGTGCATTTAAGGTTTTATTTTTGTAGCTAACAGATTTGTATGTGCATATGTCTTATATAGCTATCTTAATGTGTATATGAATAGGTATTTTTAAATTGGGATCACGATGCATATGCAGTATTGTTTTGTAGTCTGTTCTTATGTAGCATATCAGAAGCATTTGTCAGTGTCGGTAATTCTTTTTAAATATTTTAATGCTGCTTAGTATCAGTTTTATGGATGGATCATAATTTAGTCAACCATTGTTCTCTTGTTAGATGTTTATTTCCAGATGTTCTACTCTGGGAAGTAAAAAATTGGGCATCTTTATCTAAAAAGGCAAAATAATATAGTAGTTTAAGAGTGTCTACTCTGGAGGAGAATTGCCTGGGTTCAGATCCTAGGTCATCTGCTTTGTGAGCTCTGTGACCTTATTGAAGTTACTTATACTGTGTGCTTTAGTTTTCCGTATCTGTTAAATGGTTTGAGGGTTACTGTTTGTAAAACCTTAGCAGAGCCAGACACATAGGTGTCTCCTTTTATTATCAATGTTTGTTTATATTTTTGGTTATTTCTTGGGGAAAATACTTAGGAATTGGATCATTGGCTTAAAGAGAGGGATATTTTGGAGACTCTTAGTATATAGATTATGAAATTGCCTTCCCAAAAAGATATTACTAGTTTACCCCCAACCAGTTTGAAAACATCTTTCTTGCTCTGCCCCTGCCACATTGAATATTGGTTTTAAAAATTTGCTAATCCAAATTCATTTTGAAAATGTTTTTATTGTTCTGTGTGTTGCTTTGTTTTGTACCATCTCCTCTGTTTCTGATGAAAGCATGTTTCACTAAAATATGTACCATATATACTATATATGCTAGGGTATATACATACATACTGAACTTCTCTGAAGAATGAGATAAATGGATGAAGGTATGAAATAGTGTCCGTGTAGGTGTATGGTTTGTTTTTTTTTAAACTGGACACAGGTTTTATTATAAGGAGATACTATTCTAGGGTGAATTAGTATTTTAAAAGTTAGTAAAATCTTTTTAAACATTTTATAAAGTTCAGATTTCTCTTTCAGTGAAAATTGGCTAATTTCTAAACAGAGTTTGTTTTTACTTAGTTTTTCTCTGTAGCAACTGCATAATTAGAAAAGTAGCTTTAGCAGCTTATTTATTACTCAAATGGGATAGCCTGGTACCATTGTTATTACTTTTATTTTAAGCATGAATGTACTTCTCTATTATACTTATTTTTAGGCTCCATGTCAAAGAGCAGGCTGAGTCAGAAGAGTAAGATAAATAAATGTAAGAAATTAATCTTCCCCTCCTCTGCCCCTCCCCCACATCTTCCTGCTTTTATAGTGTACCTAAGATAGAGTGAGCAAGGAGAATATATAGAATAAATGCAATAAATGTTTTAGATATGACATTAAATTTTATGAATATGTATACCCAAACATGTATATAAAAAAACTTGGGCCTGTTTCTACCATGGATCTCTGATTACTACATCCCTGTTTCCTTTTATCTATTGCTCATATCAAGGGATTCTTTTTTTTTTTTAAATCCAAATGATTTCTCTTTTTCTAGTAGCTATGTCATTTAGCCTGGGCCCTGCAGTACTAGTGTGGGATTTAACCAGATGGAGAGTAGCCAAAAACAGCATTCAGTGAAGAGGGGACAGCATTGAGTGAGCCTAAAGATGAGAAGGACCTGTTGAAGAAATTGTAAAGGCCAGATTAGCCATAGAGCAAAAAGATGAGGTTCCAGAAATTATGGAGGCCTTGTTTGCCATGTTGAGTTTTGTCATATTAATACCTCAGGCAATTTGGGTCTATTAAAGGGATTGATGAGATTTGTATTTTAGAATTAAGACAACCATATGGAAAATAGCATTCAGGAAGGCAAGAATAGGATGGAAAACTGTTAGGAAGCTTTTGTAGTGGTCTACGTGTATTACTGAGGCAAAGCTAGGTAGACTAATTGCGGGTACATGGTAATCAGGGATTCATGGTAGAAACAGGCTCAAGTTTTTTATATACATGCTTGTGTGTACATAAGTATTTACAAAATACAACAAAATGTCATATTAAAGAAATAACATACTAGTCAATTTAAAAGTTGGTGAATTATTTGGAAAAACATAAAATTAAATCCCTATTTTTATTTCTATGTCTCATAAAATTTAAGACATCATCTATAGAAGATAGGTGGTAATTTCAGAGATACTAAAATATGAAAGAAAAAAATCTTAAAATCAATGAAATACAAAACATGGAAACATAAATTACAGTTGGATGAAAGAGGTAAAAAAAATAAAACCCATGTGCAGAGGTAAAAGGTAATTGACGAAAGAAATGCCTGATTTTGTTTGTGGGGGGCGGATACAGAGCCTTGCTCTGTCACCTAGGCTGGAGTGCAGTGGTGTGATCTCACCTCACTGTAACCTCCATCTCCCTGGCTCAAGTGATCCTCCTACTTTAGCCTCACAAGTAGCTGGGACTACAGGTGCACAGCACTATACCTAGCTAAGTTTTAAAAAAATTTTGGGCCAGGTTCAGTGGCTTATGTCTGTAATCCCAACACTTTGGGAGGCTGAGGCAGATGGATCATGAGGTCAGGAGATCAAGACCAGCCTTGCCAAGATGGTGAAACCCCATCTCCTAAAAATACAAAAATTAGCTGGGCGCAGTGGCAGACGCTTTTATCTTAGCTGCTTGGGAAGCTGATGCAGGAGAATTGCTTGAACCTGGGCAACAGTGGTTACAGTGAGCTGAGATCGTGCTGCTGCACTCCCACCTGGGTAATGGAGTGAGTCTCCATCTCAAAAGAAAAAAAAAAAAGTTTTGTAGGGATAGGGTTTTACCCTGTTGCCCAGGCTGGTCTCCAGTTCTTGGGCTGAAGCACTCTGCCCAAAATGCTTGCTTTTTAGGTGCTTATTTTTTCACATTTTAACATTTCTGAAGTTGAGATATATCTTACAAGAGTCTAACTTTAGAAATAGACACATGAAATTATGTAAATGAAACAAATACTTAATATACTTAATATTGAAATAGCTCATATAAATAAAAATACCTGAAGAAAAGTGTGCAAATTACAAATAGTTCACAAAAGGAGAAATATGCTTGTCTCATGAGCATTTGAAGAAAATGGTTTTCTTCACCAATACTGTAAGAAATACAAACTAAGAATTATTATGAAGTGGGATTTTTCAACTACATGACTGGCAAAAGTTTTTTTAAAAATATGTCCATTGTTGTGAGGGTGTGATAAAGAACATATTCATGGCAGATAGGAAGGTAAACTGGGATCATTGTTTTAAGGGATTGTCAGATTGGAAAAGTTCGGGTAATCTGACATAGTATTCTATATTGATAGGGGCTTAAAAAGTGTCAGGTAAAGTTATCAGGAGTTAAACTGATAGGCAACACCATGAATTATCCATACAGGATATTTTTTAATGGAAGATGGTTGAGAAAGGAAGATTCTTGACCTTGAAAGTACATGCACATCTGCCATATATCTGCTTATGTGTACTCATAAAATGCTGTTCTTCTGAGTTCATGACGAGTCATGACATCACATAATGTTTAAGAGGCAAGCAAAGAAGTGCTTAACAGTTTATATTTATACTTTAATTTGTGTTAATTTAAAACTTGTGTTTGGAGTATGTTGTTAAATTACCAATTTTTTTTACATGAAACTTCTTGAATTTTCTAGGTGATAAAACAGGAACAAGACCAGAGTAAGTTTACAAATTTACCCTTAAGACATTTTAATTAAAGATTTTAACTTATTAAATTGTAGGCAGATGGTATAATTGGAAGTAGTAGAATCGTATATGTTTAGGAGAAAAAAGGTTTTTTAAACAGTATTTGTTAAAAGTAAAATAACAGACGTATGTTTTGGAAAGATAATGACAGGTCAAATCTTTAGCTTTTAGTCTTTAAGAAAATTTAAAACTCTTTCTTTCTAGAAAGGTGTTTGGTAGTTCCCTAAATAATACAAATAAATACAAATATGTGTATTTATTTCTTTAGCCTATTAAATATTGAACAACTCCTGGAACTTTACTTTTGGAGCATTTTATATATACACACACACACACACACATATACATATATACACATATATACATATATATGCACACACACATATATATACATACACACACATACATTTTATATATATATATGTGTATATATATATATAAACACATATATATATGTGAATTATTGTGCCAGTCCCATTTTATGCCCTGATGTTTTCAATGAAGAGAGGAGTCTCCATATACATCATGGATATGTTTGGCGATGGTCATTCTTTTTATTACCAATTATATTTTCTCACATAATTTGTACTGTATTAAAGTGTTCATAAATAAATGATAAACTTCACTCCTTACAAACATCTTGTTTATATTTTAGCTTACTGTTTAAATGAAGAAGATTAGAGAGACTAAGATCTGCCTAAGGGTTATGAAGTCTAATTCATGATTCCATTGCAATATACCAAATTTCACTTGTTCTTGTCCTCATCAAATATTTATGATTCCTGTAAGCTCTGCGTAGGTCTTACTTTTTCATTCTAATGCATGTTGAACTAATTGAAGTTATTTTTCAAAAGTATTTTGAGCATCTCGTTGTAAGTTTTGTAGACTTTGTTTAATGAATACATTAATATTTTGGAACTGAACAAATTGTCAGTCAGAATCTTTAAGCCACAGGGAACTTAGTTTAACATCTTATCCAGTTCATAGTATTTTCTGATTTTTTTTTGTTAACATTTAGTCAGATGCTTTTAAGTACGTTTTTAATAGATGCTAATCTTCTTAGATAAGAAATCTCCATGTCAGATGAATTGTTAACATTATTTTATAGATCCTATTTTATAAAAAAAATTTTTTATAAAAAACTTTGAAATCATCCAAAGAAGCTATGAGTGCTTTTTTGCAGTATTTTCTTGTATCTTAATACCCGAATACTCTATTTAAAACTCAGCTGTCAACTTTGTAAAACCTTGGTGATCTTAATACAGTTTTTACATTTTTCTTAGGGATAGTAAAGCTCTGAAGGATGAAAACCTACCTCCTGTCATCTGCCAGGATGTTGAAAATCTCCAGTGAGTATCAAATGTAATTAGATATATAACACTTGAAGAATTGTAGAATACTTAACGGGAGCATCGCTTCCTTCTAAAATTGCATTCTAGAGGAGCATCTCTTAACTCGGGTTAAAATGTTAATGCTTTTTGAAATCAGAAAGCAGAACGACAGGAATTAAAATAAACTGCCATTCTGTAAAAATGTATGTGAATTGTAGATGAATTTTTTGTTTTGTTTCCTAAAACACTTGGACTGTTTTAAGTATACTTTTTTTTTTTTCTGTAGGAAATCAAAGGTATATTTTTAAAAACTCGGTTTTAAATATATACTTTTTAGGAAATTTGTCAAGGAGCAGAAACAAGTTCAAGAAGAAATTAGTAGAATGTCTTCAAAAGCAATGCTTAAGGTACAAGAAGATATTAAAGCTCTGAAGCAGCTCCTGTCATTGGCTGCCAATGGACTACAGAGAAATACTCTCAACATTGACAAATTGAAAATAGAAACTGCTCAGGTATACTAACATATGGTCATTTTATCGTAGGGTTTGGTTTTGTTTTGTTTTTTTCCCAAAATGGAAATACGGGGTTTTTTTTTAATTACAAAATTTGATACAGACATACTGGTAGAAAACAGGATAGCTCATATACTTTCATAATGAGTTTTTATTAAGTATTTTCTGTATATAAGACAGTATCCTAAGCAATTTGTATCTGTTAAAACGGATTTCTGACAAGGCCCTACAAGGTAGGTATTATTATCCTCATTATATAAATAAGAAAACAAGCACAGAGCTTTGTTAGTAAATCGAAGGGCCTAGATTCAGACCCTGGTAATCCAGCTCCAGAGCTTATACCCTTAACTAACTAGGTTTCATAAGAGTGGTTGCTGGCTGAATTTGTCTATTATATAAGACAAAACATAGCTAGTCAGGAAATAATTTTTTTTAATCTGTCAGTTATTAAGTAAAAATTGTGTCATGCTGTGTGGATATTAAATTTGAATGATGACTTGCAAGTCATGGTTAAATCTTAGTTAGTAAAAATGGTAGGCTGGGCACGGTGGCTCACGCCTGTAATCCCAGCACTTCGGGAGGCAAAGGTGGATGGATCACCTCAGGTCAGGAGTTTGAGACCAGCCTGACCAACATGGTGAAACTCTGTCTCTGTTAAAAATAGAAAAATTAGCCAGGTGTGGTGACGCATCCCTGTAATCCCAGCTACTCGGGAGGCTGAGGCAGGAGAATCACTTGAACCCGGGAGGTGGAGATTGCAGTGAGTCGAGATTGTGCATTGCACTCCAGCCTGGGCAACAAGAGCAAAACTCTGTCTCAAAAAAATAAAAATAAACAAAAATAGTAATGTGGCTAATGTTATCTGTCACTAATATCTACTTGTTTTTTCTACATCAGTGGGAAAGGATCATGATAGGTGATTTGTGTTTTATTTATCATAATTACAGAATATATTTGATCTCATCCTAGCAGTCTAGAAATCTTTCTGTAAAGTTGTCCCTCATCTGTTAATGAACTTCATGTGAGATTTGCTTTTTTACTGTCGATTTTTCAGAGGGCTGGGATCTTCACAAATGAACTGGCAGTATTTTAAGTAAAAATTTTAAAGGTGCTTTTGGGTCTTTAAGTCCACTATTGGAGAATACCTTGTGATCTTTTTAATAACTGTAATGGTTAAAGGGATTTCAAAGACTTTATTGTCTATTCTCAGATTTCCTGGTCTCTTAACACATTTATTTGGTTAAATATGAATGTAATACAGGTTGAGCATCCGTAATTCAAAATCTGAAATGCTCCAAAATACAGAATTTTTAAAGTGCTAACATGGTGCCGCAAGTGGAAAATTCCACACCTGACCTCATGGGATCGGTTACAGTTAAAACTTTGTTTCACGTACAAAATTATTAAAATTGTATAGTTACTTTCAGGCTATGTGTATAAGAAACATAAATGAATTTTATGTTTAAACTTGTGTTCTATCCCCAAGATGCCTCATTTTATGTATGCAGATATTCCAGAATCAGAAAAATTCTGAAATCGAAAACACTTGGTGGTCCCAAGCTTTTTGGATATGGTATACTCAACTTGTATTGCACCATGTTTCCTCTCCACTTAATCTTCCTAATCCATGTATGTCCTTTCTAGGTAATAGAGTTAGTTATGTTTTTATGTTGGAGAATATTTAGACTGTGATTAAATGTTACATGAAATTATGTGAAATATATGAAATTATATATAAGTTATATAGAAAATGTCATTAGAGGAAAATAATGGAGGAGGCAAACTTGAGAAAGAAAGGAATGCTCTAATGGGACCCATTTTAACTCTAAAACTGAATGATTCCACTCACCACTGTTTGTGGAGTAGCTGTCATATAGTGGGCATGTTAATAGTCTTTTAGAGATAAGAAGACAACTCCAAAGGTACTAAAAATCTAGGAGGGTGAATAGAATAATAAAAGATTGAGAAGAGCATAAAGGTGGCAAAGGAATAAGAGATGGGAGTCAAAGTTTCCTTAAGGAAGAATCATCTGAGCTGAATTTCAGGAATTGAATAGCTAATGTATGCTGGGCTTAATACCTAGGTGATGAGTTGGCAGGTGCAGCAAACCACCATGGCACACGTTTACCTATGTAACAAACCTGCACATCCTGCACATGTAACCTGGAACTTAAAAAATAAAATTACATTTAAAAAAAAAGATTTTTGTTTCATGCTCACCAGGTCAAAGGGGAAGAAAAAAAAGGAGAAAAAAAGAAAATAATTTAAAAAAATTTAAAAAAATTTGATCTAAAATTACTCTAATTTCTGGTAGATAGGAAGTAATACTCTACTAAGAGTCTAGTGAATTACTAATTTTAAAAAGATGTTCTGAATCCTCTATGAAGTATCAATCTTATGTAACCCTAAAGCCTTTTCTTCAAAGAAAGCCTTTCTGGGCAATATAAGCAGTTCTGCAGTTAGAGTTGAGGTAGACCAGACTCGTATGGAAGGCAAAGTCTTTTATATACTTCATTTTTAGAAAGTAACTTGAGTTTAAATTAAAATAGGATGGTTGTTCTTTTGGGGGGGAGGTCCGCATGGTTTATTGAAGTTAAATTCCTTTGTTCAGCTTTCCAGTCATTGAATTAACATTTTTAAAAGATCTGTTGTGTGCCACGTACTTCAACAGGCATTAGGGATCAAGACTTGGACTAGGGAGAGAGTTAAATTCATCAGGTGATATGATCCAGGTAACAAAGGTTTTGTAGGGGCACAGAGTCCTCATTTGGGCACTTTTATCATCTGTCCACTGTAGAATACCTTTACATTGAGTCTTAAAAAGAGGGAAGTATCATGAATGAAGGTATGGGCATGTCTGAAGATCTATGAGCAGTTTTGTGTTAAAAGAATCTGGGCCTGGCAAGAATAAGTGCTTACAGAGATAGCAGGGGTCAGAGTCTTGAATCATCCACACATGTATTTGTACTGGAGTAGGGTGGGATGGAAGCCTGAGTTGAGTGAAAAGGAAGTAGAAAAAAACCATCATAGACCTAGCAGCTTGGCAGTTTAATGAGGGAGAGATGTTGCTACAAGGAATATAAAGTTAAGGTAACTTTGTGAAATAAAGAATACTTAAATAGAGGTCGAAAATGTGGTGAAATGATAGGAATGTGGAATGTAAGGGGATAAACAGAATACTAATCTTGGAAAACAGTTGGCTGGAATCGTAGAAAGTAATATAAGAATGGTTGAGTGTGTAAGTTTTAAAATACTGGGGTGCCTAGATCCAGTTCTCTGGTCTTCTAGCAACATGGTATTGGGCAAGTTACATAATGTCTTTGTAAATCCATTTCTTCATCTATAAAAAGAGAAACATTACCTACATTATAGTGTTGTTACTGAGAAATAGCCTTTGGCATAGTGCTTGGTACATAGCAAGCAACCAAATGTTAATTGTGCCTGCATCAGTCTCAGCATTACTACCTGCCTTTAAAAAAGTGTTTTCTGCATTTGTATATTAAAGATTTTTTTCCCTCTCTAAGCTATTTATTCTTGTTAGCATTTCATCAAACTTTTTTTAAAAAAAGATTTTAAGAAGGAATATAATCTTTTCACTGTAGATGAATTCACTCCATGAATCTTACAGAAATCCATAGTTTTAAAAATAGATTCACAGTTTTTTATAATGTTATCATAAAGTTTGTTAAAACTGTAATTTGTCTGCCCTTGAAAGAGATTTTAGCAACTTGTAAAGCAAGCTTTGTCCGTAATATGTTCTTACAGCATGAACCTGCAAGGATGGCATTGTTTGAAGTTTCCGTCCAGAGACTGTATATTTTCTTTAGTGTGGTATTTTAAATCTAACTCTTAACTGGCTTTTTTTTTTTAAACCTCTGGTATATTAGGAATTAAAGAATGCTGAAATAGCTTTAAGAACCCAGAAGACACCACCTGGACTTCAACATGAATATGCAGCTCCTGCTGAGTAAGTTGCTGGATTTTTAAAAACAAATGTTTCTCAGTTTAAGAAAACAGAACAATAATAATAGTATACAAACTAAATGGTTTTAGTATACTATGTAGAAAGGCTGAGCTAATAAGCACTTTACATGGATTTTAAATTTTATAATTACCCTAAAAAGGTTTATCTCCATTAACACCATTCTGCAGGTTAAGTGAAGGCTAAGATCTGACCTTTTCACTATTATGCATTTACATTTCATGTACATATTATTTACAGGGTCTATTCCATTTTATTAAATTCTGCTGGTAATGGAAAATTACCATTATTCAGTTGCATAGGTAATACATGTTCTGGAAGAAAAATTAGGAAATGTAGATAAGTAGAAGAAAAAGCCACCCTGTAATCACATCACTCAGTTTGTATATACATCTGGTTTCCATACATGAGAAATACATCTTGTCTCTCTTTTTATGTCCTTTTATGTTGATAAACATAATAGTAACTAATGTTTGCCATATGATTACTATTTGCCATGCAGTGTGCTTAGGAGTATATATGCTTTACCTCTTCATATTTCATAAGACCTCTGTAGCTATTGTTCCAGTTTTAGCAATAAAGAGACTGAGGTATACAAAAATGAGTTGAATGATGGAGGTCTGTTTGATTCCTGGTCCCTCAGTATTAATTAATTAATTAGTTAATTTGTAGAGATGCCATTTCTCAGTGTTGCTTGATCTGGTCACAAACTCCTAGGCTAAAGTGATAACTCCTGCCTCGGCCTCCTAAAGTGATGGGATTACAGATGTGGGCCACCATGCCTGGCCCCTTACTTATTTTATTCTTTTAGTTTTTTATTATAATTTTAGTCAGAAAAGAACCAAAAATTCCTGTATGCCTGTCATTCTGATTTCCTACATATTAACATTTTTACCATATTTTTGTTCCTTACACTCTGTGTGTATATATACATTTCTCCCCCAAACAGTTTGGGTTATTTGCAGAAATAATGTTTGCTATACTAAAGTACTTCAGTGGATATTTCTTAAAAATAAGGATATTCTCATACTTAACATTTCTCAAAATCAGGAAATTCATAATAACCACGATATTCCTCTTACTCAGATTGGCATGGGATGTGCTTCCTCACTGGACTTTATCTACTATTTTATCCCCCTGTTTTGTTCTGAATACTGCCATCAGAGCCAATTTTGCAAAAAGCTTTCATGGTTGCCCATTTTTTTTTTTTTTTTTTGCTAGAAATCATTCAGATTCCTTTGTATACTATTCAAGATCCCTTTTTATCTATCTAGCACTCTGGGTAAATTTATTAGAAGAGTAGCAGTAATTACATGTGCTTTCTGTAGTATACTATAGTGTTCTCAGATTATAAATTTCATTGATAAAATAACTATAAATTCTTAATTCTGAAATCTGATTGATAGACTTTTCTACTTTATTTTAAATTTGTTTTGACTTTACAGAAAATTTGCAAAATAGCAGTACAGAGAATTTATTTTTATCATCTCCTCTGCTTCCCCTAATGTTAACATGTTATATAACTATAGTATAATTACCAAGAACAGGAAACTAAAATTGTTACAATATTATTAACTAAACTACTAAGCTTACTGAAATTCAACCAGGTTTTCCACTAATGTACTTCTGTTTCAGCATCTTATTTGGGATTCACATTGCATTTGTAATTTCTCCTTAATCTCTTCCAATCACAGTTATTCAGTCCTTCCTTTCCTTGGATAACTGTGATACTTCTGAAGACTAAGCTATCGCAGAATATTCCTTAATTTGGATTTGTCACTCCAAATTTTTAAAAAAATTTGATCTGACTTTTTAAATGTTTTTTAAAGCTACTTCAGAATCTTGGTTCAGCAATTTGAGGTACAGCTTCAGCAATACAGACAACAGATTGAAGAACTAGAAAACCATCTTGCCACTCAAGCAAATAATTCACATATAACCCCTCAAGGTAACATGCTTACTGTGGTAATTTTTTTGAACTTTTGTTTGTAGGAGATAGATTAAACTCTGGTTATATAACAGGTATTCTGGATAACTACTGGTAGCTGCTTTAAGAAAATTTCCTTAAAAGTCATTTATTAGTCCTTTATTCCCTATAAATATAACATGCTTTATTATATGAATTGTTACTGTGGTAGCAAGGGCAGAAATCTTAGGGCCTTCCTCCTCCCAGATTACTGTTGAAGACATTCTTCTCTCAGCCTACTACTCTATATGTTCTCTGGCCATGAGAACATTGATAAAGTTTTTTTCTTCTACATGTTAACTATGCCAAAAATTGGACTCAAATAGAAAAATTAAATTGTGCTATATATATATATATATATATATGTATATTTGGGTGACAATTTAATTTTCTTTTATAGATTTATCAATGGCTATGCAGAAAATTTATCAAACATTTGTAGCTTTAGCGGCACAACTTCAGTCTATTCATGAAAATGTAAAGGTAAGTTTTCATTGCCCATTTATCTACCTGGATATCTATACCCAAGTATTTGTTCATCTTGGGACAAATGTGTCCATGCTTGGTACAGAAATAGCTAAAATTACATATAAGTGAAAAGAGGAAAATGATTGTAGTCTATAACATATTCAGACATAACAATTGGCAGTATCTGTTCTTTTAAAAAATATCCGAGTACCCTGTACAGTCTGTTATTACAGCTGTTTTTTTAGCAGTGTATTGTGAATAACTTTCTGTGTTAATACACGTATTTCCTGAATATCATTTTTAGTAGTTAACATAGGAGTTCGTTGTATGTTTGTACATTGTTTAACCTATTGTCTATTGGAAATTTAAGTGGTTTCTATCTCTTTACCACTATAAATAGCACTATAGAAAATGAGCATTCTTAGTAGCAAAAATCATTTTGTACTACCTTAATTTTATGTGTGTTTTAAGTGTTTATTGGCTACTGCATTTAAAACTTGCTTACAACATTTCTTCCTTCTAAATAAATGCAGGGGAACTGTTTGTGTTTATTAAATGATGTAAATAAAATAATTTATCATTGAATATTTTGACTCTCTCTCTCTTTTTTTTTTTTTTTTTTTTCTGAGACAGAGTCTTGCTCTGTTGCCTATTCTGGTATGATCTCGGCTCACTGCAACCTCTGCCTCCCGGGTTCAAGTGATTCTCATGCCTCAGCCTCCTGAGTAGCTGGGACTACAGGCGTGTGTCAGCACATCTGGCTAATTTTTCGTATGTTTGGTAGAGACAGGGTTTTGCCATGTTGCACAGGCTGGTCTTGAACTACTAAGCTCAGGCAATCCGCTGGCCTTGACCTCCCAAAGTGCTGGGATTACAGGTATGAGCCACTGTACCCAGCCTGAATATTCTGACTCTCATATAATATAATGTTACTTTTAACATTTAAAATGTTAATTTTAAAAATTTAAGTGAAATGTTAAATGTAAGTACATCTTTTCTAACTAACTGAGCAAATGTAATTAAATTCTTTCTTAGAGTATATGTGGTTCAAAAAAACCTTTAAAATTCAAGCGGCCAAACCTAAGTCTAGATAAATTATCAACTGTGTAGAATAGAGTTTAATTGAGATTATCAATATTTTCATTTTTATTTTTATTTGATGCATAGTAACCTAATTTTTTTTAAGTTAACCATTTAAATTTCAGCATTTTTGAAATGGTAGTGCATTTAGACCTTTTGCTTTAGGAGATTTAAAACTAACCCAAATTTTTAATTTTGTTCTGAAGGAGGAATTTTATCAGATTTTTTGATTAGTCTAAAATAATTGTTACTTTAATTTTTTAATTAAAAAATTAATGTATGGCACTTTGAAGTCCATTGTGCAGAATTTTTTTCGTAATTATTATGAAATCTTTCAAATATACACAAAAGTAGGGTATCATTATAATGAATGCCCAGGAATGATTATCTAACTTCAATCATTATCAAAACCCTGCCGAACTTGTTTTATCAATGCTCCACAGGAGATGCTTTTTTTCCCTCTTGAAGTATTTTAGAGCAAATGCCATGTGTAAATATGTACTTTTTTAAAAAACAGCACTTTCTCTTCTCTGATTTGGAAAATACATCCTTTTCGGTAATATGACCTTAAAACAGTGAGACTGAGACCACATAAAACTGCCCCAGATCATGTCAAATGAATGTGGATGTGAAATTTTGACCTCCTCTTTATGCAACCCAAGAACAAAAGGATATTCTCAAGAATCAAAGAATATTTTATGATCAGATTTGGTATGCTGCCATTATTTTTAGCTTAGTTTAGTGAGCAAACTAAGCTCTAGGCCTCTTTATTTCTTATCAAAGTCTCACAAGACATATTTTTTGTTTGTTTTGTTTTTCATTAGATAATCTGTTGAAACAGGCGTAAACTATCTTATCCAGCCAGGTCTTAGGAATATTAACACATTTGGAAGTTTTAGCAATTTATTTTATAAATTATGGCTGATGTCAAGGTTTTTGTTTGTGTTATTATTTTGTTGTCTTTTGTGTTTGAGACAAGGGCTTGCTCTGTCATCCATGCTAGAGTGCAGTGCTGTAATTATGACTCATTGCAGTCTCAATCTTCTGGGCCCATGCAATCCTCCCACCTCAGCCTCAGCCTCTAGGGTAGCTAGGATTATAAGCTTGCAACACCACACTTAGCTGATTTTTTAGCTTTTGTGGAGAGGAGAACTTGGTATGTTGCCCAGGCTGATCTTAACTCGTGGCCTCAAGGAGTCCTCCTGTGTAGGCCTCCCAAAGGGCTGCGATTATAGTGGGAGCCACCATGGCCAGCCTGTTTCTTTTAACTAATTGGTCTTAAGTTTCTAAGGTGGATCATTATTTTTCATTATCTGAAGTAGAACTAAAATTTATGGGATACTGATGCTTGCCCAGGAAAAGGAAGGGTGGATTAGGGGATCAGTAATGTTTGTTTTTCTTACATCATATGTCTTGATTCTGGCACTTCCCCAATTTCCAGTTCTTGGCAGGCCCCCCTTTTTAATACATCATAAATGTAGCAAAATTTGGAACTGGAACATCGAACACTGCCATCCACACAAAAAGGGTGATGATAGCTTTTAAATACTATAAACAATACAATTTTTAAATGCTGTACTTGTAATCAGAACCTAATACTTGCTAATTTCTGCTAAGAGATGTAAGAAATATGAAAATTCTATATCTCTTCAAAAAGTGGTAAAAAAAAAAACTAAATTAGGCTAAATCTTCAGTGAAAGCGCTAAATAATTCTAAAGTGAAACAGAATTGTTGCTGTTAATGGCTGTAAGGCAGATGCTGCATTGGGTAGAAGCAGCTCACTTTATGAACTTGGAAATTTTTCTTACTCTGGAATTATAAACTCATTTTTTCTTTGAGGCGGGCGGTTGAGTTCGTAACTTTTACATGAATCAGTCTCATTGTGGTCACATAATAGGGATAAAGTAGAAGCCCTCATTATACCCTCCAAGCACTCTGCTGCGGTGCGACATCTTATTTTAGCATGTGTTACCTAGGCCTTTAAAAAAATGAATTTAAAATTATATATATATATATATATATATATATATATATATATATGTATTTAGTGCTGACTTTTTTTCTTTTCTTTTTTAACTGTTCTAAAGGCTATGAAAAGGTTAGATATTTGAGGGGAAATTTTCTTGAAAAACTGGAATATTTATTTTTAAATTATTTTAAGTCCACCCACCTGCACATTGATGGAGTATTAATTTAAATATTACTCTGCTTGTCTGAAAGCTGAGCTGATTTATTTTAAACAAGGCCTCACAAAGACAGTATTTTAGGAAGCATATTGTAAAGATGTGACAAAGATAGGGAGTAAACTATTCACGGGAGCAGTAGAACTTTTGAACTCGTCACTTACTACACCAAAGTGCATTACTAGCACTCTAATTTGCAGTTTAGATGGAATGTATAATATTGGCAGTGTCTTTGGTAACTTACCATGTTTATATTCATCCAAATATTACTGTAGTCAATGTGGAAATTCATTTATCTTTTTTGTTTGTTTGATTTTTATTCTTTTAGGTTCTGAAAGAACAGTACCTTGGCTACAGGAAAATGTTCTTGGGAGATGCTGTTGATGTGTTTGAAGCAAGACGAGCAGAAGCCAAGAAGTGGCAGAATACACCCAGAGTTACTACTGGACCTACCCCTTTCAGCACCATGCCAAATGCAGCAGCCGTTGCCATGGCTGCAACACTTACACAGCAGCAACAGCCTGCTACAGGTCTGAATGCATTCAAGTTATAGCTTCTTACTGTTCCAATGCAGAACATTTATGTGCGTTTTTATAAGTCTTCCATTTGTGTGAGCACTGAAGAAATTTCTATGAGTAGCTGTTCTAATACAATCTAAAATTGTGATGGACACAATTATAAACATACCTGATAAAAAAGCAGGGTAGTCTTAGCAATAATTATACATCAGTTAGATATTTAATATTGTGAATTAATGTTATTTGCTGTATTGCTATGAATACCCTTTAGAACATGGTGTTCCACTAGTGAATTACATTTAAGAATAACATTAGATTCTAAAATCATGATTGTACCATTTATTGTTTTAAAGTCAGAGATGATCCATCCATACATTGAATTTTTCATATATGATACTGATAGATGGTGCATTCTCATTTTCCTCATACATAGTGATTACAAAGTACCCACATTCAGGATGAAGTACGCTTTTATTGACTGAAGGTATGTTGAAGATCAGTAGGGTTGTTTTTATGTATGTTGACTGTAAACAGAATACAGGCCCTCTAAACCAAATTTTGAAGAATACACATGCTAGAATTGTACCTTTTCAAGGTGAACGGAACAGCAGCAAGAGCAGGAAGAAGATGTTTTGAGATGTGAATTGCACGTTAAGCACAGGAGAAGGATGTTTTGAGATGCAGATTGCACATTAAGGAGCAACTGGGAAGTTGAACAGATGCAAATAATTGGTAACATAGAAAACAGGTTTTATTCCTTGATTTAGTTACATTTCTAATTAGAGAAACATTTTTGTGGTCATTCTACAGTGTTTTATTTGGTCCTGTGTCTTTTGGAGGTTATTAATTATCTCAATCCTGCCATCCCTTTTGTCAGGTTTGAAGTTTTACATGGAAAAATAGTCTTAATGGATATTGATTTTTTTTTCTTTAATCATTTGTAATTTTTTAGTAATACGTATTATTCATTAGCCTGTGTCTTTCTGAGAGTTCCATATAGTCCAGTAGTAAATTATCATGCAAAAAAAATTAAAAATACATATTTAGATTGCATTCAGACTGCCTACATTAGGGAAGCATTCTCTGGTTTTCACTATTGGCAGTTTAAAAAATTGTTCTTCACATTTGGAGATGACAGAATTGACTTGCCATAAGTAAAGGGTTGATGATAGATTTGGCATAAGCCAGATCCTCCATATTCGTGGCTTGACCTATGTGAATAGTGGCTTGCATGAGCGCTGTCTGATAGCTCTCTAGCTGGCTGGAGTGTAGGATTGCATTCTCAAGTTATGGAGGGAAAAAGTCATTATGGGATTGATTCATTTGAGGATTGATGATTTCTTCTTTAAAGGAATCAATCCCAAAATTATGACCATCAGCTCTCATGATTATTTAACCAGTTAATCACATCAAACATAGTACTAGTTTACTTTTTAGAGCCAGTATTAATCCTAAAGTAGGTAAGTGTAGATTCGGTTAAGTGTTCTTTAAGCATAGTAAATTTCTATTCTAATAAATAAAACTTGAGAAGTGTCAGTTATATAAAAAGTTATGTTGTGAATATATTCTATGTTAAATTCCTAAACTTGAAGCAAAACCTCCTGTCAAAGGTGTGTCTGTGTGTGTGTGTGTGTGTGTGTGTGTCGTGTGTGTGTGTGTGTAACTTATCTAGACAGTACTATCTTGAGAAATCCATAGGTTTTCATTTATGCATTTTGAGCTCGTGGACATATGGAGATGTGTGTTCATTCTCTAAATGAGTGCCTACTATGTGCTGGGCTCGGGGGAATACAAAGGTAGACTATATAGATTTTGTCTTTGCCCTCTGTGGTGGTTGAGAATGTTAGCTTAATTTGGAGTAATCTTGCGGAGCCTTTTGCTCATAGGCTTTACTTTTGTCTTTTGCCAGGCTTTGGGGAAATTGACTGCTTTCAGTCTTCCCTGAAATTTTGAAGTCCACGTAAGGGCTTTCTAATCAGATGGCAGAAATTATAATTTATTAACCTAAACAACCTTACAGTGTTTTCACTTTGAATTGTATGAATTCTTAGAACTGAGAAACTAAACAATAGTGATAACAATTTTACATTATCTTTTCTTTTTCCTTTTGTTTCTATAAAGGTCTCCCCAGGCCTTCCCAGTCGAAATTTTAGTTATTTTAGTTATGTCACCGTGATGTGAGATTTATGAGCGCTGCTAGATACATTTAGAAATGTCCCTATTTATTGAATGGTGTTTTGTACTAGTATATTATTCTTTATGCTCTGTGACTTTTGTGAAATCATTTTTTTTAAGTGCCAATAACAAATTTTAGACCATCTAGATGAAGGTAGTTCGAGCTTGTGCATTGTTTTTATACATCATTGTTGATATATACAAGATTTGAGTTATCAGAGGGGTTTTGCTTTTATTTGCTTATGAATTTTTTCATTAACATGAATATGGGCACAGAGCAAATAGCTTCTTAGACTGCTGCCTTCTGAAGGTGGCTTCTGTGTCTTTCCCCAAGGTGGAGGAATAGACTTAAATGACTTCTTTGTCCTCCTTCAATTCTTTTTTAATGAAAAAATCTATATACTAGGGCTCAGTCATGTGTAATTTTATGGTTATTTCTTCTGAAGACTGCAGAGAATTGATGAAAATCCAGCAGGCTATTTGTGTATGAAATCATGAGCATCAATACGTGGATAATGTAGTTTCATGTTGGCAGAACTTGACACTTGTTTATAAGTGCTTTCCAAGCCTCCCAAAAAACTGAAGACTTTACATTAGACTTTTCAGTATAATTTTAATTTAGGATAGGTCTTTAAGCAATGTACCTGGGATTGAGTTTTGCTGTTGTGTTTTGACACTTTTAAGAGTTCTTGATGTTTACATAGTAAGACTTTTCTTATGTGACTTAGCTGCTGTTTTAAGGAGAGCCAAGACGTTTTGTTAGAAATTCCTACTTTTTAGCTTAGTATGGGTTTGGACATTTAAGGTGTAGTAATGTTAAAGAGGAAACTTTAAGTATTTCATCTTAGTTTCTTGTTGTTTTGTGATTTTGTTGTATTTAATAACCAAAGGAACATTCCCCGTTAAATCAGTAAGAGTAAAATTTTTCAAGCTGGGGAAAAGGCATTTTAGGTTTTTTAAAGAAAAATTATTTTAAAATGTGACTTAGAAATAACCATACTAATTACATTAGGCATTTTGAGTGATCATGGAAAATTATAAAATATTTTTAGCACTTTAGTCTTTTTTCTGTTAATGCAGTTTTACTTTTAAGAAAGTAGAATTTATTCTGGAAAATATGAATTACAGTGCTAAACCTGGTTTTGTTGTGTGTGAATATATTATATGGTAACTTTTGTAAAATGTTACTCTACATGAAGAGTTCACTTTGGGCAGTCATTGGTATATATCACTACTAACTTAATTTTATTTATGGAACTAAGAACCTTTCATTGAATGACTAATTCAAATTTCAAAGCAGACTTCCGGAATTGTTTACGTAACTTTTGCCTGAAGGATTTAGACTCTGCTTTCTAATAGTGAAACTAATAGATATGGTGGCCAGAGTGTAATATATGCTAATACTTTGGCATGGGAAATATTTATCATGAGTTTTTACTATTAAAAAATGTTATACATTTGCCTACGAGTTTTATAAATGATGTTGCCTTCAGAATTTGTGTGAAGGTACAAAACTAAAAATATCATGTATCTGATGTGCAATGGAAAGTCTTGTCATCATTAGATATGAGTTCTTGATTACCTATATTCTGAATATTGATGATTAGAAAAACTTTATGTTCTGTTGCTCTTAACAGTAGACCCACACACAACAAAAAGCATGCTATTTGAGTAACTCTTAGGACTTACAAGGCTGAGGGCTGTGGTGTGCATTCTTTAGGGTCTTCCACCAGCAGTGCCTCCTATTAACATTTGACATGCAAGTCTCTCAATGTTACAGAAACTGGACATGTGTTTTTTATGTATTACTTTTGTTAGGAATTAGAAAGTATAAAAATATGCTTGATTTCTTTTTCCTATAGTAACATTTTACAAAAGAGCTGCTAGGCAGGTATTTTATTCTCAAATTGATCTCAAACTGGATGTAAGATTTTAAATTATTTTTTTAATAGTAGTATAAGAATTTTGGCTGCTATTAGTTGTTATTCTTTATTTTCTGGGTAGAAGCTATTCAAAAAGTCTAGTTTCTGTCCCAGTGTAGGACAATGTAGTTAGTTCCTCAGTTGTTTTTCTTTAAATGCTTTATAATTTTACACTACCTTTTTAATATACAAACCTCATTCTTCATTGGACAACTTGAAGGCATTGATTTCTTTAAAAATTTAAATTTTAATGTGTATATTACTTTCACAGTTCCCTCAACTTTGAGATGCACTGATCACTGTGCTTGAAAAAGACAGTACTGAAGATTGTACTATGAAATTTATTGAATAATTTTCATAAATTATTTATCCAAATGAGAGATTTTTAGATTTTTGTATTCTGCTTAGTTAAAAAAAAAATAGTAGTTTAAAAGAGAGGCTAGTAAGTTTGATGCTATTCTTGCCAAACAAACTCAGCCAAAATCTTTAAAGTAACAAGTGGGAAAAGGATGACTAATCGTTCTGCTTCTGAGTACATTTTCCAAAATGTTGGAAAGAAACTTCTGAATTGAAATCTTGAATGTATTGAATCTGTCAAGGTACACAGCAGTGCCTTTGTAAATGTTCATTATCTTATTTAATCAGGTGATAAGTGGTGTAATGTAGCAGAGCTTAAGAATAGAACTCAATTATCACTTTTTGTGAACAAGTTGGAATTGTCATGTTACTGTGTAATTGATTTGCTTTACGATGAACAATAAATTTAATAAAACAAAACATTGTCTTGTTTTTTTATCTATTTATTGTATATATCATTTATATTTCATATAAGAAATCATGCCTAGTTTTTTGGGTACTGACTCTTATGAAGTAACATGATAGTTTTCCCATATTAGTGTTAGTCTCTCTTGATCAATTGAGACTTGACTCTAACACTAAGGAGCTTGATTTTAAAAAAAAGTAAAAACCGCTTACTGATGATACCAACTAGATTTATCAGAAGACAAGTGAGGAGATCCAAAATAATTCTAGAAGTCAATCTAAAGGAACAATAGTTTGTGGTACATTAAAGATTTCAAATTATTTAGTAGGTTAAACTAACTTCTTTCATTGTGGTAAGCCTCTTTTAATTGTCTAGTTCTGAACAGGTTAATTTTTTTAAATCTTTTTTTAAGTTTTAGATAGGTAAATCAGTTTGGATAGATAAGTTAGACTGGAGAGACATCCTGGAAACTAAGTTTTAACAAATGGAATCAGTTAAAAGTAATTACTGTTCATTTTTAAAAAATTTCATAAAGAAAATTTAATCTTGAAAGAGTAAGGCAAATTTGTTTTTCCCCCCCCCCCCCATTTTTTTTTATACCAGGGCCACAGCCATCTCTGGGAGTTAGTTTTGGAACGCCATTCGGCTCAGGTATTGGCACTGGCTTGCAATCAAGTGGCTTAGGTTCTTCAAACCTTGGAGGTACACTTTAACTTTTCTAATATTTCATTGAACTATTCTATATTTGAGTTGATACTGGCCTGTAAAACAAAAAATTTCTAACAAAAAATTGCTATTTTGGAAGTTAAGGTTCCATCTGGCAAAAACGATTCTCTAAACATAATCATTGCTTTCTGATATTAGATTTAGAACTTAAAGAATCATTCCATCTTCTGTGAATAGTAAATATAAAGTATAAAAATTAAGTGGTAGGTATGTTCATGTTTTCAAAGCAATATGCTGACACATGAACTTGAGAATACTTTAGTTTTAATAATTTTAATTAAAAATCTTAAAATTAGTCGTCTTAATGTTAGTTTGGAGTCCGAACTACTTCTGGATGATGTACATTCTCCTAATCAGAATCTTCTTTTTTTGAAAATGAGTACTTAGGGAAATTATTATGAATGGAACAGCTCAACTCATGTCCATTTCTAAGCTTGTTTGGCAGATTTGCCTATATACATACTTGTTTACATAAGCAATTAAGCTTATTTTAATACTTTTATAAGTTAACTCTAGTAAGGTAAGTCCTCTGCAAAAACATCATACTAAATACAAATGCATTCACAATTTGGTATGGATAACTGAAAGTTGGTTTTATTTTCACAGGCACATTATAATGTAATGAATAAGTTGCCCTTATTTCCACTAAAATATAAGATGGGAAACCTATGAGCTAGTATGGTTGTTTAATATAGACTCTGTTCCAAATTAGGAATTATTGGAATCATGGCAGACAGCACAGTTCTATAATCTACATAATTAATTTGCCATCACATTTCTTACTGTTACAGGCAATGATACTGTCACACTCAACATTTTAGATAAGCTTTTGCAAAGTAACCAAAAAGAATTTGAACTTTATTTGTAGAGCACCTGGCTCTTAGGAGAATGGAAACTAGTCTTCAAGTACTTAGAATGTCATGACCTTTGTGTAATGAAAAATACTTCCTTTTTTTAAATTATAAAGATAGTATTGCTAAGAGAAAAAGCATGATCTCACCACCAATTTTTCACTGTTACATTGGCTGGTAGTATAGCAGGAGTCTACTGTTACTGAGTAAATTTGAAGTGCTTGACTGTGTAGTTGTGCAGTTTTCAGCGGTACAGATTCTTAATTAACTAAAAATGTTTTGGAAAAGAGCAGAGTAAAATAACCTTGTGGTATTTAGTATTCACATTGTTGTGCATGTCATGCTTATTAATGTATTTAGTCCTTTTTTTGTGAAATGAAATACCCCTAAAGTAAAAATGTTTATAACTGACTAAAATAATACTTCAGTGGTGGGTAAAATTTTCTAACACGTTTAAAAGAGAAAAATACGAATATTTTCTTTTTTATGGCCTTGTTCTTTAAAAATTATTGATGGGTCACAAACTTAGTCTAAATAGACACAAACATTTTATTTCAGAGTTAGTCTGGTTCTTCTAAAAGTCTCATGCAAAGGGGTAAATAGATTTCCGTAATAAGGCCATGTTTTTCAACACTGTGTCTATTAGACCTCTGCTGATTTTCGGTTGTACTTGTCCGTATCCTTTAACCTGTGTTTTATGTGCCATTGTATATTTCTCTATTACCCTTCCACTAGGATTTGGAACTAGCTCTGGTTTTGGATGCAGCACCACAGGGGCCTCCACATTTGGATTTGGAACAACAAATAAACCCTCAGGAAGTCTTAGTGCAGGTTTGTGTGTTTTCTGCCTGGATTTCAGGCAAATTTAAAGGTGTAAATTATTTAATTTAAAAGTATGTGTTGTTATTTCCAGTAACCTAAAAAGTTCCCTCCCTGATTCAGTTTTTACTCCCTGGATGAAGTGTGCAAGCGTAACTAATCATTTTGCTTTATCTCTCTCATAAACTAAAGGCCAGGTTTGTAAAATATTTCTAACAAGACTTCTTAGTTTGATTTGATAAGTAATTATATCTTCTAACTAAGTAGAGATTCATTTGAACCCTAGTGACTAACGTCATGGTTAAATAATTTTCTTCATTATTGCAAAAAGGAACCCATCATTGTGAAAGTTTAACCAAGTTTTTTGTCATTAGTCATCCAGGAGAATGATTTCTATTCCAGAGTCCCTCTGGTTTTAAGAATACCGCAGTCTTACAAGTGATGATTAATTTAGTTCCTTGCTCATTTTTGAGATAGGTATAATTTTTGATTCTTATTATGAAAAATTCCAAATTCCATTTACTTTTGCATTTACTCTATATTGGTAAATATGTCTTGTTTTAATGTGCAGTGCTTAGGGACAAATACTATATCTAACATAATGACATAATACTGTGAAAGATGTGTTTAAATTTACAGAATTTGAAGGAAATTCCGCTTAATATAAGTAGTGTTTAAAATCAGCAGTTCTTGGAGGAAGATAATAAGATTCCATGTTATCAGGATTATAATCTAAATATTGTATTAGTTAACTAGGCAGTAGTAGCACTAGATCTTAATTTTGCAAAAGCTCTTATAAAATCAGAACAGTAAGTACTGCTCTTGTGTGTATTTGTTGTCCTGAACATTGTGGGTTGAGGCTTTCCTGGAGGACTTGGGATTGCCAGGGTAGGTCCAGATATGTGAATGTCCCTCTTCTACATGTTGATAAAATGTTTTTGGTGGGGCTAAGGAGAAAGGCACCTTGACATATTTAATTAACAGGAAAGTTTCTGGCAACTTGAAGTTTTTATAGATTTTAGTTATTTGTACTAAGATTTCTCTTGGCCTGCATCACTAAACTTTCTTTCAAGGTGCCACTTAGTTGTTAGCTAAATTATTTTCCTGTTAAAATTTTATGTTAGAAATTTAGGGCTTTAAGATACTTGCTATTCTTATAGATTATGTATTCTTTCAGATAGAAATTTACTGCTCCTCCCTGTTTTTTATATTTGTTTTTGGAATTCAACTTCTGATTTGAATATTTTTTTCCCTAAACATAAGGCTTTGGCAGCTCAAGTACATCTGGGTTTAACTTCAGCAATCCTGGCATCACGGCATCAGCTGGTTTGACTTTTGGGGTGTCCAATCCTGCCTCTGCAGGTTTTGGAACAGGAGGACAACTCCTTCAGTTGAAGAAACCTCCAGCTGGAAACAAAAGAGGAAAAAGATAAACATGGGTTGATGTGTTGAGAGAATCCATAGCAGCACCATTCATTCTATGAGTCTATTTTTCTAATGATGCAGTAATTAAATTGCATCCCAGGAGATTTCTAAAGTTTTGATATTTTTCCCTACTCTGGAATTTGAACTTACTTCATGTTTGCCATACTGAACATCTTTTTTCCTGTGAATTTAAAATCCAGTTGTGTTTTCTTTTTAATTTGATTCTCAGTGTAAGAAACGTTCTGATTACATCACTGATTGATAATGGTTAGAAACCGATAACATAAAACTTACTATTTAACTTAGTGTTAATAGCAGTGTTTTTGTTGATAAGGTTTACATTACGTGAATACATGCACATTTGTTTCTTATACAGATGATGTGAACTCTAGGGCCTATACTAGAATCAATTTGTTCCTTGATAAAGGCCTTTTGAATTACACTGCAGGGCATCTTGTGAATATGTATGTAAATATATACAGAATAATACACACAGTTGTGTGTGCATATAAAATATGTATTTACGGCGGGCATGGTGGCTCACGCCTGTAATCCCAGCATTTTATGAGGCTGAGGTGGGTGGATCATCTGAGTTCAGGAGTTCGAGACCAGCCTGACTAACGTGGTAAAACCCCATCTCTACTAAAAACACAAAAATTAGCTGGGTGTAGTGGCGTGCACCTGTAAACCCAGCTACTTGGGAGGCTGAGGCAGGAGAATTGCTTGAACTTGGAAGGCGGAGGTTGCAGTGAACCGAGATCTCGCCATTGCACTCTGGCCTGGGTGACAGAGCAAGACTCCATCTCAAAAAATAAAATAAAATCAAAAATATATTTACAGGCCTACACCTTTGCCTCAGACTATTCCCTTTTTCTAAGGGTATTCAAGTTTTCACGTTTTAAGCTTCATATTCTCAGTGCTTGTAGAATGATGAGCTAGAGGTAACAGGTCATTGCAGTTGAGGTAACAGGTCATCGCAGTTGTTTGCTTAAAGACTTATGAAATGGTTATTGGTGTAAATACTTGGCCAACTCAACTTTATTGCCCCTGGTCTTTTCCATTTTTGTTTCCACCTTAACCTTTAGCAGCTCCTCCAGATGGAATGCTGTAAGACTCATCAAACAGATTTTAACAATTGTATTATCCTGTGTGTCCTTATATTGCTTCTGTGAGTTGTTTTTTTCTTATCAGAGATGAACTTTCAGGAGCATATTTGAACTCCAGACTGGTGTTCTGGGGCAAAGAGCTATTAGCCAAATGGATTCTATGCAGGTGAAGGATGCACTGAAGTTCTTTAGTGAGAACTTTTCTAGATATTCCAATACAGAGTTCTTTCTTATAGGGCTATTGATATTGACACCAAATGGAGTGGCTTCTCAGCCTCTTAATGTCTTAAGTAAGTGCTTAATTTGGAATACAGAAACCAGTATATTTTAAAAAAGAAAAATATTCTTTGTAGCAACTGTAAGTTCTCCCATTATAACAGTGAACAGAGCTCCAGGTAATAACACATAGGCATGTCAGGTTGCATCTGTATATTTGACTACATTAATATTGGTGACATCAAGTGGATATAAAAGAAAACCCTTGGAAAGAGAACTGCCTTAGCCATGATTTCAGAGAGAAACCATTAGTAGACCTATTTATGATTCAATTACAGTTTTCAGATAGAATGTGAACATGGAATTTCATTGAAA
Source organism: Ateles fusciceps (assembly GCA_036589455.1). Classification (NCBI taxonomy): domain Eukaryota; kingdom Metazoa; phylum Chordata; class Mammalia; order Primates; family Atelidae; genus Ateles; species Ateles fusciceps. The sequence goes on along the minus strand of JAZHEH010001544.1, from coordinate 2,173,779 downwards.
ATAGTTTAATTTTTTATATAAAAGGTTTTGTACATAATGTGTCAGTGACTATTTTCAAACTCACTTTCACCAAGACATCTTTTTTCTAAAATGCATTGCATACACACACATGCACACGCATGTGCACACACATATAATTTTAGCATAATGTTAGTTGGGTTTGATTATAAAAGCATTGTCAAATCTGTTTTATTTATCTGCATATAGCAGTGATGGGCTTTTTGAATTGAAATTTTTGCACACTGATGCATTGAAATAAGGAAAATTGTTTATCTATGAGCACTAAACTTATTTTTGCATATTTCTGTGATATTACAATCCCCAGATCCAGATGGTGGGAAGTTAGGGAAACGGTGTGATTTTGTGTTTTGAATTATTGTCAGAATTATTACACAATTACAACAAACTTTTTTTTTAAAAGACATTTCATTGTACTGCAAAAATCTGAATATTTATATTTCTTGTCTTTTTCTTTATATATTTTGCATTTTAATATGTTGAACCACTGGAAATTTGTAACATTAATTTGTTATAGGAGTTTAAATGTGTTGTCATTGTCTCCATTGTCTTTGTCCAGAGCCTATTATTATGGAAACAATAAAATTTATTGTGTCAGTTGCTTTGATTCTTTATAGGTGTCAGTAGCTGTTCTTAATATGTAATTTTCTTATTATTGCTCTTTTATTCTCTGGTTGGGTTTTAGTGTATTCTCTTCATTGGTTTATACGTCTTGCTCTTTTTTAAACAGAAGACTGAACATAAGATAGTAAATTATTGGTCACTTGCTTTTGTCTTCTCAAAATGACAAAAACTGTAAACATTTTTAGTTACAAATAAGAATACTGAGTAAAAAGGAAAAGTCGCCTTAAGCTTTTAGGCCCTAATTCCACTCCATTCCCTAATGGTTTGATATGTATCCTTGTAGACCCTTATAAACGTGTCCCCCAGTGTATATAAATGCTACTTCTCTTTTCTTTTATATTCTCTCTGATTTTTTTCTCACATTTTATTCTCTTAGATCTTTTTTACTTTTTTCACAAATAGGTTAAAAAGTCTGTGTTCTGGACTTGTTCTTTTTCCCTTCTATTTGTGTATTATCAGCATCTTTCTGTGTCCATATAGATTTATTTTTTACATACTGTCCCGTAGAATGGGTGTACAATGATCTGTTTGAACTATTCTGTTTTGTTTTTGTGGTTTTTTTAGGAAATGGAATTCTTAAAAAAAATTTTTTTTATTTCCATAGGTTTTTGGGGAACAGGTTGTATTTGGTTACATGAGTAAGGTCTTTAGTGGTGATTTTTGAGATTTTGGTGCAGCCATCACCTGAGCAATATACACTTAATTTTTATCCCTCACCGCCTTTCCATCCCTTTCGTCCTAAGTTCCCATAGTCCATTATATGGTTCTTAATGCCGGTGTATCCTCACAGCTTAGCTTCTACTTATGAGAGAGAACATAGGATGTTTGGTTTTCCATTCCTGAGTTTCTTCACTTAGAGTAATGGTCTCCAGTCCCATCCAGGTGCTGCAGATGCCATTAATTCATTCCTTTTGTTGTTGTTGAGATGGAATTTAACTCTTTCATCCAGGCTGATGCCATCTTGGGTCACTGCCTCCTGGGTTCAAGCAGTTCTCCCTCAGCCTCCCGAGTAGCTGGGATTACAGGTGTGATTACGCCTGGCTAATTTTTGTTTTAGTAGAGATAGGGTTTCACTATGTTGGCCAGCCTGGTCTCGAACTCCTGACCTCAGGTGATCCACCTGCCTTGGCCTCCCAAAGTGCTGAGATTACAGGTGTGAGCCACCGTGCCCAGCCAATTCATTCGTTTTTAGTGGCTGTGTAGTATTCCATCATATGTGTGTGCGTGCATGTGTGTGTATATACACACCTATACCACACTGACTATTCTCTGTTGATGGATAGTTAGGTTTATTTGACTATTTCAGTTTGACAGAAAAAGTTGGAGTGAGTATCCTTGTACATGACTGTGTGTGCTTATGTTTAATGTTTCTTTGGGGTTGATTCTGGAGAAGAATTGCTGAAAAGTCATATAAATTGTGTGTTTTAATGTCACATTGCCTCCAAAAATGCTATACAAATATATACTCCTACCAGCGTATATATCCATTTCCTAGTATTCTTTGTGATCCTAGTTAATTGTAATCCTAATTATAAGTCTTTGTGATGTCAAACTTTTAAATATCAGCTATTTGTATGTTAGTGTAATTGCTTATTATATTGTTTGTCCATTTTTGTACCAAATTAGGGTTTTTCTTAATGATTTGTAGGACCTCCGTAGGTAATAGGTATTAATATTTTTCCTGTGAAGTACGTCTAGTCAGCTGCATTCAGAAGCTTGCCTTGACCATGTGTGATCTTGAGCAAGTTACTTAACTTTTCTAGACTTCAGCTTTATCATCTGGAAAATGAGGATGATATACATGGGTGGTTATATTAATAATATAATCAAATGTAAAGCATTTGGATAGTGTAAGCCCTGACACTTTATACGCATTGGCTATTCCTGCACTAGTACCCCACTGCATTAATCATTGTAGCCAGATGTTTCATTTTCGCACCTGATTGCAAGCTGCTTTATCTTATCCCTTTTGTTTGTTTTTGTGTGGGGGAGGCTATTCTAGGACACTTGGTCTTTAAGATGAACTTTAGTCTCTATTATATTGAGTTTGATTTTTCTTTAAAAAATTCTATTCAGAGTTTTATTGGATTTACACAAACATATTAATATGTCCTGGGGAAAATTGACAACAATATGCACAGCATGATATATGCATTTGCTGGGTCTTTTATTCTTTTAGCAAAGTTTTTATTAGATTCTTGTTTGATTATTTTTACTAACCATCTTGATTTTATTTCTGAGTGCAAATTTTTATCCTGTAGTAGGTATGAGGTCATTTACATTATTATAACCAGTTAATTCAGCTGTCCTTTCTGATGATAATATAGTAAACCCGAGTTAATGTCCTACTTTTTCTGTGAATAAGGCTGGCTTTACCCCACTTTCTGAAGCACACACCAAGACAGGCTTATTCAGTCGCAGGATTCTGGGACTTGCTAACATGAGCCAGTTTCTTGGGAAGTCTGAGCTGGCAGACCTAACTTAAATCTCATTCACAAAGTCCTCTTTGCCTGCTACGTCACATCCTCATATTGGGTGCGTAGTCTGTCCTGGGTACCACGCTCAGTACTTTGTATACTTGACCTTGTTTAATCTGAATATTACCGTGTAAAGCAGAAATACCCAATTTATAGATGAAGGAACTGAGGCTAAAGTTAAACAACTTGAGGTCACATAGCTAAGTCATAGGTCCGGGGTTTAAACCTAGATCTGTTTACTTCTGAAGCACAGTCTTTTACTGCCTGTCTCTGATACAGGAATAGTGTGCTGATTTTCATGACTAACTGAGAGGCACAGAAGGTAACGTGATGACACAGTTCATATGGGGGAAACTGCAAGTATGTAATAGACTGTGTAGATCAGGGCAAATTAAGGTAAGTACCTAGGTCTATGGGATTTGAAAGGAGAGAGAATATTATCTATGGTGTAAAGAGTGTTAAGAAGAAGCAAGAGCCAGACTTGTGCAGTCCATCTTTGACCTTTTCCTGCTGGTTCCCTATGAAAAGGTTTATGGAAAAAAGCATCATCCCAGCAACTGGGCAATGGGGGAAGGAGGGTGGGGGTGTGTCCACCTTGGAAAAGGTAAGCAGAGCAATTTTGACTATTTTAGGAACTGTCAAAAGAAATGTAACAAGAAAACCTTTCCTGGAAGGCTTATATGACTCCCCTGTCACTCAAAAGAGCACCACATGCTCAGACCAAGTGAGACTTGCTGGTACAGATAAGCAACTAGCCCTTTAAGAAGCTCAAGAGAATCATGGAAACAGGCAAGAATCAGAGGCCGCAATATACAGAAAGAGAGAAGGGATTAGTGGAAAAATTGATAAGTGGCCCAGAATGTTTTTACCTTTTTCCCATTCATTCCATAGAATGTATTTGCTTTTTCTACCTAGTCTATTTGTCAGCTAATAGGAACAAAACCTACCAGGCTCACAAAGGTTTCATTGCTGACAAGTATGCTGTAGAATTAACTTGGGGGGGGAATTCCTTTCTTATCACCACCCCTCTTAAACCCTCAGGTAGCAAGTCAGTTTAATTCAGTAAACATTCTTTAATAATTTGTGTGATCCACTGCTGGAAATTTAGGAATGTATATTAATAAGTATGGGTAGGATATTGTCTATACTCAATAATAGCTAACAGTTCTAAGTAGGGACCAGGGTCTGCTCTTGCGAGCTCCCATACATAGTTAGTCCTCAGTCTTGTGAGCTGGGTACTGGTGTTCCTTTTTTTTACAGGCAGGAAAACAGGTACGGTTGTTAAATAGTCACCACTCAACTAGCAAGCGAATGGGCTAGGAACCCAGGCAGTCTATGTAGAGTCTATGTAGGCTTTTAACTTTCCATAATTTAATGATCTAAAGTGGGTTTTATTAAGTGATAAAGATACATGAAAAGTTCTCGAGTATATGAGGAGAAATTAACCTGAGGCAATCAAGAAAATAGCTGGCTTTGAGAAATAAATATGAATATGGTTTATATTTTATGAAGTATTTACACGTTTAAAGAACCATGTATTTAAAGTCTTAAATTTGAACAACAGAAAGGGGTTCAAAATAAAAGGCACTTATACTTCACCCTCCAGAGGAAGTTTGTATCCCTTATGCTTGGGACAAGAAGTGTTTCAGATTTTGGAATATTTTCATGTACGTAATGACACCTTGGGGGAGGGGATCCCAGTTTAAACATGAAATTCATTTATGTTTTTTGTACACATGCTCTGGGGGTAATATACAATATTTTAAATAATTTTGTGTGTGAAATAAGTATTGTCTGGCCCATCACATGAGGTCAGATGTGGAATTTTCCATTTGTGGTTTCATGTTGGCACTCAAGTTTCAGATTTTGAGCATTTGGAGTTAGGGATTCTCAACCTGTATTTGCCTTCCAGCTCATGGGAAGAAGGAATGAGTGAAGAGAATAACTTCCTTTTAGGAGTGTGAGCCAGCAGTTGCATACTTCTGCTCATACCACACTGGCCAGCACCTAGTCACATAGCTGCAAGTAGGGCTGGGGAATGTCTTGCTAAAACCTGTACTTGCTAAGGAAGAAGGGGAGAACTTACCTAGGGCACAGTAAGTGAATCTCCACAGGCTGCTGGGCGTCCACTTGCCTCCTGAGCAGGGCTGTAACCTCTACATCTTTGTTAACAGCCACGAGTCTCAGTGCTCCATCTTTCTCAAACTTTGACTTCATTTTTGGCTTCCAAGAATTTACTTTTTTGCTAATTCAGCTATGCATTTTAAAAATGTTTTTAAAAATTGTCATTATTTTCAGGTGTTTTGTAGTGGGGCTGTGTTTTAGGAGTCTACTCCACATACAGCTTTAAATAGAAGGCCTTATGACTTAAAGTTCCATAATGGAGCCTGTTTTTGTAGATGTTTTTATAGGTGCATTAATAACAAAGATTCTTTCAAATCATTGTTTACATCTTCTCTATTAACCAAACGAGGATTGATCTAAAGAACAATACTCTTTTTTTAGTAACTTAGCCAAAAACAATAATGTGCTGAGCATTTATTCCTTCTGGTCCCAAGAATTTCTACTCCTGTGTACTTTTACCAGTCTCTTCCGACGCTTTCCCACACCAAGGCCATTCCCGAACACTGTGCTCTTTCACACCAGGGGCTGTTTTTTTGTCTGGAGTAAATGTTAGCCCTTCACCATCATCTTTTCCTCTTCCTTCTCTACCCCCAACAAAGTTAGTTTGTATCTCTTCACTGTGGTTGGACTTTGGATCTTCTAATACAGGCTTACCACGCTATATTTTTATTATTTGGTGGTATCTTTGTCTCCCATATTAGGCTGTGTAATTCCCGGACAGGTGCCCTGTCTTGTTTTAATTTGGGTTTGTTTCTGTATCCTCGATGCTTACCATCTAACTGGATTCTATTAATGTTTATTAATTAAATAATGCTGTTGGAAAAGGGTCATTTCAGTCACCCTCCCTGCTGACCCTTCTCCATATAAAAGCCTTGGAATCGTGCTGCTAGGTAGAATCTCAGCTTTATCACTTGGTGGCTGTAGGACCTTAGGCAAGTTGTTTAACATCTTTCTGCCTCATTAGTAAAACGAAGATAAGAGTCCATCTTATAGGTTGACTGTGAAGATTGAAATGGGTTAGCGTATGTAAGGTGCTAAATATGTACCTGGTGTAAGCTAAGATGCAATAAATATTAACTATTGTCATAATATAGTCTAAACGATTTTTCTCTTTCTCTCAGGCAACAAATCAGAGGTTTTAACTGGATTTCGAAAACCCAGTGTTACAGAAACCAATGAAGTAGGAAGAAAACTCCAGTTCTGAGCAGTCCTTGAATCAACAAATATCTACCTTTAAGGAACTTCCAATTCTCATTTTGTAAATCTTATTATTTAGGAAAAGCACTTTAAGCTTAGCATAGGTTTGGTCAAGATGTTTAGAAGTAAGGAAATAAAACTTGCCCTTGATGTTTAAGGACAGTCTAATTGCTCATATACCAGATCCTGCGAGTATTTAGAGGAATTGGAAAGCAGACCACTAATTCAATGTATAGAAGGGACTGGCGAAAAACTTACGGAGTGGGAAAAGTCGGTGCAAAATAAAATTGACCAAGTATAGTGAATTAAATACTTTTAAATTCCAATTAATGCAACTCACTCTTTAAAAAAAAGTTTTATTGAAATATAATTCACATACCATTACAGTTCACCCATTTGAAGTAAAATTCAGTAGTTTTTAGTGTATTCACAAAGTTGTACAATATTATCACAGTCTAGTTTTAATTAAAACAAAATTTTTTTTGGATTGCCTGAGCTCAGGAATTTGAAACCAGCCTGGGCAACATGGTGAAACACTGTCTCTACTACAAATACAGAAAATTAGCCGGGCATGGTGGCGCGTGCCTGTAATCCCAACTACTCGGGAGGCTGAGGCATGAGAATCTCTTGAACTTGGGAGGTGGAGGTTGCAGTGATGCGGAGATTGCACCATTGCACTCCAGCCTGGGCAACAGGGCGAGACTCTATCTCAAAAAAAAAAAAAAAAAAAAAAAAATTTTTTTTTTTTAGAGATATTCTCTGTCACCCAGGCTGGAGTGCAGTGGGGTGACCATAGCTCACTGCAGCCTCCAACTCCTGGGCTCAAGCAGTCCTCCCACATTTCCCTCCCAGGTAGCTGGAACTACAGGCACGTGCCACCATACCTAGTTAATTTTTTTTTTTTAGATGGGGTCTCTATGTTGCCCAGGCCTCCCTCCCACTTTGGCCTCCCAAAGGGCTGGCGTTACAGGCCTGAGCCACCATGCTTGGCCTCAGTCTAGTTTTAGAATGTTTTTCTCACACTGCCCCCTCCCAAAAAAAACCTGTAAGAACATTTTGTCACTCCTTATTCCACCCTAGACCCTAGGTAATCACTTTTTGCCTCTCTAGCCTGTTCTGGAATGTTCTGGATTATTTTATAGAAATGTGACCATCTTCTTTCACTTTGCATAATGTTTTCAAGGGCCATCCATTTTGTAGCATGTATGAGTAGTATTTCCTTTCCTTCTATTGTCATATATATATATATATGTATATGTATATATATATATATATATTTTTTTTTTTTTTTTTTTTGAGATGGAGTCTTATCCGTCACCACCCAGGCTGAAATGCAGTGGCGCAATCTTGGCTTATTGCAATCTCCACCTCTCAGTTCAAGCAATTCTGCCTCAGCCTCTCAAGTAGCTGAGACTACAGGCACACGCCGCCACACCTGGCTAATGTTCTGTATTTTAGATTTCACCATGTTGCCCAGGTTGGTCTTAAACTCTTGAGCTCAGGCAATCTGCCCGCCTTGGCCTCCCAAAGTGGTAGGATTATAGGTGTGAGCCACTGCGCCCAGCCTCTTGTCAAATAATATGTGATTGTGTGGATATAACACATTTTATTTATCCATGCATCAGTTGATGAACATCTGTGTTTTCATTTTTTGGATTGAGTATTACTAGTGTGAATATGCATGGGCAGATTTTTGTGTCAATGTATGATTCCAATTATCTTGGGGTGTATACTTAGAAGCAGAGTTGCTAGGTATTATGGTAACTCTATATTTAACATTTTGAGGAACTGCCAAACTTTTCCATAGTTGCTGCACCATTTTACATTCTTACCAGCAATGTATGAAGGTTCCATTTCCTTTATTGTCTGTCTTTTTTACTAAAGCCATCCTAGGGGCATGAAGTAGTATCTCATTGTGCTTTTAATTTGTGTTTCCCTAATGACTAACGTTGAACATCTTGATTCACATATTTATTGTCCATTTGCGTATTATGCAACTCATTCTTATGCATGCATCATTTCTATGTTCATCAAATTAGCCAGCAAATATTTGTGAGCAACTATTAAGTGTCATTTTTTTAAGTGTTGGAATAGGTAAGTGAACACACCAAACAAAAATTCCAGGTCAGGTGTGGTGGCTCACTCCTGTAATCTCAGCAGTTAGGGAGGCCTAGGCTGGTGGATCAGTTGAGCTCAGGAGTTCAAGACCAGCCTGGGCAACATGGTGAAAGCCTGTCTACAGAAAGTACAAAAATAAACTGGGAGTGTTGGCGCCCTCCTGTAGTCCCAGCTACTCAGGAGACTGAGGTGGGAAGATCGCTTGAGTCTAAGAATTCGAGGCTGCAGTGAGCCAAGATCGTACCACTGCACTCCAGCTTGGGTGACAAAATGAGACCCTGTCTCAAAGCAAACAAACAAAAATCCAGCCCTCTAGTTGGGGGACATTCAACTACAACATGTATTCTAGTTGGGGGACATAGGCAATATATAAGCTAAACGCGTTAAATATATAGACTGTTAGGGGATGATAGTACTGTGGGAAGAGAAAGAGAAGGATAGAGACTGCTGGGGGTGAAGCTTAAAACTTTAAATAAAGGAGCTAGAGAAGGTCTTCCTGAGAAGATGGTGACTGAGTAAAGACAGGTGACCATAAGGGAGGAAGGCATGCAGAGACAAGGAGAAAAGAGGCCCAGAAAATAGCAGATGAGAGCAGAGACATAAATGTGATCAGATTGCACAGACCCTTGGGGGCTTTGATGAGGACTTTGGCTTTCACTGTGAGACCTTGTCTTTGGAGGATTTGTATGGAGAGGTAACATGATCTGGCCCCATCTTAACAGGATGTTGGAGATGCATGTATGTGCACCTGTGCGAGGGGTACTGGTTGCCACAATGCCTGGGGACCAGGGATGCTAAACATTTTGCAGCAGAGAACAATCTTCCACAAAGTGTGAATTTAGAAGCCAAGCGCCACAGCAAGAAAGAAACAGGACATGAGCTGAGAGGCTATTCCTGCAATTCAGGTGAGAAGTGAGGGTGATTTTGCTGCCAGAAAAGGGCTCTTGATCCAGACCCCAAGAAAAGATTCTTGGATCTCGTGTAGGAAGGAATTCAAGGTGAGTTGCAGCGTGCAGTGAGAAGAGATAGTTTCTTGAAAGCTACTCAGATGCAGAGTAGGGCATCCTCAGAAGGCAAGAGGAGGAGCATGCCATCTTCGTTTTAAACTTTTCTTATATAAGGGTCTTATCTATGTAAAAGCTAAGCTGAGTTTCGTCTACGTGTGGGTTGGCTGACAGCATGACAAAATTTAGTACTTGTTGATTTAAAGAAAGTTATTCTTGGCATTTTTGTGCATAAATACATCAACACATGGCTATGTCTTAAAAGCATGTATTGTTATGCGAAGACCGAAACGTTTCTTTCTTGTGTGTGTGAGGCAAGGTCTTCCTCTGTCTCCCAGGCTAGTGTGCAGTAGCACAATCATGGCTCACCACAATCTCAACCTCCTGGTTTCAAGCAATCTTTCCCAAGCAATCCTTTCACCCCAATCTCAAAAGTAGCTGGGACTACAGGCATACGCCACCACACCCGGTTAATTTTTAATTTTTTTATAGAAACAGGGTTTTGCCATTTTGCCCAGGCTAATCTTGGCCTCCTGGGCTCCAGCAATCCTCCCACCTTGGCCTCCCAAAATGCAAAGTGCTGGGATTACAGGTGTAAACCATTGTGCCTGGCACTGACTGAGAAGTTTCTGTTGGAATGTTAGCCACGTGAATTGCACTAATTGGCCACTGAGGCCTGCTCCTGGGGCAAAGCACTGAGGGAAACAAACAAACACACACACACACACACACACACACACACACACACAAACACAAAATATTAAAAAACAAAAGACACCCCAAAGAACAAAAAAAGACAATGGGAAACAGCCCCATGAAGTTCTCTAAGTTTTGACTTCCTTCCACAATCTGCCTTCTGTTACATGCTATTCAAAACCCTCCAGTAGCTGTTTTTGAGTTTTATCCAGAGTACATATCTGTAATCAGCAGGAGGGAATGGCTATTGTGGGAATAGACCATAATAGCCAGACCGGGACTCTCCCCCAGTCTCCTAGGACCCCACTCCAGTCAGGCTGTCCTCCTTAGCATTCCATTCACCCATACTTCTCAAGGCGACCAGAGATTCCCATCCCTGACAGTTCAGCCTTTCTCCTATCTCATAGACGTGCAGAGCCTCCTTGCTGCTTCCTGCTCACTACTATGACGTACGTCTTCATGTTGGGAAGCCCCAGATCTTATCTCTTTCTAAGTCACTCCTCTGTTGATCACCTGCCCTGATGAGATTCCCGGAATTCATATCACCCCTCAGGCCTCTCTTCTGAACTGCAGACTCGCGGAAACTGTAGGGGAAAAAACTGTGGAAACACAAGTCTGCAGTTCAGAGAACTGTCTGTTCCTCACATCCACTTGTATGTCTAAAGACATCTCAAACTTCAAATGTCTAAATTTGGTGAAAGGCATCCATTTACAGATTCAAAAAAATCACCAAACTCCAAGCAGAACAAGTTTAAAGACATCATAAACTGTGTAAGACTAAAGATAAAAATTCTAAGTCACTATAGAAAAATGACCAGTTGCAAGGGGTGGGGAACTGTTTGAATAATCATGGATTTCACATCTGAAACCACGAAAGACAGTGACTCAGCATCTTTAAAGTGCTAAAAGAAAACAACTGTCAATCCAGAATTCTGTATGTAGTAAAAATATACTTTTAGGAATGAAAATGAATAGAAACTTTGTCAGATAAAGAAAAACATAAAGAATTTGTCTCCAGAAGACCTCTGTAAGAAATGCTAAAGAGATTTCTTGAGATTGAAAGAAAATGATACAAGATGGAAATTTGGATCCTATTAAGTTCTTTAAAACACGTATGATTATTTAAAACCTAAATTATGACATTGTCAGGTAGGGTTTTCAAGATATGTTGATGTAGTACTTACGATAACTCCTGACATAAAGAGTATTTGGCAGAGAGGAAAGGGACCTCCATGGTTGAAAGGTTTTAACAATTTCTGAACCCCAAGTAGTTTTGAAAGTTTAAGTATGTATATTGTAATTCCTAGAACAATTACCACCCCAATAAGCATACAAAGAAATAAAGCCAAAAGGTCAATAGAGGCCGGTCCAGAGGCCAAGGCGGATCATTTGAGGTTAGAAGGTCCAGACCAGCCTGGCCAACTTGGCGAAACCCCATCTCTACTAAAAAAAAAAAAAAAAAAAATGGTCACGCGTGATGTCACAAGACTGTAATCCCCGGCTGCTGGGGAGGCTGAAGCAGGAGAATCGCTTGAACCCAGGAGATGGAGGTTGTAGTGAGCTGAGATCAGTGGCCTGGATGACAGAGCGAGACTCCACACACACACAAAAAAAAAAAAACAAAAAGAGTTCAATAGAGGAATTAAAATGAAATGTTAAATATGTCCAAATCATTTAAGAGAGGGCAGAGGCTGGGTGTGGTGGCTAACGCCTATAATCCCAGCACTTTGGGAGGCTGAGGAGGGTGGATCACTTGAGGTCAGGAGTTTGAAGCCAGCCTGGCCAACATGGTGAAACCCTATCTCTACTAAAAATACAAAACAATTAGCTGGGCGTGGTGGCAGGCACCTGTAATTTCAGCTACTTGGGAGGCTAAGGCAGGAGAACTGCTTGAACCCAGGAGGTGGAGGTTGTGGTGAGCTGAGATTGCACCACTGCAGTCTAGCCTGGGTTACAGAGGAAGACTCTGTCTCAGGAAAAAAAAAAAAAGAAAAAAGAGAGAGAAAGTGGGGAACACAACTTTTGGGGGATGAAGTAAATGCTTGCTTTACTGATTGTTATTATTTCATACGTGAATACGTATGCTTGTCAAATTAAGTATGTGTGGCTTATTGCACACAAATTTTACCTCAAACATGTTTGAAAAGAGAGAGACAGGGAAGAGGGAAACTGAGGCAGCAAGTAAAGGCAGTCCTTTTGAGAAGATTGTTGAAAACTGGGGTAAGAAATGCCAGGAAAAAATCAGAATGAAGTGTTTTGAATTTTTATTTTTTTAAGATGCAAGAAATATGGCGTGTTTGTATGCTGATATAAAAGACCCAGTGGAGAAGGGAAAATTGGTGATGCCAGAGAGAGAGAAGAGAATTGTTGGAGTGATGTCCTCGGATAAGTGAGGGAAGGTGGAATCTTTAAAATGGAACAAGTCTGGGGCTGCGCATGGTGGCTCACGCCTGTAATGCCAGCACTTTGGGAGGCCAAGGTGGGTGGCTCACTTGAGGTCAGGAGTTCAAGACCAGCCTGGGCAACATGGCAAAACCCCATTTCTACTAAAAATACAAAAATCAGCCGGATATGGTGGTGTATGCCTGTAATCCCAGCTACTCAGGAGGCTGAGGCAGGAGAATTGCTTGAACCCAGGAGGCAGAGGTTGCAGTGAGCTGAGACTGTGTCATTGCACTCCAGCCTGGGCAACATAGTGAGACTCTGTCTAAAAAAAAAAGGCGAGGGGGTGGGGGACAAGTCTGAAGTAAGAGCAGAGACATAATAACAGAAGAAAGTGTGGAGTTCATGGGCACAGATGCTAGAAGGTGGGAGATAAGTGGGTGGAAGCTTGTGAAAGCAAATAGTGGTGACTCAAGTGGAGATGGGGACGTTTGAGGAGAGAGAAGATATAGAATAGTTACCCTGGCACAGTGGTAGGGTGAAGAAGTTAGCTGGCGAAGCAATGCCCTGACATGCTCTTGAAGTTGGCAGTCATGAATTCAAGGAGCCCAGTCAGTAGAGCTGGGCATTTTTCTTCTCCATATTGAGATGTGCAGATCTCAGCATGTAGATGGAAGAGACTCAGATTAAATCGGGTTTCAGTTTTTGCCAAACAGAAGCAATGAAGCAGGAGAAGGACAAGTGTTTGGGAGATGATGGCATTCAAACTGGCCGAGGGGGAACATGCAGAATTGAAGGACAGTGAACCAGCTGTAGAATCAGGGGGTTTTAGGTCTCACAGCGTTGGAAGGATCACTGGATTTGATGTTAGAAGGAATGTGCTGGAAAGGTAGATGTTGTTGTAGAGTGCGATGATTGAAATGAGGTTCGGGAGGGGGCTTTCCAGTTACTGATCATGGCGATGTCCAGAGCTGTGCTTTCCAAAGCAATAGCCACTGGCCTTCAGTGGCTATTTGAATTTAGATTAATGAAAAGTAAATCAAATGAAAATTTCAGTTCCTCAGTCACACTAGCCACATTTTTTTTTTTTAAGATGGGGTTTCTCCATGTTGGCCAGGCTGGTCTTGAACTCCTGACCTCAAGTGATCTGCCCACCTTGGCCTCCCAAAGTGCTGGGATTACAGGTGTGAGCCACCATGCCCGGCCTAGCCACATTTTTTTTTTTTTTTTTTTTTGAGACAGAGTTTCGCTCTTGTTGCCCAGGCTGGAGTGCAATGGCATGATCTTGGCTCACCAAAACCTCTGCCTCCTGGGTTCAATCGATTCTCCCGCCTCAGTCTCCCAAGTAGCTGGGATTACAGGCATGCACCACCATGTCTGGCTAATTTTGTATTTTTAGTAAAAATGGGGTTTCTCCATGTTGGTCAGGCTGGTTTCAAACTCCTGACCTCAGGTGATCCACCCACCTCGGCCTCCCAAAGTGCTGGGATTACAGGCGTGAGCCACTGTGCCCAGCCACACAAGCCACATTTGAAAACCCTCTGTGACAAGCGCCCACCACATTGAATGGTGCACAGATTTAGAACATTTCCATCATCATGGACAGCTTTATTGGACAGTGCTGGGCGCATGACCAGGGGGAGTGAATGCTAAAGTAGGGGGAAGGTCAAAGTCAACAGAGGAAAGAAAGAACAGCTGCAAGCAGAAATGAAGACGAAGAAGGACACTGACACCATTGCCTGGCCAGGAGTGTGAGCCATGTGAGAGGAGGCAGCAACTCTGTGAGGAGGCTGCAAGGGGAGCAGGGTCCTCAGGGGAGAAGTGGGTTTCGGAGATGAGTTTGAGGATATAAGGGACTTTGCTGATGAGTGACCTGGTGTCACGGAGAACACAGGATTCAAGGACTGGTGGTGCAGGGGGATTCGATGAGAGAGGTCCATCTGCCAAGGCTTACAGAATCTGGATGTGGGAAATTCGTGGTAAATGGGGAATCCTGGAGTTCTTTGGACATAAAGGTAGCTTTGACATAAAGGTAAAGGACATAGTGAGCCTACTTCTGATGGCATCATGGCTGTGGGGCTGAGTGGCAGATGGGTTGGGAATCTTGCCTGGAGCATGCAGAGTTCCAGTGCCTCCTTTTGGGAATTGCAAGTGGATATTTGGGGCTTCAGGCAAAGCTGTTCTAATACTGAGTCTATGGGGCTCCCTCTTGACTCTTGCATATGGGAACTTGGACCAAGTCTACAGTTTATTTCATGGTTAAAAATGTGTTATATGGGTTGGCTGCAGTGGCTCACGCCTGTAATCCCAGCACTTTGGGAGGCTGAGGTGGGTAGATCACGAGGTCGGGAGTTCGAGATCAGCCTGGCCAACATAGTGAAACCCCATCTCTACTAAATGCAAACATTAGCTGGGTATGGTGGCGGGTGCCTGTAGTCCCAGCGACTTGGGAGGCTGAGGCAGGAAAATTGCTTGAACCTGGGGGGGTGGAGGTTGCAGTAAGCGGAGATCATGCCACTGCGCTTGAGCCTGGGTGACAGAGTGAGACTCCTTCTTGGAAAAAAGAAGTGTTATATCATATCTGATCTATACAAAATAAGGAAGTATAAGTTGGAAAATAAGTATAGGTACAAATATATCATAATAAGCATATAATATATAATAACCACATAAAATAAGTATAATAATCATAATATAGTTCTAAATTATGAGGAATGATGATCAATACTTGTGAAACCACCATTTGATTTAGGAATCAGAACATGATCAATATTGTTGAAGCCACCTAACTTCAGAAAAGTAACCACTATCCTAATTTCGTTTTCATTTTTTCCTTGATGTATGAAAAATGGTTGTATCGCATATGCATATTTCCCTAAACATTTCATTTTGCTTGGTTCTGGGTGTTAATAAATGGTGTATTATGTGTAGTCTTCTGCAGATTGCTTATTGGCACTTGATATTATATTTCCAAGAGTCAGGCATGTTATATCAATGTGTTGCTCACATGTTTTCACTACTGTGTAATGATTCATGTGAGTACTGAACTATATGGTCTCCTGAAAGTGGGCATTTTGTTGCTTCTACATTGTTTCCGTTATGAACAAATGATCGTCATAGGCATTTTTGCACAGGGTTCCAGGCACATCATGTGAGAGGTTCTCCAGGACGGTAGTTTTTCAAACTGTAGGTCATAGTCCATTAGTAAGTCATGAAAATAAACTTAGTAGAATCCATAAAAGAAGCAGAGGAGGGAGAAGAAGTTGGGTGGGGAGATAGGTTTCAATCAGAAAGGACATCTTTGACAATAACCAGAATGGTGAACAGAGAGGGAAAAAGAGAAATTCTCTACAGTTCCCCAGACCTTTTGGAAAATATGGAGCTGTTCCTTTTTTTTGTTTGTTTGAGACAGAGCCCTGTTCTGTCACCCAGGCTGGAGTGCAGAGGCCCAGTCTCGGCTCACTGAAACCTCTGCCTCTCTGGTTCAAGTGATTCTCCTGCCTCAACCTCCTTAGTAGCTGGGATTACAGGTGCCTGCCACCATGCCCGGCTAATTTTAAATTTTTAGTAGAGATGGGGTTTCACCATGTTGGCCAGGCTGGTCTCGAACTCCTGACCTCAGGTGATCCACCTACCTCAGCCTCCCAAAGTGCTGGGATTACAGGCGTGAACCATCACTGCCGGTGGAGCTATTCCTTTTACTGCATGCACAGGAATCTCCCAGAAAGTTGATATTGTAGACATTAAGGGAATGAGTACTATTCTAAAAGGAAGATCTCACAAATGTTACCATGGCAAAGCTGGAAAGAATCTAGAATGTTAAATACCATGCAGCTGAAATTGTTGGATCAAAGATGTTTGTCAGGAGAATTAATGTGCAATTTAAGTATATTAAGTCCCGTAATTAACTGAGATAACTTCCAGGAACGTGAAAAGAAACATCAGGAAAGAAAAAAACACAAGTCAAAAAAGAGAAACACCAGGGTTCATCCTACTTGATCCCAGAAAAATCTGTTAATGAAGGCCCAAGTTAAGGAGTCTAGATTGCCAGGATTGACTCTATACATTTATGCAGGAGTGGTGCAAATGACATGAAGACTTTTATACGAAAAAATATAAACTATCAGAGCCTATCATATATAGTAAGAGCAAGTATTGTTTGGTTAAACGGATTTTACTTGTAAGGATGTTGGCGCACTGGGTTGGGATATAAAATGTGTTTCTTATTGTGGTGATGGTCAAAAGGCTTAAAGCCACTCCTCCAGAATATGTGGGTATGCAAATGTTCAAAGTCTTTTACAGTGTGAATTTACACTCCCGCCTGCAGTGTTTGAGAATCCTGTTCTCTATCTCCACTAGCCTGAGTGATGAGAAATTCCTTAATTTTTTCCAGTCTAATTGGTATTAAATAGAATCTCCTGATGGTTTAAATTTTTAGCTCCTAAATGACTAATAAGGTTGAGAATATTTTCGTATACTTACGGGCCCATTCATGTTACTTTTCTGTTAAATACCTGTAATATCTTTTGCCGTTTTTAAATTGCATCATCTTTTTTCTTATTGACTCAGAAATCCTAGCCATTCATTTTGTTAGTTAACTATGTTATAAATATTTAATCCCAGTGTGCGGCTTTTTTTTTTTAATCTTTGATGTCTTTTGATCAGCAGAAATTCTTAGTTTTAATGCAGTTAAAATTATTCATTTTTTTCCTTTATGGCTTGTATTATGTTTGTTTATTATAAAAAAATCTTTCTTTACTTAGAAGTTATAAAGGTATTCTCAAAAAAGAAAAAAGAAAGAAAATAACCCAATTATTGGGAAATGAGGAGTAAAAAGAAGTCATTTTCCGTATTACACTATGATAGTTTTACTCTTTCCAGGAAATTGACTCAGCTGGAAACTGACTCCTGTGTATGATGTGAGAAATCCAATTTTATTTTATTTTTATTTATTTATTTATTTTTTGAGACAGAGTTTTGCTCTTGTTGCCCAGGCTGGAGTGCAATGACGCAATCTCGGCTCACTGCAACCTCCACCTCCTAGGTTCAAGCAATTCTCCTGCCTCGGCCTCCTGAGTAGCTGGGACTACAGGCGTGCTTTATCATGCCTGGCTAATTTTGTATTTTTAGTAGAGTCGGGGTTTTACCATGTTGGTCAGGCTGCTCTCGAACTCCTGACCTCAGTTGATCCACCCACCTTGGCCTCCCAAAGTGCTGGGATTACAGACTCCAGCCACTGTGCCCAGCCAATTTTATTTTTTCACATGGAAACTGAATGTTGTTTATTGAGAAATCTATTTCCTCCAAACTGCTCTGAGTATGACTTGTGTTACATAGACCAAGTTTCATGTATGTCTGCATCCTTTTCTGTCTATTCTCCTGTATTGGCCTGTTTCTCTCAGCAATGAAACCACTCTTAATTACTACAGAGTCTGAATTATCAATGTCTCTAACTTTATAATGTATCTAGTTGGTTAAGTTCTTCTACTCTGTTCATTTTAGGAGTGTCTTGTCTATTCTTGGCTTTGCCTTTGCTATACAAAGTTGAGAATTTGCTTTTTAAGTACATGGAAATTCCCATTAAACTAGTTTTAAATTTCATTATGTAATCCAAAAAGTGACTGAGGCAGATGTCAATTGATTAGAGGTTTATTTTGCAAAGGATGAGGACATGCCTGGAAAAGAAGCACAAGTTACAGTGGGATCTGTGTGACCTGCCTGTGCTTTTTCCAAAGAGCATTTTGGGAACTTCAATATTTAAAGGGGAAAGAACAGGCAGGAGGGGAAAAAGGGGGAAAATGGAGGGGGGTTAGTCAATGAGGCAAGTGGTTACATTCTTGTGAGGTTTTGGTTAGTGCTCAGTGAATCTACATTTTACATGTGGGATAAAGGGGAAAGAATCTACATTTTACACAAGGAAAAAGTCAGTTATACATTCATCTTGTGCGCAGCAAATCTTCATTTTACTTAAGACAAAATATGCATGTGAAATTATAGCTATCTGCCTGGGAACAAAAGAAAGACAGTTTTTTTTGCATGAGTCAATTCCCAAGCTTAACTTTCCCTTTGGCATAGTGAATTTAGGGTCCCAAGATTTTATTTTTCTTTCACAATGAAATCTATAGATTAATTTGTGGACAGCTATATCATAGACTACTTAGTCTTCCTATTAATAACCATAGTTACAGTGTTATATTTACTTGAGTCTTTTAATAAAGTTTTATAACTTTTTTCCTAACAGAACTTGCACATTATTTATTAAATTTACTCACAAGCTCTTATTGCTATTGTAAGTGATATTGGCTTTTTATTTTCTTTTTTAACTTAATTTAATTTTATTTTTTGAGACAGGGTCTCCCTCTGTTGACCAGGCTGGAGTGCAGTGGTGCGATCACAGCTCACTACAGCTTCGACCTCCTGGGTTCAAGTGATTGTCACACCTCAGCCTTCTTAGTAGCTGGGACCACAGGCGAGCACCATCATGTCCAACTAATTTAATTTTTTTTTTTTTTTTGTAGAGACAGAGTCTCATTATGTTGTCCAGGCTGGTCTCAAACTCCTAGTCTCAGGCAATCCTCCTGCCTTAGCCTCCCAAGGTGTGGGGATTATAGGCATGAGCCACCACTCCCAGCCCTGTATTGACTTAAAAAAAACAAAACTTTTAAATATTGAATAGAAATATAATTGAATTTCACACAATGAATTTATATTCAGCAATTTTGCTAAACCCTTATTGATTCTAATAATTTATCTGTATATGTTTTATAGATTTGTGCTTTGGTAATAATATCACTTGAAAATAACCAGTTTTGTTTTTTCCTTTCTCAACCTTTTATCTCATGTTTGGTTTTATTCTCTTCCTTTCCTGGCCAAGTGCTTTGGTATAATGTTGAATAGAAGTGGTAATAATGGCCCACGTCCTTGTCGTTTTCCTGATCTTACAGGAAACACTCTCAGAATTTCACTAATAAGGGCCATATATATATACTTTTTTTTTTTTTTTTTTTGAGATGGAGTCTCACTCCGAAGGCTGGAGTGCAGTGGGGCGATCTTGAGTTACTGCAACCTCTGCTTCCTGGGTTCAAGCGATTCCCCTTCCTCAGCTTTCGGAAGTAGCTGGGGCTGCAGGCGCCACATCACCACGCCTGGGGAATTTCTTGTTTGTATTTTAGTAGAGACGGGGTTTCACCATGTTGGCCAGGATGGCCTCAATCTCCTGACCTCGTGATCTGCCCGCCTTGGCCTCCCAAAGTGCTGGGATTACAGGCATGAACCACTGTGCCCGGCCAATAAGGGTTATATTTTTAAATATTCTCTTTAACTAATTGAGGAAATTTTCTTGTATTCCTAGCTTGCCAAATACGTTTTTTTTTTAAACATGAAAATGTTGTGAACTTCTTGCTTCTCAAGCAACCACTGAGATAATATAGGTTTCTCCTTTATTCCATTTATGTGGTAAATTTCATGAATATATTTTCTGTTAAACTACCCCTGCATTCTTAGGACAAGCCCAAATGGGTCATAAGGTATTTCCTTTTTCATAAGCTACCTTCTTTCATTCTCTCTTTCCCCCCCAGGTCCCATCAGTGTTTTCTGTTCTATTAGTCTTTTCAAAATGTAAACTTTAGACTTTGTTGATTCTCTGTACTGTCTTTTTTTTTTTTCACATTTCATTGATTTCTGTTCTCATATTTAGTATCTTCTGTCTTCTTTGGGTTTAATCTGTTGCCCTTTTTCTAATTTCTAAGAATGCACATTTAGCTAATAATCGTGTGAAATTTCTTTTTTTCTAATATAAAAATGAGGTTTTAAAACTTACCTCCTTGTATCAATTTAGCATTATGCCACAAGTTTGATACCTTATTTTTATAAATGCTTACTTCTAAGTATTTCTTAATTTTTAGCCCTATTTTTTGGATTCACGAGTTATTTAGAAGGGAGTCTTTACCAACTATATTCTTTAAAATACACGTATTTATTTTGTTACTGATTTCTCCCACCACCACCCCCGCCCCAAATCTTTTACTGGGGGGAATGGGTCTCTCGGGGGCCCTCCCTGCACAGCTTGTTCCTAGGCCCTGCTTCCCGAGTGCTGGGACTTCATCACGTTGGGCAGCTCGGGCGGGCTGGAGCAGGCTCGGTGCACCGCGTCTCAAAGGCGTCGTCTGCTCTGCCCGGAAGGCCAGTCCCACTGTGGCTGGTCCTGTGTCCATGCTGTTTGGCTGGTGAAGCCACAGTCGCCCAGGGTCTTGCCATCATCCAAGAGTCGGTCGTCCTTACACAGCCGCTGCTCGTTGGGCGGTCGCTGGAGGATGCCCTCGACGACGCGCTTCAGCTGGAACACTGTGCTGGACTCCTTGGCGCCCGGTGGTCTTGTGGCGCTGGATCACCAGGAACGCGTCCAACGCGGCGGCCGCCTCTCCCCCGCCATGTGCCCGCGCGGCCGCGCTCCTTTGTTATTGATTTCTAACTTAGATGAATTGTGATAGAATGCGTTTCAAATATTACTTTAATGTTTTTGAGATTTACGACCTAGCACTTGTTCCTTAAAACTTTTTTTTTTTTTTTTTTTGACATTGAGTTTTACTTTGTCGGCCAGGCTGGAGGGCAGTGGCGCCATCTCGGCTCACTGCGACCTCCACCTCCTGGTTTCAAGATTCTCCTGTCTCAGCTTCCCGAGTAGCTGGGATTATAGGCACGCGCCACCACATCCGGCTAATTTTTGTATTTTTAGTAGAAATGGGTTTTTGCCATGTTGACCAGGTTGGTCTTGAACTCCTGACCTCCAGTGATCCTCCCACATCAGCCTCCCAAAGTGCTGGGATTACAGGCGGGAGCCACCTCTCCCGGCCGCTTTTCTAGAAGCTTTAGGTGCTTAGCTTTTTACATTTAAGTTTGTGATTGATTTTTAGCTAGTTATTGTCTATGGTTATGGGATCAAAGCTTTTTTTTCCCTAAATGAGTATCAAGCTGTTATGGCACCATTTATTGAAAAGACTATCTTTTCTCTACTGAATTGCCTTAATGCCTTTGTCGAAATTAGTTAACCATGTATGTGTGGATCTATTTTTGGACTCTGTTCTGGTTTAATGATCTATTTGTCTATTCATATTCCTATAACGCACTGTCTGACTGGTAATGGTATCATAGGAAGGCTTGAAATCAAGTAGCATTAAGTCCTTCAGTTTTGTTCTTTGCGAGTCCAAATGCCTTGTTTTCAGTGTGGTGGTCTTATACATCTTTCATTAATTTTTCCATAAACAGTATGTGATTTTGGTGCAATTATAAATGTGATTAAAATTGAGATGCTCCCTGCCAGCTTTGTTAAATCGTATCTCTAAAAATGGCTGCAACAATGCTTCCAGCTCTCACATTCTTCCAGAATCTTGTCATTGCCCCATCGAGAGATGGAGTCTATTTCCTTTCCCCTTGGCCTGACCAGGCCTTTGTGATTGCCTGAACAGGTGGTGGGAGTGATGCTGTGTGATTTCCAAGGCTAGGTTAGACTATGTGATACAGCTTCCACCTGGCACTGTCTCTTGGGATGTCCACCCTTGGGATGTGGGGCAGCCCAGGCAGAAAGGCTGCAGATAGGTATACCAGCTGACCACCTGACAGCCCCAGCTAAGATACCAGCTGCCAACCAGTATCAAATGCCAGATGTGATGTTAATGAATGAGTGAAATAATTTTTGGGGAGGGGGTCTGGGGCAACTGCTGCTTTTGTTATTAGGAAGACAGAGATTCAGAGTTCTAAATATTTCTTCCTAGTCTTGTTTAGGACACTGCTCTCCAAAAACAATATGTAAAATGAGATGAATTCTGAGAAGAGTTAAGAGTCATCAAAACACACTTACAGAATGCCTAATAAAAGAATAAAGATTTCCATTAAATCAGCTCCCTGCCTGGATCCTTTGCCCAATGCTGTCAGGGTGGCTTTTTAGTTGTCAGTTTTTAAATAATAATCAAGAGAGAGAAAAGAGGCCCAAGGCACTGGGGACAGAGGGACAGGAAAGGGATGAGGGTGAGTACACAAGTGGCTTCCAGCAGGCCTATATCGCTTTGTTTCCTCAATGGAAGAATGAGTACAGGGATGATTGCTACATGCTCATGTATAATCTTTAACATGCTACTTATATGCCATTTTCTTTTTTGTTTTGAGACGGAGTGTTGCTCTGTCACCCAGACTGGAGTGTAGTGGCACAATCTCGGCTCACTGCAACCTCCACCTCCTGGGTTCAAGCGATTCTCCTGCCTCAGCTTCCCGAGTAGCTGGGATTACAGGCACCCACCATCACGCCCAGCTAATTTTTGTACTTTTAGTACAGATGGGGTTTCACCATGTTGGCCAGGCTGGTCTTGAACTCCTGACCTTGTGATCTGCCCACCTCAGCCTCCCAAAGTGCTGGGATTACAGGCATGAACCGCCTCAGCACCTGGGGAAGGTGAGGCAGGAGGATCGTTTGAGTTCAGGAATTTGAACCAGCCTGGGCAACATGATGAAACCCGGTCTCTACAAAAAATACAAAAAGTAGCTGGGTGTGGTGGCACACACCTGTGATCCCAGCTATCTGGGAGGCTAATGGAGGAGAACTGCTTGAGCCCAGAAGGTTGAGGCTTCAGTGGGTCATGTTCATACCATTATACTCCATCCTGGGCAACAGGGTGAGACTTTGTCTCAAAAAAAAAAGTGATAAAATGTTTACATATATACATATATATGTGTACAGATATAAAAGATACACACACACACATAACCATTTTAAAAAGGAAATGGGGCTTTTTTAGTTTGAGGAAAAGAAGGGCTTAAGAGATGGCTTGAAGTCTTCATTTGTATAAAAGAACTTCTTGAGAAGGATGCCAGCAGACTGTTTTCTAGGACCATGAAAACTAAATAAGGAGGGACAGGCTTAACTTAAAATAGGAGAACTTTATGATGGTCAGAGGATGAACTGCTTGAAAATACTAGTTCTTGAACCCCACTGGAGTGGGCTGCCAAGAGAAGTGATCCGGCCTCCTTCCTTGGGAATCTCCACAAAAGGGAGAGGCAGCCTCTGTGCCATCACGGCACTGGAGGGCTTGGGTCCTCTCCTGGGAGATCAGTCTGTCTTGGTTCAATTTATTGTGTAAGGAGAGGGGCACACAGAATAGTGAGGGGATGAGGACAGCTGCCTTTCACTGAGAGAAAAGGAGTTCTCCGTTTCCTTTCCTCCTCCAGGAGGAAAGGGCCGCTCTGGCTTAGTTAAGTTCAATGACACTCATTGACCCACAGTGTAGGGATTTGGTGTGGCTCCTATGAGGGCTGCAGGCTGCCTTTTTTTTTTTAACCTGTATTGTGAACGAGTAGGGTCGTGGCTTTAAGAATTGAGGCAAACTGTTGAGGGGTTCTTGCTTTCACAGAGACAGAGCACATTTCCCTGACTGTCCTGGTAGCTGTGCCTTTTGCATTTGCTGTTTCTCCTCACAGGCTTCTTTATCTCCTTCGGTTCTAACCTAGGCTGCCTCTGGCAAGGGTGAAAGGATGTCTCCTAGCCAAGCATGGGTCACAGGGTGATCCACATTGGCACTGGATTCTAAGTATAATAATAAATACTGCCCATTTGCTAGCTTTTGTCCTTTGCGCATATCTTTCCCTTGAAAACCTCAAAGATGGGATTTAGACAGGGTGTGGTGGCTCATGCCTGTAATCCCAGCACTTTGGGAGGCCAAGGCGGGCAGCTCACGAGGTCAAGAGATGGAGACCATCCTGGCCAACATGGGGAAACCCTGTCTCTACTAAAAATACAAAAATTAACTGGGCGTGGTGGCACATGCCTGTAGTCCCAGCTACTCGGGAGGCTGAGGCAGGAGAATCGTTTGAACGCAGGAGGCAGAGGTTGCAGCGAACCGAGATCCCGCCATTGCACTCCAGCCTGGGTGACAGAGCGAGACTCCATCTCAAAAAAAAAAAAAAAAGTGGGGGGGGGGATTTAGGTCTGGATTCTTGCCAATGCCAGTTTACCAATCTCTCCAACTTCCCAAGAGACAGTCAGATCAGGGAAATTAACCAAGACATCAAGGAGACAATACAAGTTGCAGTGAAATATTCACCTACTGCTCCTTGCAGTCTGTGCTGTGATCTTCAAGGTGTGCCAACCGATATCTTAACACACCTACAGAGTCGTCAGGACAGTTTGATTATCGGAAGATAAACATAGAAAGAGAAGCAACAACCCCATTTCATGATGCGGTTGCACCATGTCAGGGTAGGACATTTGGTCACTCCTCAGTGGTCAAGGTAAATATTCTTTATGTAACATACTCTGCTACTTAAAAGCAGATTAAAATTAAAAATTAAAAATAATCTTTACTCTTTCTGTTCCCATCTAACTTATAGCAAAAAAAAAAAAAAAAATGTTTTCTATTTATCTTGAAGTTAGGGGATTGAAAAAAAACACATTTTCCTTTTAAGTCCCTTTTAATTCTGCTTAGGCCCTCAAGGTGTTATCATAGACAGAAAATTTACTGAATCATTAGTGACAAGTTTTTGACAAATCCAGTCCTAGGATTAACCCCAGCTTTAAGATTATCCTCAGCAGCTATGAAGAGCCACTGAGAAAACATCCCCCACTCTGAAGCTTAACTCACCAATTTAGAAAACGTTGTTTTCTTCAACTTCCTGATAAAGATTCATTTCTTATCAGAAAATTGTTTTGAGGGCCCACAATAGATGGGTAAAGAATCCTAACTGAAGCTACATTTAGTGTAAACTCTTGCCAGCCTGTAGTTTTCAAGGTAAGTTGCCTGTCCCTTCTGGATGTTTGTTCTTTAGAAAATCAGAAGCAGAGGCCAGGCAGCAGGCCGCACTGCTGTCTTTGCTAGCACAGATCGTTTCTGCTGAACTCTGTACTCCTCCTTGTCAGTCCCTAATGTTAATTTAGGTTAAAGAAAATGTAATGATCGCATCAGTAAATGCAAGGTCAGACTGTCATCTGAAGGCTTTTCTGTTTTGTTCGGTTTTTACTCGGAGGTCAGAATGTCATCAGGTACAATAAAGATTTAGCTTTTTTTTCTTCATGGGATTGTGCCCAGAAAGACCAAACACAATCTGAACATTAAGCGATAAGAAAAAACAAAAAATTGATCAAGTGACCTTGGACGAGTGACCTTACCTCTCGATGGTTTTGTTTTATGGAAGGTGTGTGTGTCGATGGGTGTGTGTGTGTTGGAGGGGGGGTGCTGCTAAGGCTCCCTAGGGCTACCTGCAGCTTTACTATGCCTGGTTAGAATGCCAGGTAGGTTGTCGAGAGTGGGAAGCTGGAGACCCCCAACTTCTCTGAGTGCCAAGTCACATATCAGACACTTTGGAAATACCCGTTCCATGAAGACCCTACACAGATCCCACCAGGCTGGGCTCGGAAGAACAGAAACTGCGCAAAGAAAGGGACATTAGGAGTCCTGGGGGGTGACAGTGCCTCCACTAGCACATGACAAGTGACAGGCAGGTAAATAGGTAGCAGACAGGCCGAGACTCCGAGCCCCGCAGGGGTGCTCCTCTCCGGGAAGAGCCCCCGAAAGCACTGGCCCAATCCCCCACCCCACCAAGCCCGTCCCCACCGCCTTCCCCCGCCACCTAAAAGCCCCCGGTCCTGCGTAACGTTGCGGATCCTTCCCCAGCCTCCCGTCCGCTCCTCCTCCCGCCAGGCTCCGCTCGGGGCTGGTCCCCCGCCCCCACGCGGCAGCCCGGGCAGCGGGGCCCGCCGCGGTGGCGTTCGCGGGCGCTGCCGCATTGGCCGCTGCGGCACGGACGGCGCAGCCTCGGGCGCGGCCCGGCACAGGCGCCGGCGGTCCAGGCGAGCTCGCAGCCCGGCGAGGCGCCGGTCCACCCATGGCACTCGGGCTGCGGCGCCTGCGCCCACCCCCTGAGCGTCGCCTCCGTCGCTCGCCCGGGGCCGCCGAGCCCCCGACACGGGCGAGATGCTGAACGGCGCAGGCCTGGACAAGGCTCTTAAGATGTCCCTGCCGCGGAGGTCGAGGATCCGCTCGTCCGTGGGTGAGTTGGGAGGGGGCGCGGCGGGGGAGGGTGGGCTCGGGGCGGGGGCGGCGCGGGGCGCGCCTGCTGTTATGCGACACTGCACCGCCGGCGCCCTGCTCCCCTCCCTCGGCTCCCCTCCCTGGGCTCCCTGGGCTGCAGGATCCGCCGCGCGTGGTCTGGGCGCCGCTGCACCTGCGGGGCCAAAAGGCCCCAAGCCTGGGCGTGGGGAGCCGCGGGCGTCAGAGACCCCCGGCCCTTCCCTGGGACAGATGTGTGTGTGTGCGCGCATGTGTCTGCGCGCGTGCGCGCGTGTGTGTGCGCGCGCCCCGCGCGCGTGCCCGTGCTCCCCTACGCACGGATGCGGCTCAGGGATGCTACCGAGGCGGCAGTCCCGGCGGTGGTGGGCACGGTTTGGTTGCTCAGAGAAGATCCAGCCTTCCCCGCCTGCGGCTGGCACGGCGGTGCTGCAGAGCTCAAAGGCAGCGGGGGAAAGGCATCCGAAGGGGCCCTCGAGTGATTCTCACCACTTGGTGCCCCAGGTCCTCGCGCGCGCACAGCGGCGACGCACTGGCTCATGACCCTCCGTGCAGCCACCTGGAGAGGAACACACACACACGCGCACACGCGCGCACACACAGGCACATACACGTACACACGCACGCGTGCACACACACCCTGCCTGCAGGCGCCTGGGCGTTGGAACTCTAAACCTAAACCTAAAGCCGAAAACGCATATGCCACCCAACCCCCCACCGCCACTCACACTGCTAGAGGCCTGCGTTCTGTGACTATACAGCACATTTAGAAACCGTCATGTCGTGAGCCGGATGCCATGTGGCGGTGACACTTGATAAGGTTACCTAGACCATTAGCTAATGCAGGCTTGAAAGAGGAGCCTCAAAAATGATTTCATACCGTTTCAGGACTTCGGCAAGTTTGCAGGCAGATCTTTGACATGAGGAAGGTGGAGGGTGTACAGTTTGGAGCTGGGGTCACTTGTCTTCGTGCTTTTCTATGTGTTTTGAGAAAATAGGCGCATAATAATTTAAGCGACTTTTGTATTTCTGTAGTTGAGTAACGTGAGAGGGGAAGCAAGCTTATCAGGTAATTTAAGCCAACGTTTGTTAAACTTGAGTAAAGTCAGGGCACTTTCACATTCGTTCTGAGGAGAATCCCAGCCTGAAGGGGTCACAGGGCGCAGGGTCAAGACTAAATAGCGGGGAAGAGCTGCGACACAGAGACAGTGGGAGGGCGCAGTCTCACAGGCGCGGGGGTTTCCCAAGGTGGAGGCAGCGCGAGGAGACCTGGGGGATACCTGGTCTGTACCTCTGCAGGTGGAGCCAAAGGCAGTTGCTCATGATTTGAATGTGGGGCTTCCGTACGAGAAAAGAATCAAACATGGCTCTAGGAATGTTGGTCTGAGACACCGGAAGAATGCACCCCTTGCTGAGATGGGGAAGGTGCAGAGGACCAGGGTTCCCTTCTGCAGAGAGGGAGGGTGTGAAGAATTTGGTATGAAATGCCTACTATAGAGTCAAGAGGAGATGATTAGTAGAGAGCGGGATTTATGATTCTGAGGCTCTGGAGAGTGTGCAAGACCAGACACAGAAATTCAAGAGTCGTCGGCAGGATCGGCTCCAAGAGTGTTTGCCCCGCAGCTGCAGAGTCTGGCTCTTAGAAGAGTCTGCACTTGCTTGGATGTTCTGCGTGATGTTACTGTCTTGAAAGTCTTAATTTTTGAACAAGGGGCCTACATTTTCATTTTACATTGGCCCGTAAGAATTTTGTGATCAGTCACAGCTGTCAATGTGTATAGAAGTGGCCTAGAAACCACAGAAGAAACTTATCTGTGAAACTGCTATGGTGTGTAAAAAAAAAAAAAGAAGTGGCCTAGAAAGAGGGGTCCTTGGATAGAGTCCTGGGCAGTCTAACATTGTGAGGCCGGGGAGATGAGGGACAACAGAAAGGGCCTGAGAGGATGGCCAGGGAGGTCATTCCAGAGGGGGTGCTCAGAACTCAGTGAGGAGATGTTCAGGAAGGGGTGGGTGTTCCGGTGCCCAGTGCTGCTGAGCTCAATGAAGATAAGGCTGGAGAACTGTCGTGTAAGTGGAGGTCATTGGCGATCTTGAAAAGAGCTGTTAACATGTCCTAGTGAGGAAGAATGCCTAAAAGAGCAGGTGTAAGAGAGTAACAGGACAGGAACTGGAAACAGCAAGTCTAAAAAACTCTTTTGGGTGAATATGGCAGAAAAGGGAGAGGGAGAAGCAGATTGAGTGATAGCTGGAGGAAGATGTGAGTTCAAGAGAGGTGATTTTGTTTTGACACTGTCCTACAGTCTGACGGCATGAATATCAACGCAGGGAGCTTTTAGGGAGTGGGGGGGAAGGCAGTGATCTGAGAAGTAACCACGAGGACGAGGAGCAGGGTCCTCCTAGCAGAGCAGTTAAGGCAAGAAGTTTCAGGAATAGTCCGAGGGATAGGGTGTGAGGGATCTTGCTGATGATAGGCTGAAAGTTCCAGGAGACAGAGTGGAGGCTCTGAGATGGGGTCTGTTTAGAGCATTTGCATAATGTATGGGGGAAGAAAGAGGATCTGCATGGTGTGGGCTCCTGGGGACACTGGTAGTAACTGGGGCAAAGGGCCTCACAATCGTGAACTCCCATAAAAATACTCAACAAAGATGTGTGTTTTAAATGAAGCCATCTACTTCTCATCTTTAAAAAATAAACTAATGATGAAAGGATTACAGATCGCAGTCAGCTTCAAGGTTATATGCGGAACTGTATACTGTTTTTCAAAATGATTCTGGCATAATTTCTTGTCATATTCAATTGCACTTTGATCAGTTTTACCTTTCCCCAAATATCAACTTGGTGCCAGTGTGTCTCATTTTACCAAATGATGAAAATCCAAAGATTTGTGAGCATGGGGGTCCTCTTGTCCTGGCAGAGCTTACAGTCTGCTCAGGGTGGAGCCCCTTGGAATAGAAACAAAGTCAGTGGCAAATACATATCAGTGGCTTCTATGTGCCAGGCACGCACGGTTGTAGGTGCTAGAGACAGAGCAGTGAACACAGCAGTGTTTCTCACGGAGCTTATGGTCTAGGCAGTGATTACAAGGCATGTGGGAAGAGCTCTCAACTCTCTTCTCTCATCTTGACCCAAATGAGTAAGGAAATTAAGTGCGTGCATGTGAATGTGGGTGTCGGGGGTTGTGGGAGGGGAGCAGTGGGGGACACAAAGGAAGAAAGTTGCTTTCTATGGACGACGGCATCAGTGCTGTCTAGGGCAGAAGCTCTCCCTATTTTACTGGATTTCTGGGCTTGGTGAAAGAACAGGCAGGCAGGAAATGCAGACCAAATGCAGAACACAGAGGACTACAAACCTTCTAGAAACTGCTCCTGGAGCCCTCCTCTGAAGTCCACACCCCGCTCACCCTGCCCTCTGCTGGTCATCAAAGGTGTTTTTTGTGTGTGTTTTCTGTTTCTGCCGGGACAACCTGTCCCAAGTTTCAAGGAGGAGAATCAGGGCAGCTGAAAATACAAGCAGCCCTAATTTGAGAATATAAGAGCTGGAGGATGTCTCAGAGATGGTCTAATCCCTTCACTTTACAAATGAAAAATCAGTTCAGAGAAATTCCTTACTTGCTGCGTAATTTCTGTCAGGACTAGCTAATTAGCAGTCCAGTGTGATTTTTACAGCCCACCTGCCTAGTTCAATATCAGCTCTAAGTGGGACAGAATACATTCATTGATTCTATATTGTTTTCTCTTTCTTAATAGGAAATAAAGACAATAATCTAATTTCTCCTGCTTCCATTTCCTATACTATCCTGTATGTGTTCAGTAAATACAGTTTTACTCAACTCTGTCATGGGCAACTTTTGGACTTGGTCTAAGGGTCTAGATTCTGTTTGGAAGTTTCTTAAGGGCAGTACATGTAGGGGTCAAAACCCCAGACTTTAAAGAGAATTTAATTCAGGTTTTAAAACTGTCATTTCAGGCCGGGCACGGTGGCTCATGCCTGTAATCCCAGCATTTTGGGAGGCCGAGGTGGGCAGATCACCTGAGGTCAGAAGTTCAAGACCAACCTGGCCAACGTGGTGAAACCCTGTCTCTAAAAAAAAAAACAAGAAACTGTCATTTCTACCTATATGCCATTCAAAAGGTTCATTTACTTATGTTACAGATAACAGAGTAAAAAGTTAAAGAATTTTTAGCTTCTGTTAAAAATAAGAGTTTGTACTTCATGGGTGGCTGTAGTGGTCTGCGGATATGTGCATAAAAGTGCATGCACTGATTGACACATGACAGATCATATCGCCGACATGTCAGCTCTCTCCCATGCTGCCCATCGTCATCTAAGGCAAAGTCCTCCATCTAGGTATTCATCCCATGGAATAGAGAAATTGGCAAAAACTTTCGTTATTATTTTCCCCCTCTAAATCTAATGATGGAGGCCTAACTGGGAGAGGACAGCATTGTCATCACAGGAGAATTTAAGTGTTCTTTTACTGTCATTATCCTGTGTAAATGGTTACAGGAATAAGCACCTACTCACCCGGAGCTCTGATTCTGGATACAGCGTTCATCCTCCAGTGGCTCTGAAGGTCATCACCTTCTGTTGAAAGGAGTCCTGCCTGCAAGGCTGTCTTCTACCCCACAGGTGGCCAATACGCACCTCTGTGGACGGCTTCCGTTGTTCAATAATTGATTTTACATTTACGACGGATGCATTATCTTAAACCCTCCTCGGACAGAGGTGCCAGCTAGACAAATGGAGTATTTTACGGTTATTTTCTAAAAAGTTTTTAAGCATTTATGAGAGGAAGTATATATAGTGCCTCTAAAGAAGGGTCTCTATTCTTCCTACTTGGGTTTTTACATTTACTAAATATAACTTCTGGTCAATACTACACTGGATACAAGATGTTATTTACATCCACTTAGGCTGGGAAAAGTGCTCAGCACAAATGTTAACAACCATTAAGAAGGACTAAAAATAAAAATGATCTCACCTCCATGCCCTGGGAGTTTCTCCTCATCATCATCAAGGGCAAACAAAGAAACAGGACCTACTCCAGGACAGGAGAGAGCCCTTCAGGACTAGAGCAAGGAGTGGGGACCTGTCACACCCCAGTAGCTGCCTGGGTCTGCCTGCACAGATGTGTCGTAAAAGTACATGGACGGGCTGGGAGTGGTGGCTCACACCTGTAATCCTAGCACTTTGGGAGGCTGAGACGGGTGGATCATTTGAGGTGAGGAGTTCAAGACCAGCCTGGCCAACATGGTGAAACCCTGTCTCCCCTAAAGTACAAAAATTAACCAGGTGGTGGTGATGCATGCCTGTAGTCCCAGCTACTCAGGAGGCTGAGGCAGGAGAATCACTTGAGCCTGCGAGGCGGAGGTTGCTGTGAGCCAAGATTGCACCACCGCACTCCAGTCTGGGTGACAGAGTGAGAACCTGTCTCAAACAAAACAAAACTAACAAAACAAAACAACAGCAAGGAGTGGCCAAGCCTGGTGGCTCATGCATGTAATTTCAGCACTTTGGGAGGCTCAGGTGGGAGGTTCACTTTAGGCCAGGAGTTTGAGACCAGCCTGTGCAACATAGTGAGACCCCATCTCTACAAAAAATTTATAAATAGCCAGGCATTGTGGCACATACCTGTAGTCCCTACTACTTGAGAGGCTGAGGCAGGAGGATTGCTTAAGCCCAGGAGTTCGAGGCTGCAATGAGCTATTGCACCACTGCATTCCAGCCTGGACAGCAGAGTGAGACCCTATGTTTAAAATAAAAAAAAGAGCACAGGAATGATGCTGGTTATTCCCTAGCTGTGATGGGGGAGGGCTCACTGGGTCCAATATTACTGTAGATACATGTACGCGTGTTTATGTGCGTATGTCATTTGCTCTGATGGTTCATCTCTTCCCTCCCTCCCTGCCCCTGTAGAATTTATCGTCTAATATTTCATCCTAAAAAAGTGATCTAATCCTCATTAATTCGGTTTTTTTTTCCCCGGATTTTTTTTTTTTTTGTAATCATTAGTTTACAAGTACTGGCCATTTTGCTTTCCATCACAATCATTCCAAGCTGAGTGTAGAAAAAGCTGCATTCAGGAATATGGTAAAATGTTACAGGAAGATTTATGCCATTGTGATTAGATTGTTTCAGGTTGCCTGAATTTTTAATACCCCTTTCTTGTCACAGAGAAGAGAACTTTGTTATTTTTCGGCTTTCACTGGAGTTCTCACTTCAGAGTTGGTTAGTATGGGGTTCTGCTTTCCAAGCTGACATGTTTTTTTCTTTTCTGCATCTGTTCCATATACAGGGTGAATACCTACAGGGTTCCAAAACTGCGAGTGAAGCAGCTCCTTCGGGTATTCCTCGCTAGCCAGCATAACTGACAGCACTTGGCTGTCTCTTTCCCCTGCCCTCCTAGCCCCAAAGGGACTTTAGCTCTGCCCACCTGATACTGTGCCACTGATGACAGGCAGTGCTGTTGGGAAGAGAGCAAACGTAGTGAGTCTGGTGGTGTCAGAATAAAGATAATAAAGGTAATTACTAATACGCCTTTAATGTTTTTCATATACTTATCTTACTGATCCTCACACCATCCCTCTGAGAAATATATTATTCTTGCCTCCCATTTAAAAATTCTGTATACATATTTGTATAGTTTTCTAAGAAAAGCAGGAGAGAGGCCAGGCATGGTGGCTCACACCTATAATCCCAGCACTTTGGGAGGCCAAGACGGGTGGATCACGAGGTCAAGAGATTGAGACCATCCTGGTCAACATGACGAAACCCCGTCTCTACTAAAAATACAAAAATTAGCTGGGCATGGTGGCGCAGGCTATAGTCCCAGCTACTTGGGAGGCTGAGGCAGGAGAATTGCTTGAACCCAGGAGGTGGAGGTTGCAGTGAGCCGAGATCGTGCCATTGCACTACAGCCTGGATAACAAGAGTGAGACTCTGTCTCAAAAAAAAAAAAAAAAAAAAAAAAAAAAGAAAAAGAAAAAGCAGGAGAGAATAAATACTCCAGATAGGAGAAATGTCTTTTTCCTTTCCACCTCTTCGCAGAGAATGTTAAGGCAGGCTCGTTAATTTTGATTCAGAGGCTTTGCATTCAGAAGTAAGTGTTCCCGTCTTGTGTAATCTTTTGCCAAATCATCAGCAATGTACATTTCACACATTGCAGGGGAAGCATCTGAGTGCTCCTTCTCCCTTTTCTATCTCTAGAGATACCGTGTAAGCCATACGCAGCACTGAGGATCTCAGGATTACTGTAAATATTTTAAGCACATTACAGAGACTGATTATATGGGAAACTAGGGTAAGCAAACTACTCCATGTAGTGAATGAGTACTTCTCTATGCTGACATTTGGAATCTCATTCCAGATATTTAGTTCAAAGACGGTTGCTTTTTTCACGGTCATGATATGTTAATATCGGGGAGCAGTTCATTCATATTCAAAGGCGAGAATAGTGGCCTGGCTGATGATGTATTCAGTTAGTGCACCATGGGATCAGGCCACTTATCAGCTATTTTTAGCCACATAATGATTATCCTTATTTAAGTGTCTTCCATTTTCTTTTTGTTGTCTTTATTCTAATGCATTGAGGAAATGTAACTTTGGTTTTAAAATGGCAGAATTTTTGTTTTTAAACCCTCAAAGCAGTAGTTACGGTATATGTAGCAAACAAACTAAGTGGTCTTCCATCCTCTGAGATCCCGGGAGACTCAGTGAAACGGGCCCTGCTAAACGTGAAGATAGTGTGTCGTTTCTGATGCATCTCCTGCCCCAACATGCCACGTCCCCCAGATTACTCCACTGTCCATTTGTGCTGGACAGAATAATGAGAAATCAACAGTCTTTCTGGGTCCACTCTATTTTCCTGTTGCCCCTTCCTGAAGCTTGGAAATATATTTATTTAAACTTGATTGAACTCTTCTACTGTCTGATTTTCTGGTGTTAGAATCTGGGAAATTTTTCTTTATCTTTTTTTTTTTTTTTTTTGAAACAGAATCTTGCTCTGTTGCCCAAGTTGGAGTCAAGCGATTCCTCTGCCTTAGCCTCCTGAGTAGCTGGGATTACAGGCACGTGCCACCACACCCAGCTAATTTTTTTTGTATTTTCAGTAAAGACAGGGTTTCATTATGTTGGTCAGGCTGATTTTGAACTCCTGACCTCGTGATCCACCTGCCTCGGCCTCCCAAAGTGTTGGGATTACAGGCATGAGTCATTGTGCCCGGCTGGGCAAATTTTCTAGAAAGGAAGACATCAGTGTGGGAAGGCAACTGAGAAGGGTTCTTGGGTAAGAATAAACTGGGCTGGATGCAAATAGAGGGATGAGTGAAGATTGTAAATGAAGCGCACAGTTAGGGCCTGTTATCATATTCCAGGTGCAAAATAATGAGGCCTGAACCTGTGCTGCATCAGAGAAAAGTGCAAGTGATGATGGAAGACAGCTGGGTTGCAATCAAGCCATACAGGTGGAAACCAGGGAGATGAGAGATGAGGGAGGAGCTTTCCCTGGTCTTGGGCAAGTAGAATTGTTGAGCTTGTACCTTGCTTGTCTAATATTTGTCCTTTAGAGAGCCGAGATACTTTGTACAGAGTAGGCAATACTTTGTAGAGTAAGATTATTAAAGTTGAAGGCGACTCTTCAGGTCTATGCCGTGTAGCAGAGTGGCTCCCAGCTGCAGGTGGCTAAAGAAATGGTGAGTCACAGTTGAGCTGGGCTGTAATGGGAAAATACGCACTGGATTTCTGAGACTTAGTATGAAACAGGAAAGTAAAACAGTTCATTCATAATATTTTCTGCTTATTATATATCGAAATAATATTTTGGATATGTGAGGTTAAATATATTATTCAAATTATTTTATGTATTCCTTTTTACTTTTTTAGTGCAGTTGCTAGAAAGTTTAAAATTGTATATGTGGTCTGCATTATATTTCTATCGGTGAACACTGTTATAAATCATGTAGTCCAAATATTTTAATTGATTATTTATGGAATTGCAGACTTTCAGAAATAAAATTATCTGACAGTCAATGTCCTCATTGCTACATAGGGAAAGCAAGGCCATGAAAGGTGAAGTTCCAGGGACTTGTCTGATCTTCCAAGGACAGTACCAGAGTGAAAGAACTAAAGCCACATCTTTAGATTCCCTGAGTATTTAAAATGCTCCCTCCCTCCAGCATTTTTTGCAGGGTTATTTATCTTTCTCTTGAGCTAAAATCTCCCTCGGGCACACTCTAAGATATCTACCTTAAGTTAATTTTGAAAATGAACTGGGTCATGGCACTAGGAAATACTATTACATTTCTCTGAACCTAATCTCTAACAGAATCTAGTTGCTTGAGTCTTTTAGTCATGTCTGATATTATCAGTCAGTATTTATGGAGAGAATCTTCAACACATTCACGGTTTATGGTTAATCTCACTTTTGACTGCATGACAAATCTTAGTGCCCTACCCAACAACCTTCTTTAAGACCAGTGGGCATCTCAGCAGCAATTCTTTTCTTCTCTAGAGAGAGACCAGTCACTGATTGGAGTTGAGTACTTTTTAAAGTAATGCATTTAAAAATGTTTTCCTTTTAGTGTACATTTTCTCCCAAATATATTACTTTCTTAAATAAGTCTGTCAGCAAAATGGAGGAAGTATATACAAAAGAGAAAGAGTCTGAATAGATGGTGTTCAAACACTGTTAGGTTGTGAGTGGCTCTGAGTCCTGCTAAGTAGACAAAGGTAGGTTTTATTACCAGGGGATGCTGCTCGACTTTTAAAATTGTTCAAGACTTTGAGTTTTTAGGAATTTTGTTTAAACTATATTGATGAAATTATGGGCTGTAATAATAAACACAGTGATAGCAATCAAGATAATACCGTGTGATGATTAGTAGTCTGATAACTTGTATCAGGGTGTGGTTACTTTGATTTCATTCATAATTTGTGTGTCCATGTAATGAGAGCTCTGTTGTGTGCAGTCTGTGATATTTTTCAGTAGAGATCTTGGCCTTATGAGCATGAGTATAGAGTATGGCTGTAGAGCCCCCAGGGTAGGAGAGCTAGTCCACAGTTCTGAGACCATCCACCAGGCTCTTTTGAGCAGGATGACATATTGACAAGATATTACAGGGCAATGTTGGCAGTGCTGTGCAGAGGAAGTGGAGATGCTCTCTGTGTTAACACTGTGATGTCTGTGTTAACACTGTGAATTCAGCACCATAGTGTCACGCCATGATGTCACACTGTATCACACCGTGACAAAGTATAATGACACGTATCCCCCAGTGTAGTATCATCCTGAAGAGTTTCACTGCCCTAAAAATCCCCAGTGCTCCACCTGTTTATCCCATCCTTCCTCTCTAACCTCTGGCAACCACTCATGTTTTTACTGTCTCCATAGTTACAGTTTTGCTCTTTACACAATGTCATGTAGTTAGCATCATACAGTGTGAAGCCTTTTCAGATTGGCTTCTTTTACTTAGCAATGTGCAGTTAATGTTTCCCCCATGTCATTTCATGGCTTGATAGCTCATTTCTTTTTATCGTTGAAGAATACTCCGTCGCCTAGATGTACTGCAGTTTATTTATTGATTCACCTACTGAAGAACATCTTGGGTGCTTTCACTTTTTTTGAAATTATAAATAAAGCTGCTATAAACACTCCTGTGCAGGTTTTTGTGTGGACATAAATTTTCAAGTCTTTTGGGAAAATGCCAAGGAGTGTGATTGCTGGTTCATATGCTAGGAGTATGTTTAATTTTGGAAGAAACTGCCAGATTGTCTTCTAAAGTGGCTGTAGCATTTTGCATCCCCACCAGCAATAAATGAGGGGTTCCTGTTGCCCCACATCCTCACCAGCATTTGGTGCTTTCAGTGCTTTGAATTTTAGCCATTCGATAGATGTGTAGTGGTATCTCATTGCTTTTTAAATGTGTAATTCTCTCATGACGTATGATGCTGAGCATCTTCCTATTTTTAATTGCCATCTGTATATCTTCTTTGGTGAAATGCCTGTTCAGATCTTTTGTCCATTTTTTAATTGGGTTGTTTTCCCTGTTTTTGAGTTTGAAGAGTTCTCTATGTATTTTGGATATCAATTCTTTGAAAAAGATCAGAGATAATGTTTTCCAAATATCTTCTCCCAGTCTGTGGCTTGTCTTTCATTCTCTTAACAGTGCCTTGCAGGGCTGAAGTTAAATTTTAGCAAAATCCAACTTATCAATGTGTTCTTTCATGAATTATACTTCTGGTGTTTCAAGTTTGTTTTTTTTAATATATTTTTCCTTAGCTTTTTGAAATTATACATTTAAATTTATTCTTTGAGATGGTATACTTAAATTATAAACATAGTACTTACTTACTTTGTCCCTAACAATGGCTGGAGTTAATTAGTGTGTGTATGTATATATATGTGTGTGTGTGTGTGTGTGTGTGTGTGTGTATATATATATATATATATGTATCCTTTTCCTCTCCATAGTGACCTCCTCTAAACAAAAAGAAGGCAAAAACTTTGGCACAGTTTTACTCCCTGCGCCCAACTCTGTCCTACTTTCTTCCTGGTCATAGTCACCTGAGTTGGTTTCAGAGAGTAATTATTTCTCCCCCGGGTAATAGGTATGTATGATTTTCTTTACTCAGCTTTCTTGGGTTTCATTCCTGTTGCTGGGGTAGATCCCTGGATATTTTTTTTTTTATATTTTTAAATTTTTTTTAGATGGAGTCTTGCTCTGTCGCCCAGGCTGGAGTGCAATGGCGCAATCTCAGCTCACTGCAAACTTTGCCTCCCAGGTTCAAGCAATTATCCTACCTCAGCCTCCCGAGTAGCTGGGATTACAGGTGCCCACCACCATGCCTGGCTAATTTTTGTATTTTTTAGTAGAGACAGGGTTTCATCATGTTGGCCAGGCTGGTCTCAAACTGCTGACCTCAGATGATTCACCCGCCTCGGCCTCCCAAAGTGCTGGGATTACAGGTGTGAGCCACCGTGCCTGGCCCCGAGGATCTTTTAGGGAGCATCTGTGAGTGGCCATCTGTCTGATTTTTTTTTGTGTGACTAAAAATGCTTTCATGTCATCTTCACAAGTAAGTGATGGGTTTGCTGTCTAAGGAATTCTAGATTTAAAATTCTTTTCTCTGGCACGCTGCTTTATTATCCTCCCCCGTACCCCAGATTTGCTGATGAGCAGAGACATCAATCTGGTTCTTGTTCCTTTGCAGTTTAGCTATTTTTTTTTGTTTAGTTTTTAATGATGTATCTCTCCTTGATGTTCTGAAATTGCAATATGATGGTCTAAGTATTTCTTTTATTCCATTAGTTGTCTGGTCAACACTGGAAAGACCTGGCAGTCTCACACTGTGTCTTTCTTTCTGGGGGAGAAGTTCTCCTGTCCTCGCGTCTTCAGGTGTGGCCTCCTGTGCGTTCTCCCCTGTTCTGGCGCAACTCTAGAATGAGACTCCTCTTGCCACTTGTGTCTCTGCTCCCAGCTTTCTTAACTTTCCTTAAATCTCTTTGTGCCCATTTTTGAAGAGTTCTTGGCTTTGTCTTCTTGTTCGGTCATTCGCTCTTCAGCTTTGTTGTGCTTTTTTCCCCTCTCCAGTTCATAGTATGTATTTATTTCAACAATTATATTTTTTCTTGGAAAGATCTCTAACTGACTCTTTTCATAACAGCTTAGTATTGCTTCATGTATTGAATATGCACCCATTTGAAGTCTTTTCTGACTGTCTTATTATTTGAGTTCTGTTTGTCTCCTCTTTTTCTTGGTGTTCATGAAACTTAAATCCCTTGTGATTCCAGAACCCTCCTCCCCCTGCCTTTTTTGTTTTTTTTTTTTTTGGTGCTTAAGAGCCCCAGGAGTGGGCAGTGAGGCCGTGTGACACTGACTTGAGGAAGTGCAGGAGTGGGTGGGACTGCGCCCCAGGTTGGCTGCCCAGTGGCTGGCTTGCTGAGCTGTATCACTCAATGTTCTTCCCACATAAGCAGCTCCGTGTTCCATAAAACAGCGGAGAAGCCTTCTCTAAAGGGCTTGAATTAGTCTTTTGATTTCCAAGGGCCAGTGTTTTAGTGGCTTAACCCTTCACTTGGTGTCGTTAGGGACCACATTAGCTGTGCAAGGAGTTTAGATTGCTCTTTCCTTTCTTTTGCTGAAATGCCTGCATGCTGGTGGAGGAGGGAAACCCACTGAGCTGTGCTGTTTCGTGTAACTTGTGCTGCGGTTCAGGCTGAATTCAGCCCTTTCACTAGGCAAGGATATAGCCCAGATGACTCCAGTCAGACCTGCTTTTAAGTTTTGACCCTTGGCACTCACTAGCTGGGTATCTTTGGAGAAGTTACCTAATTTGATCAGCCTCACTTTCTTCCCCTATAAAATGTCAGTAGTAATACCCACTTCACTGAATTATTAAGAGGCTTAAACAAGATAACATATATAAAGCACTTCGTACTACCTGAAACTTAGTATTAGCTAGTCACATAAAATTAATATTTAAAAAAAGATATTGTAATTATTTTCAGAATAATATACCAGGGGCATAGGGAGCTGAACCTCTTCCACTTTATTTTGTCTATAACTGGATTGGTAGCTTCTCTTCATATAATTTGAATTTCATGTGGATACAATGCCTTTGGAAAGTTTAATGATCCCCTTGGAGGGCTCAAGATTTTTGTTTTCGTTTGAGACAGTCTTGCTCTGTTTCCAGGCTGGAGTGCAGTGCTGCAATCATGGCTTACTGCAGCCTTGACAGCCCAGGCAAGGCTCTCA
Source organism: Ateles fusciceps (assembly GCA_036589455.1). Taxonomy (NCBI): domain Eukaryota; kingdom Metazoa; phylum Chordata; class Mammalia; order Primates; family Atelidae; genus Ateles; species Ateles fusciceps. The sequence continues at coordinate 2,133,340 of JAZHEH010001544.1, read as the reverse complement.
CTTCAGTCTCCTGAGTAGCTGGGACTACTGGTACACGCCACTATGCCCAGGTGATTTTTAAAATTTTTGGTAGAACGAAGTCTCCTTGTGTTGCCCAAGCTTGGGCTTAATTTTTTTGTTTGTTTTGTTTTGTTTTGTTTTTGAGACAGAGTCTCGCTCTGTTACCCCAGGGCTAAAGTGCAATAATGGCATGACTTTGGCTCACTACAACCTCTGCCTTTCAGGGTCTAGCAATTCTCCTGCCTCAGCCTCCCAAGTAGCTGGGATTGCAAGCATGCACCACCACACCTGGCTAATTTTTACGTTTTTAGTAGAGACAGGGTTTCACCACATTGGCCAGGCTGGTCTCGAACTCCTGGCCTCAAGTGATCTGCCCACTTTGGCCTCCCAAAGTGCTGGGATTACAGGTGTAATCCACCATCCCTGTCCCCTGCTTCATTGTCAAAGAGTGTCATGAACGTCTGCTCACATCAATGAGTGCGTGGGAGAATTCAGCTGTTCCTGAGAAACAAAACCAGTTTCTTTGTGATGATGGTGCTTTGTTAAACTTAGAGGAAGTCAGTTATTATGTAGGGTCCTATTAACCAACCTCCCCACCCCTTCCCTGGGTACTGATAGGAATATCGAGGTAGGCTGAGGTGGCCCCATTGAAACTTGCACTTCAGCAAAACTATGCGAAGCCTAAATATTAATAGGGATGGATAGTTCTTCCCCTCGGAATCCAAATTGCCATTTCCTCTTCTAAGAATGAAAGCTATGACCCCCACATTAATTCCAGATTCTGAAACAATTATTGGTGGCGTTTTTTCTCTGCCTTGATTTCCCTACAGTACACGTCTTCTGGGGACCTCTTGTCAGCGGATCCTGTCAATACAGGATTCTTTGTGCTCAACTACTTATTAAAAAACACAAGATTCAATCACTTCCCTCTGGACTTTTCTGAAGATAATTTTCCCACTTCTTTAGCCTTGTTAATAGAGAACTAGCTCATTCCATGCTTGGGACTAAGGCAATGAATAACGGAGAAACATTGCTGAGGTGGTTCTGCCTGGAAAACGATCAAGGATTTCCAGGGCAGTGGTGAGCAGCCACGAGCCTGAAATTGCATGTTTTAGCAGGAGTTTAAACAGTTCAATGATTCTGGGCTGCAGGGTCTAAATGGACCTGTCTTCTCCACACCTGAAACATTCCTTTCTGTTTGTGTGTTTGTACTCATTCATCTCGAAGCACTTGCTTCTGCTTCTATGGGTCATTCTGAGGTGGGCTGAGTCCTAGTCACATCCTAGGTTATTGTAGCACATCCTAGCTACTTCAGATGTTGGGCTGAGCTCTTGGCAGGGTTCACCTGCTAGAGCCCGGGGTTAATGGTGGTCTGCTTCAGTTGTTGGGATGTGCACAGCTTCACTGCCTCAGCAACCTCACTGGTCCCTAAAATGGACGTAAACAGCAAACCCATTTATCAACCTACTTCAAGGTGCACCTAGAGAAATAGGAGAACAGTGGGAGTAACTGAAACATTATTTAGAGCTGTAATTTTCTAAAACTTGAAGACTTTTATAATTTTCAGAGTTTTTGATAGGTCTTTAAACTTAAAAGTTTAAAGATAGGTGTTTTGTTCTTTAATCTGTAAATGTTTCTGTTTATTGATTAAAATCTCTTTACTAGGCCTGGCGAGGTGGCTCATGCCTATAATTCCTGCACTTTGGGAGGCTGGGGTGGTTGAATCACCTGAGGGTCAGCTTATTTTTTTTGCTTTTTAAAAAGTCAAGGTTATTAAGGTACATTTACACACAGTAAAATGTCCCCTTTTGAGGGGTATAGTATGCATAGTGTATAGGTGTATAGTATGGCTTGATGACTTTGGCAAATCACAGCTGTGTACAGTCAAGATAGGAATTTTCCATCACCCCTAAAGTTCTCCCCCTGTCCCTTTGTATTCAGTTCCCTTCCCCCTCTCCCCAGCCCCTGTCAGCCACAGATCTGATTTCTGTCTTTATAGTTTTGTCTTTTCCAGAATGTCAAAGAAATGGAATGATACCATGTGCAGTCTTTTTGTCTGGCTTCTTTCACTTACATACTGCTTTTAAGATGCATCCGGCCGGGCGTGGTGACTCACGCCTGTAATCCTAGCACTTTGGGAGGCCAAGGCAGGTGAATCATGAGGTCAGGAGTTCAAGACCAGCCTGGCCAAGATGGTGAAACCCCATCTCTATTAAAAAAAAAAAAAAAAAAAAGATGCGTCCATGTTGTCACAAGTCTCAGTGGTTTCATTTCTTAGGATTCCTGAGTCGTGTTCTATTACTGTAGGGACGTACTGCAGTTTGCTCATTAGTTCCCCTGCTTCTTTGAGCTAAGTTTCAAAGCACAGTGATTTAAATGATCAGGAGAGAGGGGGGGGAAATGGGCTCATTGGAGGTAAAGTAGCATAGGGTGGAACAGAATGAGTCACTGAGATGTATCCTGCTTCTGGGCAGAATCAGTAAATCAGAGAAGAAGACTCCTGGATATTAGGCTTCATCTGTATTTTTATTATAAATGAATCCAGCTCAAGTCTTATCTCCTCCTTCATACTCCAACCTGCAGTAATTTTTCCCTTCTCTGAATTTTTATTCATCGGTCCATTCTTCACCCATCTGTTCATCTGTCCATCTGTCCATCCATCCATCATTGATCCACCCATTCTTCCATTATCTATTTATTTTATTTGTTCTTCATTTAACGGCCTTTGTTTCAGGTCTCCAATGTGCCAGGCACTGACTCATGAACAGTTTAAACGAGTTAAAAATCGTAATCCCTGCCCCTAGGAAGTTCTTAGGAATCGGAGGAAACAGCAAGAAATGTGAAGCTAATAACAGTTACTGCATAGTGCTGTACATCATTGTTTTACTCTCCATGTGTGTCCTTGGGGGCAGGAAGCTCACCTTGCCATTTACTTCATTGCCTTGAATATCATAAGAGTTCAACAAGTACAAAAAATAACCAAAGCTAGAGCCCTGTAGCTTAGTTTTGGCCTTTGGAAAAGAAAGAAACTTACATGGATGGATGCTGACCTGTTTGCCCTTACATGAGGCCAAACGGAGGCCGTACAGAAGGAAAGCCACAGTGGGGACCCTTAACAGGCTGTCTTAAGTGGATAGAGGGTTCAGGGAAAATCACAGCACGCAACAGTTACGTTTTCCTCCTCAAGAATATGCAGCTGAAAAGATGGTTTGGAAAATGCCAACAGGCGTCGATCACACTGTATGATATATAAATGCATGAATATAAAAGTAAAACTGTCAAATTCAGTCGCAGAGGTGGATGGGCAAAGGCAGCCAGCTCGTCGCTGGGTCTACTTGTTTAGTGCTGAGCTGGTGCAATGTGAGAGTGCAGTGAGCTCAGCCCACGCTGGTCAACAGAAGCTCTCACGGGCCGACCTCACACACAGCAATGGGTAGTGAGCACTGCACCCAAATGCCTGATACACTAGTCAGAAAGACATTCTGTTTCTTTGGTGCATGCTGCGCCTTTCCTTTGCACATCAGCACATGTCTGTGAAAATAAGAAATTTAAAATCTAAACTGTTGAAACTTTAAACTGTTTTGAGCCTTAAGGGAATGTGATTTCGGGACGTGAGCCATGTGACAGGCAGTTGTAACCTAAGAGCCCTACCCTTAGTTTCCCTGATTATAGACTGGCCTTCTTCCTTACCTACATTGTTTTTAAAATGTTATAAGTGACTGAAGGGCCCCACGGAAGACCTCTTCCCTCTCCACTGTTGATCTTCCTTATAAAATTAACGTCCCTCTTTGCTCTCTCACACAGAGTGTCACACTAAGATGAAATGTTAAATATATTCTTTTAAATTAGAAAGGAAATAAAAAGCCTTTGAGAAAGAAAACAAACAGTAACTAATTAAATTGTTGCAACTCATAAACTAGCCTTTTATAGAAAATGTTGTAATCCTGCTAAATTTCTTTGTTTTCTTCTTATATATACAAGACCTTAAATTTGAACTTCAGAGCACTGATCCCATTTCTCTGGAGCATTGTGTTTCTAGGATGCCAATTTACAACTTTTTGCTTGAATAAACTTTTAAATAGTGGATTCAAAGCTGGGTCTGGTGGCTCATACCTCTAGTTCCAATGACTTCAGAGGCTGAGGCAGGAGGATTGCTTCAGGCCAGGAGTTTGAGACCAGACAATGAAACCTGATCTCTACAAAAAAAAAAAAAAAAAAAACTCCAAAAAACAAAAATGAACTGAATTCTGATTCTTTTGATTATTTCAGGTTGACTTGTTCCTCCAAACCCAAATGTCCCCTCTTCTCTGGGACCCTTCATGGCTGATCAAGATTGATAAGCTTTTCTTTTCCTGAGCCATAGTGACACTTTATCTGTACAACTTTTTAGTTCATGGATATTTCTTTTTAATCTTCTCAAAATTATTTACACACTTTTTTTTTCCTTTAAGACAGAGTCTTGGTCTGTCACCCACGTTGGAGCAAAGTGGCATGATCATAGCTCACTAAAGCCTCAACCTCTTAAGTTCAAGCAATCCTCTTGGCTCAGCCTCCTGACCATCTGGGGCCACAGGCATGTGCCACCATGCTCGGCTAATTATCTTTATTTTTTGTAGAGATAGGATCTCACTATGTTGCCCAGGCTAATTTCAAACTCCTGGCTTTGAGTGATCCTTCCATCTCAGCCTCCCAAAGTGCTGGGATTATAGGTGTAAGCCACCTCACCCAACCTATTTACATAGTTTTTTTTTTTTTTTTGAGATGAAGTCTCACTCTGTCACCCAGGCTGGAGTGCAGTGGTGCAATCTCAGCTCACTGCAACCTCCACTTCCTGGGTTCAAGCTATTCTGCCTGAGCCTCCCAAGTAGCTGGGATTATAGGCATGTGCCACCATACCTGGCTAATTTTTATATTTTTAGGAGAGATGGGGTTTCCCCATGTTGGCCAGGCTGGTCTTGAACTCCTGATCTCAGGTGATCTGCCCACCTTGGCCTCTCAAAATGCTGGGATTATAGGCATGAGCCACTGTGCCTGGCCCCTATTTACATAATTTTTGATTCCTCTGTATGACTTTCAGCATCTTAAGAATCTGAGGTTTATTTTATCTTGTGCATGCCTTGACTATAACACATGCTCAGTACACATTTATTGACAATCTGACATAAGACAGTGGGGTTAGCTGAGAAGGGTCTAGAGTCCCGCATCAGGTAGACTGAGGTTGAATCTCAAACATTGGTCATGAGATCTTGGGAAAACTATGAAACTTCTCTAAGACTCTATGTAGTAACCTATAAAACAGGAGTATTAGAATCAACGAGAGGAACTAGACAATCTGCAAACTGCCTGGCTTTTGATAGTCATTCTATGAGTACTGTTTTTATTGTCCTGTTGCCAAAAAATGAAGTGAATGATCAGTATAACTGTCATCGCCTTGTAAGTGCATCTTTAAACAGGCTGTAAAGATTCTGATAGATGGTTTCAGTATAATAGGTGGAGTTTACAGGCTGTAGATGAGCTTGGCTTGTTCTCTGTAGTGTGATTAGACACGTCTGCATGTTCTGGCCATTGGCAGGCTGAGAGTGAGCAGGGGGCAGTCCAGAGGGAGGAGAGATCATTACTCGCTAGTGGTGAGGCAGGGAAGTTGGGCTCAGGCAGGCATCAACAAAGCTGTTGGTTAGGATAATTCATTAAGACATAAACCTGCTTTGTGTAGTTTTTGGTATCTGTGTTTTACTTTATGACAGAAAACAAAACAAAAGAAGCAAACTGAAAACCAAGACAAAATTAAATTCCAAGTCTAACTAGGATGCAGCAGGCTGAATCCGGGATGTTCCCCTGAGCCTGACGGGCAACCAATCAGAACAGGAAGATAAAGACAAAGCGGGAGGTGGCAGAGATCAATTGTAGGCCATGTTGACATAGGTCAGATCTAGTCTGGCCAGACCTGTTAAGGGGACCAGAATATGCCATTGTAAAATATGCCTTTTGGGCTAAGGGTTATTTTGAGCTGAAGGCAATTAAGAAACATCAGATACAGACAAAATAAAAATAAATAAATAAATACAAAGCTTACTGTCCTTCCCCTATGTGGCTAAAAGCAGAACATAAATTTCCATTTGTAAAAGTGTCTCCCTCTCCCATACCAGAAAGAGCAAAACCATTCTTCATCACCTGAGATGATTTCCAGTCTTATCAGCCCAGAGCACTGAGCAGAGCCTGCATGACAAGCCTTACTAAACCAGCCTTATCTTCCATTAATTTCCCCACATATTTACCTTCCCACAATTTACTGCCCTTAGAAGCCTTCCTTTTTCCTTTGTCTTGTCACAGCTTCACAATTTATCGTTCTTTGTTGAAATGGTATATAAACTGTCTAGCCTGTGCACTTCTTTGGGTCTCTCTATATACGCATACACAAAAGCCTCTATGTCTTCCTAAAACTGTTGAAGAGGGAGACCCAGCCATCTCAGGTCAACTTCCCTTTTTTTTAAATCCTTCCAGCAAGACTTCTCTGTAGCGGACTAGCCTTTGCATGCCCTCCGGGGTGCTTGGATCCCACTGGGGGTCACTTCCTGGTAACTGGATCCTGACATACTCTTGGGGGGTTCTGGTAATCTGCAGGAATATGCTCCTCCAGCCAATTAGAAGCAGCTTGGAGTATTCTCTGCCTTTTGTCCGTGTTAAAAAGATGCATAAGCAGCTGATGGCAATCAGCCCAAATGGGGTTATGAGTCTGAATGATAGTTTGCAGTAGATCAATGAGGGCTTGGGGTTTCTCGGTATAAGACGGGTTGTTATTTTTCCAATTGATAAGGTCAGCCGAGGTGAACGGCAGGTACGTGAAAACACGCTTTCTACCATGTGGCCATCCTCATCCACTCCCGTGTACCTCTGCTCTCTCAAAGGCATCTGCACCCGAGCCTTGGGTCGCAGATGAGCTGCCAGAGGGGGGAGTTCCCCTCTGGGAAGTGGGCAGCAATGGGCGGAGTTTTTCCACATTCTCTTTTGTCTACTCTGGGGAATTTAGGGGTGTGCAGCTCTGGTGGGGATGCCGAGGCTTCCGGCCCTGGGGCAGAGAGTCCTTGAGGAGGAGGAGGCATTATCGACAAAAACTCTTCTGCCGCTGGGTTGACCAAAACCTTGGGAGTTGTTCCTACCGCTGAATCTGCCCGGGACTTAGGTGGTTTCTAGCAGTCTGTCCCTTGGCTACTAAAACAGTTGCTACATGTTCTCTTAGCCACTTCGGAGGGTTCAAAACTGACTGCAACCACGAGTCTATGTACGGAAATTGATCGAGGTGTTCTAGTTTGCCGTATGTAATCTCATGCCTTACTTTTGAGACAAGTGACCTGTCTAGGGTCTCCTCTGGGGGCCAACCGACCCCAAATGCTGGCCAGTTTTCCCTACATAAAACCCTTAATTTGTCTGGTGTCATAGTTACTTTATAATTCCCACTAAATCCCTTCTTGAAATTTTTCAGCATGATTTCTAAAGGGGTGGGCTTGCTAAGGGAGTGACCCATATTAACAATTTAAAGAAACAATTCCCACTGTTAGGAGAGTGTTAGTTCACTCACAGCAGTTTCCATTCCTGCCCAGCAAGACGCAGCACAGAGCACTCTCCGATTTACATTCACTTCAATCCTCTTACAACACCCAGAGGCTTCTTCACTCAGCCTTATGTGACTGTCTCTAATTCTTACAAATTGCTCGACGCATGAGGCCCTTCCTAATGGGCCCAATACCTTTTACGACTCATGAGTCTGGCTGGACACATCTACACACACAGACACACATCCGAATGCTCCCTTCCAAAGGGAGCTACCTTCCAACGTGCCGATCTGGCACCCGTGGGTGATCAGGCCACGCTTCCACCCAAAATGGGGTGGACTACTTTCCCGGGGGTTCAATCTTACCAAATTCAGTGGTCCGGACTTCCCCAAATGCTCGTTCCTCCTCGGTGTTCAGCCACTGGGTGGATCCGCACTGCAGGGCCTCCCTGCTCCACTCTGGCGAGGCTTTTCCACCAGGCAAATACCTGCCTGGGAGCGTTCTCAGGATGCGTCACCCCAGCAAGCAGGAGTACCTCTGCAGGGATGCTCCACAGGGCTAGGCAAACCATCTAAGAGACTTTTTCCCGCTGTCTGCTATCCAGGACTCGCTTCCCGGCCAATGCACCAAAAATGTAGCAGGAGCAGCTGTGGGAAACAGATCTCTCGGACACCGAATATGGGAGGGAGGAGTTTAATTCGGCCGGGAGCAAGGTGGCATAGTTGCCTCAACAGCCAAGCTCCCCTAACAAAGGAAGGTTCCTTCTTTATGTAGGCTTATACTTTAGATGTTTCACGTGGAAGAATCTTAGGTTTATAGCTTAACATATGAAAAGGGTCTCAGTTTACAGTCTTAGGAATTACATGTGAAAAGGGTTTCAGTTTACATTCTTAGGAATTACATATGAAAAGGGTTTCAGTTTACAGTCTTAGGAATTACATATGAAAAGGGCTACAGTTTACAGTCTTAGGAATGAAAAGGAGAAGTTTACAGTCTTAGGAATTACATATGAAAAGGGCTACGGTTTACAGTCTTAGGAATGAAAAAAAAGGGAAGTTGACCTGAGATGCCTGGGTCTGCCTCTTCACTGTGACCATCAAATAAAATATGTGTGTCTTTTCTTCTCTTCATCTGTCTTTTGTCAGTTTGATTAGCAGGGCCCTCACTGCTGAACCTAGGATGGTAGAGGGACCCACTATTGGCATTCTTCTGGTTATCCCTCAGTAGGCTCCTGGCCCATCTGGAATGTGCCCACTTAGTTACCAAAGCCAGAGATCTTGTCTTAGGCCTGAGGGGGCTTCTGTCTTTTTAAAAAAGGCCTGGAGACTCTGCTTGTCATCCTCACCTTCGGTTCTGTGGCTTGTAGGGTCAAGGGAAAGCTTCCTCTTGCCCTCTGAAAGTTTGCTGAAAAATCTACTCATAAAAGGTAGATTACTTGGAGAAAAGGCATACACATTTATTAACATATACATGGGAGCCTTCAGAATAAAGACCAAAAGATAAAGGAAAAATTGTCCCTTTTTATGCTTAGGTTTAACAAGTATGGAGAGCCAGGTGGAGACATGATTGGGCAGAAAGGGCGCAATCATAGCTCACTGAGCCTTGAACTCCTGGGCTCAAACGATCTTCCCAGCTCAGTCCACTGAGTAGCTAGAATCATAGGCATGTGCCACCATGCTTGGCTAATTTCTGAATTTTTTTGTAGATATGGGGTCTTGCTATGTTGCCTAGGCTGGTCTTAAACCCCTGGGCTCCAGTGATCACCCTACCTCAGTCTTCCAAAGTGCTGGGATTACAGCTGTGAGCCAGTGTCTGGCTGATCCAATGTTAACAGACTGAGTGGGGAAACCCAGCAAGGCTTGTCCGTCTAGATTCTTCTCGGCCTCTCGGAGCAGCATTTCTTTCTTCTTGGTGTGGAGCTAGACCCTCTCTGTAATGAGAAACTTAGGACCTACAGTTAAACAAGGTGGGTCAGATAACTTTTTTTTGGCCAATTTTTACACAAAAAGAGGAAAAGTTGGAGTGCTATTTTTAGGTTTTATGGCTGACCTTGGGAAAAAGGGATTCTAGTTTCTATGACCTGCCTTCAGGAAGAGGGATTCTAGTTTTTATGGCTAGCCTTGGGGGAGACTGGGCCAAGAGACATTAGGGCAGAGAAGGTCAGAGAGAAACTTTTGCTTCTGAGGCCTTGAGTTTAGGGTTTTGTTTTCTCATCCCAGTAGGCTTCTGTCCTAGCTCTTGCTTCTAGGAACATGGGCTAATTTACCCTGGGCAGCCTGCAATCTTTAGTTTAATGTTAATGATGGTCAATCGTGCCTAAACTTCAAAAGAGAGAATGTATAATGAGGTATGTCTGACCCCCCTCCTTCCTATTATGGCCTGAGCTAGTTTTTCAGGACATCTTTGGAATCCCCTTGGCTGGGAGCAGTCCATTCAGTAGGTTGGGGGCTTATACTTTTATTTTTGGGTTATAGCTTTCACATGTACAGTTACCCAGTTGTCATCACTGTGGGCCATCTGGTGCACGGGGGCAGCCCTTGCCCCTCCGGCTCACTGCTGGGTCCCTAGTGCTGAATATACAGTAGATGCGAATAAACGTTGTTGACTAAATGCCCTTTGCCAAAACTTCTGGAAACACAAATTTGAATGAGACTTCATCCCTGTCCTTGAGGAACTTGGGAGGGGAGGAAGGTGTCTGCAGAGTTATTTCCAATACCACATGATAAGCTCTGTTAAGAGCTAAGAGTGAGGTTGAGAGGTGGTAAGGAAGAGAAGAGCATCCTTCTCACCAGGTGTAGGGGTGAACAAGAAAGACTTCATGAGAGAAAATATTGCTGTCTGCCATAAAATATTCATCCATAACTGAAGTAATGCATATGAAGAAAAGAAGACAGGTGGCAGACATTATAAACTCAGGAGGAGGTGATATACCGCCCAGCATGGGGACCGCTGGACATGGCAGTGGTTCTTACACTGAAGCATGCACTGGAGTCACTTGGAGGCTTATTAACATGCAGGTGACTGTTTCCCACCCTCAGAAGTTCTGATTAGGAAGTCTGGGATGGGACCAAGAATTTGCATATCTCAAAAATTCTAAGGTGATGCTGCTGCTAGTTTGCACCACACTTTCAGAATCACTGGTATATAGTAAGATCCTGATTTCTTGGTTCCTCCTCCTCCTCTTCGTTTTCCTCCTCTCCCTCCTTCCTACTCCTCCTTCCCCCTCCTCTCTCTCCTCTTCTTCTTCTCTTCCTCCGTCTCTTCTTCTTCTCCTTCTTCCTTTTCCCCTTCTTCCTTTCTTCCTTTTTGGAGGCAGGATCTTGCTCTGTCAGCCAGGCTGGAGTACAGAGCCATCACGGCTCACTGCAGCCTCGAACTCATGAGCTCAAGCCATTCTCCCACCTCAGCCTCCCAAATAGCTGGGTCTGCAGGCACACGCCACCACGCCCAGATAATTCTTAATTTTTCTGTAGAGATAGGGTTTTCCTGTGTTGCCCAGTCTAGTTTGTGAACTCCTGGGCTCAAGAGATCCTCCTACCTCAGCCTCCCAAAGTGGCTGTGATGACAGGTGTGAGCCACTACACCCGGTTTCTTGGTGCTTTTGAGGAACACAGCATTCCACATGAATAGCTTATCTAAATAACTAAAGGTTATTTAGTTGGAGATGCATTTAGCACCTCCAAATGCCAAATCTTTGTTTCTTCAGATTATACTGAAAGAACACTTTTTGAAATAATGTTTTTTTTTCTTTCTTTTTTTGAGATGGAGTCTTGCTCTGTCGTCAGGCTGGAGTGCAGTGGCACGATTTCAGCTCACTGCAGCCTCCGCCCTCCGGGTTCAAGCAATTCTCCTGCCTCAGCCTCCCGAGTAGCTGGGACTACAGGCACACGCCACCACACCCGGCTAATTTTTGTATTTTTAGTAGAGACGGGCTTTCATCATGTTGGCCAGGATGATCTCTATCTCTTGACCTCGTGATCCGCCTGCCTCGGCCTCCCAAAGTGCTGGAATTACAGGCATGAGCCACCGCGCCCGGCCACTGATGCATAATATTTTACATATTTATGGGGTACATGTGAGTGTTTGTTACCTGCATAGCATGTGCAATGATCAGTCAGGGCATTTGGGGTATCCATCACCTTGAGTGTTTATCATTGCTATGTGTTAGTGTCATTTCAAGTCCTCTCTAGTTATTTTGAAATATACGCAATATTGTTGCTAACATTTCTTTGCTTTCTTAACCAGAGGATTTTGAACACCATTGAATCCTTTTTGGATGACTCAGGATTATTCTAATGAACATCCATTATGGTTCTGCACAGTAATACATAGTGTGGGTATTCAAACCATTTAACACTAGACAGCATAGGTCACACCAGTGAACACAGACTCCTGCTGTAACGGTGCAGAAAGGTTCTTAGGCCTCCTATGCTGTGGCGGTTACTGGCTTATGGGAAGGCCTTAAGGGTCCTGGAAAGGGGCTGAGAAGGCCAGCATCGCCGGGCCACAGAAGGCCTCAGGACAGTGGCTTTTACCACTATGTGGAAGCATTTTGATATTCCAGCAACAGAAGGATGTATTATGCATGTCAACCCTGAATACACATCGGTTCTGTGACTGTCCGCTTAACAGGAAGTTGTCTAGTGTTTCTTTATCATCAAGTCCTGGACAATCATTTGTTGCTAACTTTTCTTCATTCATAGAATAACTGCCAGGCACTCTGGGTTTAGAGGGACAGGAACCAGGTGTGCAGTGAGTGTGCCGCACAGCTGGGAAATGAGGCAGGGCCCTTAACTCCGAGACACCACAATCTCAGTAAAATCTGAATACATTCTTGTTCTTCCAACATGGCAGAATAGTGAGGATAAAAGTGAAAGAGGTGCAAAAGCCCTTTAAAATGTGCCATTTACAGTGAGTATTGTGCAAATGAAAAGGATTGTTATTTTTACTGGCAGTGTTAAAAAGAAGTGGCATTTCTTAAATATTTTCAATCTGAAATAGTGTACTGTAGCAAATGCTGATATCTATCGTGTTATAAATTGAATCTGAAAAAAGAACTAGCAGCAAGATTACTAATAAATGTTTGCTCTCGGGCTGTGGTAAGAAGGCTCTCGTTTCCTTGAAGTGGCAGCCAAAAGCTTTTTCTCTGAAAATAACCAGTTTTCATTATTATTCTCCGGCTTCAAGCTGTTCTTTTTTTAGCATTGAATACAATTAGGATAGGTTGTGAGTGACAGAAATAAGTGTTTGTTTGTTCAGGAGGGAAGAGCAGTAGATGTGTCCAGTATTCACGGGGTGCACATTCCAAGACACCAGTGGATGCTGGAAACCTTTGATGGTACTGAAATCTATGTACACTGTGTTTTTTCCTGTACGTACATACCTATGATAAAATTGAATTTATAAATTAGGCACAGTAAGAGATTAATAGCAACAATAATAAAATAGAACAATAATAATATGCCAACATCACTACCCTTGCGCTTTGGGGCTATTACTATTATCAGTCAGAGAAAAGGTTTCACTCTGTCACCCAGGCTGTAGTGCAGTGGCATGATCATAGCTCTCTGCAGCCTTGAACTGGGAGGATCAAACGGTCTTCCCGCCTCAGCCTCCCAAAGTACTGGGAATACAGATATGAGCCACTGCACACAGCCTGCGACCTTTAATAAGTCAAATAAGGGATACTTGAATCCGAGCACTGCGATACCACCACAGTCGATCTGCCAAGAAGACTCCTAAGTGACTAAATGGGCTGGCCGGGAGCATCCTTATCGTGAATTCACTGGATAAAGGGATGATTCACATCCAGGGTGGGAAGGAGCAGGATGGTGCGAGACTTCCTTATGCCACACAGAACGGCACGCAATTTAGAACTTATGAGTTGTTTATTTCTGGAATTTTTCATTTAATATTTTCAGACCATGGTTGACTGCAAGGAACTTAAACTGCAGAAAGCAAAACAGTGGATAAAGGCGGCTCCTTATATGAGAGCAAGGTGTCAGACACAAACAGGCTTCATGGACGCCTGGCCCTGCGTGTGTTAGGGTGTGAGTGTCTTTCTGCATAGATGAAAGGACAGGATGATTTTAAAGGTCCTTAAAAATAGCATCGTTTCTTTTCTTCCGTGCTGATGTGGCTCCTGGGTCAGCACCAAATCAAACGTATGATTTATTGGTTCAATCCAATTCTTTCTTTGCCTGTTCAGCAGGGAATAGCTGAGTCAGGCTGGGCTCCAGTGAAAAAGACCCTCATGGAAATACGATTGCTATAGTTTGAATGTTTGTGTCCCTTCATATTTCACGTTGAAACAGAATTCCCAGTGCAACAGTATTAAGAGGTGGGGTATTTAGGAGACGATTTGGCCCTGAGGGCTTCTCCCTTGAGAATGGGATTGTGCCTTTATGGAAGGGCTTGAGGCAGCGTGTTTACCCTGTCTTTGTCTAGATGGGCTGCCATAACGAAATACCTTAGACTAGGTAATTTATAAGTAATAGAAATTTATTTCTCACAGTTCCGGAGGCTAGGAAGTCCCAGATCAAGGCACAGCCAGATTCAGTATCTGGTGAGGTCCCAGTGTCTGCTGCAAAGATGGAGCCTCTTTGCCAAGTCATCACATGCAAGAGATAGAAAGGAAAAGAGGATGGACTCATTCCCTGAATCCCTTTTATAAGGGCACCAATCCTCTCCGTGAGAGCATAGACCTCATGTCCTAACCATCTCCTACAGGCCCCACTTTTTAAACACTGCTGCATTAGGGATTACATTTCAATAAGAATTTTGGAGGGCATGTAAATATTCCAACCACAGCACCTCGTTTTGCCTTTCCACCACGAGGGGACGCAGCAAACAAGGCACCATCTTGGAAGCAGAGAGCAGCCCTCATCCAACACTGACTCTGCAGGTGCCTCGATCAGGGTCTTCCCAGTCTCCATTACTGTGAGACATAGGTTTCTATTTATAAGTTACCCAGCCTGTGGTATTTTGTTGCAGCAGCAGAAAGAGACTAAGACAAAGGTCCCAGATGGGTTTGTCTGGGAAAATGGTTGTTCCCAGACTTAGTTTATAATATTGAGTTACATCAGGCTTGGGGAGTACAGCAATGTACTGTGCTAGGAAAAAAGTATAGAAGATTCTTTAAAAGGAGAACTCAAGTTCAGTTGTGGATTCTATCTCCAGCTTCACCAGGACCTTACTGAGTGACCTCGAATACATTTTTAATTCCTTTGCATCCAGACTTTTCATTCTAAGCCAGCTTTCTATATCAGGAGTTTAGGTGGTTGCCTCTATCTGTGTGGCAACCATACTTTTTTCCAGAACACAATAGGAACACATGGTTTGGAATTTTTTTTTTCTAACATCCATTTATTTTTAATGGAATGTTGCCTGCCAACTTGATTCCTTGGTCAATGGTTACAGCCATGGTACTTGGAGATTAGGAGTTTAGAAGAGTAGATGACTTGAAGTGGGACTGTCCATGAAAATCCCATGCAGATAGTTGCTACAATCAAGACAGAAGTTATCAGTTTGCTTTATTTATCCCAGGTAAGATAAATCCTAGAAGTATGAGGGAGGGAGAGGGGCTGCAGGAAGGGATCCATGCGTTCATTCACTCATCCACCCGTTGGAATGTTTATTGAATACTTGCTCTATGCCAGGCACCATGTTAGGTGCTGAGGACATACTGGTGAATAAGGTATAATCCTTGCTCTCCTGGAACTTATGGCCCAGGAGACATAGATTGATTGGTAAGAGCTTCAGCAGGGAAACTAGAGGAAGCACATAGAAAATCACCCAGATTCAGAGACCAGAGCAGGCTTCCTGAGGACAGTGGTCTTAAGACTGAAGCCTCAGTTGTGCAGATAAGGAAGCTGGGGGTGGCAAGCATGACCAAAGCCAGGGTGAGCAGAAGCCTGGAGAAGTGTGAGAGCTGAGGAGGAGAGCTAGAGGTGTCCACCTGGCTGGCATTCATGGAATGAGGCAGAATTGGCTGAAAGCTCGGCCTGGTGAAACTTGAACTTCATCTGCAGGGTGGTGGAGATCTTTTGGAGGATGTGACTGTGCCACAGTTAAGATTGACACTTGAGGATTTTGGCCCTGGTTCACTGTGGAGAATGGCTTGGAGAGGAGAGTGCTCACAGTGAGAAAAGCATTTGAGGAGAGGAATAAGCAAGGAGGTGGGGGGGGACACCCAAGGGAGTGGCAGTGAGGGTGGTGGGCAGCAGATGTGCGTCTGGGAAACTTGATCCATGTGGAAAGGAGGGGGAAAGAGGAGGGGGAGTGTGCTGCTCAGATTTCTGGTTTGTACAACTGGGTGGGTGCAGAACGTGGGAGGAAGAGCAAGGTTGTGTGGGGATAATCATTTTTCTTTTTTGGCTGTGCTGGTGTGAGGTGTCTGGGGGTGGAGGGCAGGCAGGTATCCAGCAGGCAGCTGGATCTGAGGATGTGGGGCTGGAAGGTGAGAGACTGGAGAGTCCATCAATGGGTGCTCGTGGAAACTGATGTTCTAGTGATGGAGGAGATCTAGCAGTCTATGCACTATTCTGCTATGTTTTTATGCTGGACAGTGCCTTATGCTTCAAATTGCACATTCTAGGCAGGAACGTTCTGGGGGAAATGGAAAGTGATTTATCCACAGGCACAGAGCCTTGTCTGCTTCCCCTTCAGCTCTTCTTTTATTCTCCTGCCCCTGTCTTCTCTCCACCTAGCTTCTGGCATGTTGAGTCATGACTCATTCATCCTCCGTTCACTCATTCATTTATTCATTCATCAAATGTATTTTGAGGACTCACCTTCTAAGATATGACTGGGGACAAATTCTGAGGAAGCAGAGAGGATGAAGAAGAGACTGATATATACAGTTTCTCAGAAAGAAACATTTAATAGGGACTTATGAACAGGAGCCATACCTCTGTCTTGGGTGGTGGAGAGAAGGTGCAACCCCAGTGCTATTACCCTACAAACCCAGGGCTTATAGACTATAGGGGAGGGGTGGTTCAGAAGGAAGGTGCAGACAATTGAAGTGCGAGTAACATAAGGTTGTTTTGACCTAAGGGCAAGATTTATGGTAAGTACCTGCTCTTACAGAAGGGACAAGAGGTAAACTGGAAATCTTAGAGGCCTTCCTTGAGCAGGAGTTAATCAGAAGCCAACACGGTGGGTTAGCTCCCAAGATGGAGTTGGAGTTGCCTTTGCTTCCACGTGGCCAATGCTACCACAGAACCGTGCACACGCTGCAGTGAGAGCCCGACAGAGGGCGCTCATATATCTCCCTGGGAGTGCAGAAGGGACAAGGAGGGCTCACAGAGGAGGTGACATCTGAGTCTAGCCTGGAGTTGGCTCTCTCCAGGTGGCTGGCATTGAGACTGTGCTTGGGCTTGGAATCTCCTGCCTCATCTCCCTCCTGGGGGACCCACCTCATGCTTGGAAGACCAGTTCTGGGGTAAGGGATTGCTGAACCGGTTTTGTTACTCCTTCCAGAAAATGTTCTCTCTTCCAGGTCAGATAGTTTTCTTTCACAAACCATTGTATAGCTAATGCCTCAGCCCAAGCGGTAGCTTTCGTGGGGGCCACATTCTCAGGCTGGGGGCAGTTGGCCATGCCTCTCAGATCATCAGTCCACCAAGGTGGCTTCCCCCTCTTCATTGGGTCCAGCCTGTTACCGCTGCTTCCAGTTTCTGGACTCAGCAACGGCATTGCTGAGAAAGCACACTTACCTGGCAGTGGTGATTTTAAGGGCCACTTAAAGATACCGTGATTGGGTTGAACAAAGAACCACAGAAGAGATTGCCTAGATCTCACATGTGATGATATTTTCAGTGTCCATGCAAGGTTTCATGAAAGAAAAGATTCTATCATTACATCTAATCAAACTAGGAAAACTGCTGGCTTGAGAAGAGAATGGGCGTCCTATCACCCTGAACATATATTTTTCCTTACGAGGTGATTTAAAGAGAAAACAAAACGTAGGCATTATTTCTGGATGGCGCATTTCAGATAAAGGAAGGATGTCTTTGAATTCTGATATAAGGATTTGTTTCTAGACTATATTTTGTGCGTTTGTTTCAATGAGAAAACATAACAGACACACAATATTCGTTATACATATAAATGAGAGAAAGAATGAACAGAAGTTTCCCTCTGATTGCAATGACCAAATTACTGTGAGTTTATGGTTACTGTAGCAGTTGCAGTTTTCTGCTTTTGAATTAAGGCTGGGGACTCTCTCTCCCAATGAGTACTTACAGAAGTACAATAAATAAACTGAGCAGCAGCTGCTGATGTCCCCTCTTCTTCAATTTTAACTATTCTTCTCATCTTAGGACTTAGAGAAATCTGTCTTTGTAGACAGGATTGATTATTTTAACTACCCAGAAATATCTGGAAATCATACATCCTCAAGTAACCGAAGGAAACCACCCAGTGAGAAATTTAGATGCAACTCTGGCTTCTTCTACAGGCTGTTTGCCTGGTATGCATCCTGATAGTTTAGGAACTGGTCCCCATGAAGAGAGGAAACATCGTGTTTCCCAACAAGCTTTGGGGGGCCTGATGTCCACACAGGCCAATGTCGTGATCATGCGGTGGTGTGGCCAGAGGGCAGGCTGGGCTTCTTCCCGGCATTCTTTTAGATCCAGGGTTTCTTATGGAAATGCAAACACTTCTGAAAGTATCAGCCCCTCCTCGCACAGATCAGTTGGTTGTAACTCAGAGGACTCTCTGGAAATGTGTCACACTGATAAGTACCAAGGCCTGCAAGCCAAGGAGGAAAGCTGTGCTGTTTGGGGGAGGCAAGAAAGATGAGTTCTTTTTTTTTTGAGACAGAGTCTCACTCTTTTGCCAGACACCAGGCTGGAGTGCAGTGGCACAATCTCAGCTCACTGCAACCTCCGCCTCCCGGGTTCAAGCAATTCTCCTGCCTCAGCCTCCCGAGTAGCTGAGACTACAGGCATGCACCACCACACCCAGCTAATTTTTGTATTTTGGTAGAGATGGGGTTTCACTATGTTGGCCAGGATGGTCTCGATCTCTTGACCTCATGATCCGCCCGCCTCGGCCTCCCAAAGTGCTGGGAATATAGGTGTGAGCCACCGAGCCTGGCCTGAAAGACGAGTTCTTAAACCTTCATTATTTGGCTTCTTTCCCAGCCTGCACCCAGAATCTTGAGGAAGAAAAAGGCTAATTGAATTTTTGCTCCAAATGAAGACCCTTCCTCACTAGTAAGAGTTAAAACCCAGCAGACAAGAAAGCAATTTTAAAAAACCAAACTCTTCCAACTGTATGTATTTTGTAAAGTGCAATTTGCATCAGTTACGGTAAAACTGAAACATAATCTAAATGAGAAACTCGTATCCCAAATATCCAGCGAAGTCAGTAAAGAGTAAGAAAAAATGCTATCTTCTACTGCCTAGAATTTCCCTTCATATTGAGGCCTAGGGAAGTGGTTATGAGCTTGACAAGTAGCGATTATTTGATTTTGAGGAGGATTATAAAGAAACTTATGAGGAAAATGGTGAGCAGCTATTAAGAGACTGCACACAGAGGAAACAATGGGAGGACCTACAAGAAAGTGGATTAAAATTGAAGAGGATATTTGAGGTCAGGAAAGACTTCCTCCCTGGGTTTTGCTGGGGAGATCTACGTGGGTTTCCAAAGGTGAATGCAGTCCGTCCTCCTGTAAGCTGAATAAATCAGCAAACATACCTTGGATGACATCACAGTTCTGTGGGGGATACCAGGGAGCATAAGACATGAACTCCCACCTGCAGGAGCCCATGGTTCGACTTGAGGGGAACAGACTCCATAGCCTCTCAAAGCCATTTATCCAAGAGAATGAATTAATCTTCTAACAAACAGTTTTCAAAAACCAATATGGTAAAGAATGTTTTGCCTTTACAATTTGTAATTGACCCAGCCGGCCCCCATGAACCAGCCACAACCCCCTTTCCTCCCAGTCCTCTCTGTAACTTTTCCTGAACACTCTAGGCTCTGGATCTGGCCTCATCCCAACCTCTTTCATTTTTTAATAGACTTCATTTTTTTTTCTTTTTGTGATGGAGTCTTAACAACAACAACAAAAAAGAGATGATGGAGTCTTGCTCTGTCACCCAGGCTGGAGTGCCAGGGCGCAATCTCAGCTCACTGCAACCTCCACCTCCTGGATTCAAGCAGTTCTCCTGCCTCAGCCTCCCAAGTAGCTGGGACTACAGGCATGCTCCACCACACCCGGCTAATTTTTGTATTTTTAGTAGAGACAGGGTTTTGCCATGTTGGCCAGGCTGGTCTCGAACTCCCAACCTTAAGTGATCCACCCACCTCGGCCTCCCAAAGTGCTGGGATTACAGGTGTGAGCCACCACGTCTGACCTTTTAATAGACTTTATATTTTAGAGCAGTTTTAAGTTCACAGAAAATTTTACTGGGAAGCACAATCTCCTTCATTCCCCCTACCAGTCTTCCCTGTTGTCAATATCCCAAACCGGAATGGTATGTTTGCACAAACAATGAACCAATACTGACAAATCATTATCATTCAAAGTCCATTGTTGACATTAGGTTGTATGTTTTGTGGGTTTGGACAAATGTATAATGACGTGTGTCCTTCATTATAGCATCATACAGAACAGTTTCACTGTCTAAAAAATACCCTGTGCTTCACCTGTTCATTTCTCCCTCCCTCCCTCCCCACTAACCCCTGATAAGCACTGGTCTTTTGCCATTTTTAGAATGTTAGCGTTGAAATCATACAGCAAGTAGACTTTTCAAATTGACTCCTTTCACATAGCAATATGTATTTAAGATTCCTCCATGTCTTTTCATGGCTTGTTAGCTCATTTCTTTTCAGTACTGAATAATACTCTAACCTCTTCTGCAGACTCTTCATAGCTCTCAGGCTGCTACCTGGTACAGAGACAGAAGCAAAGAGGATATGGCTGGCTGGAGGGCCAGTGTCCCTTAGGCACTGCATTTGAGAAGAGTGTTGCCCATGGAGAAAAGCTCTGTCCCTTTAAAGCTCTGTCTTATCATGAAATTTTGGAAATTTTTAAAATCCTGTTTTAATGGGAGGATTAACCCTTAATTACTTGCATGATCCTATCATCCTGCGTTTGCAGCAACTTGGGACAGTTTCCTAGTTTCTGTCTCTGAACTGAAAGGAGCAGAATGACTGGAACTTGTTTCCAGTCCTGCCTCTCCACACAGACCCCTCTCATACCCTGTCCCCTACTTTCTGTGCTGGCTGCCCACATTCTCCTGTTGTCACTGTCTCTGTGGGGCTCCACCTGGCCACTCTGAAGCCTCTGTTCCAGGAGATGGGCTATTGCATGAGATGATGTGAGCAGGCCTGGTTGTACATTAGTTTTGCTGCTGCAGTTGGTATAATTGGTCTGATTTTTATTGATGTGGAGCTCCTGTCTCTCCTGGTCAAGAGAAGGCTTCCTGTCCTCCAGTGTTAAAATGCTTGTGCAGCACATGTGTTTATTGCAGCACTGTTTACACTAGGAAAGACTTGGAACCAACCCAAATGCCCATCAACGATAGACTGGCTAAAGAAAATGTGGCACATATATACTGTGGAATACTCTACAGCCATAAAAAGAACAGGATCCTGTCCTTTGCAGGGACATGGGTGAAGCTGGAAGCTTTCATTCTCCGCAAACTAACACAGTAACAGAAAACCAAACACTGCATATTCTCACTCATAGTAGGAGTTAGACAATGAGAACACATGGACATGGGAAGGGGAACAACACATACTGGGGCCTGTCAGCAGGTGGAGGGCAAGGGGAGGGGAGAGCATTAGGACAAACACCTAATTCATGCGGGGTTTGAAACCTAGGTGATGGGTTGATAGGTGCAGCAAACCACCATGGCACATGTATACCTATGTAACAAACCTGCACGTTCTGCACATGTATCCTGGAACTTCATGTAAAAAAAAAAAAAAAATGTATATTTGACATTAAAAAAAAATGCTTTTGCAGGATCCCGGGGTGAGTTGGTCCTGCCCTTTGGGTTCCTACGGACAGGATGGTGAGTGGTGAAGACTCCTACGTAGTTCACTGTGGCAGGCTCATACACATTTGATGTGTTAATCTTGTTGAAAGACATTTTTCTTTGGTGTTCTGTCAGTGTGTTTTTATTTGGTAACTAGGTTTTAATATAATGAAGTAAAAATTTTCAAAGCATTGTAGTACTATCTTATTAATGAGTTCTATTTGTAGGTGATCTACACTAAGCCCTTACCTTAAACTCTTTGCTTTCCCAAAATAATCTTGGCCTTATTATAAAAGACTGTTTAGTTAGAGACTCCTCAGATCTCTTACGCTTTGGGACCGATTGGTTCCTTGGTTCCTTGATCGGATAGTTCAAGGAAACTAATTTTACATGCAGTAATTTTAATTTCTGATTGTAGATGTAAACAATGTTATGATCCTCTTGGAATGCAGCAAAAGGAGCGGCTTAAATACGGAAATAATGAGCTTTCTGCAAACATGCAAAGAATTATAATAATACTGAGAAAAATAAAGCATTGTTGTGATGGTTGATTTTAGTACCTTCAATTATAGTTTGCAAATTCATGTGTCATTTCATGGAATTGTTATTTGAATATCTTTCTTTATTTTTCTGTACTAGTGTGTGCCCTTTTCTATTTCGATCTTTCTGTAAAGCCCTCTTTTTCTGCAAACAGCAATTTCTGGAAATAACCCTACTGGCGAGACTAGCAGGCTTGCTTTCATCTCTTCTCAGCTCTGGTACATGCTGTCTACTGAAGTATTGACTTAAAGTCTGCAGGCTCAGTAATAATGTCTATTGTGTCTATTTACGGAAAAGACATTTTCTGGGCCTCATTTTATTTCAGGGAGAAAGGGAATAATTATGGACATTTATATATCACCCTGAGCATAATTGTGTTGAAGCAGGAAAAACAGAAAACAAAAAGACAAGATTCTGGACATCTAGGGCTCAAGGTCTAAGATGTAATATTTCAACTACCACAGCAAATAGCCAAGCTGAAATATGAAAGAGATGGCAAAACAGGTAACTTGGAAGAGTACATGGAAGAAGTGATTCAGGAGAATGATAATGTCTTCTTCCAGGTTCTTGTATGGATTCAAGAGCTTCATTCAGACAGAGCAAAAACACTGGATCAGGCACCATGAAATTGGGTCAAGTGTGGTATCTCCCCCAGAGAGGATAACTAGGGGAAATATTGAGAATTTTTAAAAAGTTGAAGCACATCAGTGAAACAGGAGATACAGCCTTGCAATCCGGAAGGATCACCTGCCTTTCAAGTTTTGCCAGGAGGTAACAGAATTTTTGTACTGCAATGACACCTCATTTTGTATTGCAATGACACCATAATTGCTTTCACAGCAAGTAGTTGTAGTTAGAGTATAGTCTGACTCCAATCAGCCAAAGAGGCTGAACCCATTAGGACAGTGATTTTCTGAATACATGACATACAACGTATGCTTAGCCTTCTGCATGGCACTTGCTGTAGTGATTTGGTTTACCACATAGACCCCATTAGCTTCTCCCATCAGCCATGGCACTTACAAGTGTAAATGAATTTATGTAGACAGTCCTTAGTGGGTTTTTTTCCCCTTATGGTAAAATGTTCTCCCCTCTAGTTTCTGATTATTGAATTCATGTTTGTCTTCAAGACCTTGGTCAAATGCTATTTGTTCTGGGAAGCTTTTCATCTTTTGTTCTGTCAGAATAAATTTAACACTTCCTCAAAGCCCCAGTGGCGTCTATTCCTACATAGAAGTTAATTTACTTTCTTCTGTTGTCATTATATACCTGCTTCTCCCACTGAATTTTAAGTTATTTGAACTCAATGGCCATATCTTATTCTTATTTGTATTCTCAATTGCACAAAACAGTGCATGACACATGTCAATTCATTCTAAACAAAGTAAAAGGATTAGTACCTTGTACAGTAGATCTCATTAAATCAATACAGTTTTTCAGTACTCCTGTGAACAAGGCACTTTGTAAGGGTCAGGTGTTCTGCTAAGCCCTGCAGTAAGGGCTGGAAGAACGTGCACAGAAAGCTTCCTAATCCATTAAGTGGGGTGGTCTGAAGATTGAGTCACTCGTATATTCAGTCTACAGTAACCAAAGCTGTCACTTGGGAATTTCTCTGTTGGCTGTTGACTGAGCTAACATCGTCCCTGCGATTTCACTTTGGGAGTTTCTCTGAACTGGTTCAGCTCCCTTCTAGGTCTGCAGCCTGCTTCCAAGTTCTCATGACCACTCCTTTAAACATTTTCCTTTGTTCTTGCAATCAACACCTTCATATAACTAATCCTGCTGTGTTCATCCAGTTTTTCTGCTCTGTTTTTAACATCTCTGTTCTCCTACTGACTGTACTCCGGGAGTTCTGGGCTCTTAATCTCCCAGGGAGATCCTTCCCTTTTCCTTTCTCCTGGAAGCAATTCATTATGACAATATTAGCAAAAGATAATGGCTTATTTGTAACGTCAAACTTACAAAATTTGTGCAACCTTCTTTTAATACTAGCTCCATACTAGGGATATACCATACTATTCGTAAGTTTTAAGGAGGGTGATCTCTCTTGCAAAGACTAAAGGTTTTTCCCCTGCTGTAGCTCATGCTTTGTCCTTCTCAGCCAGAAGGAGAATATCAGATGTGTTTCCACATGGTTGCTGGTTCCTGAGAGGCAGCTAGTACTGTGAGAGGAGACCTAGATGAAGAGGGAGAATCCAATGTTTGCTTCATGGCTCCCTGCTTATCAGCTTATATGAGTTTTTGCAAATCACTTAACTTTCTCAGAGCCTTAATTTTCTGATACATAAAGCAGGAATAATAGTCCATGCCAATCTCAGAAAGTTGTCTATCTTCTCAGCAAAAATGTTTTATATTGTTAGGAGACTGGCTTAACAAATTAAGTGCAGCCATATAATAAGGTGGCATAGCTCTGTAGTTCACTGCTTTGGGAAGATGCTCAGAATATGCTGTTCTAAAAAACTACTGCATAATTCCATTTTATGTTAAAAAGTGCATGTTTATTTGTGTATATATGTAATACATATACATATTTGTATATACATACATACATTAAAAAGCGGCTGATGCCAGAAAGCAGCACACGTAACTGTGAGTGCAATGTGATTGGAGAATTAATATCATTTCATCTCATTTCTGATATCTACATTTCTCTAAGTGGTGGGATTCTGGGTGACTTTTACCTTTTCTTTTTCAGTACTGAAAACAAATGAATAAAAAGAACTTTAAATCTTCCTGCCCAAACCCTTCTCCTTCTTGATCTATCTAAATAAAAATGCAGTTTTTGTCTGCCTGTAACTCTGTCTCTTCCAGCATCAGACCTGTACAGATTTCTTTTTAGCTGTAAAGATTTGTAGGAAATGTTGGCAATAGTCTGGATGAAAATACAGACTACTTTATAAACAGAAAGTTTCTTTGGGAGGCCTGGGGGTGATGGGTGCCCCTCTCAGAAACAGGCAGGCATCCTCCAGGAGGGGGGACATGTATAGGCTGGGTTGAGCTGCTTGGATCATGTAAATGAACACCTCTGTATAGGGGTGCTTCAGGGGCAGAAGTACCAGGGAGTACTTAATGATGGGCAGCAGTTTATCTAATGATTCCTACAGGACACCTAGGATGCCATACAGCAGTATTCAAGAGTGAGAAATTGCTTGTTATATAAGGTCTATAGCTTAAGCCATCATATTTGGGAACTGGAGGCTAAAGGGATTTATATTTCAAGCAATGACTTTGTTTCTGTTGGAGGGCATGTATCTGACTGTTTGGAGATCATCTGTCTTCTATAGCCACAGGCTGTGCTCAAACTATATTAGATGCTAAAGTAATCCAGTGAAGGAAAGCAGAGCTCAAAACACCTACTATCCATAGAACATAACCACTGGCCAGGTGGCTGCTGAAGGGGTTATAAGAAGGGACTTCAGGCTTCTTGGAAGACTTTTTTGGGAGTAGAAGGTAGAGAACATCCCCCCCTTAGGCTTAGTGCATCTGGTTATAATGGTAAGTAGGAGGTGGGGCCTAGGAAATGGGGGAATCATAGATTCATTACAGGGCAGCAAAGCCAGCTGGTCACCCATCAAACTCTTCCTTCTCTGACCCCACAGCATCCAGGTAGGACCTACATGAGCATACCCTAGTGATACCAAATGGATCAACATTTTTTTTTTTTTTTTTTGAGATGGAGTCTTGCTCTGTTCCTCAGGTTGGAGTGCAGTGGCATAATCTTGGCTCACTGCAATCTCTGCCTCCTCTGTACAAGCAATTCTGCCTCAGCCTCCTGAGTAACTGGCACTACAGGTGTGCACTACCACACCTGGATAATTTTGGATTTTTAATGGAGATGGGGTTTCACCGTGTTGGCCAGGTAAAGAGTTCAGCTGGTCTTGAACTCCTTACCTCAAGTGATCTGCCCACCTCGATCTCTCCAAAGTGCTGGGATTACAGGTGTGAGCACCGCACCGGACCCCAAAGGGATCAGTTGGTAAATTCAGTAAACCAAAACAAAAATCTGGCTTTGTGTTTGATTTTTTGGTGCAGTACTGCAATAGAAGTAATTCTTCTAGTAGTTGTGGTGAGAATATGTTTTATACTTGTAGTCAGAGTTTTTTTTTTTCTTTTCTTTTTTTTTTTTTTTAGGCAGAGTTTCACTGTCATTGTCCAGGCTGGTGTGATCTCAGCTTACTGAAACCTCTGCCTCCCAGGTTCAAGCAATTCTCCTGCCTCAGCCTCCTGAGTAGCTGGGATTACAGCTAATTACAAAAATCACCCAGCTAATTTTTGTATTTCTAGTAGAGATGGAGTTTTGCCAGGGGGTTGGCCAGGCTGGTCTCGAACTCCTGACTTGAGGTGATTTGCTCACCTCGGCCTCCCAAAGTGTTATTTTTCCAAAGACTTACAGCCTTAATTGATAATATGATAATCTTAGTTAAAATCTAAGTGAGCCTAGTTACTATTTCTGTTTCTAATTTATGCATAAATGTGGTGTGGAATTCAAGCCACTCTGTTTTTAGTTTCTAATGGGAATCTAGAGGCCAGTAGGGTAAGTCGCCAATGATTTAGAGGCCAGGCAGGTGCAGGGCAAAGGTCTTTTCCCTGGAGTCTCTCTTCCATCACTGACCAAAGACCTTGTCATCATTTCAGAATGGCTCTTTATTTCCTTAAACGCTGCTGTTTTTTTTCTTTCCTCAACAGTCCCGTTTTAATTTTTATTTCTTTGATGTCTTATGTGGTTTATCATTTTTCCATGGATTGACTGAAAATCTTTAATAGTTGGTGGCTCTTTTCTTGCCTTAGTGAGGGCAGTGGAGTAAATGTGAGGTATGGTTAGTATCTGCTGTGTGGGGTGATGATCAGAGAGTAGAACCATGGAGGAACCTTGGTGATCCCGGAGCTTGAGTTTCACTCCCAAATTAGGAAAACTGGAACCCACAGAGACCAGATGACTTGTCAATAACTAGAACTGTGATTAGAACCTGATACTTGACTCCATGACTATCGTATCACAAGGGCTGTGTTGCTTTTTTTTTTTTTTTTTTTTTGAGATGGAGTCTCCCTTTGTCACCCAGGCTGGAATGCAATGGTGCAATCTCTGTACACTACAATCTCTGCCTCCCAGGTTCAAGCAATTCTCCTGCCTCAGCCTCCCAAGCAGCTGGGATTATAAGTGTGTGCCACCGCACCCAGCTAATTTTTTATATTTTTAGTAGAGATGGCGTTTCACTATGTTGGCCGGGCTGGTCTTGAACTCCTGACCTCAGGTGATCCGTCCGCCTTGGCTTCCCAAAATGCTGTGATTACAGGCGTGAGCCACTGCACCTCTCTGGGCTGTTCTTAAACAGAAGCACCCATTGTAATAAACTATATAAGCAAATGTAATACATTTTAGGAGATTAAGCTGGCTGTTCTCAACCACAGGACCTAGTCTGGAATGTCGTATTAACCAGTCCCTGGATGCACCTTATGTGTATGTCACTTTTCCACAAGTTGAGTGTCTTCATCTATTCAACTGAGGCTTCTTACATATTAGTAACCCCACTCATAGTATTAATTCCAAGCTGCAAAGTCTCAGAAGCACACACGATACCGAATTTCATTGCCCAAGCTGTGGTTAGTTACCTAACATATACTTCGATCTGAGAGAATTGCCCTTGGTTGCTATTTGCTTATTTTCCCTTCTTTTGTGCTCTCCCCACAACTGAGCCATCATTCATCTCTTCAGTAGTTCCTGTCCCGTGCTTGTGGTGAGCAGGTGCTGGGTAAATAACTTTCCTAGGGGAGTACACAGATTTCCCATTTGTCGGAGAGAAAACAAAAGAGCATGGTGCTTTTGCCCAGGGAGATGGTATAGAGAAATGGTTTCAGTGTCAGAGAAAACTGACACTGAAAGCAAAATGAGACTGTGACAGCTATGAGAGTTTTAAGGTTTTGCATTAGAATAACATTTTCACCGCTACAGATCCGATAGCACAGAATGTTCTTCACTGCCACGTTTGCCTATGAACATGATTGGATGTCTTGTGGGTATATTACATTTAGCATATCCCCCCTCCTCATGTGCTCTCCATGCCTCTAGTGTGTGTCCCCAAATCTTGGGGCAATGCTTGATTGCCTTTTCTCTCACACCCCACCACTAGTCCTTCAGCAAATCCTGCCGTCTCTGCCTTTGAAACAGGTCCGCAATAGAACCACATCCTGCCATCTGCGCAGCGAAGGCCCTAGGCCAAGCCACCGTCATCACTCAACTGGGCTCTGCACTGACTTTCTACCCTGCTCCCTTCTTCAACCGTTTATTATCTAGCCAACAGCAGATTGAGCCTTTGAATATTTCATCAGATCAAATGACACTCCCAGGTGAATCACAAAGTGGGTTGTTTAGTTCTATGTAGACA
This sequence comes from Ateles fusciceps, assembly GCA_036589455.1. Classification (NCBI taxonomy): domain Eukaryota; kingdom Metazoa; phylum Chordata; class Mammalia; order Primates; family Atelidae; genus Ateles; species Ateles fusciceps. The sequence goes on along the minus strand of JAZHEH010001544.1, from coordinate 2,104,873 downwards.
TAAACCAGAGCTTGACAGGGTAAATGCCCTGTGTGGTCAAGCTCTTGAGCCCTGACTGACATCCTAAGTCTCTTCCCCTTGACTTGCATGCCTGCACACTGGCTTCCTGTTCTTCAAAGGCACCAAGCACATCCCTGTCTTGGCCTCTGCTCTTCTCTCTGTCTTGGGTGCTCTTCTCTCATTGGGTTTGTTTCTTTAGCTCAATCAATTATCTGATCAAATGTCACCTCTTCAGAAATGCCCACTTGGTCTCCACATCTAAAGGTTATTTCCTTAGTCACTTGGTCCCTCTCTATCCCCCCTATCCTTTTTCTTTTTTAAGACAGGATCTTTCTGTGCCATCCGGGCCGGAGTGCTGTGGCCTAATCATAGCTCACTGCAGCTTTGAATTCCTGGGCTCAAGGGATCCTCTTGCTTCAGCCTCTCAAGTAGTTAAGACCACAGATGTTTGCCACCACTCTATTTTTAAATTTTTTTGTAGAGATGGGATCTCACTATGTGCCTAGGCTGATCTCAAACTTCAGGCCTCAAGCAGTCCTCCTGCTGTGGACTACCAAAGCGTTGGGATTGTAGGCATAAGCCACTACACCTGGCCTCTTTTTCTTTATTGAATATGTTATATATTCATTCGTCATGTGCCCAGCTCCCCCAACCCTGGCTAGATTGCAGTCTCCATGGAACAGGCATTGGGTTTGGTTCACTGTTTCTACCATAGAAAATAAACATTTGTTGAATGAATTACTAGGATTATCTGAGAACTGTATTTCAGTGATTAAAATTCCTGTTAAAGCCCTTACGACTGAAAGGGCACTGGCAGACTGCAGATGGTAAGACACTAGGGCTTGTCCTGTCATTGCCATTGGACTTGTTTGTGCTGCTGTTCCCCCCTCCCATCCCTACCCCCATTCAAAATAAAATGCTATCAATAGATTTCACTTGAAAGTCTCTTGGAAGGCTCCAGGGTTAGTCCTGGCACCAGGGTTAGAAGATGAGAGCCCTGGATGATGTGTTTTCAGAGCAAGCACAGACAGTGTGTATTGATTCCCGACAGCTTTAATGTCTACATGTTTTATCTCCTTCACAGAAATTTAAGAAACCGTATTACTCCTGCATCCAGTCCTCTCAAAGTGGACAGATTCCAAAGCCCTCAGGAAACATTAACTGTGGACCACTACTGTCATTATTTGGTGAATTTGTTGTATCACATGACTTAGAAGTTGCCCAGGAGAAGCATAAATTGTCACTATTTCTTTCAGAAAGGTTAACTTTATTGATATTTATCATTAGCCTCTGAATGGTATCTTTCAGCTTTTTGACTTTCTTTTATTCATGGGAGATACACAAAGCAACTTTTTTTTCAGGTTGAAAATACTGAGGCCTATATACAAAGTAAAGATATCTGAATGGAGCAATAATCCAAACTGTATTTTGTGCTTGTGACTTGTGTATCTTGTTGAGTGGTGTCTGGGTTTTGAGCACTTTTCCTGCTTAGAATTGCTATGTGATTGAAAACTTGGGCCACCACGGGCGGTGATTTAGAACACTGGATTCCAGATCAAGTAAAGCCATTTATCAGAACTTTAATTCTGAAGTATTGAGGTACTGAGCTTCTGTCCACTTGCTTGTTGTCCTTGCATTCTGAGACCTTTTGTCCCCAGTTTCCCATTAATTCTTGGCCATTTATGGAGACAGGTGTGGTTTAGCTTCCCTTAGCTTAGGCTGAACCAGGTATTTCCTTCATTTTCAGCCTGTTGGTAATCTGAGTCTCCATCTTCTACAAAGGTGGGTCCCAACTACCCAGGAACTTTTGTTTTTATTTGACTTCATTTCTCCTTTCCCTCTAAATTCCTGGCTCCTAAGTCCTGCCTTTTTGGTCTGGGCTAGACACTGGCCAGTTTCTTTACCATTTTGGTACCCATCTTCTTCATCCATAGATGAGACAGTTATACTGGACAATCTGTAAGCCAGTTCATTTATGATCTAATATTTATGGACTGTCATCTCAGATGCTGGATAAGTTTTCACTGATTGATTCATGGACTCATATTCTAATTTGTTTCAGAAAGAATTTAAGGCAGCTGGATAATAATTTTTACTTCATTAGCCTACAAAGCACTTTCACATGTATTATCCCTTTTGATTACCCTAATAGTCCTGTGAGGCAGGTGAAAGTCTGATATTATTAACTTCATGGTACAGATGGGATTAAAGCCTCTTAACACTCCAAATTTGATGATCCTATAGCCCAATTGTTCAACTTAGACTTGTTAGGATAGTCTAGCTCAGTGATTCTGAAACTTCAGTGTGTAGGACTGGAAGTGTGTTTATAGTAGAGATTTCCCACTCACTATATTTGGGATGGAGCCCAGGAATCTGCATTTCTCATAAGCAATAGCACGATTCTGATCAGGAGGGTGCTGGCTGTGCCTCTGTGCTTACACAGTGCCTGCCTCAGCAGGGATGATCACCAAATGTTCATTGACTTATGCACAGCAAATCTCAAGCCAGTATGAAAACATTTAAGCATAAATAGATATACAATGGACGCAGTATGCAGTTGGCTTTATTGTGGAATCAGTTGATTGGCACTTCAAGTGTCTGAAAGTAAAACTAACTGGTGCTCCGTGTACCATGCTCCCAGGCCTCCTTGTTAATGATGTAGGCTTTGGATTTTACCTCTTACTCTTCTCATACCCATATGTCCAGTAAACTCTCATTTCCCCCATTAACAGACCCTCTCAGCCCATCTTTTCCTTCAGGGGCTTGCTTCAGGAAGCCCATGAATTCTTCAATTAGCAACTAGGGAGCCAACATCTCCCTGCCCAGGACATAGCTCCCAATGAATACACATCTTCACTTGCGGAATAATGGGACCCTGTATCAGAAGATCCCCACTTTCCTGTAATAATGCCCCTAACATTTGCGTGGAACTAGGAAAGGCTCTATGTGAAAGCGGCATCAGCTGACGTTTTCTTGCAGTCTTTTAAAGTCAATGGATAAATGGCAGTACCCTATAGAAGGTAACAAATAGGGTTTTAAGCCTTGCAGTGCCAGACCTTCACTGAGAAACTGTGGTCTCCTTTGGGACAAGGCTACTCTGCCTTCTGTAGATCTAGTACCATACCATGTTAGAGGATTATATTTTTTCCAAAAAGTTAAATCATAACTCTCATAGACTTAGTGTGAAAGAGAGAACTGGGAAGATGTTACAACCGATTCCAAGCAGAATCCAAAGAGCAGATGCATTGGTAGGTCAGCAAGGTTGAAATGAATGTGCAAACAGAGGCCGACCTGGCATTTCCCACAGTATGGCAGGAGCAATGAGCTGAGCTGCCGCCCGACAGCATTTCCAGGTCTCCAGACAAGGAGGATTTTGTATCGCCTTCTGAGAACCACAGTTCACAGAGCTCAGACAATGAAATGCTATAATCAAATATCCCAGAAGGCTGTGAGTTCAACAGTTCATCATTTTCTATTGAAGCACCAGTTTTCCTTGCCTTGAATGTATGTACTTGTGTTTAACAGTTTGCAGGAGACAATTCATCCTAAGTTGGGCTGCTCTGAGATTTCTCATCTGGGTCCTTGTGTTAAAAACAGAACCACATCCTCTAATGAAGGGGTCATTGAAGTAGTGGGCCGAAGGAGGGGGGAAAAAAAGGAAGAGAAGTGAGGGGGTAGAAGGATGTGTCAGAATCACCTTAAAACCAAGGCTGTGTGTATGTGTGCGTGCATGGGTGTGCACACGTGTGTTTAGGAAAAGCTGCCCACACCCTTGCTGAGATATATGACTGCTCTGAAGTTTTAGGTTCCCATTGTCATCATTCAGTGCAGTGGCTCCAGGCACTTGGCCCTGGAAACTTTAGTTCTGGTCTTGGTCAGTGACTTGCACCCTTGGGGCTTCGGTTCACCCATTTAACCCCAAATACCCTCATCTAAAACCTGGAGAAATACTGATATTGCTACCGTAGGAGAGCAGATTTCTTTTCTCCCTCATCACTAGGCTCATGGCTGAGGCCCCTATCTGTAACAAAAGACAGATTAATAAGAGAAAAGCATACACATTGAATGTAAGTTTTCTGTGACCTGGGAGCTTTCAGGAGTGAAGACCCAAAGAAACAAGGAAACATGTTTTTTATGCTCGGTTTGATGAGAAGTGGATAATTGTGGAGAAGTGGGATTGTATAAAGCAGTGTGATCTGGTTAATGGTAATGAACTGGGGGGGAACTCAGCAAAGCCTGTTTGTTCAGGTTCTTCTCTCTGTCCCTGTGTCTTAAGAGGTAAGGATGCTCCCTTCCTCCAGGTACAGAGAGGGCACCTCTCCCATGAGGGTCTTACGGCCTGCTCTGGGGGTCTTACGGCCTGCTTCCGCAGTTTTCTCAAATGCCACAGTGCCCTATTTTGGGGTACTGTGTCCTGAATTTATCACTGTCTTACAAAGTTTCATTGAGGATCAACTTAGATGATGCAAAATGAGACAGTTTGTATGTTATAACGTGCAGCACATGTGTGAAATGTTATCCTCGTTACCATGTGTGTTACTGAGTTCCAACTGAATTGCCTTTGTCCTTGCTGTTGATTTTGGTGTTTCTATTTTATCTCTTCACTATATGAGGGAGCGGAAGGGACAAGGATTTGGAGTCAGACATCACTGCACACTCCTAGCTCTCTTTTCTGCTGGCTATGTGAACTTAAACAGATCATTGAACTTCAGAGATGACGATATTTTTCTCCTTGTAAAGTTTAAATGAAGTGATGTGTGAAGTCCCTGGCACTTGGTAGGTCCTCTGCGAAGGTGAATTTGCTTCCATTCTGCTGCCCATTTCTCATGAGTCTGCTGGCTTTCTGCCCATGTCATGGAGTGGAGGGTTAGGGGGAGGGGGTATACAGCTCCAAAGTGTGCACATCACAAAACTATCATGAAGTTTAACTAATGCCCAACGCACTTAGTCACTGGGCAGTCAGAGTTTCCAGGAACACAAGAAGTGCCATGATGCAAACAGAGAAAAGAACCAGAAGTGAGGTTTTTTTGTGTTCTCATCAACTGTAATGTTTTAGTACAAGTATTGATTCTGCGCAGGCCTCTACAGAATTGTAAGATATAATATCTTGCTTTAGGGAATTTATATCAAACTGGAAATATAAGATGAACGATTAGGAAACAGCAAGTGCAAGAGTGAAATACAATCCAGGGCTGGTAAGTGGTGCAGTGTGAATAGATGATCTTTGATCTAGGTGGTCAGGAAAGAGTGCTCTGCAAAGAATCCTGGCCCTTAACGTCTGTTTTCCGACAATGCACAAACAGGCAATTGTGGCTCTGATTCTGCTGACAATTGAGAGGAACAGAGAATTGAGGCAGGTGGATGGATAGTTCTGGAAAGGAACACGATACATACTTCATGGAAAAATGCACACACTGGTTGTGGATACATTATCTTCCTGGAGCTCTAGGTGCTTTTATTGAAGGGTTTCTGTGGGAAATGCAGTCACGGACTCAGCCTTCAGACTCAAGGTTGGGAGCATCTTGGATTTTGACTCCATTTTGAAAGGCAGGGAGAGAGCCCAAAGTCGAGTACTCCTTTTCCTTTCAGACTTCTTCTTCCTGTAATTTGCAAATTCTTCATTTGCATTTTTCCAAAAACATTTGAAAAGAACCATTTTAGAATGAATTGTCCAGAAGAAGGTGAATAGAGACAGGAAGGTGGCACAGCGGGGCTCTGTGGCCGCCAGAGGCAAGGATGAAGTGGGATGAAGTGGGACCGGGTGGCCAGGAGGGGTCTTGGCCAGAGCAGAATCAAGGCTTTTGAAGAGCCTGTGTCTCCCTTGTTAGCATTTTAAAAACTGTTCTCCTGTCTCAAAAACAAAACAAAACAAAACAACAAAAACACATCAGAAACCAAAAAACTGCTCTCTGGGAAATGTGATATCCTTGAGCTTATTACACTGAACAATAGATATGCTTTTAGATGTAATTTTGTGAATAGAAAATAACACTTTTGGTGATAATTGAAATGAGCTTCCTATTTAATTTGTAAAATTCAGTGCTCTCAATAGCTAACACACGCGGGGCTCAATACCTAGGTGATGGGTTGATCTGCGCAGCAAACCACCACGGCACACGTTTACCTACGCAGCAAACCTGCATGTCCTGCTCATGTATCCCAGAATTTAAAAAAGAAAAAGTTCAGTGCTCTCATTAACATGGGCACGGTTAGTTACCTAGAAATATTTTCCAGAATATTGATGGTAGGAATGGAGATCCAACAGGCAACTTGAACACAAGAAGCACAGTTTCATTTGAAGTGTCTGTTCTGTTCTTAGTAAGCTCAAGCATTAAATGACGCACTTAAGGTTTAACTGGTGTAGCTGTAAACAGCTCTGTACAAACCTCTACCTACTTAAAAAAAGTGACTTCCATGAGATGTCTTCATGAGGTTATTTTATTTCAACCATGCCTTCTCTTTATTTCTAAAGCTTTGATTGAGGTTCGAAGTCTGCTCGTGAAATATTTAGGATTTTGCCTATTGTGTAAAGTGTGACATAACTCTAGATCAACAAAGAGCTCAAATTCTTTAGAAATATTACCAATCACTTTGGCATAGAAAGCACAGATTAAAAGGCATTTCTCACAGAGTATTGCTGTAGTGGTCCTAGCGTTGCAGGGGCTAACCACTTACTTAGGACTACATTTTGTTTTCGGGTCCTTCCAGAAACCCAATCTTTACTGTGTGTGAGACACAGAAACTGTCCTTTTTACATTTTAAACCATGTTTCTCTAAAACTTGCAGTCTCTCCTCTTTAAAATTTTTTTTAGAGTCAGGGTCCCTCTCTGTTGCCCAGGCTCAAGTACAGCGCTATGATCACAGCTCACTGCAGCCTCGCACTTCTGGACTCAAGCCATCCTCCCACCGCAGCCTCCTGAGTAGCTAGGACCACAGGCCTGTGCCATCACACCTGGGTATTTTTAAAATCTTTTGTAGAGACAGGGTCTCACTGCGTTGCCCAGGCTGATCTTGAACTCCAGGGCTCAAGCGATTCTCCTGCCCCAGCCTCCCAAAGAACTGGGATTACAGGGGTGAGCCGCTGTGGCTGGCCTTCTCCTTTTAAAAGAGAAATAAAGTATATGGCAACTTGAAAATTACACAAGAAACTATTAGTTTTTACTTGCACAGAACTGGAAGTAGACAGTAGAGAAAAGAAAACACAAATGGAGTTTGATCTATGTAGCCTGCAGTGACTCTGTGTGGTGCCGTGGAAATTGTTGCAGATAAAGCAACTGTGTGTATGCATTTGATGCCAAATTCCACAGCTTGGCAGGACTGATAAAGGCGACATCTGATGAAAGTTCCCTTTGGGGATATTTCAATTTCTTTCCTTTTTTTTTTTTGCTTCTCTTAAATTCATCAGCATTTTTCCATATCATGCAGTACCTAGAACAGATCTGCTCCTTACATCCTCCCTACCTCAGTCCCACCGGTTATGAAATGGTGATGAGAAACAACTCTCGAAAGTGATAAAAGAGGGGGAGGGCTCAAACCCTGAGCTCCAGTTTTCAGAAAAAACAAAGCAGTATCATTGCCCCTCTTTTTTCTGGCTCGTTCCTATAGTATTATTTAAACAAAAACACGTATGAATTAATAATAAATATAAAGAATGTCTTAAGGACTTAGTAAATACATACAGAGGCATTTTTGAAAGCAAGTATTACTGATCCCAGGAATATATTTTGGCACAAGCACTTGCTTAATAGACTAAGAAGTGTTTATTTTTAAAACATTGACCTGTTTATAAGGCTTCATGTCAGGTCCGGTGAGGTTTGAGAGCACCCACTTGGAAGGCTCCACTTGCTCCAGAGATTTTTAAAAGGTTCCCATTAGACCAAGGAGTTACAGTCCCCGTTGTCATTGTAGCCTTCTGTCAATAAACATCCTTGCCTTCCCTGTTTTGCTCTTAGTACAACCTTTTAAAAAAATTACCAAAAGATACTTGCATATATTGTCACACGAAATTTCCATTACTATTCATGCTTTTAATAAAGCAATGAACTTGACCTTTGCACGAGTCAACCTACATAACACACAGAGAGAGGGCTCTCTACAAGGAAGGAATGTCCCCTTGTAGGAGGGAGTTAATTGGTGATTCCCTTCTTCTCTCCTTTGAGTATGCTCATGATCTCTGCAGGGACTTCTGAGCATCATAGGCATATATTTAAGTCTAACTGCTGTTACACTTAGCGGAAAAGTGGCTTGTAAAACACATTAAAGTATTTACACGGTTCCTTTGAAATATAATGATAAAATACTCAGCCAAACTTCTTTTTGGAAACAAGTTCATTTAAGCCATTCAGTAAAGATGACTTGGCTGGGCGCAGTGGCTCATGCCTCTAATTCCAGCACTTTGGGAGGCCAAGGTGGGCGGATCACCTGAGGTCAGGAGTTCAAGACTAGCCTGGCCAACATGGCGAAACCTTGTCTCTACTAAAAATACAAAAATTAGCCCGGCGTGGCGGTGGGCACCTGTAGTCCCAGCTACTTGGGAGGCTGAGGCAGGAGAATCGCTTGAACCCGGGAGGCAGAGTTTGCAGTGAGCCAAGATTGTACCATTGCGCTCCATCCTGGCCTGACAACAGCGAGACTCTAAAAAAAAAAAAAAGAAAAGAACTAATCTAGCATGTTCACTCTTTGGAAGGGCTCTCCCAAATCTGGGGGATTCACCCCCTCCTCCCCCCAAGGAGGAAAGTGGGCAGTTGGATGGCTGGGTGCGTGGAGCGGAATAGATCTTCATGCTGCAGTAATTTAAACCCTTGAATGTATCTCTTTCAAGTGTATTAATTATTAAAGAAATGAGTCGCCTTAATAGACTGCCACATAACGTGTGGGAAACGTGGTGGTTCCGCAGGCACTGGGTACCCCAGGGGAGATACACATTCCTCACAAGCTTGGGTGAAGTTGTTATTTGAGGAGGCAGGACATGTCCCTTTGAACCTGGCTGGGAAGAGCCTTGTCTGAGGCGCTGAGGTATTTAGGCTTCCTCCTGTAGGCCAGGAGAAGGAGATGGCATTAGGCAGGGAGTGCTCTTGGGCTTAGAGCCAGGGATAAGGCATTGGTGACAGGGAGGTGGCCTGGGCAGGAGTCAGCAGGGTGCAGTGGTCCAGGCTGGGAGGATAAGCCTCTGGAGGACAGGGATGGCTGTGGGGATTTTGAGGAGGGACTGGGCTTTTAGACAGTTTGGCAGTGAAATTAGGAAGGTTTAGGAGCCAGTTATCACAAAGGGAGAAAATCAGTAATAGCTCTGATGTTTGTGTTTTGAGCCCTTAGATAAATAGTAGATTTGCAGAAAGGTAAACAATTCCATTTTGGTTTTAGAGAGCTGGAGAAGCAGGCAGGACCTCCAGGTGGAGATGTCCAGTAAACAGCTATAAAGGTGGGCTTGGGTCCATGAGAGGTCCAGTCCCCAGCCTACCTCAGAAAAGGAGGCTGTGACCTCGGGCAAATGTGCAGCCTGAGCAGGGAGCTGAAATGCAACTGTGGGGGGGGGTCTCCGGTAAGGGATGGACACGGGGGAGCCTGTGAGGAGGGGCAGGAAGGAAACAACCACTGGGAGAATTCCTTGAAGCCCAAATAGGGATTGCTGCACGAAGGAGGATGCCAAATGCTGCAGGAGCTTTGTAGGAGCAGGAGTGGTCGTGCGCCACTGGATTTGGCAAAGACTTGCCATTGGCCTCGGGCAGAGCAATTTCAGAAGATGGTAGCAGAAGCCACTGTAGGTGACTGGGGAATGAATAATGACCAGACTAGAGGAGGGTTTGAGGTGTTTTGGGAAACAAATGAGGAGCTAGGTTTTTTTTGTTGTTGTTGTTTTTTTGAGACATAGTCTCGCTCTGTTGCCCAGGTTGGAGAGAAACAGCAGTTTTGTGATGTTCCATGAACTGCTGCAAGCATCTAGCCTGCTCATTTTCTTCCTGTCATTTTTTTTTTTTTTTTTTTTTTGCAGATGATAGAACTACGTTTACACTTCTCAAAGGGAAGCAGTCTCAGAAAAAAAAAAAAAAACCCTTAGAATGCATAACTAGGTGAACTCCTGGGTGTTCACATGTTCTTAAGTGGTAGACATTCTTTCTTGGAGCCTGGCTGTTTTTTCAATGTATGTGTTTTATTTCTACTAGAACAGAGTCCATGACAGGGGACAGTTTGTGACCAATGCTTTCCAGCACACGTGTTATCTAAAGAGACACAGCCACACATGACGTTTTTTTGGCTTTGTGTGGAATGGGGGGTAGTTACTTTTCCACAGTTTGGAGAAATCTGAGTTAATCTGCAGAATGACTTCTACTTCTTCTAAATTTGATCTGTAGGAGTTGAGCTGTTGCAAGCTCTGCCTGCGTTCCTAAGCCTTGGCACTGTGTCTTTCTGTGATCACAGGTAAAAGGCATCTTCCCTGAGGTTCTTCCTGGATGAGTAGGGGATGGGAAAGGAGAGAAGGAAGTGTTATGGACTTTCTCTGAAAATTGCAGGTGTGTCCTGAAGTTTATTTCAGGTCTGTTTTTCTTTGCCTTTTGTTTTGTTTTTGAGACAGGATCTCTCTCTGTCTCCCAGGCGGGAGTGTAGCGGTGCAATCATAGCTCACTGCAGTCTTGAATTCCTGGGCTCAACTGAGCTTCTCACCTCAGCTTCCCAAGTAGCTGCTGCTACAGGTGTGCACCACCACTCCTGGCTAATTTTTGTATTTTTCGTAGCAACAGGGGTCTTACTGTGTTGCTGAAGCTGGTCTTGAACTCCCGGGCTCAAGCAGTCCTCCTGCCTTAGCCTCTCAAAGTGTTGGGAGCACAGGTGTGAGCCACGGCTCCTGACCTCAGGACTGTTTTTCAAGTGTTGTTTGTATACATGGAAGTAGAGTGCACATACTTGGTTCTCGTGTTTCAGATGAAATGCTTAGTTCCGCACAGAACTATGCTGCACTAGAAATCACATGCTTCTGTTCGCAATAGCAAAGTCATAGAACCAACCTAAGTGCCCATCAGCGGTTGACTGGATAAAGGAAGTGTAGTATACATACACCATGGAATACTACACAGCCATGAAGGAGAATGAAATCATGTCCTTTGCAGCAACATGGATGGAGCTGGAAACCATTATCCTAATGGCTTCCATTATCCTAAGCGAACTAACTCCGAAACAGAAAACCAACTATTGCATGTTCTCGCTGACAACCAGGAGCTAAACAGTGGGTACGCATGCAGATAAAGATGGAAATAATAGATACTGGGGCTCCAAAGAGGGGGAGAGCTGAGGCTTGAAAGACTACCTGTCAAGTACAAAGTTCACTATCTGGGTAATGGGTATACTAGAAACCCAATTCCCACCAGTATGCATTATACCCATGTAACAGACAAGAACATATACCCCCAGATCTAAAAAGCAGAAATCATGTGCTTGATGAGAGTGGAAGGGGAAGATTGGTCAACCCCTCTGTGGTGCAAGGAATTCTGCAGAAATGGTTACCACTGAGGCTCTTGGTGCCTGTAGTTTGCATTCAGGACGCTGACACATAGTTTGTCATTTATTCAGGACTCATACCTGGGCCCACTGCCTAAGATATGATGAGAAGCATGAGCCTCTTTGTCTTATCCACTTTTTTTTTTGAGACAGTGTCTCGCTGTCATGCCCAGGCTCGAGTGCAATGGTGTGATCTTGGCTTACTCAAACCTCCCCCTCCCGGGTTCACACGTTTCTCATGCCTCAGCCTCCCGAGTAGCTGGGATTACAGGCGTGCGTCACCACACAAGGCTAATTTTTGTATTTTTAGTAGAGACACCGTTTTGCCATGTTGGCCAGGCTGGTCTCGAACTCCTGGCCTCAAGTGATCCATCTGCCTTGGCCTTCCAAAGTGCTGGGATTACAGGTGTGAACCACTGTACCTGGCCCCACTTTCTTTATAAGCACAGTCGCTGCCCCATCACAGAATTAAAATACGATCTTCTGTTATTTTCCCCTATGTTCCTCAGAACCCAGCCCCATGCATTTTATTGATGACTTGTGTCTCACTCTTTTTGGATTTCTGCACCACAATGCTATAAAAGGCACGAAGCGCAGACAGGCTTGCTGCATACTTGGTATTTTCTCCAACATGCATGTGTTCTATTGGTATGGACATATCGCTGCATTGCTGACACAGTTGTGGTTTGTGTAGCGTTTTACATCTCATATTGTCTCATCCCTGGGTGATGATGGCATTTATGAGAAGAAACCACAGAAATGCTTCTTGCCCTCTGCTGTTTTTGGGGCCTATGCTCCTGTTCCCTGCTGGGGCACCTTGAGTTCTTACGTGTTCATCCGCTGGAGCTTCGTAGAAAACAGCAGAAGCCTTCTGAACTCTAGGAGTTCCCGGGGCATAGGAAATCTTTAATTATACAATCAACTAAATGATGTGGGCTATGTCTGCAGGGAGAGAAAGCCAGTAAAGCTTAAGTTTTGCTTTTATCAACATAATCTTCATAGGTTCTTTCTTCTGGAATCATCTAGCCTCAGTATGATGTGGTACTTCTCTGGTGTAAATGTCGCTGGAATTGATGGTATAGGTTACTCCTTGTTTTTTGTTGGGTTTTACTTGCTGTTCTTTTTCTTTTCCTTTTTTTTTTTTTCTTATTGGCACAGCTAATGGATCTTGTGGGTTTTTTCTCCACTGAGATATATACTTATTGTATTATATTGATTTATGTCCCTGCTCTTCTTCAAGAGGCCTGCATAAGGAAAATATAATGTAGACTATTAATTTTAGGAGGAGTCATGGAACAAGAATCTTATTTATTCTTCCCCTAAATTTAATTTTAAACTGTAGACTAAAATGATCTATGAAAAATGTCGCACAGTTAAGAAAAGAGCATGTGTGTGTGTGTGTGTGTGTGTGTGTGTGTGTTCTTTTGGACTAAATTTATGCCACTGGTGATCTTTTTTATTGGGTTGTACCCATAAATCTTCATCTTTTTTTTTTTTTTGACTTGTTAATAGATTTTACTTTTATTTTTATTTATTTTTATTCATTTTTATTTATTTATTTTTTTTGAGACAGAGTCTCACTCAGTCACCAGGCGCCAGGCTGGAGTGCAGTGGCGCGACCTTGGCTCACTGCAACCTCCGCTGCCCGGGTTCAAGCATTCTCCTGCCTCAGCCTCCCGAGTAGCTGGGACTACAGGCGCGCGCCACCACGCCCAGCTAATTTTTTTGTATTTTTAGTAGAGACGGGGTTTCACCTTGTTGATCAGGACGGTCTCGATCTCTTGACCTCGTGATCCGCCCGCCTCGGCCTCCCAAAGTGCTGGGATTACAGGCGTGAGCCACCGCGCCCGGCCTACTTTTATTTTTATTTTAAAAAATAATTTCAAATTTTATTTTAGACTCGGGGGTACATGTGCAGGTCTGTCACATGGGAACACTGTGTGAAGTTGAGGTTTGGGGTATGGATGATCCTATTACCTAGACAGTGAATGCAACACCCAGTAGGCAGTCCCTCAGCCCTACCCCATCCCCCATCCAGCAGTCCCCAGGGTCTATTGCTCCCATCTTTATGTCCACATGTACTCAATGTTTAGCTTGCCCTTATCAACGAGAAGGCATGGTAACTGGTTTTCCGTTCCTGGTTAATTCGCTTCGGATAATGGCCTCCAGCTACATCCATGTTGCTGCAAAGGACGTTGTCTCATTCCTTTTTCTGGCTGTGTAGTATTCCATGGTGTATATGTATCACATTTTCTTTATCCAGGCCACCATTGATGGGGATTTAGGTTGAGCCCACGTCTTTGATATTGTAAATAGTACTGTGATGAACATGCGTGCATGTGTCTGTTTGGTAGAACAATTTATTTTCTTTTGGGTATATACTCACTAACGGGATTGTTGGGTTGAATGGTAGTTCTGTTTTAAGCTCTTTGAGAAATCTTCCAGCTGCTTTCTATAGTAGCTGAACCAATTTACATTCCCACCAGCAGTGTATAAGCATCCCTCTTTTTCTTCAGCCTTGCCTACGTCTGTTGTTTTTTGATTTTTTTTTTTTAACAGAGTCTCACTCTGTCACCCAGGCAGGAGTTCAGTGGCACAATCATAGCTCACTGCAGCTCGACCTCACAGGCTTAGGTGATTTCCCCCACCTCAGCCTCCTGAGTACCCAGAAATGCAAGTGCTCACCACCATGTCTGGCTAATTTTTGTATTTTTTGCAGAGATGAGATTTCACCATGTTGCCCAGGCTGGTCTTTAACTCCTTAGCTCAGGTGACCTGCCAGCCAAAGTGCTGGAGTTATAGGAGTGAGCCACTGCACCTGGCTGTTTTTTAGTAATAGCCATTCTGACTGGGGTGAGATGGTATCTCATTGTGGTTTTGATTTGCATTTCTCTGATGAGTAGTGATGATGAGCATTTTTTCACATGCTTGTTGGCTGCTTATAAGCCTTCTTGTGAGAAGTTTCTGTTTATGTTCTTTGCCCACTTTATAAATAGGTGATTGGCAATACTTCATCTTGGTGCCAGAGCTTTCAAGGATACCCTAAGTCAAATTCCAAGATGACTTGGAGGGTGTCCCTATAACCTCAATTGGATTCAGAATTAATCAACTGATGGATTCACAACAATGTTTCCATCGTCTTGACATTGCTGCTTTAATAGAAACTCTAATGTTTACATATTTTGCTCTCTCCTCCTCCAGCGATACGTTCATGCTAAGAAATCTGATGACTTTTCAACAGATCAAAGCTCTTATATGAAGTCAGTTGTCAAAGCTTTTGAAGCTGCAGTAGGCTCAGAAAATCAGTGTAAATAAAATCAATATGACTATTTTAAAATAAAGCTTTTCCTGGTATTGCTGGAGATTGTATTTAGCATTTCTAAAAGATTATTGATGGTAACATCTTACCATCAAACAGAACTAAAGAGCCATGGATCTTTTAGAGTCAGCATTACAAATGGATTTTAAAGAAAATATGTTAAGGGAAGCTCCTGCTTTGTCTGAAGTCTAAAGAATAGATAGGGAGAAAGGGTGAGAGTGTGTATATGCTGCTTTGGAGAAGGAGTCAGACAAGTTTTAAACAAATTGATATTCTGGAATCTTTATAATTCCCAAAAGGATTATTTGCCCCTGGGCAACCTCCAATTTAGATATAATACTATATGTTGATGATTAGATAAGACAGCCTTAATTTATTAATCCAAAATTAAGAAAGGCGTTTTGTTTAAAATAAGACTTTAGAGGCCAGGTGCAGTGGCTCATGCCTGTAATCCTAGCACTTTGGGAGGCCAAGGTGGGTGGATCACGAGGTCAGGAGTTCGAGACCATCCTGGCCAACATGGTGAAACCCTGTCTCTACTAAAATACAAAAAATTAGCCAGGCATGGTGGCAAGTGCCTGTAGTCCCAGCTACTTGGGAGACTGAGGCAGGGGAAGCACTTGAACACGGGAGGTGAAGGTTGCAGTGAGCTGAGATTATGCCACTGCACTCCAACCTGGTGACAGAGTGAGACTCTGTCTCAAAAAAAAAAAAAAAAAAGACTTCAGGAAGCAACCCTTTTCCTTGTCTTTTTCGAATTACAAACCATGTTCATAATTGTTTTCATTGTGTTCAGATTGTTTTAAAGTCTTAAATCAGTGAATGTCTTTAGGGCATTCTATGACCTTTAGTTGATTTTTAACTGCAAGATAGTTCAACCATGAGGGCAGATGAGAAATGAGGGAGGGTCTGGGTAGGAGGTTGACAAGCCAGAGATGTCCAGTGAATGTCAGAGAGGAGCCTGCCTCTAAAAACCACTGTCTCTTATTTTCAAAAAAGCTTTAAAATACATTATCAACCTTTCATGATGATTTCTGTAGAAGGATTTTCACTTTCTACAAATGATCAAAGATGGTAAGAGATGAATTAGAACATGTAATCTCTGCTGAGCACTGTGGCTCACTCTCGTAATCCCGGCACTTTGAGAGGCCAAGGAGGGAGGATTGGTTGAGGCAAGGAGTTTAGGTGAGCCTGAGCAGCAGAGACCTGCACTCTACAAAAAATACAAAAATTAGCTTGGCATGGTGGTGTGCACCTGTAGTCCTAGATACACAGGATATGAGGTGGGCGGTTCACGTGAGCCCAGGATTTGGAGGCTACAGTGAGCTATGATTGCACCAGTGCACTCCAGCCTGGGCAACAGAGCAAAACCCTGTCTCCAAAAGAAAAGAACAAAAAAAGAAGAAGAGATATGAAAAGAAAAGAACATACAATCCCTATCATCTCCCAGCTTTGAACCAAGTTTGTTAGTAAATTCAGCCTAGCTGGCTGGGTTTCTATTTCTATGTTACTGGGTTTCTATTTCTATATTATTTATTGCTTTATTTTATTTCACTGTAGACCTTTTCGTGGAAGACTTTTTTTACCCCACATATCTATGTGACACAGTATGTCATAATTGAAAATAAGAGAAAACGGGATAAGAGAAAATAGGAGTAAAGGAAAGGAAGATAAAATCAGAGGTCAAAGAGAATATATTTGGCTCAGACCCCTTAAGAAGCCAAATTGAAAAGGAGGCATGATCCCTCACGAGAATTACTGTTCATTAGAGAAGAAAAATTCTGCTCCAGAGACACGGAGCTATTTCTGATACTGAGTTCAGTGTTGAATTTCTCCCTTAGGAGTCCAAAAAGGTGCTGTATACAGACCACATCATCACAACATCCCAGAAGAAAAGCTAATGACAGGCTGCCTGGGGTGTGGCACAGGAGCTGGCAAGGGGAGCTCGGGGCAATTCCTGCCAGTGTTTCAACTCAGGGGCTGTCAGCCAGGCTCATGGTCTTGGTGCCTGCCGGGTCTCCCCTAATAGGGAGGTATCTGAAATCTTCCCAGGAGGCAGGGGATTGCTTCAGGATGGAATAAAGGACACCACAGAGCTTTGCTCACCCTCCTGTAGATCTCCATGAATGTCATTGTATGGGGGCTGCAGACTCTATTAGAGCATTTGCAGTGAAAAAGAGTGTTATTTTCCCATCACGTTAGGGATACCATATATCGTTGCCTTTGCACACCCGCTTGCTGCTTGTCAGGCTTTCAAAACTTTCCACCACTTGTTTTCTTGATTTTAACTAGATACATTTGCCACATATGGTTTTGTTAAATATATTGAGTTTGGGGACTTATATACATTTTCTATGTAAATGTCAACCAAGGCCAGGCACAGTGGCTCATGCCTGTAATCCCAGTGCTGTGAGAGGCCAGGGGCAGCAGGATCGCTTGAGCCCAGAAGTTTGAGATCAGCTTGGGAAACATTGTGAGACCTTTTCTCTACAAAAAATTGTTTCAAAAATTAGCCGGGCATGATGGCGTGCACCTGTAGTCCCAGCTACTCGGGAGGCTGAGGCAGGAGGATTGCTTGGGCCCAGGAGTTTGTGGTTACAGTGAGCTATGATTATGTCGCTGTACTCCAGCCTGAGCAGTAGAGCAAAATCCTGTCAAAAAAAAAAAAAAGAAAGAAAGAAAAGAAAAAAGTTAAAAAGCCAGTCAAAAGCTATCATACTGAGAGATCATTGCGGTCTACGGAATTTTGTAATGTTGGGGTTCAGGGGTTAGGGGAGCCCTCAGTTCCCCTGAGAGGACATTTCTTCAGGTTCTTGGTCTATCACTCCCCCAAGAATGGGAGAGGGGACCACGGCGCAGTGCGCAGTAAATGCCGGACTCAAAAGTGTTTGTAGAAAGTGATTTATTTAGGGAGAGAGAGAAAAAGGAGAGAGAGAGAAAGAAAGAGCTAACTCTCACACTGAGTGAGAGAATCCAGACAGATGGAATCCAGGAGAGGAAAGCAGCTTCCACACTGAGTGGAAGGGAATAGAGAGAGATGGAGTTTAGTAGGGGAAGACAGGCTTCCACGAGAGTGTGGAAGGGGACCCCAGAGAGGAAATCCAGGAGACAGAAAGATGGCTTCCATGAAGGCAGTGTTTGTGGAAGGTGACCCAAACATGGAGTCCGAAGGGGTGTGGAAGAAGGGGACTTTTAACCTGGGAGGAACCCCCACCTTCTCTGAGACCTCTGGCCAACGAAAGGAGTTCCTTTGAACTTCTGCTGGAGTGACTGACTTTTTGATTCTTCCTGCACCCGCGAAAATTAAAACAGAGACTGTTAAATCTCCCGGATGGAGAGAGATGGGAGGGGGGACATGGCTCTGGGAAGTTCTTGCCCTTAAAACTACGCCCCCTTGTGGACCCGGAAAGAGAACACATTCCCTCAGTTTGAGTATTAAAATCCAAAGGTCATTTTATGAGAGAAGGTTAACGAGGGAGAAGTTCTGTGGGGTGCATGTGGCACTCATTTGTCCTTCTTCTTAAATAATCTGGAGGCGGTGCTAGTGTTGGTGTAACTTAATTCTGCATGAAGATGCAGGTCAGCAGAAAGAGCTCTGCACAGATGCTGGGGAAGCCTGGCTCTTGAAGGTGGTTCTCCCCAGTAACTTGCTCACAGGCTCTGGGAATGAACCATCTGGTATTACTGGAAAAGTAAGCAAGCCAAGGAGAGGTCCCATTCCTTTAGAACTGTGCTATAGTATGTCAGGATATGCCACTGAGTGTTATTCTCCCTTCCCCTTTTTCCTTTGCTAATTTGGTAGGTGAAAGTCCCCCTGCCATTAGACATTGCTCCCCCTCATCGTGCATAACTCTCTACTATCCATCCTAAGTTACTTGTACTCAAGAGCTATGCCAGGTCAATTAGAACAGGACGGTCTCAGGGCATAATATAATTCCCCCAGATTATCACAGGATAAGCCTTGAGCTCTCTTAATACTTAGAAACGTCACTGCTGCTTTGTCTTCATGTAATGGGTGTAAAGGACTGAACACCATGCCTCTCACCAGCGGCTGGGGAAGATATTGCTCCATAGGTAATGGACACGTCTGCAAAGTTTTATAAATATATAGATGTAGTCGACACAAGGCATGGGTGAAAGAGGACAGTGTGACACACAGTGACTTTTTTGAGCAGATGGTTGCCTATGCTAAGAATTTTTCAGTCCAATGCCTTCTAGAAATGGATTATAGGTCATATAGCTTAGAATAAAGCAAAAGCAGCCTAGATATTATTTACGGAGTTCTTTTTCAGTTTGTAAATGTTAGCCAGATATATTTTCAATATGTTGAGACCCTTGAAATAGTTTTTTGCATTAAAATTATCTAGATGAATACTTAAATGATTAAATGATATGTAGACAGTGAGAAATCCAGCAATTATATGTGAAAATGGTCTAATAGTATTCTGTGGTCTTAGAATAGGTTGTCTGCCTCAGGAGTCATCAAAAGGAAAACTATAAACGCAAAACTATTAGCTCCTGACTGGGGATCAGGATGTTTCTGTTACTTTAAAATTACTTTTCTGTCCCCCAATTTGTTTTCAGGCTCTTTATTTCAGTTTAAATATCATGCTTAATTTTTGTTAGATATTTAATTTTCTCTTGCAGCTTAGAACAGTGGTGAAGTGGCTGCTGAAGTATAGAAATCCAAAGAACGTAAATGGAATTCTGAATTTCTGGGCAGCTTCTTGTACTTGGTGAAAGTTATAACTGATGAAAACTCTAGCTGGGAGAAAAATCTAAAGCACTGTGTGTCAAGATGTATTGCTTTTGGCAATTGAACAATTTTGTCCCAACCTTACAGTTGGAACAACAATGTCACTGCCTTGAGCACAGAAGAACTGACCGTGGTTTATATCAAATCCACATTCATAAGAAGAAGGCTTGAGGCAGTCAGTGCAGCGTGGACTGTAAAATACTTGACCATTCCAGGCTTCTCCAGGCCTCTTCATTCATTCATTTATCAACTTACCTATAACTTGGGGCTCAGGTTTTTGCAGTCTAGATACAAATTATGATTCTTTTAGACATACTTTTTATAAGTATTATCCTATTACCAGGAATTGCCATAGTAAACAAATACCCAACCCTACAGCATCCTGCTTTGCATATATACTTTATTTCGACAATTGGACTGTTTGCGTTTTCCTCAATTGTTTATTGCGGTAAAATACACATAACATAGAATTTACCATGTCACCGTCTTTAGGTATACAGTTCGGTGGAATGAAGTACATTCCCATTGTTGTGTAACCATCACCACCATCCATCTTCAGGACTTTTTTTATCTGTAAAACTAAAACCCTGTGCCCATTAAACACCAGCTCTCCATTCTTGTCTTCTTCCAGCCCTTGCCAACCACAGTTCCGCTTTTGTGTCTAGGCTTTTGACCACTCTAAGTATCTCTTGTAAGTGGGATCACTTTTTGCTTATATTAGTTACACAATGTCCTCAAGCGTCATCCATGTGGAAGCATGTGTCAGAATTTCCTTTCTTTAAAGGCTGAAAAATCTTTCATCACATGTGTAGACCACGTTTTGCTTATTCATTTATCCGTCTGTGAACACTTGGGTTGCTTCCACATTGTCCTCACTGTGAATACTGCTGCTGTAAACATGGGTGTACAAATATATCTTTGAACCCTGCTTTCAATCATTTTGGGTACATATATACTCAGAAGTGAAATTGCTGGATCAGATGAGAATTCTCTTTTAGTTTTTTAGGGAACTTTCGTTCTGTTTTCCATAGCAGCTGCATTATTTTATATTCCCACCAACAGCGCACAAAGTGTCCACTCTCTCCACAGCCTAGACAACACTTGTTAGTTTCTGTTTGTTTTTCTTTTCACAGAGTCTTGCTCTGTCACCCAAGTTGAAGCACAGTGGTGCAATCATAGCTCGCTGCAGCCTCAAACTCCTGGGCTCATGTGATCTCCTCGCCTCAGTCTCCTGAGTAGCTTGGACTACAGGTGCACGGTACCGCACCTGCCTAATTAAAATAAATTTTGTTTTGTAGAAATAGGAGGAGTCTTGCTATGTTGTTCAGTCTGCTCTTGAATTCCTGGGCTCAGGTGATCCTCCAGCCTCAGTTTCCCAAAGTGCTGTGGGTGTGCGGTGGTATCTCATTGTAGTTTTGATTTGCATTTACCTGATTATTAGTTGATGTTGAGAATCTTTTCATGTGCTTTTTGGCCATTTGCATGCGTATCTTCCTTAGAAAAAATGTCTATGCAAATCCTTTGCCCATTTTAATACCTACTGTGAAATACTTGATCGTTCAAGTATGGTGGTGGAGCAAGTCTCTGTCAATTTGTTGTTGTTAATTTTTTAAGGAGTTCTTGGTGTATTCTAGATATTAATCCTTTATCAGATGTGTGATTTGCAAATATTTTCTCCCATTCTGTGGTTGCCTTTTTACTCTGTTAATAGTGTTAATAGGTGCACAATTTTTGTGAACTTTCATGAAGTGCAATTTGTCTATTTTTCTTTTGTTGACTGTGCCTTTTGTGTCATATCTAAGAAATCATTGCCAATTTCAATAGACTAAGTTTGTTTTTTACAGTTTAATTTCATCCTTACAACTATGAGATGGATTATTTTTCTTGTTGTGCCATCACGTATAGCAAATGAAACCTACTGAATAAAAGTTGAGTTTGAAGCTGTAGCAATCCATGGTGATTAATCTTAACTTCAGATGGAATTTTATATTTACTTTAACATGAAAAGTCTCCTAGGAAGAAGTATTACCATTTCCTTGAGATATGGTGGAGGGTAAACATGAGCTTTATTGGATTTTTCCTCCCTCGAGTGCTTCATAAATAATAGAAACTCTGTCTTACAAACTAAAATAAAAGGAGAGATAGTAAGTTAATTTCAGATAAAGGTAATATGGAAGGTAAGATAACTGCTGTTCTAAGTATGTGATGTGAATGGGTCATACTTCACAATGATCAAATAGAAATGCAATTTAAAAAAATAAGCTACACATGGAATGTGTTGTACGTGACTATCATGATTCAATTTAAGCAGCAGTTTATGTGGTCAGTGCTGAGATTGTAGTGTATATTCCCTATCCCCATTCCATTTTGAAATTTTTTGTTCTTTACTTTTCTCTTTATAAAATACTGCATAAAATATTTGTTTATTGTCTCTCTTTCCTCCGTAAAACATAAGCTACATGAGGGCAGAAACTTCTCTCTGTTTTGTTCATTGTTGCAGCTCTCGTGCCTACAAGGGTGCCTGGCACCCAGTAGGTGATTAGTAAATATCCACTGAGTGATAGAATACTATAAGTAAAATAAGCTCCTTAAATGACACATGCGTTTTGTTTTTTTTTTTTTGAGATTTAGCATGCAAAATAAAGTATATAAATCTAAGATACACACCTGAATGAATTTTTATATACCTGTGACAAACACCTAAATAAAAATATAGCCTAGTTCCATTTATCCTTTCTAGCTTAGATCTTCTAGATCTCTCTTGCCCCTTTCCAGGCAGTCCCCTTCCTGCCAAGTACAATCACTATTCTGATTTTTTCATCCATAGATTAGTTTGCTTTTGAACTTCAAGTAAATGGAATTGTACAATATGCACTTGTTTGGTCTTATTTCTTTTGGTCAGCAGATTCAGTCTCTGAGATCAGTGGTGTGTGGTATTCTGCTGTGTGATTAATCCCCATCTGTTTATCCATTCCCCTCCTGATGGACATGTAGGTTGCTTTCTTTTTTTTGCTAATGTCAATAAAGTTCTTGTATGAATTTTTGTGAATATAACTTTCATATTTTTTGTTTTTATTTCTGTCTTTCTTTGAGATGGAATCTTGCTCTGTTGCGTGGCCTGAGTGTAGCTGCATGATCTTGGCTCACTGCAACCTCCACCTCTCAAGTTCAAATGATTCTCCTGCCTCAGCCTCCCAAGTAGCTGGGACTACGGCGTGTGCCACCACGCCCAGCTAATTTTTGTGTTTTTAGTAGAGATGGGGTTTCACTATGTTGGCCAGGATGGTCTTGATCTCTTGACCTCATGATCAGCCTGCCTCGGCCTCCGAAAGTGCTGAGATTACAGGAGTGAGCCACCATACCTGGCCAGACATAACTTTTAATTTACCTTGGATAAATACCTACAAGTAGAATTAACTCAATCATAGGGTAGATGTATACTTAACTTTTAGAAGCTGCCAAAGAGTTTTCTAAGTGGCTGAACTACTTTACATTCTTTCCAGCAACCGTTGCACATTCTGGAGAACACGAGGAGTCGCTCTTCTTTTTAAGCCATACTTATGGGTATGCAGTGGTATCTCCTTATAATTTTAATTTGCATTCCTCTAATGAGTACGGATATTGAGCATCTTTTTTTTTTTTTTTTTTTTTAGACAGAGTCTTGCTCTATTGCCCAAGCTGGAGTCTGGAGTGCAGTGGTGTGATCTTGACTCACGGCAACCTCTGCCTCCTAGGTTCAAGCAATTCTTCTGTCTCAGCCTCCTGAGTAGCTGGGATTACGGGCATCCGCCACCACGCCTGGCTAATTTTTGTATTTTTAGTAGAGACGGGGTTTCACCATATCGGTCAGGCTGGTCTTGAACTCCTGACCTCAGATGATCCACCCACCTCGGCCTCCCAAAGTGCTGGGATTACAGGTGTGAGCCACCACACCCACCTCGAGCATTTTTTCATGTATTTATTAGCCATTTGCATATCTTCTTGTGAAAAACCTGTTGAAGCCTTTTGCACATTTGCTTTTCACATTCTTTATTGTTTTACATGCGTTCTTTATTCTGGATGCAAGCATCAGATACATGTAGTGCAATTTCCCAGCCTGTGATTTCCCTATTCCTTTTCCTAATGCCTTTCAACAAACAGAAGTTTTTTATTTTAATGAAGTCAAATGTGCCAAGTTTTCTTTCTTTCTTGCTTTTGTGTTGTGTTTAAGAAAACATTGCCTCCCTTGGACTGATTTTAAAGGCATTCCTGCTGTTAGCTCAATTAAAATAAGGTCGAATCAGGTGCGTTTATTTGAAAGCATGAAAGGGTTAAGTTTAAACAACTTTGAAATCTAACCCCCTCCTGGGGCCATGAAGCTCCTGGTAGCACCTGGCGTTCCCTTCGGAGATCACTTGCATCCTTGCCTCTTTTATCCCTGCCCTGGAGGATCTGTGAAGGGCAGCAGCTGTCTCATTCATCTCTGTCTTCAGTGTACTACGCTGTTCCTAGCACAAAGTAGGCAGTGGTTTTATTGACTGACTTCAGGAATGCTGACTTTACTCAAATATTGATTAAAAAAAAAGAATTTTAGCCAAAATATATATCTTTATGTCCTGATATAAACTCTTACTATGCTTCTTAAATAGAGACTATGTAAGAAAAATACCATTTAAGTTTTACAGGGGCTGCAGAGAAGGTTATAAAGGAGGACTCACTGACGTCAAATAATGACTGAGATTCCTGTAGAGGGTGGCTGGGTGCGGGAGAGGAGACTTTGGGCAGAGTAGGAGGAAATGCATGCATGGGCTTGGTGGATTAGCAAAGACCAAGAAGTGTGATGGGGTTAGATTGATGCCTGCAGATGAGAACCCAGTGGTGGTCATCCAATGAGGGTACAAGACAGGCAGTGACGGGGAGCTTGGAGGCTGACCTCCTTCCCAGCACTACTGCTTATTGGGAACCTGGACCAGTTAATCAACTTATCAGATTCCTATCTATAATATGAAGTTCATATGTACACCATGGGATTGCTGTAAATGATAGCATGTGCTAGAGAAACAGAGGCAGAGGGAGATACAGACGTGGAATTATCCATAGAATGCCGTAAGTGCTCTGTATGTCATTGATGGTCTTCGTGAGACTTCAGTTTCACCCTTTGGGACTGTCCTATCAGTCTCTGTTCCCCTGGCTGTCCATCCAGGCCTGACATCATTGTCTCCTGCCCACCCCCATTTCAGAGAAAGGCCAGCTGTGCTATTTCTGAATGCATGGCTCGTAACTCTAACGGCACTTTGAACACCACATTCTTTGTGGTGTTCAAAGATACCACTTATCTTTCACTTAGATCCCCTGCCCCAAATGAGGGCAGAATTTGTCGTAAATATCTTTATGAATCTACTCCTCAGACTGCTGCCTGCCCCTCCCCCACCCCCCAAATGAGAGCATTAGTTTACTGTCATAAGCATTCAAATATGCCGAGTAAGTTAATTTATAACTTGTGTAACTGATCAGGACAAATCCTTCTGCCTAGGGTTCCAAAGCCTGGAACCATGCCCGCGGCACATTGAGTTTGTTATTCGTTCCATTATCTTTTCTGGAACTAAATCACTTTGCCAACCCCAGATCTTCTTCTAATGAGACCGCAGTACTGAATCATTTGGTATTTTTGTGAAGTTTCTCATTGAATGAAATATTTATTGTGAGAAGAACATTACAAATTCAAAGTTTATCTAAAATAAATCTGGCTACAGCGGAACAAAATATTTTTTGCTAAGAAAAAAATAATAAAAATTTCCCTTAAATGTAGTACAGAAGTCTTAGAGGTTTATATAATAGAACCATGATTTTTGTAAACGTAGGATTTTGTTTTGTTTTGCTTTGTTTTGAGACAAGGCCTTGCTCTGTCACCCAGGCTGGAGTGCAATGGTGCAATCTTGGCTCGTCACACTTTTGACCTCCCGTGCTCAAGCAATCCCTCCTACCTCAGCCTCCAAAAGTGTTGGGATTACAGGCGTGAACCTCCACACCTAGCTTTAAACCTAGTTCTAAAGAACAATAAAACAATTAGACAATTCCTAATTGTGTTCAATGTTAACTTCAACTTGCTTTTTAGACTAAGCAAGCAAACTAAAATTTTTATCTTTGTTCTAAATAGTATCTTTCCTTGGTAAAATTGGAGGGAAATATAGATTTTGACAAATAAATAATTTTGGGGGGGGGTTAACCTAGAGTTTGTACACTAGATCATCCCACCTTAATTACTAAGAACTTTTTTCTTTTTTTAGTTGATACCTAATTGTACATATTTGTGGGGTACATGTGATATTTTGATATATACATACAATGGGTAATGAACATATCAGGATAATTAGCATATCTATTACCTCAAACATTTATCATTTCTTTGTGTTTGTGAGATGGGAGAGTTCCCTTGTCCCGCTAGTGGGACTTGCGACGGGGGTGGCTCGTTTACTTGGCTGCCATGCTCAAACTCCTTGCAGGATGGGAAGCACACGGAGCAGATGTAGGAGCTGGGGTGAGTGCCTTTGGCACCGGCAGGAGCAAACCTAGTACCTGCCGTGGCAGCATCTAGGGGTTGCCTGCGACCTCTGGAGCACCAGAGGGTGTGTGTTACAATCAGTGCTCTTTTAGCATTTACTGTCCACAGATGGTTAAGTGTTAAACCAGCTCAGTGGAGGATCAGGGTGACAGTCTTTTACACCCTGCCATTTTGGTACATGGGTTCTTGTCCAGTGTCCAGGAAGAATCAGGTCACACAGGCTCGAAAGATAGTGAATGTGGAGATTTTATCGAGTGGTGGAAGTGGCTCTCAGTGGGATTGGGAACTGGAGAGGAGATGGAGTGGGAAGATAATATTCCCCTGGAGGGAGAAGTACTCCTCTCTGACCATCCCCAGCCAAACTCCTCTCCAACCATAGTCTTTGATGTCCATAGTCTCTGCCCCTCAACGTTCAGATGGTTCTTTCCTTGCTTTCTCTGCCATGGTGTTTTGCTCCTCTATCAGTGGGTCTTGGGGTTTTTATGGGCACAGGATGGGGTGTGGTTGACCAAAAGGTGACATTTGGGCCAGAAAATGGGGATGTGAAGTTCTCATTTAGGGCCACGGGTCCAGGCTTAAAGGTAGAACCCTTGCCAGGGACTCTACCCTTTTCTACCTACTATTTTCCTGCTTCCTGTGTGTATCATTGGACACCTTCAAAATCTGCCCTTCTAGCTATTTTGAAATATATAATAAATTATTGTTAACTATAGTCACCCTACTGTGCTGTCCAACACTAGAGCTCATTTTAATGGAACATTTTAGAGGGAAACTTAAAGCTTAGTTTTTGTTTGAAGAGTTTTGACTAATATTTAGAGTAAAATTAATTTTGTAATCTAAAAATACACATAAGGTCAACAGAAAAGAACTGAGGAAGATACACATAAGGAAAATAAATCACTTTGAGTAAGCCTAGATCGTTCTGATATTTAATCTGCCCAAAATTACCTTTTTGTAAAAGTAGGAGAATTTGGTGTCATGTTTTGTAACCTGTTTTTTTTTTTTTTTGTCTACAGTATCGTGAATATTTTCCAAGTTTATTACATATTCTTTTGTAACATTTTAAATAGCTGCATAGGAGTCTCATGTAGACAGAGCATAATTTAATAAAGTTCTTTTATTTTTTTGAGCTGGAGCCTTGCTCTGTTACCCAGGCTGGAGTGCAGTGGTGCGATCTCAGTTCACTGCAACCTCCGCCTCCCAGGTTCAGGTGATTCTCCTGTCTCAGCCTCCTGAGTAGCTGAGACTACAGGTGCCTGCCACCATGCCTGGCTAATTTATGTATTCATATTTATATATTATATAAAGATATAAAATTATATATTTATAATTATATATTATATATTTATATATAATATATAAATATATAATATATAATTATAAATATATTTATATATAATATATATACTTACATATGTATTATATATATTTATATATATGTAAATTAGCCAGGCATATATATTTTAGTGGAGATGGGGTTTCACCATGTTGGTCAGGCTGGTCTCGAACTCCTGACCTCAGGTGATCCACCTGCCTTGGCCTCCCAAAGTGCTGGGATTACAGGTGTGAGCCACCGTGCCCAGCCAATAAAGTTCTTAATACTCTCTGACTTTTTGCTTTTATAAACAATACTGCAAAAAAAAAATCCTTATGACTTTCTTAAATGAATCTATTTAGAAAGATCTTTTCAAAGAACCAATTCTGACTTTAATTTTTTGTTTGTTCCTTTTCTTATTGGCTTCCTGTCTCATTTTTCTTTTTGCTTTACTTTGTGTTTATAATTTGCTCTTCTTTTTCTAGTTTTTAAAGAAAGCATCTTTATTTTAGACCTTTCCAGTTAGGCATTAAGCACTTGAGGTATAAATTTCTAAGTTATATCACACAAATTTTGATATTTATTTGTATTCAGTTCAAAATATTTCCTGATTTTTAAGAATTCTCTTTGTTTACCCTACAGTTTAGAAATGTGTTAATTTTCAAATGTATAGAGATTCCCCAGAGAGCTTTCTG
Source organism: Ateles fusciceps (assembly GCA_036589455.1). Taxonomy (NCBI): domain Eukaryota; kingdom Metazoa; phylum Chordata; class Mammalia; order Primates; family Atelidae; genus Ateles; species Ateles fusciceps. The sequence goes on along the minus strand of JAZHEH010001544.1, from coordinate 2,076,754 downwards.
CTATTGGTTTGTAATTGTGGTTAGAGGCCATATGTTATATCGTTTCAGTTCTTTTAAATGTGCTGAGACTTGTAGTATGCTATAGATTGTGGTGTATCTTGTGTGTGTGTGTGGGGTCCATATGCATCTTCTCTTGTGCGTTAAAGTGTTCCCCAAGTGTCAGCTGTGTCCAGTGGCTTCAGAGTCTTGCTCACATCTTGTATATCACTATTTATTTTCTTTATCCATGTTGTATCAATTACTGAGAAAGAAGTATTGAAGTCTCCAAGTGTAATTGTGGATTTTTCTATTTCAATTCGGCAGATCTATTAGTTTTCCATTATATATCTGTTATTAAGTGCATAAATGCTTAGGGTTATCAATTCCTGTTGGTGAGATGACCCCTTTATCATTATGAAATGTGCTTTTTTTACCCTTGTAATATTTCTGGTTTTTTAACTTTTAAATTCAGGGGTACAAGTGCAGGTTTGTTACATAGGTAAACTTGTGTCATGGGAGTTTGTTGTACAGATTATTTTATCATCCAGATATTAAGTCTAGTACTCATTAGCTATTTTTCCTGATCCTCTCTCTCCTCCCACCTTCCACCCTCCTCAAGGCCCCAGTGGGTGTCGTTCCCCTCTGTGTCCATGTGTTCTCATCATTTAGCTCCCACTTATAAGTGAGAACATGTGGTATTTGGTTTCTGTTCCTGTGTTAGTTTGCTAAGGATAATGGCGTCCAGCTCCATCCATATTCCTACAAAGGACGTGGTCTAATTTTTTTTTGTGGCTGCATAGTATTCCATGGTGTGTATGTACCACATTTTCTTTATCCAGTCTACTATTGATGAGCATTTAGGTTGATTACGTATCTTCACTATTGTTAATAGTGCATCATTGAACATATGCGTGCATGTGTCTTCATAATAAAGTGATTTAAATTTCTTTGGGTATCTACCCAGTAATGGGATTGCTGGGTTGAATCGTATTTCTGTCTTTAGCTCTTTGAGGAATCACTGCACTGGCTTCCACAATGGCTCAACTAATTTACACTTCAACCAACAGTGTATAAGTGTTCGTTTTCTCCACAACCTCACCAGCATCTGTTATTTTTTGACTGTTTAACAAGAGCCATTCTGACTGGTCTTAAACTCCTGGGCTCAAGTGATCCTCCTGCCTCAGCCTCCCCAAGTGCTGAGATTATAGGTGGGAGGCACTGTGCTGGGGCTTGATGTGATTTTTTAAAAAATATTTTGTTTGGTGTTCATTGAGCTTCTGGACCTTTGGGTTTATAGTTTTCAGCAAATCCGGAAATATTTTTCCACATCCCTTCTTCAGATATTTATGTCCTTTTTTTCTCTAACCCCTTTTTCCCTTGGGACTCCAATTATGCAAGCCTTAGAGCCTTCTGAGATTGTCTCATAGGTCACTGATGCTCTGTTACCACTTTTCTTCTTGTGCTTCATTTTGGAGAGTTTATTGCTGTCTTCAAATTCATTCATTCTTTTTTTTTTTTTTTAAATTTTACTTTAGGTGTATGCTATATTCTCCCCATGTTATCCCTCCCCACCCTCCCCACCCCTCACTGTCCCTCCCCTAACCCCCCCCCAACTGCCCCCAGTGTGTGATGCTCCTCTCCCCTGAGTCTACCGTGTTCTCATTGTTCAACACCCACCTATGAGTGAGAACATGCAGTGTTTGGTTTTATGTTCTTGTGTCAGTTTGCTGAGAATGATGGTTTCCAGATTCATCCAAGTCCCTACAAAGGACACAAACTTATCATTTTTCATGGCTGTGTAGTATTCCGATGTATATGTACCACATTTTCTTTGTCCAGTCTATCATTGATGGGCATTTGGGTTGGTTCCTGGTCTTTGCTATTGTACACAGGGCTGAAATGAACATACGTGTGCATGTTTCTTTATAGTAGAATGATTTGTAGTTCTTTGGGTATATACCCAGGAATGGGATTGCTGGGTCAAATGGAATTTTTATTTCTAGATCCTTGAGAAATCGCCACCCTGTCTTCCACAATGTTTGAACTTATTTACACCCCCACCAACTGTGTAGGAGTGTTCCTATTTCTCCACATCCTCTTCATTCTTCCCTTTGCAGTGCCTAATCTGCTGTGAATCCCACCTAGTGTCGTTTTCCTTTCAGGTATTCTAGTTTCCATTACAAATTCAACTCAGCAAGACTGCGAGGCTTTTGTTTGAGTTCCCCACTCACTGTACTTTGCTCAGAAATTATTTTCGGATAGAAAGTGTGATCCCAGTGCTCATTTTGTTTGTTTCTCTACTCTTGGGGATTGCTTTCTATCCTGTTTGATATCAGGAAATAGTTGTTTCCTATACTTTCTCCTGTTTTCCAATTGTTAGAGTGGAATAGTCTCTACCTCCTTACACTCTCATGGTCAGAAACAGAAATCCATTAGTATATGTTAAACTGTCTATTTGTGTGATAAGATAATGTCATTTTAATTTCTATTTCCTTGGTGATTGATGTGCATTTTTTTTTTTTTTGGCTTTTAAGTTAGCTTAGACTTCATAGGTTCCCCACAGCATAGGTTGAGGGAGTCAGTTGCTTGCATATCACCTAACATGGGATATTGTTTTGTTTTAAAATAGTGAAAAGTCATCCCAGACCAAAACCACAGGTGCCCCATTGGGTTCAGTTTTCAGAATCTCAATATAGGGTTTAAAAGGGGAAGAGGTATTCTTTCCTATAAGCAAATATACCTTCATGAGTTTAAAAAAGTTCGTAAGTTTGAGTGAGAGAACTTGGAGGGTGGAAAGTTCACACCCCAGCTCAGATGCTGGATGCAGGGAATGGAAAAGCAGGTGACCACCCGAATTCCCCTCTGGGATCATCCCACCACCACAGGCAGAGCACACACCGAGAGGAGGTCATGTTCTGTTCCTTAGGTGCAACAGGGCTGAAGGATTCTCAATCACTTCTTCACCAAAATACTTTTTCTATTTAGATACTTTCCTCTCCTTGTAACATTATGACTGATTTTTATTTCCACTTGGCTGTGATATTTTTGTGTAAGTCAAATATCAATATAGTGTCTTGAGAAAGGTGCTATTAAAGATTGATACCCCGTTTCAGGCTGTGTTAAGTGTACAGTAGTCATTCACTGGCTATAAAAGCACTTATAGACACAGATGTATTTAAGATACATCACTGTATGTTATATTAGACATTTTCTGTTTCTGGGAAGATTTCAAATATTTAAAGCAGTAAATTTTTCTTAGCTTCATCAATAGATACTGAATTAAGTAGGTAAACCTGAGGCTTGAAAATGCAAGTTTAAACTTTTAAAATTAAGTGTTTAATTGATAAAAACATAATAGGAAACTTTTGAATTAAAAAAACTTAGGATAGGCTGGGAGGATCGCCCACATCTGCAATCTCAGCACTTTGGGAGGCTAAGGTGGGAGGATCACTTGAGGCCAGGTGTTTGAGACCAGCCTGGACAGCATGGTGAAACCCCATCTCTACTAAAAATACAAAAAGTAGCTGGGCGTGGTGGTGGGCACCTGTAATCCCAGCTACTTGGGAGGCTGAGGCAGGAGAATTGCTTGAACCTAGGAGGCAGAGGTTGCAGTGAGCAGAGATCACACCACTACGTTCCAACCTGGGAGACAGAGCGAGACTCCATCTGAAAAACAAGAAAAGTGTTATGTGAACTTTTCTTAATGACTCAAGATGGTAAGTGTGAATGCAAGGGATTGCATTGTGCCTGAGTAGCGCTGTCTTCGTGGCTGGAGTTTTAGGGCTTATGGCCTCAGGGTTTGCTTGTGTACTTTTATTCTTCTGAGCTAGTTCTTGCCTGAGTTTTAATTTCTGACTAGTGACTAGTGTGCCTGCCTGTAGCCATGTTTTTCTCTATTCATCCCTAACCTAAGGCGGGGCTGTGTCTAGCCCGTTAATCTTATTAGAAACAAGCGTAAAGTAAATATGTGCTTTGCTTCTAAAGAAAGACGAATGTTCTCCTATAAGAAAAACGTTTTGATTTTGTGAAGAACTTCTGAAATGAACTAGGATTTCTTGACAGGGTTTTGATTCCTAAGTTCTAAGAGGTTGGGAGGGTTTGGCAGACAGCTAATTTATAGGTGTTAATACTTAGCTTTAGGGTACAGTGAATTTGGGTATGGATCTGTGTTCTTTGGTAGATTTTCCTGAAGCTGCTATTGAAATTCTGTTTCCTCCTTTAGACACAAGCTGTGGGTTTAACTGGGGGAGTGGGGAGGGCTGTCCGGGGAGGAAAGGAACTGGCTTGGTAGTTGGCAGCAAAGAAAGAGATGAGCGGTAAAATGGTTAGTGGTAATGAGGTTGTGACTGCCACACTGGCACTGTGGGATGTGTCACTCGGGGGTGAACTGTGTGGTCTTTTTGGCACTGTGGAGTGTGTCACTCAGAGGGTAAACTGCGTGGTCTTTTTGCATCTGGTGCCCTGCGTTGATTCTGGCTGGGCTCCCTCTTGGCAGATGTGATGCGTACTTTACTTGCTTTGCCATCGGCATGCCTGTCATCAACCCACCACATAGCACTTGCTCAAGTGCTGTTGTCATTATTCAAATCAAACTAGAAACTGTCTTTCCATGAGTGTGAACATGTCAGCTGGAGCTAGAGGAGAAGTGTCAACTCAGGTCCTCTGCCGAGCAGACACTGAGATGGAGTGAGGAATAAAAGAGGTTTCCTGGGGACAACCTCTCTGAATGATGAAGATGGGGAGGGGTGGAATTGGACCCAGAAAGCCTTCATGTGGCGATGTTGATCTGCCTGCGACAGAAATCAGAGAAGCAAGCAGAGCTGGGCAGCGCAGGTCTCATACCGCACTGCCCATCTGAGGAGACCCTCTCACACTGGGGTTGGCGGCTTAGAGCTGGTGGCCCAGTTGCCTTCTTTTTGTTGTTGTTGTTGTTGAGACGGAGTCTTGCTGTGTCACCCAGGCCTAAACGCAGTGGCATGATCTTGGCTCACTGCAACCTCCACCTCCTGGATTCAAGCCATTCTCCTGCCTCAGCCTCCCCAGTAGCTGGGATTACAGGCATGCACCACCACCCCCAGCTAAGTTTTGTATTTTTAGTAGAGACGGATTTTCACCATGTTGGCCAGGTCTCGAACTCCTGACCTCATGATCCCCCCACGTTGGCCTCCCAAAGTGCTGGAATTACAGGTGTGAACCACCACACTCAGCCCCAGTTGCCTTCTTAACAATGGCTTTGACTACTTGTAGAATTTTAAGAGATACTCTGGTCTTACGAGCATCACGTTTACTGATCTTCTGTTAGTTAGAATGGCTGGTGTTTTGCATTTTATAAGTAAATCCATTTCGTCTGTGTTTGCATGGAGTTCAGTTTCAGAGGGTGTCCCTAAACTCTGGAGGGATATAATCCCTTGATTACTGCTTCTCCCCCTCACTGTCCCCGGAAGCAACGTCTCCTGATACAGGGGTGTGGCCCAGCGTCTGACTGTCAACACAGAAGAAGGGAGCTCTGGACCTAATAGGAGAGTCCCTGATTGTGGCCCTCCTTGCTGCTAGTGCTTTGGCAGCATGTGCAGAGTTGAGAATGGCATCAACACTCAGCTGTGATTCAAGATTGTATGTCAGACGTTACCGAGAGCTTGGCACAGTTCCATCAGGTTTCAGGAATACTTGGCTCATTTGTAAGTAGTGCCTTTGGCAGAATGGTGAGCTCTGCCCAGGAGGAGCACAACACTTTTATTACTTGGGCCTGTAATTCCTTATCTTCATGGAATTATGGGTCATAAGGATATCATACTATACAGAGAGTATATTTGATTGTATTAATTTATACATTTCATTTCATAGCTCATTGATATGATAACCCTTTCGTTCAAGGGGGAGCTAATGATTTAGATGGCTAGAAATTCAATAAGTTCAGGAAGGGTGCCAAGCATGCCAGGCCTCTTGTTTTTCCAATCCCTGCCACACAGTCACCTGCCAGGTTCCATTTGTTCATTCCTTCGATCTGCTTCTGAGGTCAGCTGCTGCCCCCTTGGCATCCCAGACACTCTGATTCATAATTAGAGACCCTTCCTTTGTGTGAACACCTTACCTGATTTGTATCTGTTATAACATATCTTATTCTACTTTCTCGTAATCTTGTACATGTTTCCACTACTAGATCATTTGGGTTTGTTATTCTTGGTCTGTCAAAGTCGTTTTCCCATTCTCTAGTCTTTGCCCTCCTCTTCAGAGATGCCCCGTGCAGGGAAGCAGAGCTAGGAGGGTTTGTCTTTCTTGTGTATCTGTCTGACTCTGGGGTGGAGGAGAGCACAAACCCAAAGGTGGGGGCGTTCTGGGAAGCCCAGACCATAGCTGTTCATGTTGCAGCACGTGTGCTCACGGCTTTGTCTTGCTGCACGGGAGGTTCTTCTCCATCTTTACCCTTTGCTTTGGAAGCTTTTAGATGAATTCCAGCTGCTGACCTAACAGCGAAGAGACATCTTTAATCTCTCCAACCAATCACCTTTTTCCCCAGCTGAAAGTACCAGTCTTTCTCTTAGACTCTCAACAACCATAGCTCTCACTGTCTCCGCTTCTTCCACTCTCACAGGTGCTGAGAATGGTAATGTCAGTAGGGCACAGTCCACACTTACCCAGTGGACATCTTGTCGACTGGGAAGGCAGACACATAATCAGAATAATTCGAATGTGGAAAATGCACAGACTGGACCGCTGCACAGGTTACGTGAGTCATGGGAGATTGAGAAATGTGCTTTCTGGAATGGCTGTCTGCCCACCTGTGCCTGGGAGCCCTGTGCATAGAGGAGGGGGATCTTACCCGACCTGGGGATGTGTGATGAGGGAAGACATCTCAGAGGAGAGAAAGTCTGGGGTGTGTCTTAAGGGGTGAGTAGTAGTCAGGCAGAGAACTGGCGGAGAGGAAGGAAGTCCAGGTGAAAGGAAACCCTCCACATTCTAAGCTGTCTTAGTTATTTCCACACTGGTCTGTTTCCTCTCCAGATTACAAGGGCTTTGAAGGCAGGGAGAGGGTTTTTTAATTTCTGCATTATGCACACAGAATGCGCAGAATTTATGGTGACAAAATGACTTCCTGTCTGCCTTAGCCTTTTCGCCTGCCTCCTTGACTTACTGAATTCCTGTGGGCCTCGAGTTGGACAAGCTTGCTCTAGAAAATGTTAATCTTTAGTATTTGGGACTTGACTTTTCCTGTCTTAAGCACCCGGTACCATCACTGCCACCACCACTAAAGCCTGTGAGTCTGGAATGGCAACTGGGATTTCTTTTTAATGCATAATCTCTAAGAGTATACTTTTACTTTTAACAACCCCACAAAACCCAATAAAGATAAAAGATTCAGTTAGTCAACAGATATTTTATTGTCTATTTCTGGAAACTCTTTGAAATGCCACTCCCATTTATATAAGGGTCATATAGATGATTTATATAGGTAAAAGGTCATATAGATGATCATACAGATGAAAGTCATATTGATGATTCTTATAGTAAAAAACAGAAAAATGCACCTGTGGGCATTGAGCTGGTTGCTGAATTACTCTTTGCCGCACTTTTATTATCTCTAAAAATTAGCATGCTCCTCATATGCTTGTTACGAGGATTGGGTGGATTTACACATACAGAAAGCTTAGAACAGCGGTAGGCTCAATGAAGTTGTGCTTTTTATCACGCTCATCTACGGCACCTTAGTGACATGGCAAAGACAGCAAATTGACCTGGCAACCCTGAGTTGGTTGGGCCTGGGATTCAGATGATTCCATATGCATCTCTTTGGCAATGCTCTTGCTTTTTACAGATTTTCTCATATTTTAAACTTTCTCACTTCTGTGTCTGAGATGAAAACGTGATACACAAAATGTCAACTCAACAAGAAAGTTGGGAAAGCCATCCTACTGGGAAAGTCTATTTTGTGTGAGTGGAGTTGGGAATAAGGGTGAATGAGCTGGCCTCCGTAGCGACTTGCTCAAATCTGACTGCATGTATTTAGTGGGTTAAAATTGCTGATGGAAGCAGGGCATTGGGAAGTGGCCAGAGATTGTAAGCAAACAAGACGGGCTGAATTACATGAGAAACTGCGGTGATAGTTGGAGCAAATGAATGTGTTTTTCTCTCGTACTTGACTGCTGACTTCCATCTGTGTGGAGCCTCCACCTCCCCAAGAAAAATGAGAAAGAATCTCAAGAGAAACATCGTATGCCTTTCAAAAATAGCAGGAGTAGGCAAGCCAGGCTTTTGTTTACGAGGAACCTTTGTAGACTAATTCTTCTTTGTAATAGGTACAATACTTAATTGTATATATTAATCTGCATTATATAGTTAAATTATAAATATCTCATACTCACAAGAGTTGAATGACTTGACTCCAAGCCATCCACATTAAAGAAGAAATGCCTGAGCAAGTTTTTTGTTTTTGTTTTTGAGATGGGGGTCTTGCTATGTTGCCCAGGCTGGCCTCAAACTCCTGGGCTCAAGCAGTCCTCCTGCCTCAGCTTCCTGAGTAGCTGGAATTTCCAGGTGCACTCACCATGCCCTGCTGAAGCTACGTGTGCTGGGGCACACCTGTAATTCCAGCCACTGTAATTTTAAGGGTTGTTTGGAATCCAGAAGAATGGCGTGAGAGAAGTGCACTGAAACACTTGCCTCTGTTTTTCATCTCCAGAAGGTGGAATGGAAGGTGGGAGGAGAAAAGAAAGCGGTGTAATGAGATATACCTTGATGCTTCTCTCCCCGGGGGAAATTTTCCCCAGTGGGAGAGATGAGGTATGTGGGATAAGGGAGGCGAATACTGAGGAGCAACAGGGAGGTCCTGTTTTCTCGAACTGCCCATCTGTGCTTCCCATGTGGTCAGGAAGCTGATCTGAAAGTTCCTGGTCCTCCCTGGGGCCTGGCCTGGCAGGCCTGTGCATTGTGGGTAACAGAAGGTGGCAGAGAGAGCACAACCAATGCTGTGGTCTCCGCAGAGGGAGCCCAGGTGAGGCAGAGCCATCTAGGTAGCACAGACGCCCTTTGACAAAGCCAAGTCAGACCAGTCACAGACAGAGCCCAAATGCCATCAAGGGGACCAGGGATATCATTCTGCAGACCAGAGGAGGCAGAAGGCATTTATGTGCAAGGATTCCAATTCTTCCCCATTCCCCCATCTCTACCCTCCATGGGCCCAGCACCTTTTTCAAGAGAGAAGCCAGAGGAGGGTGAAGTCATGTGGGAGCTAAAGCATCCTTATTCAAGAGAGACTGAATACCACTTATCTAAACTTTTCACGCTGGACTGAGCTACAGACAAAAGTGGACATTTCCATTTTTCCCCAGCTGTCTGTATTGGATGATGCCTTAGGAGGTAGGTCAGATTAGTTGCAAACTAAATTTAAGGAATTGCATTTTTCTCTGTCCACGTAAGACAGAATGTGAAATTTTGTGTTCATTTGATTCACTTGTCAGACATGTTTACTGAATGCCTTCTGCATCCTACTTCTTGGGGATTCAGAGGTGATGAAGATGAGCAGGGGCCCTGCCCTCCTGGAGCTCCTATTGACTGTTGGAAGACAGAAAATGAACACATACATTGTATGGAGTGATATGTGCCACGCAAGAAATAATGTGTGGTGTTAGGGAATAAGTGAGAAGGGAAATACTACAGTTTAGGGTGTGGTCACAAAGTGCTTCTGTGGGGAATTGACATTTAAGCTGATGCCTGAGTGACAGGAAGAAGTTAACAAAGACAAGGGAATGGCATTCTAGGTGAAGGAAAAGCAGGTACCAGGTCTCTGGAGAGGGAACAGAGCTGATATCTTGAGGAAAGATCATCATGGATGGGGTTCAGGAGCAGCAGGAGAGGGGTCTCTGATGTCACTGGGGAGGTGGGCTGGCTAGGGGGCCAGTTGCAGTGAGGCCATGTGCCTTTGACCCACCATGTGGGTCTTCAAAATGCTTAGGACAAGGCTGGGTGTGGTGGCTCATGCCTGTAATCCCAGCACTTTGGGAGGCTGAGGTGGGCAGATCACCTGAGGTTAGGAGTTCAAGACCAGTCTGGCCAATATGGTGAAACCCCATCTCTACAAAAAGTAGCCAAGCATGGTGGTGGGCACCTGTAATCCCAGCTACTTGGGAGGCTGAGGTGGGAGGATCACTTGAACCTGGGAAGTGGAGGTTGCAGTGAGCTATTACGCCATTGCACTCCAGCCTGGGCAACAGAGTGAGACTCCATCTCAAACAAACAAAACAAAACAAAATAAAAATGCTTAGGACAGGCAAACCACAACTTCAGAGGAAACTGCCCCTGTCCTAGATTAGCTGTTCAAAGATGGTGTTCATGCATTTTGAATCAGCAGTGAGATTTTAAAGCTGCTGTCCCTAACTTGGTCCAGTGTTGGGGTCCTAGGAGCAATGGAGAATGTCTATTCTAGCAACAGAGGAAGTAGCTACAGAGAAGTCACTGGACTTGTATTTTTAAACCTCAACCAATCCAGCCCATAAGAAAAACTACCCTGAATTGAGTGTTTGAAACAAAGCTTTTCTTTTTTTGTTGATTTTGGTTTTAGATATGAAACACATTTCCTTAAAAGCACATTTGTCTTCATTTAACTTACAAGGTAAATTTAATGTGTCTAAAGTATGAAATGGGTTTTGAGGAACAGAAGCTCAGTTTATATAGCCGTACTTATTGGAAACAAGGCTTCAAATTACGATGGCTCAACTTTTACCCACTGTGCTGGAGCCAATTAGGTTGTAAATCAAGCATCACCAGCATGTGTCCCTGCTCACATGCAATGACACCTGCAATGCTCTGCTCTTTTTCCTGCACAGCCAAATCATAATCATTCTTATAAGCCAACTTCAAATGGCTTCCTGAATGAATCGCCCTGTTTCTTTGGCCCCCATTGAGACTGGTAGCCATCTTTATGCTTTGAATTTCCACATTTCTTGGTCTCTGTTGCTGCAAAAATGGAAGCTTATGCCACTCTCCCTACCCACTGCTTTGCACCATGCCTTCTATCTAGGAGGTGCTCAATAACTCAATGCATTCCACACCCAACAATATTTTAAGTCATAAAGCATTCACGGCCTGTTACTTCTCTTTGCATCTTCTTCAATCTAAAAAAAAGAAAGAAACCCACAAGTATTTGCAGTAATAAAAATCCTGACCCATCAGTGTCGCTTTCCCTTTGTGTTTCTTTCTTTTGAATTCTTGGGTAGAAGTGGATCACAGATGCTATATTTGGAGAGATGTGATTTGTGCAAAGGAGGGTCTTGAAAAGGCCTTCAAAATGTGTCTGCCAAGACTAGAATAATCACATTTTGCATTTGCGCAGCATTTTCATTGTGTCTGTTTGATTAGGAGAAATAATCAGCCCAAGTGCTTCCCCAATGGCTGAACCACTTCTGATGTGCCTGTATTCTGAAGGATTATAAAACATCTTTGTAAATATGGGGTAGAGGCCATAGTTGAACTTGAAACTCTTTTGAGGAGGGGAATGTGTGTGTATAGGCATGCACACGTGTCTCGTGTTGCAAAGGCTTTGTAATGACTGTACTGTTTTTCTAGAGATTTTTCTGGGGGCAAAGAGAAAACTACTTTTACATACTTTTCAAATACCTAAACATTAGGTAAAATACATAACCAACTTCTTAACTCAGGTAATAACAGTTTGAATACCTATGTTTCCCAGGAAATTTCAGCTAATAGGAATTTAAGTGATTATTTCCTTGAGGTGGGAATTGGGGTATAATCAGGTTGTGAACTTCAAAAGAACTTCATTTATATAAGGGCTCAGCAAAGCATGGTCTGCAAAGTAAGACTAGTTTTTACATTTTTAAAGACACGTGAAGAAGAAGAAGAAAAGGAGGAGGGGGAAGAGAAAGAAGAAGGAGACTATGAGACAGAGACCATATGTGGCCCACAAAGCCTAAAATATTCACCAACTGATACTTTACAGAAAAATTTGCCAACCCTTGATTTATGTAATCGATTTCTATTTTGCAGATAAGAAACCAAGGCTCAGATGGTAGCCTGCTTACCTAAGCTCACAAGAAGCAGCCTGTTCTATTAAAGGAGAACTGGATTCGAGTTTCTGCAGATCTGGCTTCTAATCATATCTTTCGTTTGAGCTAATATGATTTTGTGACTGATAAGAAGGTTCCCCTTTGCCTCTATCATACTAAAGTTCACAGAGAAATGTCTGCAGTGCAATTCTAAAAACTACCTGGAGTGAGGTCAGACTTTACAGGTTAAGGGCACAGTCCTCTAGAAGCTTGTCCATGCTTCAGCTACCAGCTGCAGGCTCTGGGGTTCCCAGGCCACCTGCACATCTGACCAACTGGCTACACATTCAAGGGTTCCCACTACCCCTCAAAGAACTCAGGAAAATGCTACACTTATGGTTACAGTTTTATTACAAAGGATACAAGTCAGGACCGGCCAATTGGGAGACACAGAGGTTGAGGTCTGGGAGGGTCCTGAGCATGAAGCTTCTGTGTCCTCAGGATGTGTCACTTCCTGGCACATTGATGTGAATTACCAACCTGGGAGGCTCCCCTGAGCTTCCGTGTCCACAAGCGTTTTATTGGAGTTTCATTATGTAGGCATTATTAATTGGATCATTGGTCACATGAATTCAATCTCCATCCCCATTTCTCTCCCTAGGGGTTGAAAGGTCAGGCTGAATCACATGGCTCAAAGCCCCAACCCTCTAACCACATGATTGGCTTTTCTGGGATGGCTGGACCCCATTCCTACACTATCTAGCAACCCACGATGAGTCATCATCTTAGCATGAACTCAGGTGTGTACAGTGGGGCCCACCATGAATAACAAAGATGCTCCTATCACTGGGAAATTCCAGGGATTTAGAGACTCCCTCACAGGAACTGAAGACAAAGACCAGACGCATTATTGTTGCACAACAGTGTCCAAGCTGGGTCTGACTCCGCCTTGACGTTTCTTTCTGTGCATAGGCACACAGTTACAGACTGACTGACGTGGGATGGTCTGTGTGACTGGCGTTGGAAGGAAGATGAGGATGGCCTGTGTGTGACTGGCATAGGAAGGAAGCTGAGGGTGGCCTGTGTGTGACTCTGGGATCAGAAGGAAGATGAAGGTGGTCTGTGTGTGACTGGCGCAGGAAGGAAGCTGAGGGTGGCCTGTGTGTGACTGGCATCAGAAGGAAGATGAGGGTGGCCTCTGTGTGACTGACATAGGAAGGAAGATGAGGTTGGCCTGTGTGTGACTCTGGTGTCGGAAGGAAGATGAGGGCGGCCTGTGTGTGACTGGTGTTGGAAGGAAGTTGAGGGTGGTTTGTGTGTGACTGGCATAGGAAGGAAGATGAGGGTGGCTTCTGTGTGACTCTGGCGTTGGAAGGAAGATGAGGGTGGTCTGTGTGTGACTGGCATAGGAAGGAAGATGAGGGTGGCCTCTGTGTGACTCTGGCGTCGGAAAAAAGATGAAGGTATTTCTTTCCTAAGAATTTTTTTTTGAGATAATGAAACTTCTTTGCCAGGGGGAATGGACTACATGTGTCTCAAGCATCTTTTGGAGTTTTAAGCATTTGGATTTAAGTTAGGGTTAAAACTTAAATCAAAATGCTTAAAACAAAATGCAAAAACAGTTTGGAGTGAAGGATTTTGTTTCTGTGTTACTTAAGGCAATGAGACAGTAATAATTCGCCTTATGTTACTCTTCTTTTGTGTTTAATCCCTTATTTGAAGTTCTTAACTCCTTGACTTATTTAGTTCATGCTTTTATTTATGTATGTTACATAAAAGTTATCAAAAATAAACTAATAGATACATACATAATACATTATGATAATGTTTAGTATATAGGAACAAATTTCAAAAACCTTTTGGGATTTTTCATTTTCTTCCCCTAAATCCATCTCCATGGATTCTGTTTACATAATGGATAGAAATTAGGTGTTGTCCTCACTTTTACCTGCTCCCCTGACAATGTGAGTCTGTCACTGTCCCTCCCATTGTCGCCAGTGACTTCCACAATCTTATTGCCCACATGATTCATTCCAAGTGAGTGAAATGATGAGGAATTTGAGTCATTCAGTAAAATGAAAAACCTGACCAATCATGTGGTTAGAGGGTTGAAAATATGAAAATATACACTTTGTACAATGAAGTGAACAAAGTTCATGGAGGAGAGATCAGCCGGAGAGCTAGAGCTGGCTGAAGGTGAGCTGCTGGGGGCACCAGAGCAGCTGAGTGGGTATCCCTGTCCTTCCACCCCCTCATGCTTCCGTGAGTCACTGGGGTGTCTGCTGTAACTGGTCTGCTCTCCTCTGCCCCTTCCCTGTTCTTCACTTGTCCTCATTGCTGGCCTCTGGTGGGCATTCTCTACCATCTCTCTCAATGTCCTAACATTCTGTTCTTTTCCAACCCCGGGCAGAAACTCCGAAGCAGCAGAAGGAGGAGGACAGGGGTGCTTATCTCAGTCTTTCACCTCCCAGCCACTTCAGGGCTTCATCAAAACCTACTGGCCCAGTTGTTGCCATGAAGACTTTCCTTTGCCAGATTCAGCCTCCTGGGTTTGGGTTGTGGCATCTAACAGCATCTGCGCCAGATTATCTAAAATCCTGGGTACCTGGTGGTGATCTACAGGTGAATAGGAATTTTTCCTCCTCTTTAATCCTTCTTGCTTTTCTATGTTATAGGGAAAAACAGGTTCTCTGCATACTGCTTTGCCATACTAGTTAAGATATCTGGTTATGAGAAGTTTATAGAATGATCCAGAGGTGGCTCATGGAACTCAAAACCCCAATGCAGCTGGGATCTCGGAAAGTACTGAATCTAGGACCCAAAACATTGCGGGGGCTGTTTCCACAGCTCTTCACGCAGCTGCCTCATCTTTATCTCAAAAGAAATCCTTTCTCTGTCTTCTGGTCCATTCAGAGGATAGAAGACTAGAAGACAGCCATCTAGAGACCTGGTGTGTGTACGTTAATAGGGAAGAAGGCAGCAAATCACACTGCCATGTGTGTACCGATGCAACAATCTTGCATGTTCTTCACATGTACCCCAAAACCTAAAATGCAATTAAAAAAAATAGGTCAGCTACATGCAGAAATTGTTCCTACTAGTTCCCATGTCAAAGTTCCCAGGAGAGAGATGGTTGGTGGCCTAGTTTGGACCAAGTAACCATCCCTGGTCCAAGATCTGTAACAAGTAGATGGGATTGCACGGTATGACCCAGCTGGTGGGCTCCTTGGCTTGTATGAAGAAAGAGGTCTGGTTCAAGGGAGACAGACAAAGGAGAAGTCATTGGTTCAGTGGCTGGGTAGCTACCTACAACATTAGCCTCTTATATATTCATTTGACGTATTCTTTCAGACTGTGTACTGTGTGCTAGGCATGATCCAGGGCACTCTATCTGGGGGTGGAGCTGTGAACAAGATGCAGTCCCTGCCCTCACACCCTTGACCTTCCATTGCCTTGTCTGTATTTCCACTTTGCAGGGTGGGGGCAAATTTAGTGCTTGTCTCTTTGCTTACTCTTGTTCTCTTAGTTCTTTCCCTTTCCTTTGGTTTCTTTCTCAACTAATAGATGTTTATTGAATTCCCACTCTGCTGACACAGCGCCTGTTTATATGGGGGAGGTGTAAGCATATACTCATTTTGTATGGTGGTATTTGCAAAATGCATTAACTCAGAATTATCTCATGAGTCTGAATTTGAAACCTTAGTCATCATGTGCTTTGCTCTAGATGGTAGAATGTTTCCTTACGCAATATGTTTTCCACAATTTTTTTGAAAATATTAATGTTTTTCTCTAATATAGGGTTAGGTTGAGATGAGGCCCTGAGGTAGAAAAATTTATCTGAATCTTAGGAGCAGGAGCAGGGTGGTATAAATATTTCTACTTAGAAAAAGTCCCAGGTTTTCCCCGTTGTGGTATGGAAAGCTGTGTTGGCCTGAGGCATACTAGATAGGAAAAGTGGGAGATATTATTTCACTTCATTCTGTGATCACTACTTAACTCGTGTCAATAATTTTTTTCACTCCAGTATTTGTTATCCAACATCTAAATTCTTATTTGGAAAAATGATTGTTTCTGCTCTTATTTCTATCAGTGATTTTTTTTTTGTCCCACTCGTCTTCAAACGTCAGTGATCTCATGTTTCTTCCTTTTCTGGTGCACATATTTAACCCTCACCTCTTCAGAAATCTTGCAGAGTTTTCTTTCTTGTTATTGTTTTTGGTAGATATGAGGTCTTGGGATGCTGCCCAGGGTGGACTTGAACTTCTGGGCTCAAGCTATCCTCCCACCTTGGCCTCCCAGAGTGTTGGGATTACTGGCATGAGCCACCATGCCCAGCTCAGAGTTTTCTTTTGAGATGTTTCTTATGTCTGTCCGTTTATCCCATCTTCCATTTAATTCATGCTTTTATTATCTTGCTTATAAATTGTAGAATCGATTTTCTACCTGGTCCCCTTATCTAAAAATTCACCTCTCCTAACTGTTCCCCCTTGGCCATCACTGCCAGATGCTTTTCTCTCCTGATCAGAAACCTGTGGCCTCCTGTGACCTTCAGGATGAAGTTCAAGCTTCTTTGCTTGGCGTTGAGTCATCCACAGTCTGGCCACGGGCTATTTTTTTTTTTTTTTTTTTTTGTGAACTTCTTTTTCACTTTTTTCCCAATTTGGACCCTCAGGGTTGATTTGTTTTCTTAGTTGACCCCGATACAATTTTGTCTGCTTGGGCCTTTGCTTAAGCTCTTCTTTCCCTTGCCCATAATGTCCTTCCCTTTCCTAATTCATACCTCACTCACATTGTCAGGCTCTTCTGTCTGTCCTCAGAATCTAGTCCACCACCTGCCCTCCCCAGCACAGAGGCTGCTGACCTCGAGCCTCTTTGGCACCTTTGGGCCCACTCTTAGTCACACACTGGTAAGTAACTATGGTTAAACCTTCATGTTTTAAACGGGGAACATTTTCCAGGGCAGGAAACTGAGGGAACATTTTCAAGAGCAGGAACCTGATCTTTTGTTTTTGTGCTGTCAGCGGCATCTAACAAGTGATCCTGTCTGGGTGCTCAGCAGTATCACTTAGTGAGCTTTAAAAACAAAAGAGTGACCACAGAATCTGAGAGGGCAGGGCCCAGGAACTAACACATTGTGAGAGCTGCATTTGTAATACTAACAGGGGAACTGAGAGCTGCTAGGTGAGCAATGAACCACTTTGACCACGCACTGTTCAGTGAACCCGGCTTGTCCCTACTGTCCTGGAGCTTGGGCTCCTGGGTGCAGGGAGACAGAGCATCCATAAATAAAACCAGGTAATGATGATATCTGGTCCTGTGGAGCAAGACAAGGAAGGGTAAGTGGGCAGAGAGAAAAGCAGTACTTCCATATAGGCTAGCTTCAAAAATATTCTCCATCTGTCTTACATCAGCAAATGCTCCAACACCTGGCCTGCCCTGATTGAAGTCCGGCAGCCCCAGCTGGTGGGCCAGACAGTCTGGAAGAAGGGATTCTTGCTCTCTGCTGCCGCTTGTTGATGAGTAGAGGACCAAGCAGTGTCCCATGGAGCCAGAAAGACCCCAGAGAGTGGGAGGCTGGAGGGAAGGAGGTGAGGGATTGTGTCTGCAGTGAGGAATAGCCAGGGCACTGTGGGCACATACAAAAAGCAAGAGGAAAACTGGAGTTTGCCCCGCCTGTGACCAGGGACCCAGCTTGAGCCTGGAGCCTGCACCCACCAGGTGTCCCCATTTGGGTGAAGGGAGAAGCCTTAGCCCACTTCAGACTTAACATTCAGAATAATATGTCAGCTTTCAGTAAACAAGTTTACATTTTGCTTGTCCCTTTCTTAGGATAAGGATCATCTTCCTTCTAATCACTTTAAAAAGATGATGTAGCCAAATCTTTCTCTTTCAAAGTGTTTCTATATGACAGTGAAAAGTATTCACTTTGTGTAAGATGTCAGTTTTTTAATGATGTGCAACATACGTTTCTTTGATAGTTGGAAAGTATGGTAGGTATTGGAGAGCGAATGTATATTCAAGAAAAACAAGGCTTCATCTGTAGGGTATTAATTTTTCTGTGATCCTTTACCTCAGACGCCTCTCCTCTGAAGGTCGCTTCTCAAGCTGGGCAGCCCCTTCTAATGAGGGATGCTGTCTTGGAGTTGGAGATGAGGTTAAAATCTACACGTGTGTACCAGTTTCAGTAATAACTGGATCCTTCTCTAGGTCTAGGCTGGAACGTCTCAAGTGAAGGTTACTAGGGGGGCAGGGATTTGGGCCCACCCATAAAGGCTTGACCCATAGGACTGAAATCAAATCTTAAGGAGCTAGGCTGGCTTGCGACGTAATCACAGAAACAGTAATTTAAACAATAAAATGAAAACTCGCGTGCTGGTCCAGAGCTGGGGTTGGGACAGCTACTGCACTCAGGTCTCCAGGCTCCTGTAGGGAGAAGAGCAGATCTCTTGCAATCAATGGTGGGAGCAAGCCCTTCACCCTGGGGTCTGGGAAGCCCATTTTTAGCACGCAGAGGTGTGATTTCGCCATCTCCTTCTGCGGTGGCTGCTTGCAGGGCGCATCCCCATTGCTGCTGTCTCTGCTTCTAAGGAAGATCCAAGGAGCCCAGAAAACCCAGTTCCTGAGCTCAGTCCACAAGACTAGAGGGACGCTCGGTCAGATGGCTGGGTGGGGCCGCTGGCCTTGGCGCCCCCGGTCCCACCGTCCTGATGGCAGCCAGGAGCGGCGCGCCCCCGCCGTCCGCCCTTCCCAGCCCCGCACGCAACTTGGGCGTCCGGCCGGGCACAGACCGGGCTGGGAGGGAGCGCCGGAGCTGTGGGCGGCTGAACTGGGGCGGGGCTTGCTCCGCCAGCGCTGGGGGCCGCGCGGGGCGGGGCCGGGAGGCCGAGGGCGGGGCCGGGGCGGGGCCGAGGGCGGGGCCGGCCGGGGCTGCTGCGGCGGCGGCGTCTCCACAGGGAGCCAAGGTACATAGGCGGCGCCCGCCTCGCCCGAGCATCCTTCCCCGCCGATGCCTGCCCGCTCGCGGCCCCGCTCGCTGCCTCCCGCCTGGCGGTTGACTTCTTTGTGTCGTGTTCTCTGCCTGCGCCCTGTCTCTGCAGGACCCGTTCATTCTTCTTTGGGCTATAAGAAGGCGGAGGATGAGATGTCCGGGCCACGTCTGTTGGAGACCAGCTGGAGGCACCCGCCCGCACCATTTACCTCAACCAACCGCATCTCAACAAATTCCGCGACAACCAGATCAGGTAGGAGAAGGCGGCCGGGACGCGCGGAAGGCGG
This sequence comes from Ateles fusciceps, assembly GCA_036589455.1. Taxonomy (NCBI): domain Eukaryota; kingdom Metazoa; phylum Chordata; class Mammalia; order Primates; family Atelidae; genus Ateles; species Ateles fusciceps. Next base: position 2,057,504 of record JAZHEH010001544.1, on the reverse strand, counting down.
TGGAGTCGCGGCTGGGAAGGGGCTCTCCCTTCTGCGCCGGGCTTGGCCACGCGCCTGGCCGGCCCCCAGCCATCTCCCCCAGCGCCTTCCCCTGCCCCCTCCCCCACCTCACCAACCCGCGGTGCAGCCCCGCACTTCCAATGGGGTCATGCGAATGCAGCCCTCACTGTCCCCTCCTGCGCCTCCGTTCCGCGCCCCAGCCTGCCGTGAGCCCTGAGGAAGTTTTCACTCTAATGTCACCGACAAAAATGCGATCTCTGCTCTTTTCATCCCTGGGCTTCCTTCCTGGAACCCCCCCCTCTAACCTTGTTTTAAGCCGGTTGATAGCCCTCTTTAGCAATTTACAGAAGGCACTGTGAGGGACTTTCTTTATAAGGGAATGGCACAAGTCCCAAGGACTCACATTCAGTTTTCAATAGTCCACAACTGTTAAGAGATCTTCATTTTCTGGGAAACTTTGCCCAGACTTAGCAGAAAGATGGACAGAAGCTAGCATTTAAATGTACTTTTGCTGGCCGCTATGTCACACACCCGGGATATAGCAGCTTAGTGAATCTTCATAACCTCTTCAAGCAGGCCAGGAGACTGGAATATAAAGATGCTAAATAATGTACCTATAGTCATATAGCTACTAAGTGGCAGAGCTGGAAATTGAACCCAGCCTATCTGACTACTAAGGGTAAATTTTTTTCTGCTGTGCAAAGCTAGTTCTTTAGCACGGGGTGTCGTACATTTTCAAATTTCATTAAACTTTCAGGCTTAAACAACTTTGTATCTGGGAGTGACTTCAGAGAATGTAGTTCTGTGAGCTGCTCAAAACACCATGCTTGGGTGTAGAGAAATTCAGTGATTGATCAGGTTACATATAGATTATTGACAAACCTGAGTTTCAAGCCAGGGTTCTTTTTTGAAAGGCTAAAACTTTGTTGTTACATGTTTAAGTGTTACACCACTGCACGAACACTTGTACAGACGACAGCCTGACATCTTTATTTAGAAAGGTCAGGCTTTGGACATTACTGGGGTAGAATAAGGGTGCTTATTATATGGAGGTGGAATCTTCACTTATTAAATGAGTGTTACATTATGCAGCTTTATTTTGGGTTTTAAGAATGACAGTTGGGCATATTTTATACTTGAAAGTGTAACTTAGAAGAATAGCTGAGTCCCCATTTCAGAATGTGTGGGCTTCATTTAAGATACAGAGAGAGACATCAGCCACAGTGAGTTACCACTTCATAAACTATAGTGGTTCCAATAAAAAAGACAGATAACAAGTATTGGCAATGATGTAGAGAACTTGGTACCCTCATGCATTGCTGATGGGGGATGACAAATGATGAAGCTGCTTTGGAAAACTGTTGGTAATTCTTCAAAATTTTCAATGTAAAGTTACCATATGACCTAGCCATTCTACTCCTAGGTATATCTGCCCAAGAGAAATGAAAACCTATGTCCATTAAAAAACTTGTACACATATAGATTCATAGCAGCATTATTGTGAATAGCCCCAAGGTAGAAATAATCCAAATATCCATCAGCTGATGAATGAATAAATAAAATGGAGTATATCCTTACAATGGAATATTATTGGGCCATTGAAAGGAAATGAAATATTGACACGTTCTACAACATGGATGAAGCTTGAAAGCATTATGCTAAGTGGAAGAAGCCAGTCACAAAAGGCCTCATAGTATATGATTCCATTTATGTGAAGTATCCCGAAGAGGCAAATTTATAGAGTCATAAGGTAGATTAGTAGTTCCTGGGGCTGGGGAAGAGGGAAGAGGTTGAGGGGAAAGGGGGAATGACTGTGAGTGTGCGTGGGGTTTCATTTTGGGGTGATGGTTGCACAACTCTGTGAATATATCTAAACCATTTGGAATCCTGCACTCCTCATGTACTTCCATTTCTTCACACCTTCTTATATGTGTTTCTATTGAATTGCTTTCAAAAAGGTGATTTTCTAAAAGATATATACTATGCAAGGATATGGGAATTGAAGAACTACTTTTCTTTTAAACTTTAGTGTGTTTTCAAGTAGTATTTTTGCCTAACTCCTACTACTTCCTTTAATTTTGTTATCCATTTGTGCATGCTTAAGGCTGGGGGAATAAAATAGAGACCTTTGTTTTTGTCTAAATTCTCTCGTTTTCATGGAAGGTAAAGTTTGTTTGTTTGTTTGTTTTTGAGGCGGAGTCTTGCTCTGTCTTCCAGGCTGGAGTGCACTGGCGTGATCTCGGCTCACTGCAACCTCTGCCTCCTGGGTTCAAGTGAATCTCTTGCATCAACCTCCCTAGTAGCTGGGATTACAGGCGCCTGCCACCATGCCTGGCTAATTTTTGTATTTTTGGTAGAGACGAGGTTTCACCATATTGGCCAGGCTGGTCTCAAACTCCTGACCTCAGGTGATCCACCCGCCTTGGCCTCCCCAAGTGCCAGGATTATAGACGTAAGCCACTGCGCCAGGCCGGAAGGTAAAGATTTTTAAAAGCACTGGTAGGCCTGGCGCAGTGGCTGAAGCCTGTAATCCCAGCACTTTGGAGGCCGAGGTGGGCGGATCATGAGGTCAAGAGATCAAGACCATGCCGGCCAACATGGTGAAACCCCGTCTCTACTAAGAATACAAAAATTAGCTGGGCATGGTGGTGTATGCCTGTAGTCCTAGCTACTCGGGAGGCTGAGGCAGGAGAATTGCTTGAACCCGGGAGGCAGAGGTTGCAGTGAGCTGAGATTGTGCCACTGCACTCCAGCCTGGCGCCTGGCAACAGAGTGAGACTCTGTCTCAAAAAAAAAAAAAAAAAAAAAAAAAAGCACTGGTAATGGAGCTTCACTACGTGTTCTGTAATCAAGAATGAAAGTGGACCCAGACTGATTGTATTATTAGTCACAGGGATTCTGAGTGGCAACCTGCTGTGCAGTTTCATTTGTAATCTTTTGGGAGAGGCAGAATAAGTTGGGGATGTACAGTGGGTTGGTTAGGAATAAAGTGGGCAGGTACCAACTTTCTATTTAAAGCTTTATATAAGTATATAATTGAATTAGTTGAAATATATTAAAATACATATAGTTTCTGAGTTCATGGCTCATTTGCATGCCCTGGATAGGGTCTAAGAAATTAAAATGTGGTCCTTGATGTTCTTTAAAATGGCCTTTGAGTATTTGGTTCTGTTGAGAGGGGGAGCTGACACATGGCTTGCTTATCTAGCACAGGATGGGAGTTAATGGAAGACCATGCTCCATGCTCAAAGCACGGAAGACCTCTTTGTAGCACCCGAATTGCTCAAAGCAAAGAAGACGTCTTTGTAGCAACAGAATGTGGCCAGACTTGCTTGCTCTAGCTGCAGCTTTTCCCTCTGACTCTTTACTCAGTGTATCTAAAGTAAAGCATGCTCTATACTTCCCAAAGAAATGCCAAACCGCCACAGCTATAGACTCACCTGCTTGATGCTTTGCTTCCTTTTCACCCCCTACATCCCTGAGCACATCTTTCTTTGTTAAACACTCCATAAATAGTGTGGGTGTCCAGTGCTCGGGGCCTTCGGCATCCTCTTACTGCATCGGCCCCCTGGGAGCCCACCTTTATGCACTCTACTTTTGTCTCTTAATATCTTTGTCTCTGCCAAACCTCTTTACTTCCTAGGTTGTGTCAGGGCTGGTTCCCCAACATGGCTCACCTTGCCTGTGTGTTTAAGTAGGAATTACTAATGGTTATCAGTGACTCGTGGTTCATTAAAAAATTGATCATAGGCCAGGTGCGGTGGCTTACACATGTAATCCCAGCACTTTGGGAGGCCAAGGTGAGTGCTCACTTGAGGCCAGGAGTTTTAGACCAGCCTGGCCAACATGGCAAAATCCCATCTCTACTAAAAATACAAAAATTAGCCAGCCATGGTGGTGCATGCCTGTAGTCCCAGCTATTTTGGGAGGTCGAGGCACAAGAATCACTTGAATCCAGGAGGCGGAGGTGGCAATGAGCCAAGATCACACCACTGCACTCTAGCCTGGGTGATAGAGCAAAACTTCATCTCAAAAAAAAAAAAAAAAAAAAAAATTGATTATAGAGCAAAACTCCATCTCAAAACAAAAAAATTGATTATAAAGCTTCTTAGCGTTACGGTTTAAGGATGTTACAAAACGTTGAGCCACGTTATTTTAGCACTTTAATGTTACTGAACTCAAGTTTTATGATAATATTGACTTTTTAAAATAAGGTCTTTTATCTTGGCCATGAATGTTTGCTAAAAGTTACTAAAGCTAGTCAAAGGAATATTTTTGTAAAAGGATAAAGGATTTGTTTTTAATATAATTTTTCTGGAGAAAAGGTTAATGGTTTTCTTAGAGGCAGGGGCATGGAGGGTTTATCCCAGTTTGTTTGCCCCTAAATTGAGCTTTTTAAGACACAGGGACCACATGGGATAGATGAGCCCAGGCTAGTCTGTTGAATCAGGGCTGTCTGACTTACCTGGATGTTGTACCCCTTGGCAGGCCTGTCCTCTCTGGAACAGAGTTCTCTCCTCTGCTTTCCTCAACCCCAAGCCCTTTTGGGCTTGAAACCTTCTGGATCATAGCAGTTGCTCTGTGCTTGCCTTTCTGGGAAGCTGGCGATTGACTAGGACTGGGAGTTTGATGCAGAAGAAGGGAGGGCTGTGAGGGGCGACATGTTATCATTCAGGACGGGAATTGCATGTCCCAGGGTTACTGGAGTGGAACTGATGTGACTTAAGAAAGAGGGTGGGTGTGGGAAAATGCCTAGAAAGCAGGAATGAGGTCCCCTCTGAGGTCCACTGTGGCCTCAGCACCCCCAGGGGAATGTACTACATGAGAACTCCAAATTCTGGCCAATTCCTTGAATTTTTGGGAGGGATTGTGTTATGTATGTAGATATCTCACCAAACCTTGTTCTTGTTCTTGACACTGAAAATAGCATCAGTGTTTGATTTGAAGCCTGTGGTAGGTTTATTACGTTTTTCATTATTGAAACCAATGAACTCAGGTTATCATAATGCTGGAGAATTATGAAGTAGTCTTTTTCCACTAGGCACTGATTTTCTAGGACATTAACTGTGAGAACAATAACTTCCTTCATCCTCTAGAAATGGAAAGTAATTAACGGGATTCAATGTTTACTTACACATTTACGGTTATGTATGTGTCCACCTAACTAGATCTCCTTTTCCTGAAGTGCACAATCGTATCTCCTTTCAAATGTTTTAAAGGTTTTAGTGCATAATTCAGCCATCTAAAGTGTACAATTCAGTGATTTTTAATATATTCATAGAGTCGTGCAGCTATCATCACAGTCAATTTTGGAATAATTTCATCACCTCCAGAAGAAATATCATACTCTTTAGCTATGTCTTCCATCCCTTCTTCCCCCACCCCTAAGCAATTTACTTTATTTTTCTATAGCTTTCCCTGTACTGGACATTTTGTATAAATAGCATCATACTCTTTTAAGTGTTTTAAGCTAAATATTAAATGCTTACAAAAGCTCACTATTTAGAGGAAACTGGTGGTGAATTTTTAATTTTATATATCTAAATTTTCAAAAATGTTTAAAGTTAAACTGTTTTTTCCCCCAGAAAAATCTTGAAGTAATGTACTGATCAAAGGAATGAGCAATACTTATGTCATCACTATCAGACATATGTAATCTTTCCATGTGATTATCAGCATGCCATTTGAAATAGTGAATTTCAAAGCCACAAGGCAGTTTTCTTCAGTATTTGAAATGAGGTCTTCAAAGCTAGTTAGGAGTGTTTACAGTTACTCAGTTTTGAATGACTCATTCCTTTCAGGTGGGCGTTTTAGCTAGCAAAAACTTCATTAAAGTGATAACTCAAGCTTCGTCAAGTTACTGCATTTCTTCAGGTTGATTTGCCTTAAAGGAAAATTACTTCATATAAATTTTCTTGGCTTTGCCAAGGTAAATTTTAAATAGAATATTACCTTTACAGAAAAAGGAACTGAGCGCTGTGCACTAGGTTGGTACAGGATCATTGTTGATAATATTATGCTGAGATCCTAATTTCTTTTTTACCTTGTGTTTTGGTTGTTTTGTTTTAACTTATATTTTAGGTTCAGGGGTATGTGTACAAGTTTGTTATGTAGGTAAACTCATGTCATAGGGATTTGTTGCACATTTTCATCACCCAGATACTAAGCCTAGAACTCAATAGTTATTATTATTATTATTGGGATGGAGTCTTTCTCTGTTGCCCAGGCTGGAGTGCAGTGGTGCAATCTTGGCTTACTGCAAGCTCTGCCTCCTGGGTTTGAGCAGTTCTCTTGAGCTCAGCCTCCCGAGTAGCTGGGATTACAGGCATGTGCCACCATGCCCAGCTACTTTTTGTATTTTTGGTAGAGATGGGATTTCACCATGTTGGCCAGGCTGGTCTCAAACTCATGACTTCAGGTGATCTGCCCACCTTGGCCTCCCAAAGTGCTGGGATTATAGCTATGAGCCACTGCACCCGGCCTCAATAGTTGTTTTTTCCTGCTCTTCTCCCTCCTTTCACCTTCCACCCTCAAGTAGGCCACAGTGTCTGTTGTTTCCTTGTGTCCATGAGTTCTCATCATTAGCTCCCTCTTGTAAGTGAGAACATGTGGTATTTTGTTTTCTGTTCCTATGTTAGTTTGCTAAGGATAATGGCCTCCACCTCCATCCACATCCCCCACAGAAGACATGATCTTGTTCTTTTTTTATGGCTGCACAGTATTACGTGGTGTATATGTACATTTTTTAAATCCAGTCTGTCATTGATGGGCATTTAGGTTGATTCCGTGTCATTGCTATTGTGACTAGTCTGCAGTGAATATTCGAATGCATGTGCCTTTAAGGTAGTAGGACTTAGGTTCCTCTGGGTATATACCCGGTAATAGGATTGCTGGGTTAAATGGTAGTTCTGCTTTCAGCTCTTTGAATAATCTCCAAACTGTTTTTCACAATGGTTGAACTAATTTACACACCCACCAACAGTGTATAAGTATTCCCTTTTCTCTGCAACCTCACCAGCATGGTATTTTTTTACTTTTTAAATAGCCATGTGAGATCGTATCTCATTGTAGTTTCGATTTGCATTTCTCTAATGATCGGTGATACTGAGCATTTTTTCACGTTTGTTGGCCACACCTATGTCTTCTTTTGAAAAGCATCTGTTCATATCCGTTGTCCACTTTTTAATGGAGTTGTTGGTATTTTGTTCTTGTAAATTTGTCTAAGTTCCTTATAGATGCTGGATATTAGACCTTTGTCAGATGAATAATTTGTATACATTTTCTCCCATTTTGTAGGTTGTCTGTTCACTGTGTTGATAGTTTATTTTGCTGTGCAGTAGCCCTTAAGTTTGATTAGATGGAATCATAATTCTAAAAGAATATTTTTGTCTTAGGATTAAAGAGAACAAAATAATATTCAATAACCAATTTGTCCAAGCATAGTGGGGGAGAGATTATATATATGGCACTAGATCCAATGTCATTGAGTACTGTGAGGATGAAGAATTCTCTAAATGTTTTAATCCTACAGAATTTATGTAGGATTGGTCTTAATGCACAAGCTGCTTACAGTTTAACAAAGAAGCAATACCAACATCCTAGTTAGAATCACAACTTTTTTTTTTGAGATGGGGGCTCACTGTGTTGGTCAGGCTGGAGTGCAGTGGCGTGAACTCCGCTCACTGCAACCTCCACCTTCTGGGTTCAAGTGATTCTCCTGCCCCTCAGCCTCTTGAGTAGGTGGGATTACAGGCACCTGCCACCATGCCCGGCTAATTTTTGAATTTTTAGTAGAGACAGGGTTTCACCATGTTGGCCAGGCTGGTCTCAAACTCCTTACCTCCAGTGATCTGCCCACCCCGGCCTCCCAAAATGTTGGGATTACAGGTATGTACCACTATGCCCAGCAGAAACATGACTTTTTTGATTTATGTAAAAATTATTATCTTAAAAACCAAGGGGTATGTAATCTCTGATTTGAGACCACTGTCTTTATCAAGTTAGGCAAAGGTAAAAGTATTCCTTATCGAGAGTAATTGCTGATGTTGAAAACAGTTCTTAAGATTTTCCTTTTGGGTGTGCTGCTTTTTGTTTAGAAGCAGATATACTTGGTTAATTTCCAAGCCAGGCACTGTATTTTCTGAATGTGAATGGCACAACAATCCTGAGTTCTTATTTTGTATGTACCAGCAGCAATTAATGCCACAGAAGAGTCTTGTAATGAGAACTGTTATCAGCTTCACACCCTTGGACAAGTCTTTTGAGAAATCCTGCAGATGAAAATATTGGAATTGAGGGAGCTTTGGAATAGTGTATTCCAGGTAACCATTGAATGTGTGAGCTTTCTTGAAGCGTATTTTTAGATACAGAAAAGCCTGTCAGCCTTGGGCCAGTTTTATATTTGATGTTTCTAAGGAAACAGCAAATGTCTAAGAGGACAGACTTTCATGGTGATTTCTTTATCAAGTTGACCCCTGTGTGGGTGGATAATGGAGCCCGGTTTGAATTTGACCAAAGAAACATCTGTGCCTTTCCCATTGTTTAAAATAGGTAAAGGAATTTGGTTTGAGAATTTTGGTTGATAATTAATTTCCCCTCTCTCCTCTTCCCAAATTCTGTTATCTCTTATTGTCTGCTGTGAACTTGGGAGCATTTCTGATTCTTTGATAAAAAGAATTAAAATTCTTTTAATTAAAATTAAAATTCAACCAGACAAATTAAAATTCAACCAGAATTGTAAGAGACCCAAGACATGACAAGTAAGTACTGTGTGGGTCCCTGAATTGGATTCTGAAACAGAAAAGATACCTTGGTGGAAAAACTGGTGAATCTTGAATAAAGTCTGTAGTTGGATTAGCATTGTGCCAGTGTTACTTTCTTAGTTTTGGTAATTGTGCTATGGTGATGTAAGATGCTAACATTGTGAGGAAACTGGGCAAAGGATAGATGGCAACTCTATTATTTTTGCAACTCTTTTATAATTATACAATTTTCGGCCAGGCCTGGTGATTCATGCCTACAATCCTAGCACTTTGGGAGGCCGAGGTGGGCAGATCACCTGAGGTCAGGAGTTCGAGACCAGCCTGGCCAACATGGTGAAAGCCCATCTCTACTAAAAATATAAAAATTAGCCGGGTGTGGTAGTGGGCACCTGTAATCCCAGCTACTCGGGAGGCTGAGGCTGGGGAATCGCTTGAACCCAGGAGGTGGAGGTTGCAGTAAGCAGAGGTGGCACCAGTGCACTCCAGCCTGGGACACAAGAGCAAAACTCTGTCTCAAAAAAAAAAAAAAAAAGTATACAGAGTTCTCAAAATTAAAAAAAAAATCTTAAAATCAACCAGAAGTATCTGAGGGAATATGAATGAAATGCTAAACTCTTGTTTTTCTGTTAAATACTTTGATAAATGTTTGGGCCTTTAATTGGAAACAGACATGATTTTGAAGGGAGGATGGTCAGAGGAAAAAAAAAGGATCAATATCTTCATATGTTTGTTGTGATGAGCAGATGGGAAAACCTTTGCTCTCTGGGCATGAAAGAACCTTCCCTATGCTCACAAACAGCACCAAGAGTTTGTTTGCATAATGTCTGATCTAGTTGCTTAAGTTGAAAAAGTAGGTAGCAAAGTAGACGGCTCCGTTTCTGCTCAGTTTAGTCATGTGAGCTTTTGTGTCATTATCCAAAAAGTTACATCTAAGTGTTTGTTCTACTACTTATGGTTGAGTCACTCAACAGACAGCAAAAGCTTACTCAGAAATGCTAATCAGCAACCCTTTCAAGAGGGACAATGTTTAGAGAGAACAAAAGGAGAGGTCTGACTATTGTGGGGATGTAGGGATGTTTTACAAAGAAATTTCCTGAAATCCATGAGGTTGGGTTTGGTCATTCAAATGCTGACCCATTGTTTTCTCTTAAATGAAAGCCAGCTCTTCAAAACTTAAATAATAGCTTTTTAACCTTTACTATTTTATATTAGATGCCATTGAAAATGATTTGGGGTTGAGTTTGGGATAGTGTTAGTAACCCTGATGGATTATTCCATGTATCTTCAGTATATGTATAACACGTAATATCACTTGAAAGGCTTTTGGAGAGTGTTGGCAGGTTTCAGCTAAGAAAAGACTTCAGCCTGAGAATGGACCTAACTCTCCATAAAATTTTTAGCATGAACCTTTAATATGTATATTTAAAACATTCGTCTACATGTGATACTATTGTTAGTTATTGTTTCAAGACCCAGTACATATTTACCAAGATTCTCCATTAAGAATTGTGGATGTAAGTACATATTGTCCACTGTTGTCTCTATTATTTTGAATGTTTTTGGCCGATTTATCAGATTTGATTAAATTACCCTAACGTTTAACCTAGTAAAATGGTTTTAAAGAGCTTTTACTGGGAATGTAAGTGTCAGTTCTGCTGCTTTTCATTTTCTTGTAATTGCATTATTAATAAGTATCATTTCCAATTTGTGGTTTTGTTGCATGATTCTTAAGCCATTTGTTCTTTTGGGAGGGTTAGTTTAGTTTAAATTAGATAAAGTAATCCATGACTCCACCCAGCTGGGACCCCCCAAATGGAAATGTGTAGTAGTAAGGAGAGAGACAGACAGGGAGGGTACCACTGTTATCCCTGTATTAGCTCAGGCTGCCATAGCTAAATACATAGACTGGGGGTGGGGGACATAAACAGACGTTTGTCTTCTCATAGTCCTAGAGGCTGGAAGTTCCAGATCAGGGTGCCAGCATGATCCGGTTCTGATGAGGGCTCTCTCCTGGCTTGCAGATGATAGCTGCCTTCTTGCTGTGTCCTTCCAGAACAGAGAGAATGAGCAAGAGCAAGAACAAGAGTGAGAGCAAAAGTGAGAGTGAGAGACAGAGTGAGAACTCTATGTCTCTAATAAGGGCACTAATCCTATCTTGAGGGTCCCACCCTCATGACTTCATCTAATCCTAATCTCCAAAAGGGCCCAACAGTAGCACACTATCCCATTGGGGGTTAGGGCTTCAACATATGAGTTTTAGGAAGGACACAGTTGAGTCCATAGCACCACCCACCCTTCCCATTAAGGAGGTTCCCCCTCCAGCCACATTATGTAGAATCATGTTGGGACACCAATGTCAGTACACTTAATAAATGTTCCTGAAGCTTATTTTTTTGGAGGTATATAAGGTCTGATAGCTTCTTCCCAAACACCACTTGAGAGTCTCTTGCTTTAGATTCAGTTGATTAGGTCTCTCCTTCCTTGGAGGAAAACCATCTGGTCAGACCTGGTCTGACTTTTACTTTAGGCCTCAGCAACACTGAGACTGATCATAAATCTTGTTCCTTAGGTACCATTTGTAATCCTACACTTGGTATATGTGAGGTAAGCATTGCAGTCTCTCTCTGTCAAGAATTGCAGGTGCGTGGTTATTGGCAGCACTGCAGGGGTAGGAAAGTAGAAGGAAGGAGCAAAGCTGCTGGTAGAAACCAATGAGCTGGGCCTGAAAGATGAGTAGGAGTCAGCCTGGAAGCTTGGGTGGGGCTTGGTGGGGAGGGCAGGCCAGGCATGGGGAACCGCATGCGCAGAGGTGCAGAAGAGTGCAACAGCCAGCTGTGTGTCTTTCCAGAAAAGATGTGGAAGAAAAAGGTGATATGGTTTGGCTCTGGGTCCCTACCCAAATCTCACCTTGAATTGTAGCTCCCGTAATTCCCATGTGTTGTGGGAGGAGCCCGGTGGGAAATGATTGAATCATGGGGGCATTTTCTGCCATTCTGTTCTCATGGTAGTGAATGAATTTTATGAGATCTGATGGTTTTATCAAGGGTTTCTGCTTTTGCGTCTCTTTCATTCTCTCTTTGCCTGCTGCCATCCATGTAAGACAGGACTTGCTCCACCTTGCCTTCCGCCATGATTGTGAGGCTTTCCCAGCCATGTGAAACTGTAAGTCCAATTAAATCTCTTGCTTTTGTAAATTGCCCAATCTCAGTTAAGTCTTTATCTGCAGCATGAAAACGGACTAACAGAAGGGGTGATGGAAAAAGTGCTATGAAAGGCCAAGCTACTGGAGACGAGCTGCTGTAGCCAGGAAAAGCTTTTCTGGGGCAAGTGACGAAGTGATAGTACTTGGGTTTGATGTGCACAGCCACCTGCTCTGCATTTAGAAGCATGTGAGGCTTCTGTCGTTGCCTAGGAAGAGGTGCAAAGGTGTAGCGCTGCAGGAGAAGAGAATCACTGGGGATAGTTAGCAGTGGGGCTGTAAGGGGGCAGACCACTAGGCAAGTGTGATTTCCTGGTTCCAGTGTCAGTGACAGGGAGGGTGTTGATGCTGTTTCTTGTATTTCTGAGTTTTGTTTTGTTTTGAACAAAACAAAATTTTGAACTATTTTGAACTGTGGACAGGGACAAGGTGATTGACCTCAGAATAGCAGAAAGCCCCCTTCATCCCGGTATGACACTACTACCCCAGGGGAGCAGATACACATATAGGGGGCAACCTCTGTTGGCTGCGTCATGAAGGAACTCCTTCCTCCAGCAAGGTGGGGGCAACACTGGCTCTATCGGAGAGACACCAAACTTTTGACAGATCTTTCCCTACCTCTAGATCTGTTTGTAAACTGTAAATAGAAAAATGTCATAGCTTATAGCATGGTGAGAATTAGATGAGAACAGCTGGGCACAATAGATCATGCCTGTAATCCCAGCACTTTGGGAGGCCAAGGCAGGAGGATGGCTTGAGGCCAGGAGTTCGAGACCAACCTGGGCAACATAGTGAGACCCTATCTCTACAAGAAAGAATAATTAGATGAGAATGTACCTGTCCAAGGCTGCACTGTGTAAGAACTCGCAGACACACAGAGTTGCTCATTGACACCAGATATCTAGTTATTATGAATACTGCTCTTTGCTGCTCATGTTGCTCTCTAATCTTTTGATAACCAAAACAATCAATTATAAGCTGTAACTGGGGGCAAAGGAAAGTGTATTACTCTGCCCAAGAGTTACAGGTTGCCTAGGGAAGAAATATGCAGGCTGAAGAACAACAAGGTAAGTTTTGGGCATTAGGCTCTTTCGTATATATATTTTTCTAGTTAGAAACAAGCAGGCTGCACTGCGGACATAAGATGAGCCTAAAATGTGTTTGAGTGTGCATGTGTGGCTTGTTGTTAAATCAAGAAATTGGCTTCTCCTTTTGGTGTCGTGAAATAACAAAGTTGCATATAAATTCACATTAAATTCAGTGACATGTCCTCCCGCAAACACACACCAAGATTCTTTACCACAGAATGGTTAAAACCTTAAACTTGATCTACATGTATGAGTTTTGTTGAATTGTGACTATAAAGTCTGCATCTGTGTCTTTCTACCCTCCCTCTTTTTTTTCCTTCCATCTTGTTTGGGACCATCAGCTTTTTGGCTCTTTGGGGCTCTGCTTTGAATATCCCTAAGGATCTTGGCACTGTGCATAATGTGGAAATGGAATACTTAATTGTAGTTTCAGTGATATAAAGGAATATTATTTATTTATTTACTTATTATTTTTTCTTTTTTTGAGTCAGAGTCTCACTCTGTTGCCCAGGCTGGAGTGCAGTGGTGCTGTCTCGGCACACTGCAACCTCCACTCACTGCAACCTCCACCTCCCAGGTTCAGGTGGATTCTCTTGCCTGAGCCTCCCGAGTACCTGGGACTACAGGTGCTCACCACCAGGCCTGGCTAATTTTTTTGTACTTTTAGTAGAGACGACATTTCACTATGTCGGCCAGGCTGGTCTTGAACTCCTGACCTCAAGTGATCCACCCACCTCAGCCTCCCAAAGTGTTGGGGTTACAGGCATGAGCCACCGCACCCGGCAGGAATATTCCTTAAATTATCGAATAAAAAAATGACTCTTTTGTTTTGATTCTAGTGAAAGGTGGAAATTTTGAAAGTATTGCTGTCTAGCATATGAACATGTTACCAAGCTCTGACAGTTTAAAAATAGAGCTCTTTATTTTAAAACAGTAAGGCTATTTGCTAAGTAGTATGATAATTATTTTTCTAGTACTCAGCTTTGTTGAAACTGCCTCATACTCATTTTTCATGTTACCCTTACAGATCGGAATTCATTAACCATTCTAACATCGACGTACCAGAGTAAACTGAATAATTTCACATAATGATGATGCCGTGGTGAGGCAGAAACATGAACTTCTGTCAGTATCACTGTTTTGACTGTCAGCTGTCATGCAGTTTCAGCACTACACCTATTTCAACAAAGTTTTGTTCACCGTATAAGATAAGACATAGCAGAAGGAGTCATTTTACGTACAGATAGTGCATGCATCTGTGTGGAGAGGTGGGGTACCACTGTTATTTTCTATACATGGGTTAGTCATATTTATAAGCCAAACATTGTGGACATTGGAAAGTCAAAAATCTTCAAGGCAGAAAATAACATAAGGGAAGATTTCTTCTCATATGTTTACCAGCCTTTTCCCCACTGCTTTAACTAAGTGTGCACACATATAGGCACATGCCGTATCTTTTAACGCTTCTGATTCACTGGGTCTACACATGAACATCTGTCTTCATGGGGGACACACCAGTTCACTTGGCAAGCCATTCTAGCCCACAGGGAGCTGGAGCTACAAATTCTTCCTCTGCATTGAGATTTCCTGTGAATCCCAGGCAATGGTTCAAGACTGTGGCCGACACATAAGCGGCAGTTGACCCATAACAACCGCAAACGTGTTTAATCACTATAACAAAACGTTAATTCTCACATCACATTTGACTTAGTACTGAACTGCCAGGACTGTAGTAGTTCTCTTAATGTTTAGTTTGATAATCACAGACCCATTTATAGAGATGACTCTTCAGGGCTGTCCCAGGGAGCGTATGTGGCCTCCTCATATGTTGGGTCTTCTATTACATCTTGGGAAAGAGTGAGTTTTCTTATTTCACCAATTGACAACATTGCTCCTATACTCAACAAACATTTAAATGAGGGTTGGAAAAACTTTCAATTTTTTGTCCCTAAAATTGTACCCCCAAAATCCAAAACTCCATGTTAGTATGTATGAACTCTGAGGAAATGCTGAGAAAGCTGGGAACTGTCTGTTACCTGCTGACTGGCTTTTCATGTGTTTCTAGTTCACTTTCTGAGGTCCTTCTATTTTTAGTTTTACTGTCCCTTTGCTAGCATTTTCTGTGGATGGTTGATGGGTGCAATGTGCAATGCAGTATTCCAAAAAATTTTTTTATCATGTGTTGTGCACTTAACTAGAGAATAAGCTATTTTCAATTCAGTGCTGGTGTTTGCTATAGAGTTAAATACATTTTTTTTATAGAAAAAAACCTGTGATATTTATAAAGATTTTAGAATAGTAGATTATAAGAAAGTTAACTGACTTGGATTTTAAATCATAGTACTTTTTATATAAATAGTTTAAAGATATTGATTTAACATTCTTCACAGCCAAGTATATTTTCTTATATATCATAAAAATAAACTGATTATGTGTCAATTTTTTTTGAACTATTGTGCTAAGGGGCATGATGAATTTTGATATTTTGAGATACTACCATTAGAAAAAAAATGAATGCAGTATGAATATGTAGCCCTTTAAAAGAAACTTACATGTTGCTTACTTTTTGAAATACATTGCATATTTTAAAATTAGGACAGCCTCAACATGGCTCCACATATACCCATGGAATAATTATTATAATATAACGAATAGAGGCTGGACATGGTAGCTCACACCTGTAATCTCAGCACTTTGGGAGGCTGAGGCAGGTGGTTCGCCTGAGTTCAGGAATTTGAGACCAGCCTGGGCAACATGGTGAAATCCCATCTCTACCAAAAATACAAAAAATTAGCTGAGCGTGGTGGTGCGCGCCTGTGATCCCAGCTATTCGGGAAGCTGAGATGGAGGATCGCTTGAGCCTGGGAAGTGGAGGTTAAAGTGAGCTGAGATCGCACCACTGTACACCAGCCTGTGTGATGGAGTGAAACCCTGTCTCAATTAAAAATATTAATAGTAATAATAATATTTGAGTTCTGCAGAAGTGACGAGCTATGAGGTAACTTCTAAGATGTTAGAAGACTTGGTGAGACTTGAAAGACAGTCTCTGTCTAAAAAGGTGAATTGTTTTGTTTCTAAAACCTTTTTGCCAAGGTTTATGTTCTGATAAAATTCTCAAACACAATTTTGCACAGTCTTTGCAGAATGATGTTAGTACTAATATTTACTTTTGCTTTCCAGTTCTCAATCTTGGCATGCTTGTATCCCACAGGCTGTCATGTACCTCTCATTTCCTGTTGTGTGCATATAAAGGTAACATGGTTGGTGAATCCATGATATGTACATCAGGTATTTTATTTTTAGCCTTACATTGATACGAAAAATCTAGGTTCGGCCGGGCGTGGTGGCTCACACCTGTAATCCGAGCACTTTGGGAGACTAAGGTGGGCAGATCACGAGGTCAGGAGATTGAGACCATCCTGGCCAACATGATAAAACCCCATCTCTACTAAAAATACAAAAATTAGCCGGCGTGGTGGCGTGCACCTGTAGTCCCAGCCACTCCAGAGGCTGAGGCAGGAGAATCACTTGAACCCGGGAGACAGAGGTTGCAGTGAGTGGAGATCACGCCACTGCACTCCAGGCTGGCAACAGACGAGACTCCATCTCAAAAAAAGAGAAAAATCCAGGTTCATTTAATCATTTGATCTGGGGCGGGCTCTGATTTCTGTTTGCAGTCAGCACTCTTGGTGATTTTGTTGAAGGTGGCCCTCATTTGTTGTCACCCTCATGCGACAATGCATAGTTCATAGGAATTTTGGGAAGATTAAATGAGATGATATGCACTAGGCATTTTAAACAGCACTTCACTGAGTGCTTCATAAATTTTGCTATTGCTGTCGTTTGCGTTTTAGATAGTGTGTTTGATGATAAGTCTCCCCATCAATTTTGGAATGTATCACTTGAGTTTTACAAAAAAGCCAGGTTTTGACTTGCGTTAGTAGAGATTAAAAGCTAAAAGGTGGTAAGGTGCATATTGAGTAGGATGAATATGTTTCTGGAACAAACTAGAAATGTTTTCTTTTTTCACTAACCTGATTTTGAAGATTCATTCTAGTTTGCCTGAGGTTATCCTGGAGAACTGTAAATTATTAAACATGTAATGGAAAAAACTTGCTGTGTAATCTTTCTTTTCTGTTTTGGTTTTTGCAACAGCCAGAATGGAGGGTAATTAGTTATAGGATAAAGAACAAAGCATAACTGGTAGATAAGTGTTGGCTCTACCAGCGAACAACTGAATGACCTTAGTCAAGTCCATGATTTCTCTGAGCCTGACTTTGCTTGCTTGTTTGGTGGAAACACACTTCCCTGGAAAGCATGTCAGGAAGCTACATGAGATTTCAGATGCAGAAATGCCTAGAACACGATGCCTGTAGATACCGTGTATCCCATCCTGTTTGACAGGTTGGGTAGGCTTGTTGCTCTCTTTCTGTGGTAAAATACACATAACATGAAATTTATCTTCTTTATAATATTTAAGTATGCGATTCAGTAATGTTAAGTATATTCACACTGATATGCAGCCAATCTCATCTTTCAGTTTTGCAAAAACTTTTCATCTTGCAAAACTGAAACTCTGTCCCCATTGAACAACTCTCTGTTCCTCCTCCCCCTGCCCCTGGCAATCACCGTTCTACTTTCTGTCCCTGTGTATTTGACTTCTCCAGGTCCCTCATGTAATAGTCTTATTGCTCGTTGACATAGTAATTAATACTTTATCATTACAAGGAGTCTTGGCTGGGCATGGTGGCTCACGCCTGTAATCCCAGAATTTTGGGAGGCTGAGGTGGGAGGATTGCTTGAGCTCAGGAGTTCAAGACCAGCCTGGGTAATGTGACAAAACCCCAACTCTATGAAAAAGACAAAAATTAGCCAGGTGTGGTGGCATGTGCCTGTAGTCCCAGCTACTTGAGAGGTGGAGGTTGCAGTGAGCCAAAATCGTGCCACTGTACTCCAACCTGGGCTATAGAGCCATACTCTGTCTCAAAAAGAAAAAGAAAAAAAGGAGTCTTAGTACTCTATCACATGGTCATTTTGAGGTGTTGTTATCCTTTTTCTATGCTTTATCTCATGTCTTGCTGTGTACCACCATAAGCACTGCTTTAAAGAAGATAGGTATAAACATTTAAAGGAAATTTGGATGATTCCCCTACTCCCCATCCCCCATTTCTGCTGTCTAGCTGACTTTACCATTTACATCTTTCCCTGACGACCCTGGCTAAGTTGGTGGAATACACCAGGACCAGAATGCAGAATCAGAGTGCCCAGGAGGATGCTTGGTGGGGTAGGTACAGGTTTTAAACCAGATCTGCCTTTTGTTGAATGGATCATTTTCATGGCACTGGTTCTGGTTCAGTCTCTTGTGTCTCCACCTGTGACAGGGTTTCCCTTTCATCTTCCCGATTGCTGGTGGTTATCGTTCTAAAACAGCCAAGGCACTGCGATTCTCCCTGTTCAGGGACCATTGTTACTTCTCTTTTGTCTCCAGTAAGACACACAAGGCCACTCTGGTTCTATTCCCGGCTTACCGCACCATCTCCCCCAAGCTCCTCTTCCTGTGTCTGGCTGCAGCCCTTAATCACGACACTTTCCCTGGAGCACGTCTCCTAACCTACTCAAGTTCATCCTCCTGGAGGGCCCTGTCTTTTCAGGCTCGGGTTGCTTCTCTGTAAGCAGCATTTTCTTCCTCGTCCTGCGTCCCCACCGTTTGCAGGCAGAGGCGGCCCCTCTGTGCCACAGCATTTCTCAGACTTCTGCTCTGGAACTTAGCACGCTGCACCACATCTATTTTTATCCATCTCTGACTCTCCTACTCTGCTGTGTCATCCTTGATGACAAAGTCTGTCTGTTTCCCCCTCGCATCCTCCCCAGCAAGGTGCACAGTTCCTGCCAATGGGAAGTGGAAAAACCTTTGCTGAAGGACTGCGCTCTGCAATCGAAGGTCAGAATTGCACAGAAAATGGGAATTGGCTTAATGTGTTGTTCTCAGATATCTCTTTACACTGAATTGCTTATTGAACAAAGTAGAACCCCCATGATGATGTGCAGTTACTTATGCCTCAGAAATTGATGTGTTGTGTAGTGTTGACATTGTACTTTCATATATAAACTACTCCCAAAAGGGGGCTGCGAGTTAAATGCTTTTAAAGCCAATTTCTTCAGACTTGGCAGATGGATGTCTACCCTCAAATGCAGGTACATTTGGGATTTAATGTGACAGCTGGCATCCTTAGCCATTTATGTTGGTCAAGGTTTAAAATTTGTGTGTTCTACACATTTATTTGTAGTGGCTAGTGTATACTGTCTTGGTGCTTGGTGCTGCAGCACAGTGGTGGGAAATCGAGGGCTCTGCCTTCAAGGTTACTCCTTTGCTTTTCAGGTATATTTGAGTTAGGGAAGTGTCATAGAGAACACACGTGTTGAATGATCCATTTCCATAGCTAAGTTCATGGCCCCTTTTTCCTCTCTGCTCTCTGGCTCATGCCCTCAGCCTCTTACAGAAGAATTACGGGAGAGAAACTCCAAGCAGGCTCCTGGCCTGTTTTTCCTGAGCCATAGGTGAGCACTTCACTCTTTACGGGGCTGCCCCCGTATAGCTTTCATTCTTATGGCACTTTCCTCAGAAGCTCTCCTTGGGGAACACAGCACAAATGGGCCAGGAGCCAGGGCTCCCACGCCCGAGGCTGCAGTCCTCCAGGAGCCTCAGACGTGAGGCAGAGCCAGTCCCAGCTGGCATCTCCATGGCACAGATGAGGAAACACACCAGAAAGAGTTACGTAACTTGTCTGAGTTCCTACAGTCGGTGAGCACCAAAGGCTGTGTGGGGTGCAGGGGGAGTGATCTGCCTGAGGTGCAGGCAATAAGAAGGTCCACACAATAAAACTCGCTAAAAATCCGTCTGCTTTTAATTATCCCCATGCACCAGCAGCAACATTCTCCTTGCTGCAAAAGCCTTCAGTTAGACTAAATTTTAAATAATTGCTGTTACTACTATTTAGTTGTTTTTTTTTTGTTTTTAAAGAGATGAAGTCTTACTCTGTTGGCCAGGCTGGAGTGCAGTGGTACAATCATAGCTCATTACAGCCTCAAATTCTCCCATCTCAGCCTCCCAAGTAGCTGGGATTATAGGTACACGTCACCATGTGTGACTAATTAAAAAAAAATTTTACAGACAGGGTCTTGCTGTGTTGCTCAGGCTGGTCTCAAACTCCTGCCCCTAAGTGATCCTCCCACCTCAGCCTCCCAAGTTGCTGGGATTACAAGCACAAGCTTGGCTAGTTTTAAAGATTTTATATACGTATATAGCATACATAGTATGTACATATATAAAATATACACACATATTCTTCAACGTAGCATATATTTATTTCCTTTTTCCTTTTTCTTTAGGTGCTGTTGGACTTGATTTATTTCTTTTAAGTGACCATTATGTTCTACGTGGAAATTCACTAGGAGCACTCCCAGTTAACCCTTTGTCTCCAGTGCCCACAACCAGCTGAACTGTATGTGTGCATTTTGAGAGCAAGGTCCTAAGAGTTAGGACAGGCCCAGAATTCCCTTTGGATGCCGTGCTCTCCGGGAGCCCCATGGAGCTACATATTCCTGAGTTAGTTAGTTAGTTAATATATTTATTTATGATTATTTTGTAGAAATGGGGTCTCACCGTGATGCCCAGGCTGGTCTTGAACTCCTGGCCTCAAGTGATCCTCCCAGCAGAGGCTCTCAAAGTGCCAGAATTACAAATGTGAGCTACCATGCCCACTGCCTGAGTTTAAACAGCGGCTATGAAATAGTGACAGTACAGTGTTTATAAACACTAATAAAGTAGAACTTGAGTTACTTCAATTCTGTCATTTTATGTGACCACTTGGGGGTTTTTACATTTAACATTTAAGACAGCAAAACAGAATATGAACTACAGGGTATGATATTTTGTTTGGTAAGCACACATTTTAGTTTGGTTAATTTTTCCTAGATTCTTACAGTTGAAATTCATTCATGGTTATTCATTGTTTTAAAATTGAAGACCAAGTCAAGAAAAGAAAATGTGACACTAGTGGTATGATTTAGTAGTCATTTATATCTTTGACAGAGCACTGGATTTGTTAAATTTCACTTATTAGTTAGTTGCCGATTAATGACATAAATATCGTATCAGTCTGTAACCAAAGAATCAAAGTTCAAGTTGTTACATAGATAGATATAAAAACCATTGAATAAATGCTTGTACTTTTCTCTCTTTTTTTGGACTATGAAAATTTTTATTATTTACTGGCATGATTAGATGCAATTTTGTTTTTGAGACAGAGTCTCACTCTGTTGCCCAGGCTGGAGTGCAATGGTACGATCTCAGCTCACTGCAATGTCCGCCTCCTGGGTTCAAGCGATTCTCCTGCCTCAGCCTCCTGAGTAACTGGGATTACAGGCACCTGCCACCATGCCCGGATAATTTTTGTATTTTTGTAGAGACAGGGTTTCACCATGTTGGCCAGGCTGGTCTTGAACTCCTGACCTCAGGTGATCTGCTTGCCTCGGTCTCCCAAAGTGTTGGGATTATAGGCGTGAGCCACCGTGCCAGGTCTAGGTGCAATTTTAATAAAGACCATTATTGCTGTTTGTTTCTTTGCTGGTCAATTTTATGTTCTTACTTTGTAGTTATTACAGAAAGAAATTTTGCCACATAGAGGAGGGGGGCTGTTTACAAAAAAAAAAAATTCTCTGTCAAATGCACTGGGGACATCACCACCCTCAGCCATCATCACAAGAAGCCCAGCCTTGACCCCATCTGGACCCTCCCGTTGTTCCCAAGCTCTGAGTGCAGCTGCTCCCACCCCATGTAGTCGTGTTTCTGTAGATGTAGCACTTCATCTTGCAAGCCCTCAGTTTCCTCCTATGTGAAGGGAAGGGCTTGAATGAAAGCTTTCAAGATCCCCGCTAGTTCTGAAATCCTGTGGTTGAATGGACCCTAAGCCGTGCTCTGACTGGTGGGGAAGTTGTCTTCCATTACCCGCTCGCCCGTTATTACCATGACCGCCACCCCTGCCCTTTGGAGTGTCTGAGGCAGGTGGGCCCAGTTTCCTTTGGCAAAAGAAGAAATGGCAAGATGTGGAGGTGGTCCGAGGATGTGGGGTCCATTCTCTGTTGCTTTAGTGCCTCCATGAGGAGCGAGGGACTTCCAGGTTTCCCTTTGTGTTTGGAAGGAAGATATGTTCTCTGGAGACTCCAAAATTCATTTGTTCAGACATTTTAATTACATTTTTTGAATCTGTATTTTTAGCCTGTCCAATTAGTCAGTTTGGTAATAGCATCAGGCTCCTGTTACAACTTTCTCGGTCCATTTGCTTGTGAATTTTGTTTTGCATGTTTTCATATAAAACACAATTTGCATTTTGAGTAAAATTTGATTTTATGTAAAATAAAGTGTACCACACTGATGGTAATGTGGCTGTAATTTTTACCCTGGCCTTATGCTCATTAATTATTTCTGTCTTAAACTTGGTGGTGATGTTAATATTTTAGCCTTTCCTTTCTTTTTTGCTCATGTTTGTGTTATATGACTACTCATACCTTTGTTTTTAATTTTCTGAAGTTAAAGAACAAAATTCCCACAGAGATCCTTTTCCATTTGATGGGGGCACTGAACCCATTTGTTGGTTTGACTTTTTGATAGGGTGTTTTTTTGTTGTATGCTTCTTATTTTTGCTTCCTTGGTGTTTTCTCAATTCCTTGGCTTGATTGAGGAAACTCACTGTGGGGACTGCTAAACAAATGGGGGAACCAGAAGTGAAGGCATCAGTTGTCATCACGTTGACCTTGCAGTCTGTGGACATTCAGGTAGGTGTATCTAGAGAAGTTAAATATGCTGGTCTAGACAGAGCTTGTGGTAGACATCCAAGCTGGAGGTGAATTTGATAACCATTCGATGAGTACACTGGTGACAATATGAGCTATAAATGGAAAAGATGGTGCAGTGCATTGAATAAAGACTAGAGGCGGAGGACCTCAGGAATGATCCCCTGTTTCAGGGTCAGGAAGAGGAGCATGGAGAGGATGTTGCACAGGAGCCCTGGGAGGTGGAGGGGCCAACCAGGAAAGGAGGGGCTGCCAGAAGCTGAGCTCAGGTGCAATGTTTATTGACTTGGACAGGAAGAGAGAAACTTCTTTCCTTTATCAATAGAGGGGAAAGAGCTTAGGGGGTTGGTTTGTGTGTGTGGATGTCAAGGTGAATCACATCCACTCTAAAGCTTCAGTTTAACCCACGAAATGGGAGGAGGCAGAGTGCTCAAAGTGAAGGGGCTGGGGTAGGGTGGAGAGCTTGAAGAGAGAGAAGGGTTGTAAACAGCCAGTGTGGTGCATGGGAGAGGGAGCTGTCCAAGGTCTGTGTCCTGGAGAACCTAGGTGACATCAGAAAACACATGTGGGTCAATGTCTGTTAAGGGACCCACTTAGAATAGCTGTGTTGAATAATGTACTTCTGTTTCTTAATTCTTTGGTGATTAAAAAAAAAATTACAAGGAAAAGATCAGTCTGGGTCTGCTGCATTTAATAATTGTGTGCATAGTAGATGTAATCTCTAAGGCAGGAGGGTGGTGGTAGTTGGAGCGATCGCTTTGACCTTTCTGCCACTGCAGAGACTCCTGCTGCCAATATTGAAACATTCATAAATATCTTATTAGGTTTCCTGGGAACAAAGCCATGCTGCAAAGGATATGAAAGCCTGTTTGGCAGGGATGAATGTAGGAAGGATTATATGAAAAGAGAGGAGACTGTGAGGACACAGCCCGCTTTTCTGTTTGCCTGCTTGTTTGTTTTTATGAGAAGCCGGCTCTGTGGTAGCTGCATCTATATTTTAGAAGTGCTTTGCTGTTCTTCTCATATCCACAGGGCCTTCATCTGTGTTTAAAAAACTGAAAACATAAGGATAAAAACTGATTTGAAGCTTCTGACATTTTTATAATTGTTTTCAAACACGGTTAACAGCATCGTCCCTTTTGCTGTTTTGGACACCTTCTGTCCTAATCCTTCTAGCCGTGGGCGAATTCGACTTTGTAATGATTTCTTTTGTCACAGTGATGTCAGCAAACTCACACAGACCTGGGGGTCTAGCCCAGAGCTCTGCCCTGTCCTTCCAGTTCCCTAGAGGCCCTTTGCTGGCTGGCAGCCTTTGGGTGACAGCTTTCTTCTTTCCACAGCTCTTGTCTCTCAAATCTGCTTAAGATTCTGCTTCTTAAACTGTCTGAATTAGGTGTCTCTTCAGATTTCCCTGCGGCCAGCTACCTCCCAACTAAACACCTATGTGAGCCCACCTTGGGTTTTTTTCCCGAGGACTTCGAGGACATTTGGACAAACACAACAAGAATGGGAAGTCGACAATGTTCTAGTTATAACTTCCCACTGTTGCCCTTCCGTGGTGGGGCTGGGCTTCTTCCAACCCACTTTGCCACCTGTCTTTGTTCAGGAAAGGCCAGAGTGTGCCATTGCTTTGGAAATGGCCTGTGTAAGAGGCTGGGAAGGGGTTTGAATGAGTCCAAAAGCAGTAGGATTGGATCTGGAAGGGCTGACAAGGACTGGGGTGAGGTGTCGTGGGGCTGTGAGTCTCGTGTCAACAGCTGGGAAGCACAGATGGAGGTGGAGGGACCCTTCTTTACCTTTTCTCTGCTCTCTCTTCCCACCTGTCTGGTTTTTTTTTGGTTTTATTTTAGCTTTTTAAGAGACAGAGTCTTGCTCTATCAGCTATGCGTGAGTGCAGTGGTGTGATCATAGCTCATTGCAGGCTCCATTGCCTGGCCTCAAACCATTCTCCTGTTTCAGCCTCCCAAGAAGCTGGGACCACAGGCATGCACCACCATGCATGCCTTCCTTTTTTTTTTTTTAGGAGATAGGGTCTCACTGTGTTGCCCAGTTTGGCCTCAAACTCCTGACTTCAGGAGATCCTCTTACCTTGGCCTCTGAAAGTGCTGAGATTACAGATAAGAGCCACCATTCTAGACCCCTGTCTGTATAGCTTACAATCACTTTTGTACTTCCCATGGCTGTGTTCTGATAGTTTCATACTGTGTGTACCTTGATTGGTTTGAATATATTTCGTCTCCCCTTTCTGGATTAAAACCCTTTGAACAAGAGAACAGGATTCTTATTTGTCTTTACACAGGCAATACTAACTGAGCAGTTTATCCACCAGAACTCTCGTTACAAGAGCTCATGCACATTCAGGCTGGATGCTCCCAACACCAGAGGTTCCCCCGTGAATCACCTGGGGGTAATCTGGCTGTATTGTCTGACTGTTTTGAAAGGTGCTGTCCTGTGGAAGGAGTGAGGGTGTGGGTTTTCTTTGCCCGGTCATTTTATCAAGTTTAATTGTAGGAAGCCATTTCTACAATTAATGACTTTATGTAATTAAAGTGAATCATTGTTGAAGAGGAGACTGGGTGGGAAAAAAAGGATTGGGAGCGTCTTGGCACATGGAAGCAACTCTGCGGAAGCTGCGAGAGTCTCACACCCCTGGCTCATGTACCGCCTCCAGCTTGGATGTGTAGACCACCTGATCGTTTTCCTGTCCGCATCTGGCTTATTTTGGACCCCTGCATGAAATCTACATTGAAGAGGAGAAAATACTTTTTTTTCTTTTCACATTATAGTTAATTGCTGAAAGAAACAGTTTAGTTAAGAAATTTGAAAAAAACAAATAGTGACTTAATCTGCATGGGCCTCGATTTCCTCACTGGCAAAAGGGAGGGGATTTTTGAAGGTGAAATAAATGATGGAAAAAATAAAATACATGTGAACAAACACATGACAAGCATAGTGGCCAGAACACTTTGGTTTTTCAGGAAATATTGTCTTCCTTATCATCAGTAAATTGGAAGGTGACAGGGCTTGATGATTATCAGGTGCTCTGATCTCTAATAGCGCAGGATTTTTTAAAAAATTGTATTTACTTAGAGGAACAATTTGTTCTCTTATAGAGGCACGGGTGGGGTTGTCTGCAGGTCACATTTTGGATTAATGCATTGCTGTGCTTTTGTCCTAGAGTATTTAATATTCTTATTAAAATATCAGGAGGAAATGAGAAATCTCAGTGTTATAGTCTGCTTGCATAGGTTGATGTGTTAATTCAGCCCTTTGGATCTAAAGCTGCTCTGGGCACGGCTTATGTTTGGCAGGCCCAGTGCTGAAGTGTTGAGACCATCGTGCTAATGAGACCAAGGTGCAGGGTCTGACCCCCTTGGCAGGCTGCGGGGCCTGGTCACCTCCTGCAGGTGCGTGTTCTCATGCAAGCAGGTGGTGGGGTGTCCACAATATGTGATGGATCATGATCAACACAGGTTAATCACCTGATTTGAGAAATTCTTTGAAATTTGAGATAGGCCATTAGTAGTAACAAAAACAGAAGGAATATTATGTGTGATTAAAGTTGTGGAAGGAGCTATTAATTCTGTGAAGTTCGTAAGCTTCACACTTCACTCTTAGCACATTTTACACTGAGTTAAACACAGGGTACTTTTTAGGTTTAATTTAACCATTCAAAAGAATGGTTAGTTTTAGGACTGATTGCCTATTTAATTCCTGACTATTAAGGGAAATAAAAAGTTTAATAGTTGAATGAAATTGAATTTGCACTATCTAATTTGGTTTAGACAAGACTTTACAGATTTCAGGGGAAAATAAAGGTTGTTTTAATGTATGAATGCTCATGAATGTTTCTTTGATTCTGCGATGTTAGTTTATTTTTGTGTTAATGGGAGAATTTAAAGGTATGTTAAACCAACCTAAGCAAATGTCTATAATTTAGACCCCTACTTTTTCCTAGTCTATCTCCCCCTCTTGAAGATAACTATTTAAAAATAAGATTTTCATTCTCTAGTGCTTGTTATCATTGTTGCTCGTTTCACCTGATCCATATGCTGTATATCCACACATGTGGGCACACGTGCTCTGAATGTGAGTTGAAAATGTCGGGCGCCTACTACAGGGCAGGTGTCATGCTCATTGTTAGGATTTAAGGGTCAGTAGGGTGAGAATTGCAGTGTTGGAGAGATAAACAGGTGCTTACACTTTGCATGATGCATATTTGTGAGGAAAACATCAGCATCAAGGCAGAAAATATAGCAGCAATGTTTGTGTGCCTGCTTGGATTTTCAGATAGTGGATTCTCACTAACAGAATTTGAGATTTCACCTTTAAAATCTCTCATCATAGAAAGAAATCAGTAAGCTCTGTGTTTGTAAAGGGACTTGAGCCCTTTTGTGATCACCCATTCCACAGAATGCGTGCTCTACACATGCATGTCTATTTCTGGTTATCACAGATTCTCCAGTGATACTGCAGATTCAGTCTCCCGGATGTGGAGTCTACCTTCGCCTTGTTACTGATGATGTGCCTAACAGTTAAGCTGGTCTTTTTGGTCATAGAATTGGCCAATGTGGATAATCCTGATAATACCCTACCTCAGCCAAGCTAGAGGATGATGTTAGATAGCATGAATCTAGTCTTAAAAGTTTTTTTTTTTTTACCCTGCAGATATATTAAAGTAAAAATGGAAGGTAAGGGTTTAAATAATATTAGGAAGAGCTAACATTTGTTGAGAACATACTATGTCCCGATGCTATTATACACATTTCTATGAACTCAATGTTTGACGTCCATGTTGCAGATGATGAAAGTAAGGCGTGGACTGATTCCATAACAGCCCCGGGGCTCATGGCAGACCCAGCAGTGCAGTGTCAGGGCTCATGCTTTAGCCACTGTATTTCATCTTCCGTGCCAGGACACTGAGTCCTGTACCCAGAGACCATTTATATACAGAGTAGTGCTAGTGTGTTGTTCTAATCAGTGCATAGGAGGAAATGGGCACTTTGCCTAAAGAAAGGAAAACTGAGATTCCTTATATTTGACAATAAAATAGAATCTCCATGTGACAGGGGATCTGCCCCCCAAGATCCATTCTCTACCCTGCGCTAATTGTTGCCCTGTATTCTGGCCTAAGTACGAGGTAGTACTCCCTTAGGTCAACTGTGGGCCCAGACCCTAGTGTATAATAACCCCCTCTAAATTGAATGCAGCATGAAGGAAGACTTGGCAAAGGTGAATGTGTTACTCACAGAAACGAACCTAGAGGGAGGTGAGTCTTGAGTGTGGCTTGCAGGTAGAGCTACATATAACCCCCTACTTCACGAATAGTGCTTAGTTCTGAATCTGTATCCGGTGGAATGTTTCAGAACATGAGATTTCAGACACGCTTGGCCCTGATGAAACAGACACCTTGCTGAACCATGTGTTGTCATGTTTGGGGGCTTGAATCTTGGTTTAGCTATTGCCTAGCTACGTGAGCCTGGGCCAGTCAGCACCGTCTTTGAGAGTGTTTCCACCTTTGTAAGTTGCTGCTCATCGAGCAGATTTGTTTAAAGGTCAAGTGCCTGGCATATGTTAATTACCAGATTGGATGACAATAATTTCTCATTGGGGACATCATGTCTATCCATTCAGGAATGGTATGGCTATGATCTCACACTCTGCCAAGACACATACTGGTTCTCCTCTCCAGTGTACTCTTTTATTTACTATTCATGGAGTACTTACCTGAGCTGGTTCAGTTAGGAAAAGAGATAGTAAACAAAGGAACTAGATACCTTCAGATTATAATAAGGTCTGTTAAGAAAATAAACAGGAGACATAAGGAAAAGTTGGGATAGGATAGGGGAAGACCAACGGGCAACTGTCTGTGGAGGCGATGCTTGTGTTCAGATGTGAGAAACAGGAGATAGAGCAGGGTTGGGGAAGATACCAGGCAGAGAAGGCAGCAAGGGCAGAGGACAGCCATGCTACCCCCCAGTCCTGGGGTAGCACGGCTGAAACTCCTAAACATGACAACCCGGTGGATCACCAAGGGGTGTGTGTCATGGGGGAAGAGTAGATTATTTCCTCATAAATCCTTCATTTTAAAGTTAGCAAAGTGCCCTCCAAAAATGTATTGCCTGCTTCCTTCTTATCTTGAAGTATAGTAGAGATCAGTAAGATTCCTGTTTCCCTCAACCTGGAAGGAAGGCACAATAGGGTGAGGCAGGTGCCACATAAGTTATTAGAAACTGCTGGGGAGAGTGTGCCTTTGTTTGCCCTAGAGAATTCAAGTGAACTCAATTATGTTATCGTAGAGCTTTTCTGAAGGTGTACTGGAAATATTCAGGTGTAACATCATAGGATATGCAGGTAAGATTTGTCTCATTAAAAAAACACCTTTAAACTCAGTTTTGAATGTCTTAGTCAATTAAAACAATGCGTTAGTGTTACACTGCGGGCATGCGTTAGCTCCATAATATTGTGTGGAGTGCTCACGCAGTGTTAGGGAAATGAACTAAAGTGAAATAAATTAAAGTAGAATATAAAGACCATGAGCATAATAACAGTGATAACTTGAGGCCCAATATATAATTTTTTTTTGAGACAGGGTCTCACTCTGTTGCCCAGACTGGAGTGCAGTGGTGAAATCTTGGCTCACTGCAACCTCCACAGCTCAGGTGATCCTCCCACCTCAGCCTCCCAAGTAGCTGGGACTACAGGCATGTATCACCACATATAGCTAATTTTTTTTTGTACTTTTTGTAGAGGCGGGGTTTTGCCACATTGCCCAGGCTGGTTTCAAACTCCTGGACTCAAGCAATCCACCTGCCCCGGCCTCTCAAGTGCAGGGAATACAGACATGAGCCACCTGACCCCTATATATAATGTTAAGTTAAAACTTTTTTGTGTATTTTTATGTTTTTGAGGTGTGTAAATACATTCCCTGTGCATTTTCTTTAATTTGTATGGCTTATGTATTTTTTCACTTCTGAAAAACAACTTGAGTGCCTATCTTCTTCAACCCATGTTTGGATTTCTTTGACATACTTGACTCCCACTCTATTATATGATGCTATTTTAGAAGTGTGGTTGGGCAGAAAGGGGGAGGCATGAAAGAGATGCAGGAGTCATGTGTTTAAAAATGTACCAGGGATTTGTTTTAATCGGGTCTTGTAAGACCTGCAGACATAGAAGGGAGCATCATCAAGAAGTTTGTACTCACAGTTCCCTAGAAACAGGAGGCTGGCACACCATGCAGGGCCTCATGCAGAAGCTCCAAGTGGCTCAAGAAGTATGGACAGTGGCCTCTCCTGTGGTTTCCGTGGGAAGGGCAAGGCAGGGTGAGCAGGTTTAGAATGGACTGGTATGGATAATTTCAGCAAGCTCTGGACATAAGGGCTGCTCTGGCTGTCTGGCATGTGGCTCTGGGATGATCAGGGCAGGCTGATTTACATGTGAAAGACACTCCCTGGCAAGTGCTTTGCTATTTCTAGGAATTAGCTAGCCCTAGAAGGGGCAGTCCCCTCCTGGGGTCAGCGAGGCCCCAGGGGCCAGGGCATTAGGGTACAGAAAATAAGAAATATAGTTATTACACTATAAGATGTTATAGGAAGCCTTCTGTTATTTATATTCATCTGTTATTCCTGGATAACTCGTAATGGAAGGTAGCATAAAGCTCAATGCTGAAGGGTGAGGTAATTTTCCTGGGCTTCAGGGAAGGGAGCATTTGTTCCCTGGGGCTTTGAGGAGATGTCTCAGTGGATGGTAGAACAGCCCACGATTTTCCAGAAAGGAGTATGAGTAGAAGAAGAAGGGTGAGTTCAGGGCACAGAAAGACATGCGTGTCTGAAGCAGAGGTTTGCCCTGGTGGGGGAGCAACCATTGGAAAGACATGCATGGAAGCAAATGTTGCACCTTTAATTATAGACTGGGGAGCTCAAGAGAGGCATTGTGAATTTATTAACAATGCCAGTCCAGATCCCACACCCTGGCTTTGCTTCCTAACTCTGTTAGTTAAAAGCAGCCCTCTGAAATAGATAATGTCAAGTGCCTCAAAAATAAATTTTCAAATGCTAGCTATGATTGGATCACAGGGTGCTTTTAAGCATGCCGTGTGGCATGTCAGACAGCAGTCGTGTCATTGTGGATAGATGCAGGCAATTAGGAGGTGTGATGTGGTGAGGGCTTCCAGTAGGCCATGATGACACTGGCAATGAAAAAGGAGAAATAAATGGGAGATATTTGGCTACATAGTTTCATTCAGATAAATCATCATTGAGCATCATTAGAACCTCATGATCATGTCATTGGGAAAATGAATTTACTGTCAAGTATTGAAGCTTAGAATGCTGTCAGTGGGCATGTGTTCATTTTTCTGTGGAGGGTATCTGTTATTGTCATCTAATTCCCACAGGGGACTAGAATCCAAAGAAAGTGATTCAGAGTCTGGGGTAGGGCAGATGGGAGTGTGAAGCCTGCCTCTGTCGCTTGCTTTTGGGTGATACAGGGCAAGTTAAATTTTTAAGCTGTTAATAGTAGCTACAAATAGTAACTGCCATGATAATATTCAGAAGAACAGTAGTAGCGGGTAGATCCTCTACCTCAAACACTGACGAATTCACTCCCCCTTGTCCTTTGGGCTCAGGTGTGACTGCACGGCGTGTCGTATCACCTGCTTGTTACGGCTGTCGTACTTGCCACTGCACGGTGTCGTGGCCTGTGTGCCATGCTCTAGACTCACACACCTGGAGGCTGGCATTGTGTGCATTCTGGTTTCTAGTACAATCATGTGTAGATATAGTGGGTGTTTCATGGATGTTGTTTTACTATGCATTTTAAGAGGCATTGTCAACCTGAGTGGTCGTTTGGTTCGTTCGCTTGAGAAAAGACCACTCAGGGAAGACTTGAGCGAGCTTTTGGGCGTTGAGAGCTGTCCAGGGGAGAGAGCTGTCATGGAGGTGTCCAAGCGAGGGCAGAATGTGCAGGACTACGTGGGTGGGATCGGTGTGCTGCCTGGGTGGAAGCGCCTCTCTGATATTGGGGTCTAGAAGAGACATCGAGCCGCCATCTGTCTTTACCACACACCCCTCACTGCATAGTTCAAACAGGGACTTTTGTCTCTGTTTTGTTGTGTGATGAGTTGGTGACAGAGCTCAGCTAGACTTGGCCTGCTCTCCCTGTGCAGCAAAGAAACCAAGTCCGAGGCTCCTTCTGTGGAAATGGGTACAAGTTGAGAAGAAATCAATGACATATCCAAGCAGAGTAACCTATTAGAGAGCTGAATGAAAAGGGAAGTAGCCATCCTGTTCGTGAGGCTGGAAAGGCGGTCAGCATGCTGACAAGGAGCGAAGCTATGAAGCATTTTCCTTTCTGGGTGAGATGCTCAGCACTGGTGCTACCTGTGGGCATTTGGAGGATCCGAATCCACAAGAACTCAGCCTCCATTTGTACATGGGGCCAGGACAAGACCTCATGTGCTCAGCAGAAAGAAATAACTCCCTTTTGGAAGGACTAAGATGTTGGAAAAATAATTAGACACTCTGAATATTTTCTCTTGTGGATCTTTCAGAGTCTGATTAGGTGCCACACACTCTGATGCTGAAAAGGATAGTCATACAGCCAATTGTGAAGAAAATTAACGTCCTCTGGTTAAAAACAACAACAACAACAAAAAACAGAGCCACAGGATAAAGCCTGAATACTTAACAGCAGGTTTGGAGTAGGCTGTGACTCTAAGGCTGTTGCCAGCATTTGGTAGGTAGAGGCATCAAGATGTGTGTACACACACTGGGTGCAGCTCAGAGACAAGGTATGTAGATCTTTAAAAATAATCTCCAATAGGATTTTGGGATTGTCCTTTGCTGATGAATACCCAAATGTTTACAAGCACTGCAAGGTAACTTTCTATATCTGAATTCCTCAAGCTGTAAGAGATGATTATATCATGTACACAGGTATGCTGTGCACTGGAGAGCATGTTGGAAGGAATCCAGTGGGAATTTGCAGTCCACTTCTCTCTGCCTTGCTCCAATGGAAAGCTGCTTGTTGGTATTTTTGTGCCTCGCTGTCCTGCTACCCCAGTCCGGTTTTGCATTGAATATTGTCAGTATTCAGTATTGTCTATATAAATTGTATGAGAATTAGATATTATATTGATAGAATTATTTGTGGATTGGTAATTGGTGTAGGATTTTGAAGAGATAGAACTGAATGGTACCTATTGTTTTACAATCCTTTTTTTTTTTTTATTGCATTTTAGGTTTGGGGGTACATGTGAAGAACATGGAAGATTGTTGCATAGGTACACACATGGCAGTGTGATTTGCTGCCTTCCTCCCCATCACCTATATCTGGCATTTCTCCCCATGCTATCCCTCCCCCAACTCCCCACCCCCCACTATCCCTCCCCTTTTCCCCCCCACAGACCCCAGTGTGTGATACTCCCCTCCCTGTGTCCATGTGTTCCCATTGTTCAACACCCGCCTATGAGTGAGAACATGCGGTGTTTGATTTTCTGTTCTTGTGTCCTTTTTTATCTAACATCTATTCCATGTTTTTTTCAGAAGTTGTAGTTAGATTATTTACTGAGAACAATTAAAAAAAAATCCTTCTTTTTTTTTTTAAAAAAGGATACAGTGCTCAGACAGAGTCACTTTACAGTGTGATGGGAAAGGTCCCATATGATCTGTGGTCCCCTTGCTAGTAAGTGCATGCCCAGAAACCAGGCCATTGTTCCTGTTACTTGTAAATCTTTGCTTGGGTCAGAGGGCTTGAGGCCATCTGATGTGTCTGTATTCTCAGAATTATATTTTTTAAATGAGAATTTACAGTTATTGTTTAGTTGTTAGGGAAATTACTGCTCTTACCCATCTTTCTCTTTTTTATGTGGGATATCCTGATAGTAGTCGCTTAACCAAAAATAGTGTATGTGTTGATTTTGGAATGATTGGATTGAACAGGTCTGAAATTGCTTTGACTTCCAGTTTCAAGTTGGAGATGATAAAACTTCTATTAGATTCGTTAACTGGAATTTGTTTTCTCGGGGAGGCGTGGTGGGTGGTGTTGGTGAGAACCTATTGGAAAGGCCTGTTAATCAATCTCTCTCTTTCTTTCTCTCCCAAGAGATCTATTGACATACACCATTTATTCTTCCAGCTTCTTTTCTTAAAACCATATAAACACCTTTGATTTATTTTTCTTTTTATAAGACCGTTATTTTCTTTCTTGATTTTCATATAACCTTAATGTCTCGTATTAGTTTTAAAGTCTGATTAGTCAAATCATTTTGTGTTTTATAATTGGTTGAATATGTTAAAGTCACCTTCGCATGTATAATTTAACTTTATAGACTTCTTAAAACACAACCTGATATAAGTACCTTAACTTTTCATCACATGCTCAACCCTTTATATTTTTTGTTCTCATGGTATCTGACCTAGAGACTCTCTCTAGATATTGCAGTTCTGAATCTGTATCCAGAAAGATGTACATGTCCCTGTTTACTCCGCAGTTCTGGTGGACATTACCAGGAGAGCCTGCTCACTTATTTACTTTTCAAACTGTTGCCAGCTGGCTACCATGTTTATGGCTCTACATGACTTAATATTATTGTTATATATAATATATACTATATCATATTATATGACATTATTAAATATCATTATGAAAATATTAAATATCAAAGTATTATTAATGCCAGACATATTCTTGCCTTCCTTTATATTCTCCTGTACAGGCATTCTTTCTTGCTTTAGAATTAAATTAACTGCAATTTCACAAGACCCGTGATAGAGAAAGGAAAATGGTGGCCTCCACGGCAGAGTGTAGAGATAGAAGTGTGGAAAGGTCAAGAAGCTTCTACAAGCTGATGCTGGGATTAGAAACCAGCTTTCCGTGTCCCCGACCAGGCTTTGGTTATTCTGAGGAAATTGGATCTAACAAGTGCTTGGTTACAGCTTCCTATAAAGGACAGTTAGGTTCAGCTTCATTGAAAATCCAATTTTGTGTTTCTCCTAGATAATACCTAACGATGAGGGAGCTGTTCCGCTCTCTCTGCTGAAAGTTGTTGATTTTCTAGTTGAGTGGTGCTCATTTGAGGGGGAGCTGACAGATTTTTGCCTCTTGATCCGAGGTCATTCATTTCTGTGGATGCTATAATGGGTACATGCTTTTTTGTCATGTCTCAAACACAAACCATTAATGTTTCTGCTCTTTCCCATTTATGCAAGGTATAGAATAGTCTCAGTTTGACTCCCTTACAGGGGTGGACTGGGGCCAGATATACCACCTGGCTGACCTCCCGTATGGAAACCAGGAGGCCATGTCTTGAACATTTGCTTATTTCAGAAAAAGGCATCAAGGCAGATAATGCCCACCAGTTTTGTTCGAGATGTGCCCAGTTGGAAACCCTTGAAACTAGAAGCGGTTACAAGATAGAGTTCTGGCCAATGAGATGGGACCTGAGGGTATCTGAGGAAGCCCCACTTCCCAGATCAAGGTGCCCAGTCCTCTGTTTCTCCTCATGTGGAACATGGCAGTGGATCTGAAGGGGAGCAGCATCTGTGACACTGATGTGAAATGCCAAGCAGGGAGGCTGGTGGAGCAGAGAGACCTTGCCCAGGACACGATGTAGCGTGCCCAGGACCTTGAGTAGCTGGGATTACAGGCGCCCACCACCACACCTGGCTAACTTTTTTATTTTTAGTAGAGATGGGGTTTCACCATGTTGGCTGGGCTTGTCTTGAACTCCTGACCTCGTGATCTGCCCGTCTTGGTCTCCCAAAGTGCTGGGATTACAGGTGTGAGCCATCATGCCTGGCCTGGAAGTTATTTTATACAATAATAATTTTGTACATGAAATAAAGTTTGTGTACATTGAACCATCAGAAAGCAAAGGTGTCATGTCAGTACTCAAAAAGGTTTGGATTTTGGAGAATTTCAAATTTTAGATGTTCGGATTAGGGATATTCAACCTGCATGTGTATATATACTGTTTGTGTGTATGTGTATATACATATATATATTTAATATAGTGTATATATACTGTGTGTATATATATATATGCATACACACAGTATATATATGTATATGCACACACACAATATATGTATGTATATATACACAATATGTGTGTATATACATATATGCATACAATATATGTGTGTATATATACATATATGTGTATATATACACACACAGTATATATATACATATATACACACAGTATATATATACTATATTTAAAAATATGTTTTTAAAATAGCTTATTTTATATATAAAACATAAATAATAAACTATGTGGTATATGTGTGTATATATCTGTATATCTATGTATCTATATATAGATTTTGGTAAGGAATAGTACTGTGTAGAGAGAGGTATTACCTTACCAAGAGTCAGAACATGTATAAAACTACCATAAATCAATGTGATATTGGTTGGGAATTGACAAAGTTATTCACAGACCTAAATACATGCCAATACATTAAAGAGTGATATCTCAATTAAGTGGAATGAATAAATAATTGTGCTGGTATCATTCTTTGTGTGTGTGTGTGTGTGTGTGTGTTTTGAGATGGAGTCTTGCTCTGTTGCCCAGGCTGGGGTGTAGTGGTGCAATTTTGGCTCACTGCAGCCTCCGCCTCCTGGATTCCAGCGATTCTCCTGCCTCAGCCTCCCGGGTAGCTGGATTACAGGCACATGCCACCATGTCCAGCCAATTTTTGTGTTTTTAGTAGGGACGGGGTTTCACCATGTTGGCCAGGCTGGTCATGAACTCCTGACCTCAGGTGATCCTCCTGCCATGGCCTCTCAAAGTGCAAGGATTACAGGTGTCAGCTACCATGCCCGGCCATGCTGGTATCATTCTTAAATAAGTGGCTATGTGTCAGGATGAAGACAGAACTGGACTCTATCATATGTGGAAATAAATTCTGATTGCAGAAATTAAAGACTGACATAAAAACATTAATAAAGACAGTCTTAGCCATTACATGTATAATGAGGCTGGGGAAGAACTTCTTAATATTAAACCAAGGTGCTATAAATTTTTTGGTAGATTTACAATGTCCAGTACCTTTTTGTATGTCAAAGATGCCATTAAAAGCTTGATATACAAACGAGTGGTCTAGAAAAACTACTTAATATAAAATAGAGTTAATAGACAATTCCAAGAGGCTTTGCAAAGGGACACTGGGAAGATCAACAAACCAATGGGAAAACGGGCAAAGTATATGAGGAGATGATATGGCTCACAAAGGTATGAAAATAAATTCAACTTGATTAGCAGTCAAGGAAATGCAGATTAATGTGACAGTGATGTCTCTTGACATAAGACTGAGTACTGGAAAAAAAAAAACAACTGTTAATATCTGTGGCTGGCAGGAATATGCATACAAATAATACTCCCAACACATTGCTGGTAGAAATGTGAAGTTTTAAAATCCTTTTAGCAAGTTATCCACTACATATTAAAATTTATGGTCCTCTAGGAACAGAAAAAACACATTAGGTAGAAACTTAGGAAATCTGAATGCATTGTGGACTGTAGTTTAATTTTTAACAACCACGTGACCCTTAAACTCATTAATTCCACATCAGGCAATCAATCTCATAGAATTAAACTCACCAATATTCCTGGACATACGAACATGGGTCTTTATTTCGACATGCTTCATAATATACAAAGCCTGGAAATAAAGTAAATGCTCACATGGGAGAATGGGTAAATAAATTATGGAATATTATATCACCATTAAAAAAGGTGAATTAGAATTATTACCATTGGCTTGCAAGGATTTTGCAATATTGTTGAGAAATAAAAACAAAATTCAGAAAATGGCATAATGTCTCATGCTTCCAGAACATTGTCAACCTCTGATTATGTGTGAATATGTGTGTTCAGACATCTATGTAAGATTGTATAAACTTGGAGAAAAGTATGGAAAGCCATATAGCTAGTTATCAAAATAACCATGTGTAAATCACTTGTATATTTGTATTAGATGATGCATATATCCACAGAAACAGATTTCCTGGAAGCTAATGGTATTTACGCTCCAGGACATCTGCCCCAGGGCCCCAGGAGGGACCCTACCAATGTCGACATGGCCAATTATTTTTGTATAATGTAATAGACTTGAGCCTTGTTTGGGTAGAACGTGTTTGTCTTTTCACCCAAACTTCTCCTCTCTCACCCTTCTGTTAGGAGGCATGTTTTGGGGATCTGGGTAGGGGAAAGTTGAGTTGGAAAAAGTTGGGTTTAGAGATGTATTTACATGGTGTGCAGTCACTTTTGTGAATAGGTAAATGATTAGCTGTCCCAGCATAGAAATAAGGACCAGAAATGTTCTTCCTGCCTACCTCTGCACCTGAGGTTATGATATGGTTTAGCATTTCTAGAAGTATCAAAATATCAGTGTAGTATATTAAATTTGAAGTATGTGAGTCATATTGGAGAGGCATTGTTTGAAATGTATGGAGCCAGAAGCTAGATTTTTTCACTTATGAAGGAAATTTCATAGCAATTCCTCTGAATTTGACAATTATAAAAATTTACATGACATATATTGATAAGTTGTGGAGCTGAAAGAAGCTTTACCAAAAGATCAATTAAAAATAATTATAGTTAGAGAAAATAATGAATTCTCTGTTCTTTCTATACAAACTATTTATAAAATTTTCATGTAAGAAACCACACAAATAGAATTAAAAATATGGAGGGGGTAAATATTATAGACTGTTAATAGTATAGTAGTTAATAAAAATAGTATGTTTTCTGGATAATGTGATATATTTTTCAGCCTTCATGAATTTGTAATATGTTGTGATTTTTTTTTTTCATTCTAAGTAAACCTCAGTTCTGTGCCCAATTTTGTTTTCCTAATACGGTAGTTTTCTTAAAGCAATATTCCTAAATTGTATACATGTTGTATACAAATTGCATCCAGTCCCCCACAAAATTTAATATTCTCCTCCTCTGATTTCTGGGTAAATTAATGAGCAAATTAAATGAAAAGATGACTAAACATTTTAGAGTTAGTTACGAATGAATTATAGTACTTTGTGTTTTTATATTAAAAGGCTATAAGTGAATATGCAAGAACCAAATGCAATAAGGCTATTCCAGTTGTTCCCTAAACGTCACTTCTCTGAGGATTCGTTTTAGATAATTAATTAAGAACTTGAACTTTATCTGGTGCAGGCCCCAAGTGGTGTTTACGTTGCAGAAAACACTGCTATGCTGGCTGGCCAGCAGAGGGCACTGTGCTGTTGGTCTGAGTTGTACAGGGAGCACTCAACCTGCAAGGCGTGGAGAGGTGGTTAAGAAAATAAACATTTGATGTGACCAGCCTAGAGCTCACAGTATAGAACAAGAAATTGCCTTCTCTCTCTGACTCTCTGCCTTTGTCTGTCCCGTCTGTCTCTAACACTCTCTTTCTCTTACACACACACACACACACACACACACACACACACACACACACAGAATGTTTCATCCATTTATTTCCAGATTTCCAGATTGTACACTTTGGGTAGACATGAATAGGGGAAAAGCTTGTTAGAGAAGATGACCCCTTGGGCTGTTGGCTCAGAAAAGGAGAAAGATGTGGTTTGATGAAAAGAAGAAAGAAAGACGTTTTAGGAATTTGGAGGAGGATGAAAGGAAGCAAGATAACTTAATAAGAGCAAATACTTTCAGAATAAAGTATTTCCATTTAAAGGGGGAAGAACTGGACTCTTGATTTCCCTGTGGGGTGAGTTTTAGGGTTAAAAACTCTGGTGCTAAAAGCCAGCCTGCTTGTCTCAAAGGAATACATACAAATGTTGCACTCTGAGTGCTGTACTCACATTTGTTTCTTTTTAGACTCTTACGGGGCAGATGAGAATTTCCCCTTCTTATATCCATGATCTAGCTGTCAATTGCTGCTGGCAAAAGGAAGAGATTGTGAGGACTGATATCAGATATGAGTAGTTACTAGCTCTTTTTGTGGTGGGAAGTAGTATAGAAATAAATTGGGTTTTTAGTTCGATTTCATGTTCTAATGAAAAGCTTCTTACGTTTGACCAGTCCTAAACTTAGCTAAAAGAATTGGATATCCCTTGACAGTTATTATTAAAATAACACATGTAGGTAGTTAAAAGTTCAAGTAGTTTAGAAGTGCTTATCATGAAAATCGATAATCTCCTGCCTCCTCTCCCATCCCAGTTCTGTTCACTTTGAACACTTTGTGTTTTTAATTCATTTGGGGTTTCTAACATTGTATCATACCATTGTATACTCGTTTCTAGTATAACTTTTTTCTGCCTTGTTCTTCTCCTTAAACAATTTTTTTGCATATTAATACTTATCTTTTCTATCAGATCAGTACATATTTATATAATACAACCTCTCTATATATTTTAAAATAAATATCCCAGAATAATCTCTTGGTTTTACCCCTTCCCCTCTGCACCTGCCATCTTCTTGCCAGATAAACTGGCTGGCCTGTAGATGTGTTGCTATAAAGTGGTCATCCCAGAACTTTCTTACTGCTTTCTTGAGTTATATTCCCTGATATTTAGACACTGTTGGGGGAGTGGAGTAGGGGTGGGGTTGCTTTCTTGATTACTGTCTTGTGTTGTTGAAGCACATCTTGCTGTAATGGGCTTCCTAAAAAAGCTTATGTGAAAAGTAGATTTGAGTGTCTGATAGCTTGGCTGGGTATAGAAATCTAAAGTATCACTTTAGTGGTCTGTGTTGCTATGAAGTTCAATTTCATCTTGATTTTTTTTTCTCTTTATAAATAGGCTCTTTTAAATATCTTTATATTTTATAAATATTTAGTATTTTATAATGAAAAATTTTGGTATGTGTCTCTTATTGTTTTGGGTACTTCATGTACCCTTTCAATCAGAAACTTTTTTTTTAGAGTTCTAGGAACTTTTTTTGTATAACTTGTTAATATCTTTCTTTGGTTTCTGTGGAACTCTTAATGGTTGGATTTGGTCTTGTATTTGTACTATTCTCTTTTATTTTGCATTTTGGTTTTTGGTTTTACTTTTTGGGAAATTTGCTTAGCTTTATTTTTCACTTCTTTTTTTTTTGCATTATTTTAATTAGACTAGCATACTTCCAATTGCCAATAGCTATTTTATTCTGTTTCCTTTTTAGATATACCATGTTATTCTTGTTTTATATGAATGTGTTATCATCTTATGACTCTGAGGATATTAGCATTAGCATTACTCCAAACTTTAAAATATTCTTTTAAAGTTTGCTGTACTGTTTCCTCAGGTCTCCCCTTTCTTCTGTATTCATTTTAAAATCTCCTTTTCATGGTGGAGGCTTTCTACACATATTTGACAATTTTTCAAAGACAAAGCGTAGCAGGCTGTTGGGGTGCTCTGTGAGTGGAGGCCAGATAGCAAGCTTTACTTCTTGGTGAAAGACTTTTAGATATGAGTGTATGAGGTTTGTGTGGGTGCCCTGGGAATACTCCTTGGCTGTGGGTGTAGCAGCCTGACTGTGTAAGATTTCCGTGCAACCAGAAGAAGGGGCTTGTGAGAGAGGAATCGTGCTTCTTTTGTGAAGCCTTTTGCTTTGAACTCTTTGTAATATATCTTGTGCGGTTCCTCCAGACTCAGCCCTGGTTTCCTGTGTCAGCTCCTCTGTGTATGGATTTCAGACTCCTTCCTTTGCATCCTATGCTTGCCGCAACCCTTTTCCATCATTGGTGTCTCATGAGTCTCTTGAGCTCTGCAGGCTGTTCCCTTCCTGTCCACAGGCTCCCCTGTCTCTGACACACTGGGCTTATGCCTGCCTCTGCCCTGCCTAATATATGACTGTGACAGTTAATTTTCTGTGTCAACTCGACAGGGCTATGGGGTACCCAGGCATCCGGTTGAACATTATTCTGAGTGTGTCTGTGAAGGCATTTCTGGATGAGGTTAATGTCTGCATCAGTAGAGTGAGGAAAGCAGGTGGTCTCCCTAGTGTGGGCAGCCCCATCAAACAGTTGAAGGCCTGACCAGAACAACCCTCTGCAGAGTAAGAGGGAGCCTCTCCTGCCTGACAACCTTCAAACTGGCACATTAGCTTTTCTCACCTTCAGAGCTACTGAAACAACGGTTATTCCTGAGTTTCCAGCCCGCCAGCCTTTGGACTGGAACTACACCATTGACTGGTTCACGCATCCCCCACTGCTGGCGTCAGGACTTGCCACACTCCACAGTTGTGTGAGCCAATTCCTCATCATAAATCTCTGTATGTCTCCTAGTGGCTCTGTTTCTCTGACATAATGACACTCCTATTACCACTGAATTATTATTTTTAAAATGGATCGACATATCTTCTGAGAAACCATTTGTGAAGGCAGAGCCTGTTCATCTTCCCTCTCAGGTCAGGCCCCTTCCGTAGGCGGCAGCCCCTCTTGTGGGCTTCTCTCTCACTGCAGCTCATACACAGAAGGCGTCTTGCAGGCACTTTCAGCTTGTTTGGCAAAAGCAGAAAGAAGTCTATTTTAGAAAAAAGAAAACCCCACATCTTAGCTACTGATTCCATTCCTAGTTGTGTGTGTGTGTTTTAAACTGACTGTATTTTTACA
Organism: Ateles fusciceps; assembly: GCA_036589455.1. Classification (NCBI taxonomy): domain Eukaryota; kingdom Metazoa; phylum Chordata; class Mammalia; order Primates; family Atelidae; genus Ateles; species Ateles fusciceps. The sequence continues at coordinate 2,015,035 of JAZHEH010001544.1, read as the reverse complement.
TTCATTTCTAGTATGGTAGCGGTGTCCCTGTAGGCAGAAGCAGTAAATGTGTTTCCATTTCACAATTGTGAGTCTGAAGTTGGGCAGCCTTAAATCGGGTCTTTACTGCTCTTAGTATCCTGGACATACAGACTTACTTAACTCATGTCTCTATGTTAGATTTCAGTTAGACTCCCACATGGATGGGTTCACTTTATGAAAATGTGAGCTGTACACTTTGGTTTTGTGCAGTTTGCTATATATGCATGATAAACAGAAAAATGTCAGTTAGAATTAAACACTTGGATGAAGTTTGACAATGATGTGAGAAATCCTGAAAGAGAATAATATAGCTCGCCTCAGATTTTTAACTCTACAACACGACGGATGGATAGATATGGCTTTCTACCCAGACCTAAATTAAACATTTGTGCTTTCCATACTAGAGCGCTCTGTGTACCAATCATTTCAGCTCCCGATGTTCTTCCAACTTGACCACTTCAGTTTAGCTTTCCATCCAGATCTTTTGATGCTGTAGTTCCTGAACACTGTCTCCTTGGGAAGTGTCCTCCCTGAGAACCAGTTCTCCCTTGACTGAGGGCAGAGATGTTTGGGACCTGAACAGGGTGGGTTTAGGTACTTGCATTTGGATAACTCGATTTCAGAGTGGCTGCTCTACCTTACTTGGTTTGTAGCATGCCAACATGCAGGGCTGCTTTAAACCTTTCCTTGTAGTAGGGATTATTTCCCTCTATTTGGAAAGAATATACTGAATTTGGAATGAAAGGCCAAATGTGATATAGTTAAATGCAACGTGTCTTAGTATTGGAGTTTGATACCTTGACCTGTGGCTTTTCTTTTGGGGCAGTGGCTGCATGGGACCTGAACTGTGATGATTCCTGTGCTTGTTGAGGCCAGGTATTTTTATAAAAAGTATTTGTTGTTTCTTTTAATTGAAAATTGAGAATCTCATTTAAAATGATCCTTTCCTTGCAGTGCAAAATTAAATAAATCTCACAACTCATTTCTTTTTGTTTGTTTTTATAAGGTTCCCATTTTTTCTTTTTCTTTTTCTTTTTTTTTTTTCTTTTGAGATGGAGTCTTACTGTCTTGCCTAGGCTGAAGTGCAGTGGCGCTATTTCAACTCACTGCAACTTCCGCCTCCTGGGTTCAAGCAATTCTCCTGCCTCAGCCTCCCAAGTAGCTGGGATTACAGGCATCTCCCACCACGCTCGGCTAATTTTTGTATTTTTAGAAGAGATGGGGGTTTCACCATGTTGGTTAGGCTGATCTTGAACTCCTGACCTCAAGCAATCCACCTGCCTCGCCCTCCCAAAGTGCTGGGATTATAGGCATGAGCCACCATGTCCGGCCACATTTTTCTGCTCAATTTGGCAGCACATACACTAAAATTGGAACGATGCAGAGAAGATTAGCATGGTCCCTGTGCAAGGATGACACACAAATTCATGAAGTGTTCTGTATCTTTAGAGTAAAAAAAAAGAAAGAATAAATCACTTGGGTAAAACCTGCTTTTCAGGTAATGTCACATTTAATGATATTAGCCATAAATGCCTGACGTCTTGCACTTGGAATTGGTTATCTAAAAGTTGTTCACACTATAAGATCTGCCTGGCAGCACGCTCAGTGGTCAAAATATTATCTTCTCAGCTCATGTTTCCATGCAAGTGTTGAGATAAAGTGTTTCATGTCCATAGTTATTTATTGAATAATGCATTGAGCAATAGAACAGATTTGGAAATCTGATAAGAGCAGGACAGTCACACTATTTAATAGGAATTATAGGTAGACTCTAATTTATGGACTTACCTTCAAAGGTGCATTGTAGGTTGATTGATCAGCAGTCAACTTCCATTTCACTCATTGGATGTACTTCATAACAGATAGTCGAAAGAGCCTATGTGAGCCGTAATAAAGGACTATGCAGAATTATAGCACCAATACCTGTCCTGGTCCAATTACTGCATTCTGGAAACAGGTATGAGATAAGGCAGTGTCTGACATCCTTTTTTCCTGCTGTAGACTAAGAAATAGGAACATGTTGAAAATAGAAATGGCGATGTTTTAAAATGAACTTATTGACCTTTATTTGTAACTGGTGAGATTTCAGTGGTTTCCTATTAATAAAATGAAGTGAAAATTTCCTGTAAGGTGTTCATATGTTAACATTGACAGTCTCTGTTTATCAGCGGGAATTCTTGTATTCAAGGTTATTTCCAGAATACAGTTGAATTGATGCCAGATGTGGAAGGCCATGGGCTTTGCTATCCATTGGAATATCCTCTGGGGTGGCTCCCAGGTATGCAGTGATGTCCGTCAAGAGAAGTGGCAGAGGGCCACTGAGGAGGGCCTTTGCATTTGGAGGTGTGCTCTTGTTCTTTCCCTTGATTGGTTGAATGCACTGTTAAGGGATCAGTGAATTAAACTGCTTAATGTTTAGTATTATTACCTTGTCCTTAACTTTCAATCATCTGGAACTCCTTGTTGAGTGAATATTTGAGAGGAGGAAGGTGAATGATTTCCTACTGGGAGCCAGCTAGGATGGAAGGCTTCCAGAGCATGGTCATGGAATGCTGGCCTGCTCACAGAGTCAGCTTCTGGTGGGGGAGGCTTAAAGGCCCCTTTATTCTTTCAGTAAATATCGAATGCTTACTGTATGTTGGGCAGATATAAGAAATGTGTTTTTCCATGGAATGTGGGAGAATAAGGCAATTGTTTTTGGCTGTCTTTACACCTTAACGTGGATTTACCATTTTCATTTTGACGATGAGTGTTAAGCTAGCTTAATTTCTGGGTTTCTGGAGGCTTGCTTGAAAGGGAAGTTACACTGTGAGTAGCTACTGAACTTTGCCTCTTTTAGATCGGCCTCTGGAGAACAGCTGTCAACTTCAATTTTTCTCATTGCTGGAAAATCAGACTCTGGCATTGTCTGTGGGTTCTTGCTTTCTCCTGCATTCTGGAGGTCAGAGTCTTATAGTGCCGTGTTATTTGTGAGGATCAGATAGACACAGACTCATATTTTTGCCAGACCCCATTTCCTAATGGATTGTTTCCCATATGAGCCTAATTATGATTTAGGGAGAGGAGCATGTCCAACATACATGTAACAAGATCCACCCCATGAGTCAGGCCCTCAGAGGAGGGGTTTGTGGATGGATATTATTTTCAGGTTTTGTCCTCTCCTGGAAAGCCTCCAGACCTTCCCATCTCCCAAAAGGAAAAAGGCCAGTGTTTCGACATGAGTGACAAGGCCAATGTGCTGGCCCTTCGTCATGTCCATTTCAGTTCTCTTCATACTTCTCCATCTCCACTTGCCCAAATTGGGCTCTTCACTGTCCCTCCTACAGGAGGAGCAACAGGAGCTCTCCCACCTTGCTGCTTCTGCACCTGCTGTCCGCTCTCTGCAAAGCTCTTCCGTGTGTGTCCATGAGACTTGCTTCTTGCTCCTTCACCTCCTTTAGGGCTTAGTTCACAGCTCACCTTCTCAGTGAAACCCTCCCTCGCCACTCTGTTGAAAATAATCCCTTCCTCCTAGCCCCAGCAGGTGTATCCTTCTGTATCCTCCTTTCCCGACTTGTTTTCCTCTGCAGTATTCATCACCATCTATGCTGATATATGTTCTATTTATTTTTTAAAAATCTCGTTTCTCCTTTAGAGCGCAATCTCCTTGAGGGTGTGCGTTCTGACCACCTGGTTCCCTTCAGTATCTTCAGGGTCAGGCACACTGCCCTAGTGCATAATTAGGGCTGAGGAAATATCTATTGCACAAGGTGGATGGATGGATGAATGGATGGATGAATTTTTGATAAACCCCTGACATCTTCATGTCACCCAATTTCAGGAAACACTGGCCTCATGTTTAGAGGAAGACAGAGTCAATCACAGAGAAATGTTCCTGTTTGCTCCTGGTCATTTATCTCCAGCACCCAAGCTCTAAGGTCTTGGGTTTCCATGCAGCTAGAGCCCCTCCTTGCTGTGATAGCTGGGAGGGCAGCAATGCAGACACATGCGTTTCATCCCACGACTGGGAATGTCTTTAGGGGAGGGGGTGGCTTATTTACTTGGGTGAATCAACTATCCTGTTGGGAAGTTCTGTCATTCACCCATTTACCCCTGGAGATGTTTTTCCACTGGCAGAGTGAATGGTAAAACATCTCCCATCTTATTACATTAAAAAAGTTGCTACATAATAGTTGTATTAACACATATTTTAAAGGTGCATGTGATAATTTGATACATTCATATAATGTGTAAAGATCAAATCAAGGTAATTGGAATATCAGTGCCTTAAATATTCTTTTTTTAAATGCTAGGAACAGTTGAATTATTCTCTTCTAGATATTTTGAATTATTATCTTCTAGATATTTTGAAGTGTATGACAGATTATTGTAAACTATAGTCACCCTGCTGATCTTCAAATACCAGCTCTTATTTTCTCTACCTAACTGTGTGTCTGTACCCATTAATCGACCTCTCTTCATCTCTTCCCCCGTGCTACCCTTCCTGGCCTCTGGTCACCACCAGTCTGCCCTCTTCATGGGATCCACTTTTCAAGCTCTAACATATAAGTGAGAACATGTGATAGTTGTCTTCTATGCCCGACTTATGACCTCCAGTTCCATTGATGTTGCTGCAAATGACAGGATCTTGTTCTTTTTTGTGGCTGAATAGTACTCCATTATGTATATATGCCACATTTTCTTTATGCATTCATCCACTGATGGCCACTTAGGTTGATTCTATATTTTCACTATTGTGACTATTCTGAATAGTGCTGCAATAAATATGCCAGTGCAGATATCTCTTTGATATATTGATTTTCTTTCTTTTGGATCTATAGCCAACAATGGAATCGCTGGATTATATGGCAGTCCCATTTTTTGTTTTCTGAGGAACCTCCATGCTGTTTTCTATACTGGCTGTACTCACTTACTTTCCCACCATCAGTGTACAAGAGTTTCATTTTCTACATATCCTTGCCAGCATTCAATCTTCCCTGTCTTCTTTATAATAGTCATTTACACAGCGGTGAGATGATATCTCATTCTGGTTTTGATTTGCAATTTTCTGATAATTAGTGATGTTGAGCATTTTCCTGTTGGCCATTTGTATGTCTCTTTTGATAAATGTCTGTTCAGATCTTTTGTCCATTTTTAAACCATATTTCTTTATTTATTTTTGCTGTTGAGTTGTTTGAGCTCCTTGTTATATTCTGGTTATATTCTCCTTATATATCCCTTGTCAGATGGTTAGCTTGTATTTCTCCCATTGTGTGGGTTGTCTCTTTGTTGATTATTTTCCTTGTTCTGCAGAAGGTTTTTAGATTCACATAACCTTATTTGTCTATTCTTGCTTTGGTTGCCTATGCTTTCGAGGTCTTATACAAAAAAATCTTTGTCTAGACAACGTCCTGGAGTATTTCCCCAATGTTTTATTTTAGTAATTTCCAGTTTCAGGTCTTAGATTTGAGTCTTTAATCTGTTTTTATTTGATTTTTGTATGATGAGAGATAGGGGTCTAGATTTCTTCTTTGGTATATAATTACCAGTTTTCCCAGCATCATTTATTGAAGAAATTGTCCTTTCCCTATTGAATGTTCTTGGTGCCTTTGTTAAAATGAGTTGACTATAAATGCATGACTATATATCTGGGTTCTCTCTATTTCTCTTTTTTTAATAGATGGGGTCTCACTATGTTGCTGGTGTCAAACTCCAGGCCTCAAGTTGTTCTCCTACCTTGGCCTCCCAATGGCTTCTCTATTCTGTTCCATTGGTCTATGTGTCTATTTGTATGCATTTTTTCCTATGTTTGTTGGCCTCATGTATGTCTTCTTTTGTAAAGTGTCTGTTCATATCCTTTGCCCACTTTTGAATGGGCTTGTTTTTTCTTGTAAATCTGTTTTAGTTCTTTGTAGATTCTGGATATCAGCCCTTTGTCAGATGGGTAGATTGCAAAAATTTTTTCCCATTCTGTTGGTTGCCGATTCACTCTAATGACTGTTTCTTTTGCTGTGCAGAAGCTGTGGAGTTTGATTAGGTCCCATTTGTCTATTTTGGCTTTTGTTGCCAATGCTTTTGGTGTTTTGGTCATGAAGTCCTTGCCTATGCCTATATCCTGAACGGTTTTGCCTAGATTTTCTTCTAGGGTTTTTATGGTGTTAGGTCTTATGTTTAAGTCTTTAATCCATCTGGAGTTAATTTTAGTGTAAGGTGTCAGGAAGGGGTCCAGTTTCTGCTTTTTTGCACATGGCTAGCCAGTTTTCCCAACACCATTTATTAAACAGGGGATCCTTTCCCCGTTGCTTGTTTCTGTCAGGTTTGTCAAAGATCAGACGGTTGTAGATGTGTGGTGTTGCCTCCGAGGCCTCTGTTCTGTTCCATTGGTCTATATCTCTGTTTTGGCACCAGTACCATGCCGTTTTGATTACTGTAGCCTTGTAGAATAGTTTGAAGTCCAGTAGTGGGATGCCTCCAGCTTTGTTCTTTTTGCTTAGAATTGACTTGGCTATGTGGGCTCTCTTTTGGTTCCATATGAAGTTTAAGGTGGTTTTTTCCAGTTCTGTGAAGAAGGTCATTGGTAGCTTGATGGGGATAGCGTTGAATCTATAAATTACTTTGGGCGGTATGGCCATTTTCACGATATTGATTCTTCCTAACCATGAACATGGAATGTTTCTCCATCTGTTTGTGTCCTCTCTTATTTCATTGAGCAGTGGTTTGTAGTTCTCCTTGAAGAGGTCCTTTACGTTCCTTGTTAGTTGTATTCCTAGGTATTTTATTCTCTTTGTAGCAATTGTGAATGGGAGTTCACTCTTGATTTGGCTGTCTTTAAGTCTGTTATTGGTGTATAGGAATGCTTGTGATTTTTGCACATTGATTTTGTATCCTGAGACTTTGCTGAGGTTGCTTATCAGTTTCAGGAGATTTTGGGCTGAGATAATGGGGTCTTCTAAATATACAATCATTTCATCTGCAAATAGAGACAATTTGACTTCCTCCTTTCCTAATTGAATACCCTTTATTGCTTTTTCTTGCCTGATTGCTCTGGCTAGAACTTCCAATACTATATTGAATAGGAGTGGTGAGAGAGGGCATCCTTGTCTTGTGCCAGATTTCAAAGGGAATGCTTCCAGTTTTTCCCCATTCAGTATGATACTGGCCGTGGTTTTGTCATAAATAGCTTTTATTATTTTGAGATACGTTCCATCAATACCTAGTTTTTTATGGGTTTTTAGCATAAAGCGCTGTTGAATTTTGTCAAAGGCCTTCTCTGCATCAATTGATATAATCATGTGATTTTTGTCTTTGGTTCTGTTTATGTGGTGAATTATGTTTATAGACTTGCATATGATTAACCAACCTTGCATCCTCAGGATGAAGCCTACTTGATCATGGTGGATAAGCTTTTTGATGTGCTGTTGCAATTGGTTTGCCAGTATTTTATTGAAGATTTTTGCATTTATGTTCATCATGAATATTGGCCTGAAGTTTTCTTTTCTTGCTGAGTCTCTGCTGGGTTTTGGTATCAGGATGTTGTTGGTCTCATAAAATGATTTGGGGAAGGATTCCATCTTTTTGGATTGTTTGGAATAGTTTCAGAAGGAATGGTACCAGCTCCTCTTTGTATGTCTGGTAGAATTCAGCTGTGAACCCATCTGGACCTGGGCTTTTTTGGGTGGTAGGCTCTTAATTGCTGCCTCAACTTCTGCCCTTGTTATTGGTCTATTCAGAGTTTCGACTTCTTCCTGGTTTAGGCTTGGGAGGATGCAAGTGTCCAGGAATTTATCCATTTCTTCCAGGTTTACTCGTTTATGTGCATAGAGTTGTTTGTGGTAATCTCTGATGATGGTCTGTATTTCTGTGGAATCTGTGGTGATATCTCCTTTATCATTTTTTATTGCATCTATTTGATTCTTCTCTCTTTCCTTTATTAATCTGGCTAGTGGTCTTTCTATTTTGTTGATCTTTTCGAAAAACCAGCTTCTGGATTTATTGATTTTTTGAAGGGTTTTTTTGTGTCTCTATCTCCTTCATTTTTGCCCTGATGTTAGTTATTTCTTGTCTTCTGCTAGGTTTTGAGTTTTTTTGATCTTGCTCCTCTAGTTCTTTCAATTTTGATGATAGGCTGTCGATTTTAGATCTTTCCTTGCTTCTCACGTGGGCATTTATTGCTATATATTTTCCTCTTGAGCACTGCTTTAAATGTGTCCCAGAGATTCTGGTATGTTGTGTCTTCGTTCTCATTGGTTTCGAAGAACATCTTTATTTCTGCCTTCATTTCATTGTTTATCCAGTCAACATTCAAGAGCCAGTTGTTCAGTTTCCATGAAGCTGTGCGGTTCTGAGTTAGTTTCTGAATTCTGAGTTCTAACTTGATTGCACTGTGGTCTGAGAGACTGTTTATGATTTCCGTTCTTTTGCATTTGCTGAGCAGTGATTTACTTCAAATTATGGGGTCAATTTTAGAGTAGGTGTGATGTGGTGCTGAGAAGAATGTATATTCTGTGGATTTGGGGTGGAGAGTTCTGTAAATGTCTATTAGGTTTGCTTGGTCCAGGCTTGAGTTCACGTCCTGGATATCCTTGTTAATTTTCTGTCTCGTTGATCTGTCTAATATTGACAGTGGAATATTAAAGTCTCCCACTCTTATTGTGTGGGAGTCTAAGTCTCTTTGTAAGTCATTAAGAACTTGCTTTATGTATCTGGATTCTCCTGTATTGGGTGCGTATATATTTAGGATCATTAGCTCTTCTTGTTGCATTGATCCTTTTACCATTTTGTAATGTCCTTCTTTTTCTCTTTTGATCTTTGTTGGTTTAAAGTCTATTTTATCAGAGATGAGAATTGCAACTCCTGCTTTTTTTTTTTTGCTCTCCATTTGCTTGGTAAATCTTCCTCCATCCCTTTATTTTGAGCCTTTGTGTATCCTTGCATGTGAGATGGGTTTCCTGGATACAGCACACCGATGGGTTTTGGGTTTTTATCCAATTTGCCAGTCTGTGTCTTTTGATTGGGGCATTTAGCCCATTTACATTTAGAGTTAATATTGTTATATGTGAATTTGATCCTGCCATTTTGATGCTAGCTGGCTGTTTTGCCCCTTAGTTGATGCAGTTTCTTCATTGTGTTGATGCTCTTTACCATTTGGTATGTTTTTGGAGTGGCTGGTACTGGTTGTTCCTTTCTATGTTTAGTGCCTCTTTCAGGAGCTCTTGTGAAGCAGGCCTGGTGGTGATGAAATCTCTGAGTACTTGCTTGTTCACAAAGGATTTTATTTTTCCTTCACTTATGAAGCTTAGTTTGGCTGGATATGAAATTCTAGGTTGAAAGTTATTTTCTTTAAGGATGTGAATATTGGCCCCCACTCTCTTCTGGCTTGTAGGGTTTCTGCTGAGAGATCTGCTGTGAGTCTGATGGGCTTTCCTTTGTGGGTAACCCGACCTTTCTCTCTGGCTGCCCTTAGCATTTTCTCCTTCATTTCAATCCTGGTGAATCTGATGATTATGTGCCTTGGGGTTGCTCTTCTTGAGGAATTTCTTTGTGGTGTTCTCTGTATTTCCTGTATTTGAATATTGGCCTGCCTTGCTAGGTTGGGGAAATTTTCCTGGATAATATCCTGAAGAGTATTTTGCAGCTTGGATTCATTCTCTCCGTCACATTCAGGTACACATATCAAACGTAGATTAGGTCTTTTCACATAGTCCCATATTTCTTGGAGACTTTGTTCATTCCTTTTTACCCTTTTTTCTCTAATCTTGCCTTTTCATTTTATTTCATTGAGTTGATCTTCGACCTCTGATATCCTTTCTTCTGCTTGGTCAGTTCAGCTGTTGAAACTTGTGTATGCTTCGCGAAGTTCTCGTGTTGTGTTTTTCAGTTCCACCAGTTCACTTATTATTCCTCTCTAAGTTGTTTATTCTCGTTAACATTTCATCAAATCTTTTTTCAAGGTTCTTAGTTTCTTTGCATTGGGTTAGTTCTTTAGCTCAGCGAAGTTTCTTATTACCCACCTTCTGAAGCCTGTTTCTGTCTATTCATCACACTCTTTCTCCATCCAGCCTTGTTCCCTTGCTGGTGAGGAGTAGTGATCCCTTGTGAGAGGAGAGGTGTTCTGGTTTCAGGTGTTTTCATCCTTTTTGCGCTGGTTTCTTCCCATCTTTGTGGATTTATCCACCTGTCGTCTTTGTAGTTGTTGGCTTTCAGATTGGGTCTCTGAGTGGACATCCAGTTTGTTGATGGTGAAGTTATTTCTTTCTGTTTCTTAGTTTTCCTTCTAACAGTCTGGCCCCTCTGCTGTCGGACTGCTGAGGTCCACTCCAGGCCCTGCTTGCCTGGGGGATCACCTACAGTGGCTGCAGAACAGTAAGGGTTGCTGCCAGTTTCTTCTGCTATCTTTGTTCCAGAAGGATACCCGCCGATGTCAGTCTGAGCTCTCCTTTATGAGGTGACTCTTTGGATATATGGGGGTCAGGGAGCTGCTTGAGGAGACAGTCTGTCCTTTATAGGAGCTCAAGTGCTGAGCTGTGAGCTCCATTGTTCATTCAGAGCTGCTGGGCAGGTACATTTAAGTCTGCTGCAGCAGAACTCATAAACCCCCCGCTTTTTTTTTTTTCCCAGGTGCTCTGTCTCGGGGGAGTTAGGGCTTTATTTATAAGTTTCTGTCATGCTGCTGCCTTTTTCAGGGCTGCCCTTCCCAGCGAGGAGGCAGCCTAGTCACTGTCTGCCTGCAGAGGCTTTGCTGAGCTGCTGTGGGCTCCACCCAGCTGCCGTGTGAACTTCCCTGCAGTCCTGTTTATACGGGTATAGTTAGAACTGCCTTGGTGATGGCGGCCCACCTCTGCAATGGCAGACTCTCTCCGTAATGGTGGGCTGCCTCGGCAATGGCGGACTACCTTGGTAGTGGTCGACTGGCTTGGTAATGATGGACGCCCCTCTCCCACAGAGCAGGACCATCCCGGGTTTAGCTGTGCTTGCTGTGAAACTCTCAATCCAGAGTGTTTCAGATTGCTGTTTTTTGTGGGGGGTGGGACCAGCCAAGCCTGATCACCTGGCACCCTGCCTCAGACCCCCCCCCTTTTTTTTTTCAGTTGAACGGGTGACTCTGTTTCCCAGGTGTTCTAGTCGCCTGTTGAAACGGCACCGGGATCTGTGTGATTTCCCGTGCAGTGACCCACTGCTCCAGCTGAAACAGCTGCACTGAGATTCGTGGCGCTTTTTTGTCCGGGAATCTCTTGGCCTGGCTCCCTGTTTCAGTCCCCTTTTTATCAGTTGAATGGGTGACTCTGTGTCCCAGGAGCTCCAATTGCCAGCTAAACGGCACCCAGACCCGTGTATTTTGTGCGGAGACCCGCCGCGCAGGCCAAAACAACTGCGCTGGCCAAAACAGCCACACCGCCGGGCAAAACAGCCACGCCGCAGGCCTGTGGGGCTCCTTCACCTGGGAATCTCCTGGTCTGTGGGCAATAAAAATCCATCTGTAAATGCGGCGTCCACTCACCCTCCGTGCTTTCGCTGGGAGCTGCAATCCTGAGCTGCTCCTAATCGGCCATCTTGGATCCATCTCAGAGCTCATTTACTCTTGCATCTGCTTGATCCATTCTCCCACTGACAGTCTTTAATTAGTTTTTTAGTTCATCAAATATATTTCTCAGTTTGAAGATTTCTGTTTGTTTTTATTATTGTTTCAATCTCTTTGTTAAATTTCTCTAATAAATTTTTGAATTACTTTTCTGGGTTATCTTGAAAATCACTGAATTTCCTTAAAACTGCTATTTTGAATGCTTGTTCAGAGAGATCGTGTATCACCATCTTGATAGGGTTAGTCATTGGTTCCTTGCTTCATTTGTTTGGGGGGAAGTTATGGTTCCCTGTTTGCTGTTGTCACTTATGAATGTATGTCTATGTGTTTGCATTGGAGAATTAGTTAGTTATTTTAGTCTTTTCTGTCTGGCTTTTTTTTTTTTATTGGATATATTTGCTTAGAGAGTCATTGCAATTTACCTGTTGAATTTTCTTTCTTTTCCGTTATCTTACTGCCTCCTTTTCAGCATTAGATGGTGCCTTAAGGCCATGTTTGTCTCAGCTCTAATAAACAATTGGAGCACTGCCCATCCCAAATGGGGCACGGTGCCAAAGGGGATATCTTAGCAGTGTGGGAAGGTTAAGTAGGGGTTTGTGCCCAGAGGACCTGTGAGATGAACCTCCTACAGCATGGCGCTGCTAAACAGGCAGTCTGATTTGGTATCTCCTTTGGCCAACTTATGGAGCAAACTTTTGAGAGCTGGGGATAGTGGTCCTGCCTCCCCACTTTGTCTCTGGCTATACCCAGCAATATTTCTTCCTTCAGGCACTCTCCATGTGTCCTATGAGTTGAGGTAGGAACAGGTATCCTGCCAGGGAACTCAGGATGATAGGGAAGCTGCTTGTCACCTTAATTTTACTTTTTCCAGTGTTAAACTGAGAGTCAGGGAGAAATTTTCCACGTGCTTGGTGCTGGCAGATTGGGGAGAGGGGGCATCCTGGCTATGGAAGTCCCCTTCTCTTATTGTCTGCTTGGAGCTTTTTCACTTCTCTGTGGCACTGAGGACTGTCTCATCCTCGTATTTTAGTTCTGGGATATTGGTGGTGATAACCTTAGTGCTGTAAATTTGGTTTCTGTTTTCTGTGAGGGGGAAGGAAACCATCTTGCTTCCATGCCAACATTTTGGAACCAGAAACTTAATTATATTACACCTTATAGTGCTCTGCTGAATTGAATTCAAATAAGAAATTTGAATAAATTTACCTCCTCAGCAACTATCCTAAATCCTTGCTACTCAAAGTGTGGTCATTGCACCAGCAGCATTGAACTCACCTGCGAACTTCTTAGAAATGCGGAATCTCGGCCAGGCACGGTGGCTGTTGCCTGTAATCCCAGCATTTTGGGAGGCTGAGATGGGCGGATCACCTGAGGGTCGGGAGTTCGAGACCAGCCTGACCAACATGGAGTAACCCTGTCTCTATAAAAATAAATAAATAAATAAATAAATGCGGAATCTCAGGCCCACCCCAGACCTACTGAATCAAAATCTGCATTTTAACAAGCTCTCCAGGAGACTGGTGTGTACCTTCATATTCGAAAAGCACTGTCCTGCAATATTCTGGTAGACTTGTTTTGACAGGCACTGCCTTTAGCTGTTTGTAGTGTTGTATCTTTAATTCTGTAACACGACAGCGAAAGGTTGTATATTTTGGCAATTATTTTAATGCCACATTAATAGCCTTTTATTGGGTGAATGTTAGTCTCTCTGAATTATTGCTCATGCTTAATCTATCTCAGGGTGAAAGCACTTGGGCTCATTTTTCTAGTTCTAGTAGAGTAAAAGCATGCATTTTCTTCTCCACTTCTACCCCTTATGTTTCATTTCTTGCCACAAGCAGGACTCCTTTCCTCCTTAACTCTCCATCTTCATGGTTCTCAGGAATATGTAGGTCCCAAAGCACAGTCAGCATTTTGCTCAAGTGGAAAATGTTCATATATAGTTGGGATCACGTGCCAGCTGTGTGCATGCGTATCTGTTTTATACAGATGGAATGTCAGGTTCAAATGTTATAATCAAGCCATCTTGCAAGATACTTTCTACACTCTTATTTTACAATATGTGAACTTTCTTTTTTGTTTTTTTGCTGATAAATGTTGATTACTTTATTTCATTGGTCAAGATTGCTGTACAGGTATGCATGATATTCCATTTGATTTTGTCCTCTACGCCGTAGTTAAGAAAACTTTGTATTGTGGGCTATCACATACATGAGTTTGGTATATTTTCCCTACTTTTTAATTAGCTTAATGTCAGCCAGTTGATTCTGTATGGCAGCATTCCACAATGACATCCTATTATGCCACAGGGCCACGTAAACAAGGAGGACATCCATGTCAGCAAATTTCTAGCTAATTCAGGGATAGTCCTTCAAGTTTCATATTCTTTAAGTTTTGACTCTTTTAAAAGTGGTCTTCATATAACATCACATACATCTTTAGCACCTTAGATAGAAGGCGCTAAAAATGATTTTGTCTTTGAGGACAACTCCGATCACGGTATTGTGAAATGTGAGGCCTTTGTACCATGGGGCATGATTTTCTCTGAGGCAGCAGCAGATGGGACTGTTGGCAGTGGGACTATTTCTTGTTCCATCAAGGGGACCTGGGCTGCTGTATTTTTCAGTAGTCTGCTTTGGTTTTACTCTGTTGTTCCAGGCTTGGTTGCTGTCTGGTCTCACAGTAGTGTACCTTGCCTCTGGTGTATTCTGTCTCCTGATCCCTTTGCCCTTCTATTGTGGTGCTTTTAATTTGTTGTATATTAAAAACCTGCTAGGTAATCTTGCTAGAATATATTGTAATTAAGAATAGGCTCAGAGTGATGTCTTCAGAGGGTGAGCTAGGAATCATATAGGTACTTTAATGTTGCAAAGTTGAATAAAACTTGTGAGCAGCCACAGCTGGTTTGGTTCATTTTGCCTTTGAGTTATTTCGCTGTTCACTGACTATCTGCTATGTGCTAGGAACATATGAGATTGAAGTAAACATTCTTGTCGTTTCCATAATCTGTTCTGGGGATAGATAAAATACAAAGCAAAGCATTACACCTATATGATATAGATGTAAACACTGTACTGGGGGCTTGCATGAAGAAGAGTCATAAATTTGACCAGACTTACTGGAAGATGTAAGATTGGGTGGGAGGAAGGACACTTTAGTCATGGAGAGACAGGTAGGGTGGAGAGGGGAGAGGATGTCCTAGGTGGAAGTAAAAGTGTGAGCAAAGGTGTCCAAAGGAAGGAATGGAATTTATTTGAGTGTGGTTGAAGCATGAAACATCTGTGGTGGGTACCCAGAGGGGAACATCGAAGTGTTATTCACGGTTTTGCCTTGCGGTCTAGGATGGCAGCATTGTAGACTGCTCTGCCTGTTGTTCATAGCATGTAGCGCCTAGAAGGTGGGTAGATGTCTCTGCTTATGTTGTGTGAGAATTAAAGCTCATTTGTGTGGAAAACAAGACCGCATTGGAAGATTTTCTCATCAGGGACATCATTTTACAAAATAAAGCTCTTTAGGAGAAGATACACAGCAATTTCCTTGTCCCGAGTTTTGAAACATTTTTTAAAACCATTTGTAAAGCTTTTGAAACTTCTTGCTCTTGTGTTTTAGAGTTTACATCTATAACTGATGGTATTATTTTTCTTTACACTTACAGTACGGCCAAGTACAGCGTGTTGACATTTCTACCTCGATTCTTGTATGAGCAGATTAGAAGAGCTGCTAATGCCTTCTTCCTCTTCATTGCCTTATTACAGGTAATGGTTTTTCAACAGTTGCTTGGAATTCACAACCTTAATTACATGTAAGATGAGATTTTGCTAAAAGATTCCTTAACTGCTAAAGTGTTACAGTTTGGAATGTAGTTTGTTCCCTCCTCCAGTCCTTGTTTGATAGTGTGAACAAGCTTGACTTTGTTTACGGGGAGAGTTCTTTTGGTATGGCCTTAAGGATGACTGCAGTGACTGAAGAGGCATTGCAAAGAGGCCTTAGGGCCATACTTTTAAGCCTTTTTCTGTTCCAAACACATAACCAATGTTGGATAAAATTTTTAAAAATATGTAAAATGCATAGGTAGTTTTTAAAGTAAGGTAATTATTTCTGAGTAACAGAAATGGAACAGAACTGCAAAAGTGTGAGCCATGAGTGCCTAATTTCCTTTTCGTGGAGAGGATTTTTATGTGCCAACTTCCTTCTTGTGGTCTCTTTCTTCAGCAAATTCCAGATGTATCTCCAACAGGAAGATATACCACCCTGGTGCCATTGATCATTATTTTAACAATTGCAGGCATCAAAGAGATTATAGAAGATTTTGTAAGTTTTTGCTTTTGGATAATAAAATCATTGTATGCAGTAGATCATAACTTGTGTGTTGCCTTGGATGATATATTTAAGGCAGGAAATTGAACTATAGCTTAACCAGCCTCTCTAGATGCCTGATGGGATTTTTGGAGGGAGGAATGTATACTCAGAGTGTCCTAAATACCTGTACAGTGACACTGAACAATTCAAACGTTGTTTTCAAATGTTAGGTCTCTGGAGCCCCATTGATTTTTATCACTGATGTTCCTTATAGCCTGCTTTAGAGCTTGCTAATTTGGGTAGCAAATGAAGGATTGCCTTGCGGTCTAGTATGGCAGCATTGTTTCATGGTGCCTGAGGGCAACTTTACAAGAATCTTCTCCCCTCATACTCATCCTTGTGTGTCTCCAAGTTCATTGGCTATGGAGAACTGTATCCCTTTTCTCTCTTTTCTTGCTCCGTCTCCACCCATATGTATATGTGTGTGTATATATGTGTGTGTGTGCGTGTGTGCACGTGTGCACGTGTGTGCTGTCTCTCTCTCTGTCTCTGGATCTTCCTCTCCTTCTCACTTTTACACACACAGACACACACACACACACACCCCTTGCTTTCACACACATATATGCATCTTTCTGGGAATAGGCATGCAAATAAATGTAATACAGGTTAAGCATCCCTAAATCCAAAAACCCCAAATCTGAAATGCTTCCAAATCCAAAACTTTTTGCATGCCGACATGATGCCACAAGCGGAAAACTTCACACCTGACCTCATGTGATGGCTGCACAAAATTATTATAAATATTGTATGAAATTACCTTTAGGTTATGTGCATAAAGTGAAAATGAAACTTAAATAAACTTCGTGTTTAGACGTGGGTCCCATCCCAGAGATATCTCATTAGGTATATGTAAATACTCCAAGATCTGAAACAATCTGAAATCTGAAACACTTCTGGTCCTGAGCAGGTCAGATAAGGAATCCTTAACCTGTACACATCGAAGCAAAGTTACTTTAGCAAGAAAATGAAGTTGGCTGTTTGTTACTGGGTTTGTCACACTGAATAATCATTTCAGTCTGATCCAAAGCAAGGAGCAGAAAGTTTCGTACTTCCAAGTGCTAGAACCAAAATGAAACAATTGAAACCAGAGGAGACCACTTCTAAACTCGGGGAGTGCTGAGAGATCACAAAATCGTCGAACTGAATTTTATAGCATGAGCATTACTGGCAGTTAGTTTCCTTGTCCCTGTCATTTCTTGATTGTTTTGTTTGCTCTTTCAATTATTCACGTGGAACTTTTGAATGTTAGAACTATTTTTTTTCTCTTTGTATAACAGAAGCGACACAAGGCAGATAATGCAGTTAACAAAAAGAAAACAATAGGTAAGCTCCCAGGCTGAATCACTTTTTCTACTGGAAAACTTAAGAGTAAGACCTGCATTTAAGGAATTTTAAATAAGTAGTGAATGGTATTGAGATAAATTGAGAAGATGATCTATAAAATACTTCAAAGAAATAGTAAAATAACAAACGAACAGAATTTTAGTCCTGATAATTAAGATTTGAACAGGATTTGTGTATTTTAGAATGTTAGAAAAGGCTGTAATTTTCAGGAACTAAACAGTTTTTATGTCCATAAAAAGTCTAAGCATTCATGTCCTTCATTTATAATCTTTCCTTACTTCCCTCTTCTGCTTTTTATTGTTTGATTTCTACAACATCAATTTTTTGTTTGTTTGTTTAAATTTTTGAGACACGGTGTCATTCCTATTGCCCAGGCTGGAGTGGAGTGGCGTGATCATGGCTCACTGTAGCTTTGACCTCCCAGGCTCAGGTGAACCTCCCACCTCAGCCTCCTGAGTAGCTGGGACTATAGGCACACACCACCACCCCTGACTAATTATTGTATTTTTAGTGGAGATGGGTTTCACTATGTTGCCCAGGCTAGTCTTGAACTTCTGGGCTCAAGCAATCTGCCTGCCTTGGCTTCCCAAAATGTGAGCCACCGCGCACAGCTGTGTAGTTTTTTTAAGATTGTGTAACAGCAGGCATTTTTTCTTCTGGGCTGAAAATAAGTAGATATAACTTACATACATACAATAAACATTTATGTGTATGCATTAACGTATATATGTTACAGAGGTACATGGATTGGTGTTCCATGATGGTGTTGTGCCATCATGGCAAAAGATAGGGTATGGTAGAATTAATAAATGGAATTCCAAGAGAAGGCTTTTGGATTTTGGGAAGCTGATTCAATTTATTACCAGCATTAACCAAAATTTTATTTTTCTCTTTTTCAGTGTTAAGAAATGGTATGTGGCATACCATTATGTGGAAAGAGGTAAAAACTAATTTTAAAGATGTACCAGAAGTATTGATTTGAAGACATGTAATGAATTGCTGGTCTTGATTGCAGTATAAACTTTGTATTAAGACATAGTGGAGTTTTCCATGAGGTCTGCTGAAACCTGATACATGTTTACTGTGTCCCCTGCCCCTTCTAGTATGGGCCCAATGTGTCACTTCAAGCCATGAACTTCATTGCACCTGACTGACATTTCTAGAATCTCCAAGTATTTTCTAGTTTCTAAATCCAATTTGAGAAACATTTTCCTTGGTCCTCTGTTGTCTTAACCTAAGTTAAAGTTTATTTTTGTTTTTAGCATTTGTGATTCTCACTTCTAGCAATTTTGGTTGGAAAGGTCATTAACTACAGAGTGGTGGAATGGGGGTAAGAAACCATCCGACTTCAGTTCCCACGCAGGGCTGCTTGAATTCAGCCAGTACAGCAGTTGCTGCTCTTAATAGCAAGGAAAGCTTTGTCTCCATGTCCCTGGAAGTATGAGGTTTGGAGGGTTGAAGAATGGTATGGCTTTTTGGTTGTTTATAGTGTTGAATAGAAAATTTAGAAGAAATCTGCCATACCATCTGGATATTTTATATCTGATAAAATTAGCTTTTTAAATGAGTGTTTTAGCTGGACCTTCTTAATGGACACAAGATGTGTTGGGGGATGACTCTCATTAGTCCAGCATTCAAAGCCAATTAACATAATTTCAAAAGGAAACAACTTTTTAGAAGCGTAACTTGAAATAATTTTTCTTGCTAAACATTTAGTAAACAGTGTTTTCAAATGGCTCTTACAGTCTTTTGTATCTGAAAAATACCTGTGATATGGTAAGTGCAGCATTTGCTTTAGTTTTTGTTTTACTTTACTGTGTTTTAGGAGAATACCCCACCCTTTAAAGAAACGTCTCCTTTATAGTGTTTTGCAGTAACACCTTAACCTTTGCAGCAATCTCGAAGTCCTGTGTTGCAAACATTCATCAACCTCACATTTGGAAGGGTCGTGGTTCTTGGTCAGGAGGTTGGGAATTCTCGACTCACAGGTGGAGAAATGCTCCCAATGCTAAAGGAATTCAGGGGGTTCTCCCAGCACTGGGAAATTGCCCCTCTTTTTCTCTAGGGTTCCTCTTGTTACTCCTTCCCCAGAAAGGTATCAGTATCAGCTGGAGTAAAGGATGATTTGGATTCAGAGGTCCTGACACTAGCTGAAACCGCAGAAAATGGAGTGATGGTCTCTGATGGTCTTCTGTGATCCAGGAGCTGATGGCTTTTTAGGCTCCTGAAACTCATGACTGTTTCTCATGTTCATTTTGGGAGAAAAACAACAATAATGAAGAAACACCAGTTAGATACTGTACCACATGCATTTTTATTTTAGTTTAAAATGTATGACTGGGCACGGTGGCTCACGTCTATAATCCCAGCACTTTGGGAAGCCGAGGAGGGTGGATCACCTGAAGTCAGGAGTTCGAGACCAGCCTGGCCAACATGGCGAAACCGTGTCTCTACTAAAAATACAAAAATTAGCCAGGTGTGGTGGTGGGCACCTGTAATTCCAGCTACTGAGGAGGTGAGGCAAGAGAATCAGTTGAACCCGGGAGACAGAGGTTGCAGTGAGCTGAGATCATCCCACTGTACTCCAGCATGGGAACAGAGAGAGACTCCATCCCATCAATCAATCAATCAGTCAATCTTGGCATGTTCCAGAGATTGTATTAGGCACAGGAAGAATGAAGCACAGTGCTTCCCTTAAGGAGTTTCAAACTTCAGTGGGCATCCAGTCACCATCCACAGGGCTGCTAGAATCCAGATGGCTGGGCCCCACTCCCAAGCTTTCTGATTCACTGGGTCTTGGGTGGGCCCTAGAATTTGCACTTTTAAATTCTTAGTTGAATCTGATGCCAGTGGTGTAGGGAGCATACTGAAGAACCACCGGTGTCCTGGGAGAGAGAGGCAACTAACCCCATGCAGTGCTGTTGTTGAGCTCTGTGTAGGAGAAAGCTTCCACTTTGGGAACAGCTGGGAGGGGCCCCCCATCTAGACCTGGTGGTTCGAGTCAGAAAGGTCTGCCCTCAAGAGATACTCTAGTGCTCTCTTGAAGGGTGAATCAGGGGTAACCAGCTGCAGAACTGTGAGTAGTTCAGTGTGAGGATGAGAATACAGGAGAGGGCAGAGATGTCAGGCAAGGGGCAGCTGGCTGTCCTTAAGATCCTGAAAATGATAACAGTCTACTATCTGAAGTGCTGAAGCTCAAGTCTGCTGCCCTCTGGGCAGTAGCTGAGTCATTGGTGAAGGCCCAGAGGTAGCTCTTAGGTGGATCTCAGTGATTCGGTAGAATCTTTTAGCTACTTCCTCAAAATTAAGAGACTTGAGGAACTCTCTGGGGCTAGAGTAGATTCAGGGATCTGGAGCGTTCTGTTCCCACTGTACTAATTCTTTGAGGGAATATTGCACACACAAGGAACAATCACATAAGAACATTACACAGAAAATCATTTCCAGGCTGGGTGCTCTCATGACTGTAATCCCAGCACTTTGGAAGGCCAAAGCAGGTGGATCACTTGAGCTTAGGAGCTCAAGACCAGCCTGGGCAACATGGCCAAATCCCATCTCTACAAAAAATACAAAAACTAGCCAGGCGTGGTTGTGCGTGCCTGTAATCTCAGCTACTCAGGAGGCTGAGGTGGGAAGATCTTTGAGCCTGGGAGGCAGAGGTTGCAGTGAGCCTTGATCATGCCACTGCACTCCAGCCTGGGTGACAGAGTGAGACCTTGTCTCATAAACAGAAAACAACCAATCAAAAAAAAAATCTTTTTTAAACAAAATCCAAGTAAGTAGTTTCTCATGTACACCAAACTTCTTACTACTTGGTGACTGGGATATGAATGTTTCTTTATTTAGAGAGTAAAGATGAGAGAAAGCCATAATTTCTCTTGTCCTCCCACTTTGAATTTAAAAAAATATCCACTGCCTTTTTTCATTTGTAAATGTGACAAATTTTCCTGTCTAGTGTTTTTTTCTTTATTAATTACTTCTTCTGATTTTTATATGTAATTAAACTATTTCTATAAAATATTTTTACTTTTTTTTTTTTAGGCAGAGTCTCACTCTGTTGGCCAGGCTGGAGTGCAGTGGTGCTATCTTGGCTCACTGCAACCTCCACCTCTTGGGTTCAAGTGATTCTCCTGCCTCAGTCTCCCCAGTAGCTGGAACTACAAGTGCCCACCACCACGCCCAGCACTTTGGAAGGCTAATTTTTTTTTTTAGTGAGATAGGGATTTCATTGTGTTGGCCAGGCTGATCTTGAACTCCTGACCTCAAGTGATCCGCCTGCCTCAGCCTCCCAAAGTGCTTGGATTACAGGCTTGAGCCACTATGTCCAGCCAGGAAAATTTTACTTCTAAAAAACACTTACAATTCACATAACATACCTTGGTTTTTTTTTTTTTTTTTTCTTTTGAGATGGAGTCTTGCTCTGTTACCAGCCTGGAGGGCAGTGGCGCAATCTTAGCTCACTGCATCCTCTGCCTCCCGGGTTCAAGTGATTCTCCTGCCTCAGCCTCCTGAGTAGCTGGGACTACAGGTGCATGCCACCACGCCTGGCTGATTTTTGTATTTTTAGTAGAGACGGGGTTTCACCATGTTGGCCAGGATGGTCTCTATCTCTTGACCTCGTGAACTGCTTGCCTTGGCCTCCCAAAGTGCTGGGATTACAGGTGTGAACCACCACGCACGGCGCCATCCCTTGCTTTTGTACTGGTGGTTGTTAAAATAGCTTTGTAGTATTTTCCCCACACTTTAATAAACAACTTAAAGCACCAATAGGATACCTTTCAGTAAATTTGCCTTTTTCCCATCAGAAAATTAAACATGGGCACCTGCCAGTTTATAAGATCTGGTAGTTTTTCACAAGTATCATATCACTTGAAATTCCTGGTTTCTAAGAGAATAGTAGCATGGCTAGAATAGGAAATAGAAAGCATAAGTGCCTATTTTGAGCTTTGCAATTATTACTGTAGTAGGAATGGTGTTCTGTTGTCATCAGATATTCCAATGTCCTTGACCTTCACGCTCATGATGTCCTTTCAGTTATACTTCTGCTGATGGAGACTGACATTTACATGGACCTCTTTATGCCAGGTGCCATGTATATTTCCTTAGTCACTGCATCCACCTTACAAGGCCGGTGGCACTGTTTTCCCGTTTCAGACTTGAGACGCTGGGGCACTGACAGGCGAAGCAGCTTGCTGAGATCACAAAGCTAGCACACGGCTATAAAGCTAGGGTTGGAGTTATGTTCACCTGACTTGAAAGCCCCAGTTCTCACTACCCTGGTGCTTTCTGTGATGTTACTGAAAGGATTTGGAGACACTTGGCCATGGTGCCATTTTGGAGACTACAGCCCTTTTCCTTGGCTTGGGATCTTCTGTCTGGTGGAGTCTGTTCCCCAGAGTGATCTCTGACTTTGGCCATGATTATTTTTCTAGGAATTTCTTAAGGCTGTACAAATCATCTCCATTTTATGTGATATATTTCCAGGGAGACTTTTAGGTGCACTTTTCATGGGTGAATTTACTGTTGCCTTTTAAAAAGAGCATTGGCCTTCCCTGCAGCTTGCCTAGTTTTGAATCCTGGTTCTAACACTCAGTAGCTGTGTTACTGTGATCAAGTTATTTTGTTCAGCACCTCAATTTGTAAAACAGAAAAATGTATGTGTGTTAACTTAGTTGATCTTTACAGTCACTCTACGAAATATGTGTCTTTATCCCCTTTATATAGATGAGAAAACTGAGGCACACAGAGTTTACATAACTTGTTCATTGTTACACAGCTCATCAGGGGTGCAGTGGGAATTGAGCCCAGGCATTAGACTGGCTCTGGAGGTGTGTGCCGTGACCATCCTACCCTACTTCGTGCAGCTATGGAGATGCTCAAGTATTTGTAACTGGATGGATAATTGTAAGGAAACGAGATCTTTATAGCTGTTCTGACTTATCCCTTTTCTCCCTCTCCCTTTCCTTTGTTGTTAACATTGCAGAGGCAACATTACCAGTGGCTGCATGGAAGTACTTTCCTTTGGTTCTTGTCACGGAAAATAATTTGGGCTTCTCCGTCTTAAACTTCATGGCTTAGTTATTTAGTAATTTTTTCTTAAAATATTTAAGCACCTTTTTCACCATGTGTGTTTTCTTTCTTTTCTTTCATGCCTCTCTGTCCTCGTCGCTGGCTCTCTAGGTGGCAGTGGGAGACATTGTGAAGGTCGTCAATGGGCAGTATCTTCCAGCAGATGTGGTCCTGCTGTCCACCAGGTCAGCTGTGCTAGTGGGCAACTCTTTTTTTGCAATAAATGTTAAGAACAATGAAATAACAAGCAGCGACTGGAGCAGTCTTGAGCCACCTGTTCCCCCTCTACCATTCTCTGTCCCATTCTTCCATTTCTTGTCATTTGCCTTCTCCTACCGGGACCCTTGATTTCTTTCTCCCATTCATTCCTTTGTGCTTTTTCTGAACTCTTTTACATGTATTGACTCCACTTAGTCTTCTGGCTATTTGGGGGATAGTTCTTATTTATAGGGACACTGAGTCAAGAGCAGTGGAGTGGTCCTTTCATTAACGTCAGGTTGCAGCATATCCGTGATTTCAGAATTTCTTTCCTGATGGGCTCTGCCAAGCAGTCTCTCCTGTAGAACGCAGAGCTCCACTTTAACAGCTGTTCAAGAACCACAGATGTTTTCTCAGTGTAAATGTGACCAGCAGATTGCGTTTGCTCTTCCTCCGTGCATGTTTGGCCCTTTTGTGTCCAAGTATCACTTTCACCTTCTCCAGGTAGTTTTATTCTAGGAAGGAATCACCACTCAGTGAAATTCTTGACATTTTTTGGGCTTGATGCAGGAACGCATATAGCTAGGAAAGAAAGCCAAAATTAGGACAAGAATAAACATCTATTCTTGAATTCAGGATTAAATTGTGTGATGTTAGGACTCTAAATTCCTTTATTTATACGCTGTTGGAATCATAGATACTCATGCTGCTTGCATTTTGTTTGATTGCAGACAACGTTTCTTATGTTGAATTTAATCACTCAGTGGATTTTAAGCCTAAGCATTAGTTTTCTGCTTGAGATAATAGATTTTGAAATAGGACCCAGGCCTATGGAGGGAAAAAGAACCAATAACGCAGGGCTGGATTTATGTTTGCCCATATTGATTGATAACAAAGAAATTCTTAGAAATATTGAATTATTGATCACTCGATAGTTTGGGCTATAAGTCTTGGCTGTGACCCTAGAAAATTGTGTGTGTGTGTGTGTGTGTGTGTATGTTTGTGTTTTTTTGTTTTTTTTTTTTTTTTTTGGAGACAAGGTCTACTCTGTCACCAAGGCTGGAGTGTGGTGGCACAATCATATCTCACTGTAAGTTCAAACTCCTGGGTTCAAGTGATCCTCCCATCTCAGCCTCTTGAGTAGCTGGGACCACAGGTGCATGCCACTATGCCTGGTACATTAAAAAATTTTGTTTTGTAGAGACTAATTTAGAAAAAATTTTTTAGATGTTGTCCAAGCTGGTTCTGGAACTCCTGGCCTCAAGCAGTCCTCCTGCCTTGGCCTCTCAAAGTGCTGGGATTATAGGCATGAGCTACAGTGCCCAGCTAGTTTTTTTTTTAAACTTAGTCTTAATATGGGATTGCTTGAGCTGTCATCATATTTTCAGCATGCTCCTTATTAGTATCTGAGTGTGTGCTGTGTGCTGAACAGCCTGTTGAAGAGGTTGGCCCACTTAATCTTCCCAATAACCCTTGAGAGCCTTCTTTTGCACATGCCAAGACTGAGATACAGAAAGACTAAACAATGTGCCAAGGTCATATAACCCATAAAGGTGGTGCCAGGGGATTTTACCTTAACTAGTGGATTGCAGAGTCCATTCTCTTAAATCACTAACTATGTGAACTTAGCTAAACTCAAAGATTATAAATAGGAGTACAATATCTGTTATGCTTATTTTTATTCTTTGAGTTTTCTGTCTTTAGTGATAGGTATTTTGATTGAAAAGTTGGCCTTGAGATTGTGAAAATGGCAGAGAAACAAATCCTTGCTAAGCCCATGCCTCGATCCTTCAACTCCTCTGGCTGTCATTTTCTTCAAAAAGCGTGTGTTTCTACTGGCCATACCTTGGGCAGCATTCTTGATCAGGCCCAGTCTCAGACTTGATGGATTGCCGGAACCCAGTGGTTGCATCTGAGCGGGGACATCACGTGTTTCCCCTTTTCTTTCATCTTCAGTTCATTCCTGTCTTCTTGAGGCTCAGTAGTCATTATGTGGGGCTTATAAGGGCAGATCATCTCGGCAAATGACTGACTCTGTACTTGGTGCTGAGTCCCAAAGATGAGTGTGTGTTTCCTTTTTCATCATTACTCCTACTATAGTGGTTATTTATAACAATTTATTTTGAAGGGCCAATCAGCAGACATAGATTCCATAATAGAGATATTATAAGCTGTGAATTTGTGGAAAGGACTTTACTAAACTTCGCTCTTTCTTTTTCTCTCCTCAGTGAACCTCAGGCAATGTGTTATGTCGAAACAGCTAATCTGGATGGGGAGACGAACCTTAAAATACGCCAGGTAAAGTCGCCTCTGATGACTTGTGTTGTTATGGTGGACCCAACTGCAAATGTGGTCCCCACACATCTTTATCTAGAGAAACAAAATACTCAGCACAAAGAGTTAGGCCTTACCCCTAATGGAATCTGTGGGAAGAATATGCCTTCTATGATGAGGGGGAACACGTAAAGAGAGCTGGAAAAGCGGGCTGCATCAAACTCTAGGTCCCAAAGGGTGCCAGGCCTTCATGTGGTGTCTTACTGAGTTCTTTGCCTGTGATGCTGGAGAGAGGGGACATCTCAGCAAAGCTGAGTGGGTGGAAAGGACACAGCTTAGTGGACAAATGGAGCAAAAAGCTCCAGGTACCCTAGTTTACATCATTGTTGTAATCAAGATTCTAATCCTAGAGGGTGATATAATTAGATACAAAACTTCCATGCCTTAAAGAAAACTATTCTTGTCATGTATTTTAATTCCAGAATGAAGAATAGTCTTTTTTGGTTCTTTTTTTTTTGAGATGGAGTCTCACTCTGCCACCCAGGCTGGAGTGCAGTGTCGCAATCTCGGCTCACTGCAACCTCTGCCTCCCAGGTTCAAGAGATTCTCCCACCTCACCCTTCTGACTATAGGTGCATGCCACCACACCTGGCTAATTTTTATATTTTTTAGTAGACAGGGAGTTTCACCATGTTGGCCAGGCTGGTCTCGAACTCCTAAACTCAAGTGATCTGCCTGCTTTGGCCTCCCAAAGTGCTGGCATTACAGGCATGAGCCACTGCACCCAGTCAAAATGAAGAATGGTCTTTGACATATAACCTTTTTGAGGATTTTGACAATTAAAAAAATTTTGCTGCTTAAAGTTGAATTCAGAAATTCTGTCTATATATCTTTCTTTTCTACTGTAGATATTTGCTTAAGACTTTTTTTTCCATTTGAAGAAGAGTTACAGCCTGGGCAACATAGCAAGACCCTATCTCTACAAAAAAATTTAAAAAATAGCTGGTCATGATGGCACACACATGTAGTCCCAGCTACTTAGGAGGCTGAGGTGGGAGGGTCACTTGAGCCCAGGATTTTGAGGCTGCAGTGAACCATGACTGCACGACTGCACTCCAGCCTGGGGGGACAGAGTGAGACCCTGTCTTTTAAATAAAAAGAGAAGGATGCTAGATAGTGTAAAATATTAAAGGGCTACTTTATTCTATTTTTATGACGAGTGTTAGAGTACAGCTAGTAGATTATCCTTGCTGTAGATGCTGGAGTATGTTAACTATTACTTATGCATGGATGTTTCCAGCACAGTGGCGAGATCTTAACTTTCGACTTCATTAAATTCTTTTGCCATTTTCACATTAGATCACTGTGGCAAAAGCTGCTGGGAAAGTCTGCCTTGAGGGGCTGACAGTTTGATTTGTTAGCTCCCCAAATTATTGCACTGGGGATGCCTTATTTTTCCTTTTGATTAACCACACGGATGCTGAATGGTGCCCCTAAGCACAAAAGACAGTTTGATTTCCTCTTTTGGTTTAATCTTTCAGGGTTTGAGCCACACTGCTGACATGCAAACCCGGGAAGTTTTGATGAAGTTATCTGGGACCATAGAATGTGAAGGGCCCAACCGCCACCTCTATGACTTCACTGGAAACTTGAACTTAGATGGGAAAAGGTACTGTATTCCTTTTCTTTGTTGTCTGTTAAACTATGTGACTAAGAATTACTGGAGCTTTGGAAAATATGTTTGTTTTCTAGTTTTGTAATATCTTAAAACAGTGAGATTTCATACCCTTTCAATTAATTTAAAGCCTTCCTTAAATTTAAGAAAAAAACCCTGAGCCCAAGGTTCTCAGATGAGGCTCAAAGCATGTGGCATATTCTTTCTGTGCGTATTCTCTGCCAGGCAGGAGAAATGGTTTTAGCTTCATAATATTGTCCAGAAAAGCAGAGGAGAGGCATCTGAGGTGTATAAAAGCTAATACACGTGTTACATAAATGTGTATTTTTTTTTTTTGCTAGCCTTCTTCTAAGGAGCATTCTTTTGTTTTTAGAAAGTTGAGTGAAATGAACGCTTATTCTTCCTTTAGAATATTCAGTGCCCTTCTGTCTATATTCTGTTATCTTTGTCCTCCTGGAGTTTGTTATGTTGTTCTGAAGTTGTCTTTTGTTGTGATGTTGGGGTGTGGTTTCTACCTTCTGGCCATGTTTTGTCTTGTGCCTCTTGCCCATGTCCCCCACCCCCAACCCTGTAACCCAGCCTCTTGGGCTGTCCTTTATATTTTGACGACCCAAGGCTTGGAAGGACTTGATCATGGGGAATCAACCCAAATTATTATAAATATGACAGCTAAGTGTGAGTGCTTCTTGGTTTCATTTAGCACATATAACTATTCTATGGGCTCCCCATTTTGAATTTCTAAATTATCACTCAGGTCTTTATTTACTCGTTAAGTTATCCTTGACAAACTTGATATGATAGGTTGCTGCTTTTTTTTTTTATAATTCCCTTCTAATAGTCTGTAAAATACACTAGATTTATTTGACAAATAATAATAATACTTCCAATAATAATACTTATTACAAATGAGTTAGTTTCAGTTGTTATTTTACCAACTTCCTTTCTGGGTGTTGAGTTTCATAACAGGATCCTGAGAGATATAATTCCCTCTAACATTTTATAGAAAAAACATTTTTTTCTGTAGTGATGAATGGATAAAATAAAGTTTTTTGTGGGTCTTTTTGGGATAGATTAAGCCAGTGGTGACCTTTGTGGCCTGTGTTTCTCAGTGAAGTAGTTCAAATTGGAGCAAAGGGAACATTTGATTTATTGTGGGTTCATATTTAAGGGAAAAGCTCATGCTCATTTTCCAGACTATCATTTAATATCATTTTTTAATTTTTTATTTTTAGCCTTGTTGCCCTTGGGCCTGACCAGATCTTATTAAGAGGTACACAGCTTAGAAATACTCAGTGGGTCTTTGGCGTAGTTGTTTATACTGGACACGACACCAAACTCATGCAGGTAAAACATTACTGATTTCAGTTTTTTCTTTCCTTTCTGCTTTTATTAACTAGAAGGTAGAAAATGTAGATGTTGCATTAGGAAGTTCAAATATGTCTATGAACCTAAATTTGGAAACAAACTGCCTTTATTTTAGTTCCTTAGGTAGTTTCTTCTAGATTTCTATCCTCTTATCTGGTATTTGTTGCCTTTTGCCTGAAATACAAATGATCTTTGATTTCTAGATGTGGGGGAACATTCAGTTCTAACTTATTTTATCTCCTGGACTTAAGGGGGATTAGTTCTAACTTTTACATTTCTCTTTCTGCTTTTCCTCTTTACCCCATTAATTAGCATTTCATAGCAAATTGTCTTATTTAACTGAACATTAGACACTTTAAAATTAGTTATTTTTGAACTGTTTATTTTTCATATACCACAGAAAAAAATGAAGGTAAAATGATTTTGCTTTTTTTCCCTGTTAATGTTTTTTTAAAAAATTGCTTGTGAATTTATAGGTCACATTGATGTTATGATGGGTTTTGCCAGGCAGCTTTGGAAATTCTACATAAATCAGCGTTCCTATATGTAATTTCTTACATTTCTTTGGTGTCACTTGGCATCTTGTTTTCGCTAATGGTGGCTATTAATGAGAATTGGCTTTTCAGCTTGTCTGCTCTTTTGTATAACTTCTAAAATGCACACTTGGCTATATTTCTTGATTAAAAAATACTAAGTGACCACCACGTACCAAGAGTAATGCTAGACCATATGGGTGCAACAGTGAAAGCCCCAGTCTTACCCTCGGGGAGCCAGTTGAGCTAAGGACTCATATAGAATGACAAAGCAGAGAGAGAGATACTAGAATGTGTGTCATGACTAAGTGCTGTCAGTGTGTATAGGAGGGCCATCCAACCTAGGTTTGGGGGCACCTGGATGCTAAGAATGATTTCCCTGGCAGAAGCACATTTTAGATATTGAGCTAGGGAAGGGAGACTGTTGTGCTGATCTCCTCTTTGAGGTCAAATGATAGTCAGATGAAAGAGGTAACTATTAGAGGAGATGAAGCAATAGACCCTGGTGGCCACCCCAGCTAGTAAACACATTGAAGACAGGGAGAGATGAGATTAGAAGGGTTGAGAGACTCTCTGAAGTCGGAGAGGATTGCTGGAGTTGCTGAGTGACAGGCTGATCAGTGTGTAGAGTCTTGTCTTTGTATTTCTGGGGTAGACAGTTTCTAGCATGGGAGAGCTGGGAGTGACCCATGGGAGTAGGAAGCCAAAGGCAGAGCTGTTGAAGGTTATCTGATGTTGACAAGTCAGGAACTGAGAGACTAAGGCATTTAATGGGTCAGCGCTGTGATTTTGAAGATGGGATAATAGTGAGGCTGGACCACAGAGGAACGCCATGAGCCAGTTGTCAAGTCTTCAGTGAGTGACAGGGAGCAACTGAGAGGTTGGTGGCCTGGCTACGGGGGAGGGGCAGAAGGTAGCGCAGCTAAATGGCATGAATTTTCTGAGTGAGTTTTTTTTTTTAACATGTAATCCAAAGAATAAAATTCCAGAAGTATTATCAGGTCTTGAACAGACATCTGGTAATGCTACCTTCAGAGGCCAAATGATGCAGATGTCTGCTGGCACACCCTCTGCTCGAGGGTGCTCAAGGGAGGTGTGTCCTTGACTGTGTGAGGCAAGGAGGAAGAGAGCTCTTGAGGGAGTCGGGGGTACAGAGAGAAGTTCAGGAGCTGGAATGGTAGGGCCCCAGTGCAATGGGGCGGTTGCAGAGGTTGTGTGTTGAGGCAAGGCGGGAGGGCTCCATGGCAGCTAGAAAAAGGAATAGTTGGTGAATGCTGAGAGGCAGCTGAGGGTAGATCAGGATTTTTTAGTGTATCTGAGATGTGCCTGATCTATCGCCACTGCTAGGTCCTCATCCATTCACAAGGGCTGACTGGAATGCTTTAAATTTATTGTTTCTGAGCAGCCTGTATATGAAGACCCTATCTTGATGAATGGTTTAGAGCTCTAGCCATGCAAGAACTCAGGAGGTTGAGATTGGTGGACCAGTTGGGACCAGGAGTTCGAGACCAGCCTGGGAGACATAGTGAGACCCCATTAAAAAATAGTTTAGCACTCTGCCACCTAGAAAGTGTCCTTTAGCTCCCGTAGTGCAGTGTCAGTAGCCTCTGCTAAACACTTTGGTGCACCACTAACCACAGATCACTACTTCTGTTTTTGTTTTGTTTTGCTTTTGTGTTTTTGAGACAGGGTCTGGTTTTCTTGCCCAGGCTGGAGTGTGGTGACGCGATCTTGGCTCACTGCAACCTCAGCCTCCCAGGCTCCAGCCATCCTCCCACATCACTCTCCTGAGTAGCTGGGACAACAGGCATGCACCACCATGCCCGGCTAATTTTTGTATTTTTTGTAGAGACAGGGTTTCACCATGTTTCCCAGGCTGGTCTTAAACTTCTGAACTCAAGTGATCCACTCACCTTGGCTTCCCAAAGTGCTGGGATTACAGGCTTGAGCCACTGTGCCCAGCCTACTTCTGTTTTTTTTTTTTTTTTTATGATGAAATGGCAAAGAGATTATGGGTAGCTAGCTCACATTTGTTCAAGGTCCCAATACTAGTTTTAAGATTGTGCATATTATAAATTTAAGAACTTTCCAAAATTTCTTATACACTGGGTGTTTTTTTTTTTTTCAGGGTGTCATATTGTTTTTCTAGAGCATACATTGGTAATACAGCTTTTGCTCTGGAAAAATGATATTACAAGTATGCTCTAGAAAAGCAATATTACATGAGTTAATTACACTGTCTTTTAAAATGCTCCAGTATCTCTTCAGTGAGTAAGGCATGCACTGATTTTCCATTCTGTGAGCGTGAGAGGCACTTTTCCTTGCCCCTAGGTGTGATAAGCATCTTTGCAAGGCTTCTTGCATGTTGACTGCTCTTGTATACAATGATGGAAAACCCCAGAAACATCTGTGCTAGACCTGCTGTGCCTTTAGGGCTGAAACATCAGGTAAAAATAATGAGTTTTCAAAAGGAATATAATATAACACACATAGCTGGAAGCCATCTTGTTTGTGAAATAACAGTGTTTGTGCTTGTGCTACTTGACCACAGAGAGGAAACTCAATTGCTGTAGGGTTCTTTTAGCTTTTTTTTTTTTTAGGTCTCTCACCTCAATGCCTTTTGTCCTTCAAGTTTCCTCCAGTTCATGCTTAGTTTACTTACATGTAGAAATATTTGAGTCTACTATTTCTATTGGTTGATTTAATGGGAAAAAGAGATTATCACACTAATTACAGCAAACATAATTACAACAAATCATGCACTATTCTGAGCGATGCACATGTATCAACTTGTTTATTCCTCACAATGGCTAGGTAGTATTGTGCTCATTTTACAGATGAGGAGACTTGAGGCACAGAGTGTCCTAGTAACCCAAGCTTACAAAACTAGTAAGATTCAAAACACAAGCAGTCTGGCTGGGTATGGTGGCTCACGTCTGTAATCCCAGCACTTTGGGAGGCCGAGCCAGGTGGATCACCTGAGGTTAAGAATTTGAGACCATCCTGGCCACCATGGTGAAACCCCATCTCTACTAGAAATACAAAAATTATCTGGGTGTGGTGGCACGTGCCTATAATCTCAGCTGCTCAGGAGGCTGAGTCAGGAGAATCACTTGAACCCAAGAGGTGGAGGTTGTGGTGAGTCAAGTTTGTACTGCTGTACTCCAGCCTGGGCAACCGAGCCAGACTCTGTTCCCCCGAACCCTCCCCCCCAAGAAAAGGAATAAAAACAGGCAGTGAAATTCCAGAGTCAATGTAATTCAGGGCTCCCCAAGCCCCAAGCCACAGTCTGTGGCCTGTTAGGAACCAGGCCCCACAGCAGGAGGAGAGTGGCAGGCGAGCTAGTGAAGCTTCGTCTGTATTTACAGCAGCTCTCTATCCTTTTCATTACTGCCTGTGCTCTGCCTCCTGTCAATCATCAGTGGCATTAGATTCTCACAGGAGTGTGAACCCTGCTGTGAACTGTGCATGCGGGGGAATCTAGGTTGCATGCTCCTTATGAGAATCTAATGCTTGATGATCTGTCACTGTCTCCCATCACCCCTAGATGGGACCGTCTAGTTGCAGGAAAACAAGCTCAGGGCTCCTACTGACTCTACATTATGGTGAGTCATATAATTATTTCATTATATATTACAAGGTAATAGAATTAAAGTGCACAATAAATGTAATGCGATTAAATCACCCCAAAATCATCCCCACCCAAGTCCGTGGAAAAATTGTCTTTCATGAAATCAGTACCTGGTGCCAAAAGCCTGGGGACAGCTGTTCTAACT
The DNA here is from genome assembly GCA_036589455.1 of Ateles fusciceps. Taxonomy (NCBI): domain Eukaryota; kingdom Metazoa; phylum Chordata; class Mammalia; order Primates; family Atelidae; genus Ateles; species Ateles fusciceps. Next base: position 1,981,861 of record JAZHEH010001544.1, on the reverse strand, counting down.
AGAATTCAAATTCACGTTGGATTTCAGCTTTTTCAAAATCTGACATTTTGACCTGTTTCTATTTATAATTCCATTACACTGAAGTAGCCGGGTTCTTTAAGAATTTTACAGAAGAACTTGTAATGTCTGTAGGAATTTAACATTAAAAGCTCATCATTGGGCCAGGTGCAGTGGCTCACACCTGTAATCCTAGCACTTTGGGAGGCTGAGGTGGGCAGATCGCCAGACCTCAGGGGTTCATGACCACCCTGGGCAACATGGTGAGACCCCTGTCTCTACTAGAAATACAAAAAATTAGCCGGGCGTGGTGGTGTGCACATATGGTTCCTACTACACAGGAGGCTGAGGCAGGAGAATCGCTTGGACCCAGGAGGCAGAGGTTACAGTAAGCTGAGGTCACGCCACTGCATTCCAGCCTGGTGACAGAGTGAGACTCCATCTCAAAAAAAGAAAAAAAAGAAGCTCACCATTGATCATTGCAAGTACAAATATCTATGAAGTGGGAGTGAGTAGGCCAAGGTTGGCTCTCCACAAAGTGCATGTGTTGAAGCCTGATGTTTTGGGATCATTCCTCTTCTGTTGGATGAAAGATTCATTTTTCTAATCCTCCTAATTTGCTGGAATTCAACCACTGAAAAAGATCAGAAGTCAATAATAAATGGGGTCATAGAAATGAGGTTTGAAGTTTCTGATAATTTTTTTCCTGCCTGTACATTTAGTGAATGTTTATTAAGAATGATAAGATCATGCTTAGTTTTTAAGAGTTAGGATGCAGAGTCCTGGACCTGGCCTGCTGGCTCTTACCATGAGGCCAGATGTGGATATGTCATCCCAGTTGACCTTGGTATAGTATTTGATTGATGATAAGTTGGTGTTTACTGGTGGACTTCCATTTAGACTCCCGAGGATTTCCTTTTTAAGTCAGTGAAGGATGAATAATTTAGAGAAATAAAGTAAAAGGGAAAAAAGAAATAAAGGAAAAAGCTGCTGCGTTGTTTAGATATTTAAAGGACTTAGCTTTTCAGAATCACCAGTACAATCCCACAACTCCTCTACCCCAAAAGAATACCATGGGGAAATAGTATTTTTGGTTTAGCAATAGAATTCATATAACAATTTCAGTGATGTGGTATAAATTTTTCTTTGAGCTTAGGAGTGAATTGCCTCATGTTTTCATCTCAATTTCATTTTCACATTGTGACTTTATTTGTATTCTTATCTTTGGAGACATTTTCATCACTAGATCAATTGAGACTAGTGAAGGAGAAGGCTAACTTCAGTTTGGCACAAGATACCATTTTTATGGTTAGTGCCTTAGAAACTTTCAGATCACCCGAATTTGTCCAATCGGTGTTGTCTCTTAAAAGCCCGGGCCCATGTTTTGTAGAAGGAGACCTGCGGACTGGCGCTCCTGTGCGAACCTCTCCCTGTCCAGTTCCTGGCTTCTGATTTAATTCAGGAATTATTTCACCTCCTGGAATGGATTATAATTAATTCCCTGTGGCTTTCCTCTCTTCAGTGTCTTCTTCCTCCACCAGCTGTATTACTGTACTGGTTTCCTCTGGCTGCTGTGACAGATTTCCATAGCTTTAGTGACTTAAAAAAACATGAGTTATTATGCTGCAGTTCTATAGGTCAGAAGTCTAATATGAGTCTCCTTACACTAAAACTCGAGATGGTGGCTGCTCTTTCTGCAGACCTCTGAGGGGGAATCTCTTTGATCATTTCTCTGTCACCACCTCTCCCTCTGAGCACAATTGGGAAAGGTTCTCCCTTTTGATGACCCTGTGGTTGGATTGGGTCCATTGGGTAATCCAGGATAATCTTTCCCCATCTCACAGTCGCTAATTTAATTTAATCCCATCTGCAAAGCTCCTTTTGCTGTATAAAATAACATACTCGGGCCAGGTGCGGTGGCTCACGCCTATAATCCCAGCACTTTGGGAGGCCAAGGTAGATGGATCACCTGAGGCCAGGAGTTCGAGACCAGCCTGGCCACCATGGTGAAACCCCGTCTTTACTAAAAATACAAAAAATTAGCCGGGCGTGATGTTGGGCACCTGTAATCCCAGCTACTCGGGAGGTGAGGCACGAGAATCACTTGAACCTGGGAGGCGGAGGTTGCGGTTAGCCGAGATCACACCACTGTACTCCAGCCTGGGCAACTGAGTGAGACTGCCTCAAAAATAAAATAAAATAACATGCTGACAGTGCCCCAGGAGTAGGATGTGGGCATCACTGGTGGGAGGGGGTCATTAGTTTGCCCACCACACTACCTTAAGATATTTTTAAATAAAATGACTTCAGGTACATTTTATTTAAACGTCTTGCCTTGTTCAAATAGTTCTATTGACTTTCCCACAGCTGAGAGGATCTAGTCCCCAATTTTCCACCTGAACTGCAGTGATTCTTGAATCCAGCTTTAATGAATCTTTCTACACTCGCTTGCCAACACTGACCTCAGCTCCAGCTGGGCTGGTTTCTCTGCCAGCAGTGAGAAGGCAGGTGCTAAGTCTGTGATAAGGCTGCTGTCCCCTTCTGTTTCTCCTTTCGTGTTTTCATCATTCAGGACGCCACTCAGCTTGCTGCTGCCCAGGCCCTTCCTGACTCTTCCTACTCCTACTTCTTATTCGCAGTTCTCCAAGTGAACTTTTTGTCCATCCACTTATTTTGACACCCATTAATGTTCTGTTTTGCATTATTGATATGTATGTGTTTGTGTATGTCTTTTTATTCCTCAAATTCTGAGCTCCAGGAGGAAAATTATGTGCTTTAGAAATATCTCCTTATATTTACTGTAGAGCTGTGCTATTACTGCGAAGATCTTCTCTAGATTTTTATGATATGGAATTTCTAAATTTCTCTTGAATTACCATAGTTCTGATTTCTTTAAACTCGACTATATTTAGAACCTGTTGTATTCTAAGATAAGCAAAGTGACAATTTTATGCTAAGATACAAGAAGTACAGAATGAATCATGTATTGTTGGAGTGTTCATTAAACTGGTAGAGTATGTTGTCTTCATTACTTAAAACTAGCTGTTGTCTATCGGGGGGAAATAGGGGAGGGACAGCGGGGGGGTGGGGAGAGTTGGGGAGAGGTAGCATGGGGAGAAATGCCAGATATAGGTGATGGGGAGAAAGGCAGCAAATCACACTGCCATGTGTGTACCTATGCAACAATCTTGCATGTTCTTCACATGTACCCCAAAACCTAAAATGCAATAAAAAACAAAACAAAACAAACAAACAAAAAAAACCAGCTGTTGATTCAGGAGTATGGTATACTTTTGAATTGATTATTTGATTATTTGGCCAAAAAATAGTCTTTTCTTGTCGGTTGTTAAATATGGTTGTTTTACCTCCTTTCCCCCACCCCTTGCCCCAAATGTGTTCTGTGACCCTTACTGACTTTCAATGCCGTTGTGTAGAATTCAACCAAAGCGCCTCTCAAGAGATCAAACGTTGAGAAGGTGACTAACGTGCAGATCCTGGTGTTGTTTGGCATTCTCTTGGTCATGGCCTTGGTGAGCTCAGTGGGTGCCCTGTACTGGAACAGATCTCATGGCGAAACGAACTGGTACATCAAGAAGATGGGTAAGTGTCAGGGTGAGTTGCTCATTCAAGTGAAATAAAATCATCCTTGGGACATTCTTACAGGCATGGTTGTTGTATGGTGTCCCTGCTGTCCTTCTGTTCCCTTTGCTTACTATACATAATGCTAGCCTTTCAAGGAGAAATGAGATTAGGATCATGTGGTAAAGTGAAGATGGGCATGTTTGGGAATAGATTCATACTCAAATGGTTATTTTTAAACTCTGTGTTAAAGCATTTTCTTAGTGGTTGCCCTAGAAGTTACAATGTATGTCTTAATTTATCTGAATCTACTTTTGATTAATACTAACTTAATTCTAGTCAAATACAGAAATGTCACTCCAGTGTACCTCCATTTCCTCTCCTGCTTGATGCTGTCATTGTTAATATTCCATTTATCTGTGTTGTCAACTCCAAAATACAGCGTTATAATTATTGCTTTATATAATCTTATGTCTCTTAAAGAAGCTAAAGGAAAAAAGAAAAAAGTATATTGATAGGGTTTTGTTGTTGTTGTTGTTGTTTTGAGACAGAGTCTCACTCTGCTGCCCAGGTTGGGGTGCGGTGGTGTGATCTCGGCTCACTACAACCTCTGCCTCCTGGGTTCAAGTGATTCTCCTGCCTCAGCCTCCTGAGTAGCTGGGACTACAGGCATGTGCCACCGCGCCTGGCTAATTTTTGTATTTTTAGTGGAGACGAGGTTTCACCATGTTAGATGAGGTTTTACCATGTTACGCTGGTCTCGAACTCCTGACCTCAGGCAATCTGCGCGTCTTGGCCTCCCAAAGTGCTGGGATTACAGGCGTGAGCCACTGTGCCCGGCCAAGGTCGTTTTATATTAACATATTTACTTACCATTTCCAGGACTCTTCATTCCTTCCTCTGGATTTGAGTTACCAGCTGGTATCATTTCTTTGCTTCATGTATCTTCATTCTCTCCTCACTCTTTGCACTGTCACATATATTACATCTGTATTTAAGTTCAACAATGCAATTTTATGATGCTTTTTCACAATTGCTTTTTAAAAATTGAGAATATATAATTATACTATCTTTTATAAATACCTATAGAATTGTCATTCCTAGTGTCCTTTATTTGTTTATGTGAATTTTAATTACCGTCTGGTATCTCGTCTTTCATCCTGGAGAACTTCTTTAGTATTTTTTGCATTTGTAATTTGTCAGGTATTTATTTGTTTATACCTTAGAGATATTTGTGATTATTGGAACTTAGAGATCCTATTTAGAAACTCCTTAATTCTATGGGAGAACAGGAGAGCAAAGTAATATGTCAGGAAGAAAAGCAACCAGCAGGAAAAATGGAAGGCTTGGTAGTGAGTAGGAAGTAAAAGGATTGTGGAAAGGTAAAACTACTGGCCAGCTCTTCCTCTTTCCATCACAGCCACCCTCCAGAACTCTAATTTGGAATCAGACTACCACCATCTGATGTCATTTTTTGGGGGAAAAACCCAATAACTATGCTTTGGAGCCATTACAATTCTCAATCTCCTTCCAAACCTAGCCTTCTGCTACCTTGATTCTCATTCTAGTTCCCTCCACAGACAGCTTTAATACCAGTTAAACCCTGTTGCAACCTTCTCTTTAAGCCTCTTGCTAAGTTAAGAAGATCTCACTGCTTTACCCTTCAAGCAGAAGATCATGGCTGTCAAGGAAAGAACTTCCCCTTTGATACCCCCAGTGCTTGTGCCCCTCTCTTTCTCCCCCCAGTCTCTGTTCCTCCTGGAGCTGACGCTGCCTCTGCTGTGGTGGACTCCATCCTCTAGGACCCTGTGCCATCTGTAGGAGTCTTGTTCCCTCTAGACATCTCTTCTCTTATCTTTAATTAGGCTCAAGCCGTCTCTCTCTTTGACTGCTTCTCTTGTTCACACTTTAGTCCATCTTTCCGGCTCTTTGGAGTATCCCCAATATACTTGTACCTTAGTGAGGTTGTGGGTATTCTTTACAACCATTTCAAATGTCTGTCTTCTTTTCTACATTCTTTCAAGTTTGCTTCTTTTCTCTGTTATTCAAAACTTGACACCAGCATTTCTTCTTCTGGATAGGCTTCAGTGACCATGCCTTCCCACTAGAAAGCCTCCTGTAAGCTTCTCTTTAATAGATGCATCCTGTGCATGGTTACATTGCAGGGCCTGTGTGCCTCCTACAGAAACCAGCCATTGAACTCACAGTTCCTGACATACAGGAGGTGCTCAGTAACTATTTTAACATGAATCTCTGAATAAGCCAATAGACTTCGGTTGTGAATACCTTTCAGATACTCTGGTTTCTTTCCACAGACACAACTTCGGATAATTTTGGATACAACCTGCTGACGTTTATCATCTTATACAACAATCTTATTCCCATCAGTCTGTTGGTGACTCTTGAGGTTGTGAAGTACACTCAAGCCCTTTTCATAAACTGGGTGAGTATTAAAGCAGAGTTGAATCATTATTTTCCAATGCTATTTCAGATCCTTTGACATTTAATCGAGCACTCGGAAAAGAAGAACTATATTCATTTACCATTAGGTCCAGGGGCTTAAACTGGCCATACAAAGAACTGTCCAGGGATGACCAGTGACAGTGATCCTGCGGAATGGGGAGGGTGGTGGTACCTATTAAAAGGTTGTTGTGAAGGTTGATCAGATAATGGGGTGGAATCCTGAACCGGTGTTTGCCATCCAGCTGCACCTGCTGTTGAAGCTTTTAACGTGTAATTAGTGCTGAAGAAAAGTCCTCCTGGCTGTGTTCACTATAGTGGTCACTTGCATATCAAAATTCATTGTGACAATCCACTTGGATTTGATTGTAAGGATGGAGATAGGATTTTTAAAGGATTGCCATGGTGCTTAAGCAGTGGACTTCAGCAGCCAGTATTTGTAGGGCAGGCACTTTGATGTGCATTTTTATTTTATCTTTTCAACAGTCCTGTGCACAAGGTCAGAACCATGAGTTAGTCTAGGTTGTGAAATGATTATCTTGAAACCAAATCTTTTGTATATATTTCTTTTCTGAGACAAAGTCGCGCTCTGTCACCCAGGCTGGAGTGCAGTGGTGCGATCTCAGCTCACTGCAACCTCTGCCTCCCAGGTTCAAGAGATTCTCGTGTGTCAGCCTCCCAAGTAGCTAGGATTAGAGATGTGTGCCACTATGCTTGGCTACTTTTTGTATTTTTAGTAAAGACAGGGTTTCACCATCTTAGCCAGGCTGGTCTCAAACTCCTGACCTCAAGTGATCCGCCCACCTCAGCTTCCTATAGTGCTGGGATTACAGACATGAGCCACCATGGCCGCCAATCTTCTGTATATTAATTCCATGCTTCCCCCTTAAATCACAGGGTTTCTCTATCCTAGTCGCCACTGTATTTCACCCCAACATTTAAAATGAGCATTTATATTAAAATAAAAGGGTTTTAAATTACCCATTCTTAGCTTCTTTCTGTGTTAATCTGAATTAAGGATTAATGGTATCTATTTTCTGAAATGCTGTCTCTTGTTCTCTCTCTCAGGACACAGATATGTATTACATAGGAAATGACACTCCCGCCATGGCCAGGACATCAAACCTTAATGAAGAGCTTGGGCAGGTGAAAGCCTCTTTGGGAACTTTGGAAACGGTGACATGAGCATGAGGGGACATGAGTGTTAGCAAGAACCATGGAGAGATTTTGCAAAAATACTTCTCCATGAACATGGCTAGAACATCTGAAGAGCTATATAATACTTTTGAATGTGCCATTAAATATAAGTGTTTCTCAGTTTTTACTTGCTTTTCAAGACAAGCTGTATCGTATTACCCAGAAGTAACGTGCAAAGAGAAGAAAGATGTAATATAAAAAATACAGTGCAACATCATTTGGGACCCTTAAAAAAGTATTATCAGGAGCAAATGACAGGGAAAACAATGGCTAAGATACTCAGATATTGAGTAACTCTACAAAACATGTGGGGACCAATTTAAAGGACATATATCCCTCACATGTCCTGGATTTTTCTCTGGAATATTCTAGGGAACAGTATCTTTTTTGCCTTTACCCCTGAACTCCTCTTACCTTTACTAAGTTGTGCTTTGCATTGTGTCTGTGTCTGACAAAAATTCCTGTAAGGAATAACCTCTTTTTAAACGTTTTATGTAATTTAATTAATTTATTTTTTCAACTTTTATTTTAGATTCGGGGGTACATGTGCAGATTTGTTATGAGTATATTGCGTGATGCTAAGGTTTGGGATATCAGTGATCCCATCACTCAGGTACCTGAGCATCGTACCCAATAGTTTTTCAACCCTTTTCCCCAACCCTGTCTAGTAGTCCCCCAGTGTCTGTTGTTCCCATATTTATGTCCTTGAATATGCAATGTTTAGCTTCCAGTTAATAAGTGAGAACATGTGGTATTTGGCTTTCTGTTCCTGCATTAATTCACTTGAGATAATGGCCTCCAGCTCCATCCATGTTGCTGCAATGAACATGATTTCATTATTTTTTTCTGGCTGTGTAGTATTCCATGGTGTATATGTACCACATTTTCTTTATCCAGTCCACTGTTGATGGGCACCTAGGTTGATTCCATGTCTTTGCTATTGTGAATATTGCTGTGATAAACATGCTGCGTATGTCATTTTGGTAGGATGATTTGTTTTCCTTTGGATATATACCCAGTAATGGGATTGCTAGGTCAAATGGTAGTTCTGTATTAAGTTCTTTGAGAAATCTTCCACTGCTTTCCACAGTGGCTGAACTAATTTACACTCCCACCAATAATGGATAAGTGTTCCATTTTCCATGTGGCATTGCCAGCATCTGTTGTTTTTTTGACTTTTTAATGATAGCCATTCTGACTGGTGTGAGATGGTATCTCATTGTGTTTTGATTTGCACTTCTCTGATGATTAGTGATGTGGAATATTTTTTTCATATTTTTTTGGCCACTTGTATGTTTCTTTGGAGAATGTCTCTTCATGTCTTTTGCTCCCTTTTTTTAATGGAGTTGTTTGGTTTTTGATTGTTCAGTTGTTTAAGTTGCTTATAGATTCTGGATATTAGACCTTTGTCAGATGTATAGTTTGCAAATATTTTCTCCCATTCTGTAGGTTGTCTGTTACTCTGCTGGTAGTTTCTTTTGTTGTGAAGAAGCTGTTTAGTTTAATGAGGTCCTACTTGTTGACTTTTGAGGACTAACCTTTTTTGATGCATTACCAATAAAAATTTTTATTTTATTTTATACACCCTATTTAAATCCACCAGGAACCCTAAGGGGAGGGTGTTGTGCCTTCATTTTATAGAGAAGGAAAGGAGTAACTTATCGAAGGATGCCTGGTTATTCAGTGTCAGACTGGGGACTTCGGGTTGTCTGTCGAGATCTGGCCTTCCCAAGCTTTCCTGCCCAGTGTAGGAACGATACCATATTTCATCTCCCTGGCTCCTCAGCATCCCTCTGTGAAAATGCAGGTAACATGGTTCATTCATCTGAGGGTTAGAAAAACTTCCCTTATGCTTTCTTCGTTTTTCTTTCCTCAGGGATAAAGTGAATTCTGTGATGGTTTGTGTATCATTTTTGAGTTTATTGTCAGAAAACTGAGGCTCAAGTTTTTAGACTAAAATAGAACTTTGTAGACAAAAAAAGGTGATTCTGTTTCTTTGATATAATTTTCCAAACCTACTTAATTTTTGTCTTTATCTTTCCTTAAATTGTTTATACATATAAGTGCTCTTAAATTCTTAGTATAACAGGATGGATTGTTATTATAGAGGCTGTCCTTGGCACAGAGCACAAATCCTCCCACCGCTTTTGGGGCTCTGGTCACATAGGGCTGGGTACAGCACCTAGAGCAGGCCTTGGACCTTGGGCTTTCAGTCCTCACTTATTGTTGTTTTGTTTATGATCTCTCATTCTAGAATGGCTTTGTCAGTTCCCTTATCTGTCTGGTAAAATCCTTCTCCTGTAAGAATCAGTGAGTTCTTGGTGCATACCAGGCTAAATTTGCCTCCTCTTTGAACTCTTCTCCAGTTTTCCGGGCTTGGCTAGTCTGTCTTCTATGTTCCCATAACAGTCTTTCCAAACATAAATACAGTAAAATAGGGGATATGAGTGATGTAGTATACATTTCTCTGTGGAGAGTGTGAGGGAGTGGGTGTGCCCTATATAAGCTGTTTGATTGCCTCTGTTAGTTTAGCACAGTGTGCAGTATATAATTGTTCACAGATGTCACTGAACTGGACCTGAATAATTCAAGGATTGAAAGTGTTCAAGAGGTACCCATGGATGCTTCAATAACTCATCCTAACTGAGGGTATGGGGAAAGTTTGCATGTGGAAGAAGTTTTGAGTTGGAACTTTAAGGATAAGTTAAAATTAGCTAATCTTAATAAGCCCTTATCATTAAATGTTCATTTTTAATTTTTTTTGAGACAAAGCAATGGGGAAGGATTCCGTATTTAATAAATGGTGTTGGGAAAACTGGCTAGCCATATGCAGAAAGCTGAAACTGGATCCCTTCCTTACACCTTATACAAAAATTAACTCAAGATGGATTAAAGACTTACATGTAAAACCTAAAACTGTAAAAACTCTAGAAGAAAACCCAGGTAAAACCATTCAGGACATAGGCATGGGCAAAGACTTCATGACTAAAACACCAAGAGCAATGGCAACAAAAGCCAAAGCAGACAAATGGGATCTAATTAAACTGAAGAGCTTCTGCACAGCAAAAGAAACTATCATCAGAGTGAACAGGCAACCTACGGAATGGGAGAAAATTTTTGCAATCTATCCATTTGACAAAGGGCTAATATCCAGAATCTACAAAGAACTTAAACAAATTTACAATAAAAAACAACCCCATCCAAAAGTGGGCGAAGGATATGAACAGACACTTCTCAAAAGAAGACATTTATGCAGCCAAGAAACATATGAAAAAAATGCTCATCTTCACTGGTCATTAGAGAAATGCAAATCAAAACCACAATGAGATACCATCTCATGCCAGTTAGAATGGCAATCATTAAAAAGTCAGGAAACAACAGATGCTGGAGAGGATGTGGAGAAATAGGAATGCTTTTACACCGTTTGTGGGAGTATAAATTAGTTCAACCATTGTGGAAGACAGTTTGGTGATTCTTCAGGGATCTAGAACTAGAAAGAAATACCATTTGACCCAGCAATCCTGTTACTGGGTATATACCCAAAGGATTATAAGTCATTCTATTATAAAGACACGTGCACACGTATGTTTATTGTGGCACTGTTCACAATAGCAAAGACTTGGAATCAACCCTAATGCTCATCAATGCTAGACCGGATAAATAAAATGTGGCACATATACACCATGGAATACTATGCAGCCATAAAAAGAATGAGTTCCCTGTTTTTTGCAAGGACATGGATGAAGCTGGAAACCATCATTATCAGCAAACTAACACAAGAACAGAAAATCAAACACCGCATGTTCTCAAAAGTGGGAGTTGAACAATGAGAAGTCTAACACTTAGACTTAGAGAGGGGGAACATCACACACCAGGGCTTGTTGGGGGTTGTGGGTCTGGGAGAGGGATAGCATTGGGAGAAATATCTAATGTAAATGATGAGTTGATGGGTGCAGCAAACCACTATGGCACATGTATACCTATGTAACAAACCTGCATGTTCTGCACATGTACCCCAGAACTTAAAGTATAAAAAAAAACTATATATATGTATATCTATAAAAAACTATATATATGTGTGTGTATGTATACACACACAAATACACACACACACACACACACACACACACATATAAAAGCAGAAAGAATCCCTGTTTACTAAAAGGCAGATTCTACTAAATTTCCCATACCTCTTAAGACTTACTGCATGTAAAAACTTGTTTAAAGTATTAATTACCCCTAGGGTACTAATATTATATTTAGATGTAGTATTTGACTTCTTTAGAAACTTTAATAACTTGAACTCCCTTTGATCATTTTCAAAAAACTTCTCAGTGCTTTTATTTATATTGTATCATTAAGAAAAATTACCAAGTAAGGAATTTATGTAATCAGTACCTCTTCTATACAAGAGTAAGACCCTGCTTCCCTAGACCAGTTATCTGGGATTTCTGGAAGATATCTAGCACTCAGCAAGTTCTGTCTCCTCTTTGGAAGACCACTGAGGAACTGGAGTTTCCTCTGGAGGCAATTCTGTTAATTACTCTCCCTCACTAATTCATGACATCATTTCTCAAATGACACGTGTAGAATGATGGTGCATAACATTCGGTAGCACATCATTCAGTCAGAGCTCTTACTGCAGCTTCCTCTGCATATTCTGGTGTACTTTGACTGTATCATTTGTTGTGGAAGGTTTGTAAGTGGTCTCAACATTAAAGTATTAATATATTTTTTGTTACTAATTAGCTTGCTTTAAGGAAATCTACCCGTTTCATACAGGTTTTGAAAAGTCTAGACGGAAAGACTTCATTTATTGATCTTTGCATGTTAATACTTCTTGATGTGTATTTCTGCTATTCTTTGGTTTAGGTGAAATATCTCTTTTCTGACAAGACTGGAACGCTTACATGCAATATCATGAACTTTAAGAAGTGCAGCATTGCCGGAGTAACCTACGGGTCAGTATGTTTATCACTTACTGAAAATTTACTTGGATTCTTTCAAGAAAATACTTTTTAGCAACTTAGTCAAATATCTTGACTTTCTGATGTTTTGAAAGATCTTTATCTTTTCCAAATAAAAAAATCTGAATCCTTTACAGTGGATTTAGATATGTAGTTACTACGGAATGTGTTTATAACTGAATGGATCCCCAAATTAAACTCTGAAGAGTTAAAACGTGGTTTATTTCTGCAAATATTAACTTGGTAAGAAGTCCCAGAGAACCTGTAAGTTTGCATATCTAATCTAAGAATTATACATTTACTCATGTTTTGATCAGAATGTCTGTCTTTTGATCGCAGTTTTGTGACCACTCTGTTTTCCCTTTCTCTGACAGTCACTTCCCAGAATTGACAAGAGAGCCATCCTCAGATGACTTCTGGTAAGTAGATTCTAGCACTTCTTGACACTTTAGTGGAAAAGCCTTTGGAATAATTTTTATTTATTTATTTACACTTATTACATTTCTGTTGCCCAGGCTGGACTGCAGTGGTACAGTCATAGCTCACTGTAGTCTCAAACTCTTGGATTCAAGTGATTCTCCTGCCTCAGCCTCTTGAGTAATTAAAGCTATAGGCATGCACCACCGTGCCTGACTAATTTTGTAAATTTTTTTGTGTGTGTGGAGATGCAGTCTCACTGTGTTGCCCAGGCTGTTCTCAAACTCCTGGCCTCAAGCTATATTGAACCTTTTGGGTTGATCCTCCAATTTTGTTATTTTTTGCTCTCATTTTCCGTAAATTTTTTGTTTTATTTTCTGATATTTTTTTCATCTTGATCTTCTATCCTTCGTCATGAGTTTTTCGTGTGATCTCACTTTCAGTTTTCGAAAGTGTTCCCCTAACCTTGCTTTTGCGTTCTGCGTTTTCTCTGCTCTCTTCTCCCACCCTCCCTACCGCCCACCCATGGTGTTTTCATTTATTTTCCATAGGCTTTCTTCAAAGGCCTGGTGATCCTTAGCTATGTGCTCATATATTTTTATTATTTCCGTTTGTATAAAATGTATGTAACATAATATTTATCATTTGACTCTTTTAAATGTACAATTCAGTTGCACTAAGTATATTCATGTTTTGCAGCCATCAGCATAATTCATTTCTAGAACTTTTTCATCTGAAACCCTATCTATTAAACAAAAATTCTTCATTGCTGCCTGCCTCCAGACGCTAGTATCACCATTCTATTTTCTGTCTCTATGATTTTGCCTGTTCTAGGTACCTTATGCAAGTGAAATTATACACTGTTTGTGTTTTTGTGTTTGGTGTATTTCCCTTAGCATGTCTTCAGGGTTCATCCATATTGTAGAATGTGTCAGAATCTCCTCACTTTGGAAGGCTGAGTAATATTGGATTGCATGTATATGCCATGCTTTGTTTATGCCGTCATCTGTTCATGGGCATTTGTGTTGCTTTCACCTTTCGGCTACTGTGAGTAACACTGCTGTGAACACAGACATACAAGTATCTGTTTCAGTCCCTGCTTTCCATTCTTGGGGGTATATGTCTAAAATATGGAATTACTGGGTCATATGGTAATTCTATGTTTGACTTTTGAGGAAAAACCATGCTCTTTTCCATAACAGCACCACCATTTGACATTCCTGCCAGTGATGCACAGGGATTTCACTTTTTCCACATCCTGGCCAACACTTGTGATTTTTCAGGTTTGTTTATTTATAGTAGCCATCCTAGTGGGTATGAAGTGGTACCTTATTGTAGTTTTGATTTCTGTTTCCCTTATAAGTAGTGATGCTGTCTGTCTGCATGTGTTTTAAAGCTTATATACAAGAAACCTGATTGCTAGGGCTGTGTGTGGAGTGGAGACACTGCGGTTGATGACTCATTGCCTTCTGGGAGAATGATCTGCCAGGACTCACTAATGTATTAAGGGATCCCTGGATGTCAGTGTCTGTGGGTCTTCTTGTCAGCTGATCAGCTTTCTTTTCATTAAAAGAACTTTCTAGTTTCCTGCCAGGGGCTATAAATTTGGTGGCAACGGTTTTGGAAGCGGCATGGAGACAGTTGGCCAGTGATTGTACCTTTCTGCATATATAGAATTTCACTTAAAACCCTGTTTTGGGAAGATGCCCTAGCCTACCCACATGTGTGCCTGTGTGCCCAATGTTCCTGGGCTCAGGAGTACTCTGGTTTAATTTCTGTAGAAGATAAGCATTTTTTTTCCCTCTGGCTGTGGAAGATTCAGTAGTCTGGCTGCATGGGATGCAGGAGGGTTCTTGAAAGCTGAGTGTTCCTCAAGTGGACGTGGAGCCTGTGTTGTCCTCCTCCTTCCCTTACCTCACGGGTGCTTGTGCTGCCATTTGCTCCGTCTTCCCAGTGCCCTGTTGAGGGCATCAGCTTGCATTTTAGGTGCTCCCCTTTGTGAGCTGTTAATTGCTGTTTTCTATACTGTATTACACTCTGATATCTATTTAGAGTTAAGACTGGCATACACCCTGCTGTCATGTCTTCTTTCATTGTCTTTGTCTTGACAATGTTGAAGTTTCAGGAGGGGGCCGGGCACGGTGGCTCATGCTTGTAATCCCAGCACTTTGGGAGGCAGAGGTGGGTGGATCACCTGAGGTCAGGAGTTCAAGACCAGTCTGACTAAAGTGGTGAAACTATTCTGGAAAATCTTACCTGACAAGAAACCCAAGCAGCACTTAGGGATCGGAGGAACATACTTTATTATGCTGGCAGGCCCAGAAGGGTTCGCACACAAATGTTGGGACCCCAGCTAAGAAAAGTATGCAGTTTTTATAGGTGAAGGGGCAAGGGAAGTAACTCAGGACTTTAGATAATGCAGCAGGTTTTAGACAACGTGGCAGTTTCTCTTAAGGTTTTCCAGTTAGTAAGCAACAAGCTGATGTACAGAAGCAGAAAGAGGCAGTTACTAACAAAAATAGAGACAGTCTCCAAATAGGGATGGTTACAGACAACTTGCTGACAAAATTCTGGGCAAAATTTCCACTTCAAAACCCCATCTCTAATAAAAAAACAAAATTAGCCGGGTGTGGTGGCACGTACCTGTAATCCCAGCTACTTGGGAGGCTGAAGCAGGAGAATTGCTTGAACCTGGGAGGCGTAGGTTACGGTGAGCTGAGATGGTGCCATTGCATTCCAGCTTGGGCAACAAGAGCTAAACTTCGTCTCAAAAAAAAAAGTTTCAGGAGGGAGTGGAGATAAAATGAATATACAGTTAGTCCATCACATTTTCTTCAGTGTGATAGCTCGCAGCTATCATATCGTTTCCTTTCTTGTAATTATTTGTCATCTTCCCTCTCCTACGTATGAGCTCTGGCCATAAGTGATTGCATGTATACAGTGCAATACTTCCTTTCGTTTGTACTTGCTTTGAGCAGACACTCTTGGAAGTTTTCTCTGGTAGAAGTGATTCAGGGACCAATTGAAATGACAGTTATAGTATCGATCCCTGGCTTCTGTTTCTTCTTGTGACTATTGTTCCTTGTAACTGTTGTTCTTAATAATAACTCATAAAATATTTTATTTATAGTAAACTCTAGGATTATTGTTTTGATGTTTGAAATAATAGTACAGAATTCCAGTCTTTAAAAGTTTAATGTGAATCTCTATAGGACTTTAAGTATGATTCTTCTAGAAGGCAGATTCTTTCCAGGTTTGGGTTAACTTAACAGAAACTGTTGAATTGAATAGATCTTCTCTGTTCTCTCTTACAGCCGGATGCCTCCTCCCTGTAGCGATTCCTGTGACTTTGATGACCCCAGACTGTTGAAGAACATTGAGGATCGCCATGTAAGTGCTCTGTTTTACTTTGAAGACAGCAAATAGATACGGTGCACCTTTCTTTTATATATATGTGTAGTATTTTGCAAGTTGCAGTTTTAAAGCCTGGGAAAAGTCTCGATTTGATGGTGTGAGTCCTTCTGAGAGGTGATCTTAGACAAATGCTTTGTGGTGAACGCTGTGCATGAATAAGTGTGTTTAAATACATGGTGACTTTTTTTTAAAGTAGCACACCAAGGTCAAGGCAAGTCTTACCACAAAATTCTGTAACAGTTCCAATTTCTGTTGCTTTGTAAGATTTCTGCAGTGCTGTTTTGTCACAGTTGTGGATCTAAGAGGTCAAGTGTAATTGCATATCCTTTGACTAGGATACTTTAGGAAACAAAAGTAAGATATGTATAATAACAGGTAGCGTTTATTACATTCTACTATGTTCCAGGCAATTAACATCTATTTCCTTCAACATTTTAGTCAGCATTTGAGTCACATCTGGGAGGTGACAAGGAAGTTAAATAAAAGATTAAATTGGCCATTAGTTACCCAGCACATAAATATGAAATGAGCCTTAAACCTCAGTGGTCAAATTTTTAACTGTGACATCACACCACTTCAAAGCAGCATTAACTGCAGAATCATATCAATTGACCGTTATTTATTTATTTTTCCATAAGTTATTGGGGTACAGGTGGTATTTGGTTACATGAATGTGTTCTTTAGTGGTGATTTGTGAGATTTTGGTGGACCCATCAACTGAGCAGTATACACTGCACCATATTTATAGTCTTTTATCCCTTGCCTATCTCCCACTCTTCCTGCCAAGTCCCCCAAAGTCCATTGCATGATTTTTACGTCTTTGTGTCCTCATAGCTTAGCTCCCACATATCAGTGAAATCATATAATGTTTGGTTTTTCATTCCTGAGTTACTTCACTTAGAGTAATAGTCTCCAATCTCATCCAGGTCACTGCATACTATTAATTCATTCCTTTTTGATGGTCGTTTGGGTTGGTTTCACAATTCACAGTTGTGAATTATTCTGCTATGAACATGTGTGTGCAAGTATTCTTTCCTCTGGGTAGATCCCAGTGGTGGGATTGCTGGATCAAAGATAGTTCTACTTTTAGTTCTTTAAGGAATCTCCACACTGTTTTCCATAGTGGCTGTTCTAGTTTATAGTCCCACCAGCAGTGTAGAAGTGTTTCCTGATCACCACACACGTGTCTACATCTACTGTTTTTTGATTTTTTGATTACGGTCATTCTTGCAGGAGTAAGGTGGTATGTCATCGTCGTTTTGATTTGCATTTCCCTGATCATTAGTGATGCTGAGCATTTTTTTCATATATTTGTTGGCCATTTGTATTTCTTCTTTTAAGAATTGTCTATTCATGTTCTTAGCCCACTTTTTGATGGGATTGTTTTTTCTTACTGAGTTGTTTGAGTTCGTTGTAGTTTCTGGATATTCGTCCTTTGTCAGATGTATAGATTGTGAAGATCTTCTCCGACTCTGTGGGTTATCTGTTTACTCTGCTAACTGTTCCTTTTGCCGTGCAAAAGCTCTTTAGTTTAATTAGGTCCCAGCTGTTTGTCTTTGTTTTTATTGCATTTGCTTTTGGGTTCTTGATCATGAAATCCTTGCCTACGACAACGTCTAAAAGAGTAGTTCACTGTTATTTTAAAGGGTACTCTGAAAAATGCCAACTTAGAAAATTATTCAGTGATCAAAGCATTTCACAACTAGTTGTCTGTATAAATTAGATATGATATGATTAATTTTGTTTCTGAAAAAAATTTCTAGATTTAAAATTAGGTAAACATGAGCAAAATTAAAACTTTATCTTTCCAAATTTCTGAAATTTTTAAGAGACAGATATATTTAAAACTTTTTCTAAGTTTTCATGAGGAAATCCTGCTTTTCTCTTTCGCAATTAGTGCCCATTTGCTGCTAGCTGTTCTGAAATGTGGGTGTCTAAGGTCCCCACACCCACGGGCTGTGATGCTGCTATTCCGACTCAGTTCTTGGTGAGGCTGGTGAAGTGGTCCAAGCCCACAGAGGATGCTGCTGGAGTCTATGTTCTGTTTCAGTCACAGACAGCTAAGAAGTCCTTTCTTGGATTCTGATCTTAGAGGCAGATCCAGCTACTAGGCTAAAGGTTCTTCAAGCAGAAGAGTGGCACCTCTGAAGAATCATCTCTGCAGGAAGGTGGTTTTAATCAAAGAAACAAGTGTACTTTGAGTACTTAAGAGGAAACAAGTGTTTTCAAATAGTATTCAGGTTGAGGGTAACCACAAAGGTGGGCATCTGAATATATCTGTTCAAGTTGGGATGGTGACTGGAAAAGGAGAAAGTGGCAGGGTGACATAGGAGCTCCAAAGACTGCTCTTGGTCCAGTTTCATGAGTTTGCTTTCCTAGATCAATAAGGAGAAAGTAGCAGAGGAAATAAGATGAGCACAGTGTATGGAACATCACAGAATTCCAGTATTGGGCTAGGAATAGCAGCAAACTATTGGATCCCCCATTTACATCAGACACTCATTTATTTATCCACTCATTTCGCAAACAGTTTACAGCAAACCTAATTTATATAAAATAGCTTGCTGTTGGTACTAGGGGAAGAGATGAATAAAAATTACCCAAGGGATTCCTGTTCACTGGGGAAGCAGACGTGTAAAGTTCTTAGGAGCCATAGTACGCTTTTGCAGGATAGGTAAGGTGCAACTCCCCGAGGAAGTGATTTTGGTTGGTGTAGACAGAGAGGAATCCCATTCTCTTTGGTGACTGTCATGGCTACCATAACGTGAGCAGTGTGGCCACCCACACAGAATGGCATTTGCACTGACATAAAGGTGGGATGGCAAAGAATCTCAGTGGCCTGGGGCAAATTCTTACTTGGAGAAAAGCTCCTCTGGGGACCCCCTATGTGCTGCTGGGACCAGAGTGTTTGAAAGATTTCAATGCTTGGCTCAGTTAATTTCTGACTCTCACGGGTGTTCTCTCCAAAGCTGGCCCTGGACTGGTGTTTTGGGTCCCTGTGAAGTTTTGGGGTTTTGACTGTCCATCCCACACTCTTCTTGAGCCTGTCTCTATTGATGTTTGAATGGAGATCTGAGCACAGCTAATACCTCTCCCATTGTCTACCCTCCTGAACTAAATTGCATTTTAGTTTAATGAGAAAGGCATTGAGAGTAGGGACAGGTGCAACCCCTGTGAAAAGGAAGTGCTGTCATGGGGACATTATGATGACGATCCAAACACAGGGACTTTGGAATTTTAATCTGGATACTCATAGTTTCAGTACAAGCATAATGAAGAATTGATTGTTTGATTTGGGAATTTATTTCCTAATTTTTAGTAAAAGCCTCCTAGCCTATATATACCATTTTTAAGTTTTCTTTGATCCTTGAGGCCTTCTGAGGTACTCTTCATCTTAGCTCCTGTGTTAATTAAACTCTTTGACATTTAACATCTAGCTCCATTATAATAATGACGACCATAGAATAGGCTCCAATATTTTTCTTTGAGGAGATGTGGGATTGAATTACGTGTACCCATTCAGTGTTTTTAAGCAGTTTAAACACAGGGCCTATTAGATTACTTGTTCATTTTGCCAAAATGTTTGTGGAGAGGAAAGAAGTATTTGAGGATTTGCGGCTGCACAGGCCCCACGTTCTCGTCTAAATTGTCTTGGGACTATTGACTAAAATTAAAGCATTTGGCTGAAGAAAACTCTTAGTTTCCTCCCGAGGGAATACTTCCAGTTGCTAGAGAATTTTCTTTTTTCCTATGTCATCATTTCAGATTTTCTGGGTCCTTCAGGACTATGTTAAGCTTTGTGTGGGCTGATAGCCAAGATGGAATTTGGCTCTTAGGGAATCAACCTGTGAGAAATTTCAGAGGACAATTCATGCACTCCCCTGTTTACATTGCTAACCAGTGTGTGGGATACATTTCCAAAGGTTCACCAAGGAAGAAGATACAACTTTCTTTTGAATCATTATGCCTAAGATTTTTGAGCTTGAATCTTCAAGAAGAAATCATTTATATATGTATATGATTTGGATAATTCGTGGCTACAATTTGGCTTGCAAAACAATTTTAGACATGTGTCATTTTCTGCTATTTTAAATTCACCAAATAAATAGAAAATATTCATTTCTACATATATGGCATTTTATACATATTAAAAGCTATTAACTGAAGGAAATCTATTGTATGATTCTGTTTATATGAGGTACATACAATAGGCAAATTCATAGACACAGAAAACAGAACAGAGATTACTGGGAGAAGAGAGAAGAGAGAATGGTGAGTTTTGATTAATGGATACAGAGTTAATGCTGGGGAAGATGCAGTTTTGCATATAGATAGTGGTGATGGCTGTGTAGCATTGTTGAATGTATTTAAAATGCCACTGAATTTTATACTTACAAATGATTAAATGATAAATATTACAAGTATAGTTTACCACAATAAAAACTTTTAACTTCTAAGAAGAACACACACACACACACAAGCATGCACACGCACACGCAAACACATGGCACGTGCGCGCCGCGCACACACACACACACACACACACACACACAAAATACAAGCATCCATAGGCTTCTGATTAATTTTGTCTCTTCTCCCTAATTTATTATAGAATGCAAAAGGAAGAAAACCAATGATAGGTTAATTTTATTTTAGGATTTAAAAAAATCTTTATGAATTTTGTCTGGCTTACATTCAAGGTAGAAAGTGCAATTTGTGTGTGCAGTTCTTTATAACTCTTAGAAAATATTTCACTATTAGGTTTATTTATTTGTAAAATCTTAGATCCTTTTTATGTTGTTTCATTATGGGACAATGTTATGTTCAGGATTGGATAGTTCTCAGGTACAGGAGAAGGCAATCTTGAATTGAAGCTAAATTCTTACATAAAGTGATTTGGGGAAAATTTATTACCATTTTTGCAACGTAGGCTTTGGGGAATGTGTAAATTCCTTAAGCTCACAACTTCACTGAACTATAATTTAATGTGCATTTTCTTTTCATGATAAGAAGTGGCCATGTGAATAGTTGTGATTTGCTTCCATAAAATTTCTCTTAAGTCACATTCACAAGACAGAAAAGAAATTAAAAATATTCTTATGGAATCATCATCCATTTATGACTAAAAAAACAAGAACTCCATAAAAAGAGGAAGCGCATTGCTGCTTCCTTCATATGAACATACAAATCTATCTCAATTTTATAGGCAGTTGCCTATTTAAAAGGGATACATTAGAGATACTGACATTACAATAATAAAATAAAGAAGCTTGGTTATCACCCCTGCCTTGACATAATTCTGGAAGTGTTAGCTCATACAGACAGGTGAAAACTGAAAGTTTATATATTGGGAGGAAAGGGAAAACTTCCCATTTGTGGATGATATAATTGTCTACCTTGAAAACCTAGGACAGTCAACTGGAATTCAGAGAACTAGTAGAAACTCCGTAACAATTGGATATTAACTTACAAAAATCAATGTTTTTAATTCCATCTCAACAAGAAACTACTGTAAAGTGTAATGCAAATAAGATTCCATTCATAATATAAAAGCCAATAGATAAAATGACTCACAAAGTATTTCATGTACAGTGGTCACTGGAATATTTTTTGAGCAAATAAAATAATTAATAGACATATTCCAGGTGGTGTATTTAGAATATTTAGAAGCTTTTAATACGTAGGAAGACACATTGTTTTCTTAGATGGAAGACAGCATTATTTTCCCACTAGTTATATATGTGCTGTAATCCCAGTTACAATTATACTTTTTTTTTCCCAAAGAGAATAAAAGAATTTTATTAAATATATATCCAGGGCAATTCTGGGTTTTGTTACCGTTTAATAGTAATGGGTGAGAGATGCCCTGCTTTACAGATGCTGAGAGATTATAAACTTAAGGAGTAGATACTGTATAGAACAGATGTGGGAGAGGATTGGGCACTGGAGATGGAGCATCTTCTGTTTGTGGGGCCTGGGGTACAGCAGTGAGGGGAGTGGAACACATGCTTCCAGGGGATCTTGCAGGAGTGAGGCAGCAGCACGTGGGTGAAGCAGAATCACAGGGGAGGCGGAAGCATGTGGGGGAGGCGGAAGCAGGTGGGCAAGTGGAAGCATGTGGTCGAGGCCGAGGCTCATGGGATGGCAGGGTGTGAGGAGGTACAGGCTCTTTCCTCTTTGCTCTCCCCATCTCTTGAGCTAATGTGCAGGAGCTGCATTCCAAGAGAAGCCCAGGGAGGAGAGCATGGGAGAATCAGCTTGGGGACCCCAGACCAGAGTGCTAGGAGGGGGATCTAAGTCCATATTAACTACCTCTATCCTATCCAGCAGGGGGCAGCAGGGTGACTGAATGTTAGGGGGATCTGTTTGTGTGAGCCCTGGTGCCTGTTGAAGGTGTTGTAACTGACAGTAATCCTGCCTCACGTTTACAGCCCACAGCCCCTTGCATTCAGGAGTTCCTCACTCTTCTAGCCGTGTGCCACACAGTTGTTCCTGAGAAGGATGGAGATAACATCATCTACCAGGCCTCCTCCCCCAGGTGAGGGCTCTGGCCACAGGTGCCCTGCTGGCCCCTTTTCAGGAGACCTGGGTGTTGCAGTTATTCTTGGAGATGCTGTGGTGTCGCCTGCCCCACAGATCCGGCTGTCTGCTGCTGGCCTCACACTGTGGCCAGGCTGCGGCTACAGGTGTTAAAGCCGTAGAGAGCCCAGAATGGGCTCTCCTGACTCTCATAACCCTTTAACAGCAAAGGGAGGACCCTGGTCATGTTGCATTTCCCCAGCAGAGGTGACTGGGCTTGACAGAACTCAGAAGAAAGAACGGAGTTGGTTTCTTCCTCATCTCCCACATCTTATATATAATTTTCCACCTGCTGGGGAAGCTGCATGGGGTACTTTTTACCCACTTCCTGGGGCTTGGGAATCCCACAGTACAATTAAAACACTGCCTTGCTCAGAGGAGATATTTGGTGGGAGTCGTGGGACCATTACTTAGGTTACTTGGAGAGAACTTGATCCCAAGCAAGAATAGCAGGAATATAAATCATTTTTGCCCTGGTGAATTAGCATGGATCCAAGTCCCCTCTCTAACAGAAGTGCTCATTTCAGAACCCTGGTGGTAGGAAGAGCTTTTCCACCCTGAGTCCTTACTACTGTGCAGATAACACCAGGCCGCCAGTAGAGTGGGTTTTGTTAATTTGAAAAGTGACACTAAACAGAATTTCGTCATTACCAGTGACATGTCAATGTTTCACTAACTCCCAATTGACAGATGAAGCTGCTTTGGTGAAAGGAGCTAAAAAGCTGGGCTTTGTCTTCACAGCCAGAACACCATTCTCAGTCATCATAGAAGCGGTGAGTAGCACACGTGTTCACATTTCAGATCACCTACCCTTGTGCAGATTGTGCATGTGAAATGGCATGCCTGTTGTAAATATAATAGCTAAATGTCTCTTTTGGTGAAAAATGAGACCTGTGAAAAACTGGAGTTAACATGATTATATTAGCTTGTTGGAGGTGTTTTGCATTGCAGTACTTTTTCTCCCTTAATGATGCTTTTCCACTTATCTTTCATACCCTGATGTGAAATCCTTTGTAGCAAAGAACTTCACAAATCTACTCTTTGTTCTATAATAATTGGGAAAATAACTTAGCGGCCCACTTGTCTTTAGGGCAGGTTCTGTGTCTCTTCGTAGCCTCAGAGCCTAAGAATTCTTAATCATTGGGGCTTCGCAGTCCACTGGACTTCAGTCTCTTCAGCTGGGAGAGGAGTCTGAGCTTAAGATTTTTGTTGGTGTTGTTTATATGGAGTCTCACTCTGTTGCCCAGGCTGGAGTGCAGTGATGCAATCTTGGCTCACTGCAACCTCTGCCTCCCAAGTTCAAGCAATTCTCCTACCTCGGCCTCTCAAGTAGCTGGGATTACAGGTGCCCACCACCAAACCTGACTAATTTTGGTATTTTTAATAAGAGACTGGGTTTTGCCATGTTGGCAGGCATGCCTCGAACTCCTGACCCCAAGTGATCCACCCGCCTTGGCCTCCCAAAGTGCTGGGATTATAGACTGGAGCCACCGTGCCTGGCTTTGATCTCTCTATCTGTATGAGGGATCCCCCCACTGCAACTGAAGTCCAGGGGTTTATACATTTTCTGATTTTCTTCTGAGTTTCCCTGCCTGCAGGCCAAAGGGAGAAATTTAGTGATAGGAAAATAAATTTTCCTGTGTCAGGAAGAAGATCAAATATGGACCCTTTGAATGGGCAACAGGAGAAAATGATGGTTAGGACTGGTGAGGCAGTGCTGTTTTTCATGATGACCAGTTAGAAGGGCTGTTTTATTATTGTCTGGATGGACGATGAGGGTCTGAGGCTAGTCCCTGCCATACCTTGCCTTTCCCTATTCCTCCATTTGGGAAAGACTCAGGGATTATAGTTTTGGGTTTATGGATGCATCCTCAAATCCGTAGACCTTTAATGCATTTTAAATTAGCTTCCAAATGGTATAATAACTGACTTGGCAGTACTGTCGTAAGTTTTTTCTTTCAGATATATGTAAAACCTATAAAATATCATATCTTATACAATGTCCCCATTTATTGGCATCTTCAGTTTCTTATGGAGTCCAGAGATGATATCATGTTTACTTTTACTGGGCTTATTTTAGTCAACAGAGGGAATTTAGCTTAGGGAAATGTACCATCATTAAAAGTGGAATGAAGTACTGATTGACTATACAATTCCCTTACAGAAGTGTTTTAAAAATGAGGCCTTTCCCCCTCCTTCAGTTTGAGGAGACTTTCAATCTTAACTGTAGGATTTTCAGTTGTGTGGGTGCTGCCGCATGTCTCTGTATTGCAAAAATGGAGGTGGGGGCTTGGATCATAGGTGGGAGAAAGAAGAGAACAGGAGCCTCTACTTCACTCACAATGCCAGATAAATAAGGAATCTAGAGAGCTTATTGGTGTTGTCCTCCTGATATTATATGTTGGATCCACTCTTTGTTACCTCATTAAAGTTTTAAGGTCATATTTCGGGGGGGGGTCACAAAAGACTACCTGATTAGTTAGGACTCGTAAATAACAATAATAAAAAGAATCCTATTCAACCATTCATCAAACCACCAATTCTCAAATTAGGAAAGAAAAAACCTACTGCATTATTACCATGTCAGGAAAAAGTTCTCAAATTCCTATGTATTTACATGAAGTGTCCTCACCAATAATCATAACAGCTACATCCATGGGCTGCCTGTGGATGTGGTTGATATAACTGTGGTGCAGAGAGCGGGTGGCTCCTGGGAGTGGCAGCCCTGGTGCTGGGCGGTGGTAGTAAAACTGGGGTGTTTTCTCAACGGGGATATGATTGAAAGTCGGGACAGGCTGAGGAGAAAGGAAACTCGGAACTCATGGATCCAGAGAGGTGAATAAAGATTGATGAAGGCTGGCGGAAGTGAATCATTAGTTGTTTTACAGGATGCAAAGAGAAGGAGTGGGGAGTTGTGGGTGTGAAGATGATGGTTCCGTCATATATTTGGTAATTTGAATATATTACTTCATTGATTACTTCTCTCAGCCCTAAGAGATGAGTGCTTTTGCCATGCATAAGGAAGTCACAGGCTTAAAGACAGAAACTGGATTCAAACTCACATGTATTCGATGCCAAAGGCCACGTTCTTTCCACTGTGAGGTGTTGGGGAAATGGAAAGATTAGATTAAAAAATTGAAAACATCATACACACCATCTGGAATTTTTAGTGGAAAAAAACTATGACTTATGACATTGTAATTTAAAAGAATGCAAAGAAAAAGAGCATTTGATTGATTGCTCTGGGACCAGGTACAGATTCAGCATCTCTTACCTGCAAATTCAAAACCCAAATGCCTTTGAATTCCAAAAAATTTTTCCTAAGTTTGGCGAATAGTTATTTGGCAGCAAAAACTAATCAGAACCAACGTAAGCCTGTTTATAATCTTTATGAATCCCACTTCGTGTGATACACATACATTTTGCGGTAGAAAGTGGATGTGCTGTGTAATAGCATGTTACCCCAGACCCTGCTGGGGACATTATGGTAGATAGTCTAGAATATGCATATATATTTATAAAATTTTTAAAATCCTGAATTCAGAAGCATAACTGGGCCCAGGGTTTTTGACAAACCTGTGCAGCTGGTGTCCTTGATCTCCATCTCTTGGAAGTGGCTACCCCAGTCAACTGTTAGGACGGCCATTAGCACTGAAGAAACATGAGAAGCTTCCACCAGAAGAGGGGAGCTCTGACCCCACCAGACTTGTGAGAAAACAGTACATGTTGCAAGGGGTTAGAAGGTGGGAAGAGACAGCGAGCATAGGTCTGTTTATGCTTGGGAGACAATTCCTTTGAGATTTTAATACTTTGCACCTCAGGTAAGAGCCTATTTTTCTTCCTTTAGATGGGACAGGAACAAACATTCGGAATCCTTAATGTCCTGGAATTTTCTAGGTATGTTTCTCTTCGTACATTTGAAATAAAATACTTATATTTATTTACCAACTTCATCAGATTGTTTACATGACTATGCTATGATTCAATATGGTACTTAAGTATTAAATATAATAAGTGTATCTCCATAAACTCTCTTCTCCTTGGAATTTGTGACTGTCATTAAAGAAAGTGAAGTAGATTATTTTTCTTTGTTTTATTCAAGAGAAATGCTCTAGTCCTATGTTCTCCTTTTTCTTTAGATTTCCAGAGCCTGATGTTCTTGCATCAGCAGCTGCAGACATGTCTGAATAGTTTGGAGCATGTGATGAGGGCATTATTTTCATTGGCACTTCCCAAGTCCCATGAGGTCATTTCTCTTGCTCCATCGGAGCACTCCTCTGGAGAGCTGAGAAACTGACGAATGGTGACAGATGAGATCAGTCCATCCCATTAGAGGCTGGGTCCACGTAGGGCAGTTTTCCTGGACTTCCCCAGTACAATTTTAAAAAGTAAGACCCAGGAATATTTGTTGGACATTTTTTACGCATAGGGAATTCATAATTTGTTGTAAGGAAACATACCTCAAATTTTGTTTCTTTGCCTCTTTTTAACATGGAATTGTCAGTGCTAAAGCAAGGTTCTGTTGTTATCTCAAAAGCATCTTTACCTGTTATTAAAATTAGGTGGATTTTTTAATAACCTTTGTTAAATGATTCACAAATTGTTTGCTCTGTCTGCTTTGTAAGCTATTTTTAATAAAGATTAGTTTTTTAAAAGCTTTGTGTAGGAAATAGTTTCCAGCCCTAGTCTTTAGTTTTAGGATCGCAGGCTTGGACTTGGAACAATGGGGAGGGGAGGAGGGATGGTTGATGACGGTGGTGGCTCATGTAGGAAGTGGTCAGAGCGTCCCCGCAGTGGAGGTGAGCGACGTGCTAGGCATCTTCCAGACTGTTTTGTGCCCCATCTTTTGTTGGAAACTGTGCAGTGCCCTGTGACTGCATTAACTGGGACCAGAGTTATTAGACAGACAAGGAGGAGGAGTCAAGCGAGTTAGATAAAAACAAGTGAATATGGATAGAGACATGAGGATCTATTAAAATGTGTATATATATATGGGAGAATAAGAAAGAACAGAAAGATTATCTGTGGGTATAGTGATGATTCTATCTCTTTTTCATGGATTCATCTTTTCCCCAATGCCACTTAATCTTGATAATACTCCCTTGAAGCAGTTGCTTTACACATTGAAAAACTGAAGTTTCAAGAACTGCGAGGCGTGCCCCCACCTCTGAGATAGTTGAGAGAAAATGCAAATCCAGGTCAGCTAGAGCGCTATGGGTTAGGATGTGGGAATTCATCCAGAGCTGAAGAGAGACTCTCCCCAACTCTTAGGGACTTATAGTCCATTGGAAATCACTGCACTGAAAGGCCATAGACATGGGTGATCTAGGGCCCTTTGTAGTTGGAGTGTGCTTCAGGGGGATAAAAAAATGTTGGCAAAGGAGGATCAGAATGTGCAGAAGCAGAGAATGGTGAGTCCTGTGTATGCTCGAAGCCCGATGGTGGTGCGTGGGAGGTTTGGTGGGAGATGAGGTGAGGCTGCGCAGGTGGATGGAGAACAGGAAGAGGAATTCGTAGGCAGTGGAGACTCACTGAGGGCTCGGTGGGTGAGGATTGGACATGAGGAAAGACGTGTGAGGAAGTTGTGGTGGGAGGAGAGAGCGTTCCTTGGTGCTGAACTGGGAGTGTTCTGTGGATTTGTGATCTCTTTCTATTCCAGTTAAAAGATGACACAGGGAGGAGCTTTCGAGTTAAGTGGGTCTATACCGAGTCTCCCACTTTGCTACCTACTGGGCACGTTACTTGATAGCTTAGAGAGTAGAGTCAGCAGTCAATCAGATGTGCACTGTCAGTGCTGGAATTCTCCTTTTCTGTTTTTCCTTCTGTAAATAGCGGTGCTAGTTCATTTTCATGGCAGGGAAAGAAACAGTCTTATGTTCATAAGATGTAAATAAAAAGAGCAGGAGATACACAAGGCCCTACTTTGAGGAAAAGGGTACGGAAAGATAGAGCTTGGCCATTTTTAGGAGTCCCAGACCACCTTTTGTTTTGATTGGTGTTCAGCCATAGGACATGCATCCTGAAAACAGACCAGTGCTAACTTTTTTTTTTTCACTCTCCCAGTGACAGAAAAAGAATGTCTGTAATTGTTCGAACTCCTTCAGGACAACTTCGACTCTACTGCAAAGGGGCTGTAAGTATCGGAGAAGCGTTGTGCGTAGCAGAGTTCTTGGCAGCTTTTCTCATCTGCTGCTTTTCCTAACTGCTTTCCTCATCATTCCCTTATTGTTTGCCCAGAAGATGAAAGGCTCTTTCAGGTAGGCTGCGAAGTTGACTTAGTAGTAAAAGCCCACTGGAGATAATGGTGGTTCAGGGCAGTGTGACGAAGATGGCTAGCATAAAGCTTACTTTTAGCCAATAGATGGTTTCAGAAATAGTGACTCCAAGTGTCATCAAAATCCTTGTAATATAAATTCTTATTCCAGTTTTACCAGCATTGTGTGTTGACTTTGAGAAGATAAAGTAATTTGTGTTAACTTAAGTACTGATACATAGTGGTTCTCTAGCACCTCTTCTTCTCAATTGTTATGGGTTTTTTCATGCATCACAGAGAGCTATGTTGTTGGTACAAAGGCAATGTCCGTGTGTAGCTGTATTATTATTGCCCCTGTTAGTCAGTTTCCTAGGTCAGGCTTTTTGTCCTGTCTACCTTCTGGTAACCAAATCTAAGTGGTTTATTGCAAAGGAAAAGTATTATTGCTTATGAATCTTACTTATAAAACTATATCCTGTTAAATTGTAGTCTTATGTATTGAGGAAAAGAATTATTAAGCTTATTTTATTTGACTCTGTCAAGAATACAAAGCTCTCCTAGGCTTAGTTATTGGTTGACAGTATTACTAATCTTTACCAGTTGTGGCAAGAAGGATGGTTTTATTTGAGTACATGATGACTAGAGCTTTAAAAATGAAGGAATGCAGGGAATTCTAAAGGTATTATAAATGGACTTACTAAATAATTCTGTATTTATAGTAAAATGACTTGAATTAAGCTCATCTAGGTTTTGTTCTCATATGGTATATTTTTAAAACTTTTTGTTTATTCATTTGCCATTGTATTCTAAGTAACACACCCAGTACAAAAGGTGTCAGTGTGAGGTGGTAGAGAGAGGAAGGCTGTCAGTATAGAAGAGGTGCATATGAAAAGGCTGCAAAGGCGTATTTTGTTAATATAGGATTTAATTCTCTCCAAAAACCAAACTCAGTTTCAGAAAATTTTTGTAGTAGCCTAAAACTATGCAATTTGTAACATATTTGATGGATTATCGATGGAATCTGGTCCCCAACCATGCTTGCCAGTCATGGAAATGGTCATAGGTAGATGAGCTGTGCACCTGTCTGTTTATCGGCAGAACTGGGTTCAGCGCCCAGTGGGTTGTGCCTTCCATGCTTAGGAGCTCCTTCCATGTTGGAAGCAAGATTATACCTGAGTAACTTAAGATGTGCATTTTACCCTTTCCCCTTCTGCACGAAGGCTTGATAAACTTTGGGATATGAGTTTTGCAAATTTTGGTGACTATAGGCACCCGTGTGTCCCAATGATTCTTCTGTACTCCTGGTTCTCCCAGGATATTTTTATTTGGCTTTTAAGATATAGATTTTGGTTTTCTTGGATACATTCATACCCAATTTGTTTTCCAAAGCTCATGCCTGAGCCCGGCCAAATGCTAAATTCCTACTTGCCCACTCAGGTATTCTCATGCATATTAGATAAACAGAAACAAAGCCATGCTTAGCATGCTGGCTGGAAGGTTTACTGAAGCATTTGCCAGTCATAACGTTTCCCTTTTTTATAGGATAATGTAATTTTTGAGAGACTTTCAAAAGACTCAAAATACATGGAGGAAACACTATGCCATCTGGAATACTTTGCCACGGAAGGTAAGGGGAATTTGGAAATGCTGTTTTTGACCATTGGAGCTGTACTTTCAGGCATGTTGTCTTGCTTTCCAGGAGCACATTCTTCTAGTGCCTGCCGTGTCCCCTCCTGTGCCCATGGCAGTGATGAGATGCATAGCCAAATCCAAACTCAGTTACCTGTAGACGCCCCTGTCACTCAACAGCAGTGGTGCAGAGGAGAGGCAGGCCAATGCACAACGTGTAGAGTCACCTTTAGTTACTAGTCCTTTTCTCAGAAAACTCGTGGTTATTCTCCCCGGCCCTCTCTTGGTGTCCTTATGTCACTGGCTTATCCATGACGTAAGGAAATAATAATTCATGGAATCCATAGTGAGCATGAAAGGAGTTCCCTGGAAGGCTGTAAACAACACTGATGTCAGGTGTTCCTGCTAGCGAATGTCATGATAGCTGGAGCCATGCTCAAGTGCTGACTGCTGCTTTCTGGCCTTAGTGTGTTCCCCTGGCTCTGCATGCATGCACTTGTGAGCACACGCACACGCACGTGCATGGGTGTGGCTGCCTGGAAGCCTGGATCTTTCATGGGTTAGCACATGGGGCCATTTCTTGCTGTTTTGAAATACACTTCCCACCTTTTCTGCTTGCTGAAACCTGCGTGCTGCACACAGATCATGCCTAGCTCCTGAACCTCTCTGCCATGGAGAATTCTCTCTTCTGACTTCTCGTGCACACTCAAACCTACAGAAGAGGCAGTTTATACTAGAATACAGGAGAGTTGTTTTTAAATTTCCCTTGGTAGATGTGGGAGTGTGGAATTAGAGGGACCTAAAGCAGAGTGTCTCTTCAATTTTTTGAGCATGCTGATGGAAAAGGGAGCCCAGGCTGTCCCCTGGGAGGTCACATGTTCTGCCTGCCTCCATTCACCAGTGGCTGTCTTGCAGGCTTGCGGACTCTCTGTGTGGCTTATGCTGATCTCTCTGAGAATGAGTATGAGGAGTGGCTGAAAGTCTATCAGGAAGCCAGCACCATATTGAAGGACAGAGCTCAACGGTTGGAAGAGTGTTACGAGATCATTGAAAAGGTAACCTACACACAATACAGTCTTTACAGCTCCATGAAGGACTTAACCACCTATTTCACAAAGTCTTTGAACAGAAATCCTTCTACTATGTAGGGATGGTCACTTTTCTTGTGTTTTAATGAACCATTAGCTCTGAATCATTTTCTTTGCTTTAAGAAGCACTTAATTTTCATGGTTTTTCTGAAAGGTTAGCCACCCTCAGCTAAGCATTAATGATAGCTTAAGAAATATCAGGTCAAAAACAGCATTAGTGACTTTCTGGGTTTGCTTAAGATTAGGCTTAATGAGATTAGCTCACCCTGTTGAGTTGCAGGAGCAATCAGAATGCTGTAGAGGCTGGTTAGATGTTGTACACGCTAAGCATTCTCACACTAACTTATTCTAACAGTACCAAGCTTTGCCATTGCTACTCCACATTGCCTACTTTGATTTTATTGTTCTTTTCAGCTTATCCTAAGACATTAGCTCGCTTTCAGTTTATTGGTTTCCTTCAAGTCTGGGAGCTGGGATTCAGCTTTTTCTGTTTCATGTTGGCAGCCATAGAGTCATCCAATTTCCAGTTTCTATAACTTTTTTTTAAAATATAGAGATGGGGTTTCCCTGTGTTACTCAGCACCCACGCTAGAATGTAGTGGTGCACTCATAGCTCACTACAGCCTCAAACTCCTGGGTTCAAGCTAACCTCCCACTTTAGCCTTCCAAGTAGCTGGAACTAGGGGACTACAGGCTCATGCTACCATGCCTGGCTAAGTTTCATATGTTTTTTTCATAGAGATGGGATCTTGCTATGTTGCCCAGGCTGGTCTCAAATGCCTGAGCTCAAACAGTCCTCATGCCTTGGCCTCCCAAATCCCAAAGTGCTGGAATTATAAGTGTAAGCCACCATGTCTGGCCTGGTTTCCATAACTTTGAAACCATCACCTATTTACTTTTTTCATTCCTTTGTTGGTTTCAAAAAATTCTCCTCTGCTTTTTTATACTCAGTTTTTTGTTTAAGTTTTATATTCAGTTATTTATATGGAGTCATTTTAATGTACTGAATTAAAATAAACAACAAAACTGAATTCAGGTGTTTCTTTGCCCTGTTTTACTGGAAATACCCACAATTATTTTTAGAATTAGAAAAAGGTGATGAAATAGGTGACATAGTGACATGCCTGTGGTGGTTGCTCAAGAGGCAGTTGGATCTTCCCACAGTCTGTGACCAAGCACAGATGCTATGTCCTGGAGAGACTTGGGATGTGGTGGGTAGGTGGAGCAGGCCCTTTGTGCATTCTCTGGAATCTGCCAGACCAGCAGGTACAGCATGGGCAGCTGGAGGGAACCACACATCCACATCTATCCTCAGCATGAGCTGATCTGCCCTGGGCCTTGAAGAGGACCCAAAGGGGCAACATTTTGTAGCTACCCTCAATCTTAAGATACTTGGATGTTTTTTTCTCTCACTGTTAAGTCCTTGGAACCACAGAGCTCTTACTCGTATTCTGCCAGGTAAGCATAACATCTAGAATGAGTTCTCCCCCCTTCGGTAAATGTGATATAATGTGCTACTCATTAGTGGCCTGAGAGGGAGGGCTCAGGTACTGTCAGAGTCCTCAGGATAACCTGCCCATCTGCTTTGCTGCCAGACAGTTTCTATTCTAACAAGCCTCTGTATCAAGAAATCAGTGATGAGTACTGGGCTGCCTGTGTGTGCAGAGTGAGTCCACCATTGCAAGGCATTTGGAAATGCCACCCATCTAGATGCTGTCTGCAGACACAGGAATGAAATAGAGGAAATAGAACAACTGTCTCAGAACAGTTTGATTGCCTTTCTTTGTCAGAATTTGTTAGTGCTGTTCCTAAGTCTGTGCCAGTCTTTAACTGAAGATATTTTTTCAATTTAGAATTTACTGCTACTTGGAGCCACAGCCATAGAAGATCGCCTTCAAGCAGGAGTTCCAGAAACCATCGCAACTCTGTTGAAGGCAGAAATTAAAATATGGGTGTTGACAGGAGACAAACAAGAAACTGCAATTAATATAGGTAATGATTTTTAAAAATAATTTCCTGATGCTGGCTTTTGTATTTGTTTTTCAATTATCTTGTAAATGTGTCTAAATGTTTCTCAAACTCATTGACAGGTGATGTTTTATAGGACTTTTCATTCACAAGGCTAAGAAAAATGGATCCAAATCAAATAAAGATGCTCTTATGCCTGTTATGAACATTAAAACTATCCTAGTTCCTAGAAAAGAATTAAACACACTTACATAGGGTATAGAATTTAGGATTTGACAACTTTGATTTTCTTGTTGCTTTCTCCACAAAATTTTAGCCTGAGACTAAGAGAGCTTGTTGTCACTACCTTTAAGTATGCATTGTTATATTATAACCATTTTAATGGTTATACCCATTAATGAGCTTTTCTAAGAGCCTTGCATCTTTCTCTTCCCAGATTGGTTGACAATTTTCTTGCTTACAGAACATTACAGAGATGAAAACTGAAGAAAAGAATTTAATTCAGGATAACTCTGCCATTGTTAAAGGAGTATATTTTAAGTTTGAAAAGGAGTTGAAGCTACTCACATTTTAAAAATCTAATCTTGATTATTTGAAATGTTTAAACATTACCTGGTACTTTGATCACCATTATGGTGTAGCAAGACCCGGTGCATATGTGGTGAAATGAACACATAAGGACTGCATAACTTACAATATCTTGCTAGAAATAGACTCTATTTCTAGATCTGTTTCTATGTCTGTGCTCTGTGTTGTAGAAAGAAACCTGCTAGAGCTTCTGTATTTAAGTGACTGTAGTCCTTATCAGAGTAGTCTTCCTGGAATATTTTCACCATAATCCAAGGGTGTCCCTTTCCTGAAAACCTTATCTTTGAATCAGTTTTGTCTCTCTTATAACCTCAGTTGTGAATAATGCCTGCCTTCTTGGGTAAATTTGATTTAAAAAAATAGACATAAGCCATGTAATCATTTCTTGTCAGGGATATAGCTATTAAATGGAAGTTGGGCTCCCAAACAACTGAAGTGAAGCCCATGAGAGAGTGATGTGGGGGGTTCAGAAACAGTCCCTGAAGTATCAGCCATGGACTTCGTCCCCTGGATTTGTGCTGGCTGCCACTCAGATGCATGGTTTTGGGGAAGAGTATTTGCTTTTGATATACTGTATTTCTGTATAAACATATAGATTGGCCCTTTATATATTGTTTTTCACATAAGTTTAGCCTAAAACACCTGCTATGAATCTGTGGCCCCTGTTGTTTACAGAGGGCATGCTAAATTGACTGCTACTCTGAAATACTTACCTAAAATTTAGGTGACATGCTTTCCACCCTCTTAGAACAATGTGAAAAAGAGTGGGTAACCCCTCAAGTTAAAATCGAGCCGTAAAGTGGTAACCTTTCTTAGTTTTCCAGACCTTGAGTGTTCCTGCTGGACTAATAACCTATGCATGTTGCTGGCCCTAGACTAAACTACCTTCAGTGTGTTCTTAGCTGTGCCCTGGCCGGAAAAGGGCCACAGCCCCCTCTCACCACCTCTCATCCACACCGCCCGGCCCCTGGGAGGACACGCAGCCCTTTTTTTGCATGTTCATTTTGTTATACCTGAGCGTATCTCGCTAAGTTTGGGATAAACACAAGAGAAAGCAAAGTGCTGAAAATCAACCCAGAAAACACAAATAGATTACTACTTGAAAAGGAAAGTTTTACTTGTATGCAATGAGGCTGCTCTGAGCCTTGTGAGATAATTGATACCTGTCCAAACAATTTTTAAGAAATAACAATTGTATTATTTTGAACCTTTTTATAAGAGGGTATAGTAACGTGTAGTACTGGTACCAGAACCACTCACATCATTTGCTGTCTCTGGATCTTTCTTAGCAAATACTCCCCAAGACCACTAGAAGATGATGCTTTATCAGGTGATGACTTTTTGTCAAAGTCTTGTATTTATCCTGGAGGCTTTCTCTATTTACGGTTTATCTAGTGTATCAGTCAGATTCCAGCATATATTGGGTGTTACTAGGTAAGCTTCTAACAGCTAGAGAATTGATTTCTTTGAGAGAGCTA
Organism: Ateles fusciceps; assembly: GCA_036589455.1. Classification (NCBI taxonomy): domain Eukaryota; kingdom Metazoa; phylum Chordata; class Mammalia; order Primates; family Atelidae; genus Ateles; species Ateles fusciceps. Next base: position 1,946,247 of record JAZHEH010001544.1, on the reverse strand, counting down.
TGTCTGAATTGTTTATTTACTTAGCCTTTGGAACTCAAGTTTGTAGCCCTGGGTGATGCAGAGAATTTAAATGTCGTTTTATGATTTAAGGTATCTGTTGAACCTACAAATGATGCAGAAGGCTCAGGAAAGCATGTATGTCCAGACATTTTATTAGACTTATCAGTATCAGACCACAGGCAGCAGCTGTCAGCAGTATGAGGTCATGCTCCAGATACAGGGTGTGTTTTTAAGCCTGTTTTCTAGTCATATAGCCCTCATATCTCTGGTAGTATTAATTATTATTGACTTGTCTCCCATAATACTTCACATTTTAATGCAACCCATGTGGGTTTTAAGGTATCCAGAAGATATTTGGGAAGATCAAACATCTAGCAGTTCTCCTTCTAGATGGAAAAAGGGAAACAGAGCAAGTTAATGGAGTGTCTCGCAAGTGCCAGGCACTATACTAGGAGTGTTTTCTGAAACCTCTTTTTTTTAAATCTTTACATATGAACAGTCCTCTTCTTTTTTTTTAACTATACTTTAAGTTCTGGGATACATGTGCAGAATGTGCAGGTTTGTTGCATAGGTATACACGTGCCATGGTAGTTTGCTGCATCCATCACCCCATCATCTACATCAGGTATTTCTCCTAATGCTATGCCACCCCCTAGCCCGCCACCCCTGACAGGCCCTGGTGTGTGATGTTCCCCTCCCTGTGTTCATGTGTTCTCATTGTTCAACTCCCATTTATGAGTGAGAACATGTGGTGTTTGGTTTTCTGTTCTTGTGTTAGTTTGCAGAGAATGATGAGCTTCATCCATGTCCCTGCAAAGGACATGAATTTATCCTTTTTATGGCTGCATAGTATTCCATGGTGTATATGTGCCACATTTTCTTTAGCCAGTGTATCATTGATGGGCATTTGGGTTGGTTCCAAGTCTTTGCTATTGTGAACAGTGCTGCAATAAACATATGTGTGCATGTGTCTTTGTACTAGAATGAATTATAATCCTTTGGGTATATACCCAGTAATGGGATTGCTGGGTCAAATGGTATTTCTAGTTCTAGATCCTTGAGGAATTGCCACACTGTCTTCCACAATGGCTGACCTAATTTACACTCCCACCAACAGTGTAAAAATATTCCTATTTCTCCACATCCTCTCCAGCGTCTGTCTCCTGACTTTTTAATGATTGCCATTCTAACTGGCGTGAGATGGTATCTTATTGTGGTTTTTATTTGCATTTCTCTAATGATCAGTGATGTTGAACTTTTTTTTTCATATGTTTGTTGGCTGCATAAATGTCTCCTTTATGAAAAGTCTTATAGTTCAAGGAGGAAATTCTACGTTTCCCAAGGCTATATTCTACTTAAGCCCTCTACTCAAGGTCTGAGGGCTCTTGACTTCTGGTGTGGGGCTTATTTACAGGGATTCATACAGCTTTTGCAAAGAATGTTTTCTTAAATCTGATTTAGAAGACCACAGAGAATGGTACTATAGTTCATCCATTCTAAGGCGCACATTGTTTTTACATTTTAATGTCTCTGAAATGGGGGATGTCTTACGGTTATTGACTGTTACGCTTTTAATTGGCAGCATTATCTTAGTGGTATGTACCATAAGAGTTTGTCTTTAGATTTGGTGACATTGATTATGTTTGGTGTTTGGGGGTGTTGACTCTTTTTAGAGTTCGGTTTTTTAATATATATGTCTCATAGTTTGAGAATTTATTTTGGAAAAAAATACACTTAGTCAAATCAAGTTCCAGGACATATGTGTCTCCTGTGAGCCAGTGAATTACATGTTGATTGACAATCATCCTGCATATAGGTTTTAGTAGTTTGAAATTGGCATGTTGCCGGAATCCTGCAATGCTGTGCTTGAATTTATGCTAACTAGCTCTGTTTTGAGGAGTTGGTGGTTTTCTCTTTTAACTTAAAAATTTGGCATCAGCTGGTCTAAAGTGAAATTTCAGATGTAGCCCATATGAATCTCGTAGTGATCATTTCCTTATTACCACTGGATAAAACATCTATTAAATAGTAATGCAATAGATGTGGAGTTTTTAGAGTCTGTAATTTTTTTTTTTTAAATGGATGTTGGATGAGTGAGAACAAAATCCTAGTGTGTATTCCATTTTAAAGTAATTAAGTTGGAATTAGCTTTCATCTTAAACCATTTCTGAATTAGAATTCCAAGTCTCTCCCCCACCCTCCCTGCATTTTCTTACCCATCATTTGATACTTTTAAACCATTTCTTATGGTCTTAGAGGTTTATTTTTTTTTAATTTTAATAAATTTTATTGTGTATATTTAAGGTAAACAACATGATGTTATGAGATACATATAGATTATCTTTGAAGTTGAATTTTAGGAAGTGACTAAATATATTACTTGCCCCTCCTATAATTGCCTATACATTTTCTTGTTCGTTAAAAGGAAGGCATGTTGCCGTTCTCAGGTGAAGCCAGGCTTACTGCTGTTTTTCACAGAAGTTTCAGCCCTATATTTCTTGATTACCTGCAGCTAACATTGTTGCCAGGTGCCCCACTATAAGCTTGGGGAACTTACATTCCACACTTGGGGGGGGGGATGAGTTAATTATGAGACAAATCAGAGAATGAAATATATGAGGAAGCACCAATGGTGCAGCGTAGATGTTAATCATGACTGGCTTTTGTAATAGTTACTAGCAAATGTTATCTGTTATGTGCCAGATACTGTGCTAAGTCCTATACATATGTTTTATATTTAATTTCCTTGGAGAATTTAAAAGGCATTATCCCCCTTTAAAGATAAAACTGAGGCACAGAGAGATGAAGTAACTTAGCCTAGATCACACAGATGTGAGAAAGCTGAAAATCTGAGCCCTTAACCGCAACACACAATATTCATTTCTCAGAAGGAGCAATATGAGTTGTAAAGGACGAGGGAAGTCTTCCTGGATGTGACAGATTTAAAACTTGAGCCTTCAGAATTTGTTTAAAACAAAAATGACTGAGCATAGAATGGGTCAGGATGTCCCATCTTGAGGAGAAACCTTGAGGTGAGGCTGAGGCAGCGCATTCTTCTGTGTGGTGAGGGTTCCCAATAAGGGCCTGAAGGGTCTCGAGGGAGAGGTGCCCAGGTGTGTGGTCCACAGACAAGGCCTCAGCTCTCCCTAGTTCTCTGGATAATGAGGGGCACTGGATGGGCTCTCTTTGATCCCACGTGGAATAGCCTAAAAGACCCTCTTTTGTCATGCATTCTTGTTGTCTGCCAGTATTTTTCATACACGCAAACACTGACTGACCAGATTCTCTGTAAAGCTATTGGGAACCAGTAACATGCTTACTGCCCGTTGGTACCATGTTGAATCCAGTGATGGGTAGCTTGGTGGATGTGATCTCAGGGTACACGGTTTGTAAGGATACATTGTTCCTGACTTTTTCAACAGTGTCTTCAGAGAAGTCTGGATTTGGTATCAAAACCAGTGTTCTCCTTTTTTAAGGAGGAAACTGGTTGAGAGAGCTGAGAGATTTGGTTTGGTAATACTTTTTAGTGTGAAGCATTATCTTATTGTGTTAAAATCAAATCCTGCTGTAAATACCATAGACTCTGTAATATTTTGGTTTCTTTGAATGTTGATTATACTCAGGTAGTAGAAAGACTAAACCCTTTTGGAGTATACTGTTAATTTCAGCTGTAGTAAAAAATGAAATCCCAGAGGTTCTCCTCTCAGTCATTTTATGGCCGTCTTGTTAGATTGCGAGGTTAAAGAAGTAGACCTCAATTTACAAGTGTGGATTGACATACTATACCTGGCTCTTCTCCAAGAGTCGATCTCATTTTATCCAAAAACATTAGAAATCAAGCACACCAAATGTGAACTGACACAATTTAATTTGCTATATTAGTTAAACCACAATTAGCAGGGTTAAACTTCCACGGTCTGTCTAGTACGAGTGCTCCGAGTGATAATTCTCTAAGCAAAATCTCACTTCAGTATCCAAACTAAAGACAACAAAAAGCCCTCGACTTGTTTCTTCTCAGAAGCCTTTAGTTTGTGTATTTAAATTCATGAATGTGTCATAGTTTTTTTTTTTTTTAATTTCCCTCCCCCCTGCCATGGCTAGAAAAAAAAGGCTTGAGTTTTTCCATAATATCTTTGTGTAGCTTCAGTTGTCAAATGGCATTTTGCTTAAATTGAAAAACGTAAAATAAAGCAGCAAGCGAGGGCTTAAAAATTACAGCCAGCTTCTGCAGCTGTTGTTCAAATAAAAAACTACCAGTGAATCCTTTTGCATTAGTTACGCTAAGTTTGTAACAGTCTGCATTGCATGAAGTTGCTGGAAGTCTCTGGGGATGAAGAAAGAGTAAATCTAACATAGCGGGGAAATGATTAAAGTTGCAGTATCCCCTTTGCAAGTGAAAAGAAAATGTAGACCTCCCCTTTGGACCTAATCTAAGAACTTATAGGAATGAAGAATGCATTTGTAAACTTTTAATGGGAAACAAAGAGTTTGATTTTCTAGTCCTGCCAGGCAGAGTTTTTAATGGCATTTTGAAAGGGTCTCACTTTTATCCATCACTGTTAAAATAAAGACTTGAATGAGTTTGTAGCTTGTAAATGTATAGAAAATTGCTTCTTGTTTCCCCCTCCTTTTTTTTTTTATAGAGATTTAACAGGTATTTGCCCATGTGATATTGTGATTTAAAATTATTCAGTTTGTTTTAGTTTTAAAAACAATATGTGTTTAACAAGAGAAGTAATCTGATTCCCTTGAGATAACTATTGTTAACAGCCTTGACTATGTCTTTTCTATATTGCTTTAAAAAATTAACATTTGGATGAAAAGCCATAATTTTATGCTTTAAAATTTGATCTCTGAGGTGCTTTACAAAATATTCTACATGACAGTACTTAGGAAGGATGTACTTTCTGAAATAAACAAAAAGTTTTTACTGTTCCTTTAACCTGTTCATTCCCCAAAAACCCACCACAACATGATTTTTCTTGGTCTTAATTGTTGTCTATCTTGAATTTCATTTTGTGCCTGTTATGAGGATTTCTTAGGGATAAAAAGAGAACCTGCTGAGTAGGACCAAGCACATAAATGCAGCAGTTCTGATCCTTGTCCCTCAGTTAAATGCCGTCTTCTTTTCTAGCCACAAGTAGCGTCCGTGGTACGGATGTCTTCTTCTCTGTCCTGTGAGGAGAATCCTGGCTCCTCCTGGCTGTAGGAAAAGTATTGGGCAAGCCTTTCCTTGAGATTGTCACCTGCTTGCTTGAAGACTGATGATTGATTTCCCTTTCTATAGTCATTAATCCATTATGTTAAGATGCTGAGACAAAACTGATTGTGAGGGCTGATTTTCTGTGGGGAAGGATTTTTTGTTTTGCTTTTTCTCAATGAGAAAGATTGAGTTGTGGGTTGGTGGAAAGCACAAGTCATTGCCAACCTCCCAGGGCACTTAGAGGACAGCAGGATGATCTGAGAGACAGACCAGTGCCCTGGCGGACACCTCTGGTCTTGGAGTTACTAGAGCCCTCTCCCCCTCCTCAGAGGGTGTGGACTGGAGGGGAGGCATCCCAAGAGGCGCTCAGCTTGGTCCATGAGTGCTCACCCAGGGCAAAATGTGAGTAGGAAAGAGCCCAGGGCTTCCTCGAAAATATATTCTATGCTTGGAGGGAAAGCAGAAAAAAAATGTCTTGCTTAACCTGTAGAGATAACTGTATTGGAAAATGAAAAGAAATTGTTGATAAAAACTAGGAGTACTTTTGTTCCAAATAAGCTTTTTTTTTTTTTAAATTTTTTTGAAATGTAGATTACTTTAAATTTTTCACAGGAATAGTGACTCCCTCAGTGCATTCCTTTGAAACTTGTGAGAAGCAGCTACTGTCATAAAGGAAGGGAGGGAGCTGGCTATCCCAGTGGGCAAGTGTGTGCTGATTTAGGGGGCACCATTGGGGTCCACTGCCTTCCTAAAGTGTTCACTGTTACTTTAGACAATCCAAGGCTTATCTTAATGTTATACAAGGATAACAGAGATCAAGAAAAATACACAGAAAATTGGAAAGTATTTATTTTAGCCTTTAGTTATAAAGACGTTCCCAACTAGTTTTATCCAATCTGTCTACAAGGATCAAAATCGATTTAAGTTACTTTTCCTACTCCACACTTTTACCCTATTCCTCTGTGTGAGCCAGTAGGCTTAAAGTGGTAGATATAATCAAGGAGGTTGAATTTAAGGAGCTCACAGTGGGAAAGAGAAATTCACATGTTGTTTCTTCTTCGCTTCAGGGTATTCCTGCCGATTGGTATCGCAGAATATGGCCCTTATCCTATTGAAGGAGGACTCTTTGGATGTAAGTAGCTTTTCGAAGCTGTATTTGCTAGAACTGTATTAAACTCTGTTTCTACTATCATTGATAACCAGGGATCATGTTTTGCTAAAAAACAATTATGAAACAACTGTGTTTATTTTCTGTTTATATTAATATTTATGAATGGATGTCAGAAAGCCTTATCTTTAAACATCAAAACAGTAAGTGTAGAATATTGCCTCATGATAATACTTTTATTTATCTAGAATTGTGCATTTAAAATGGGATAGTTTCCATCTTGTTTAGCTTTAATCATTAAGTGTGAAATATTAATGAAACCTGTTATGACCTTCATTACATAGTGATGGTTAACTTCACTGTAAGTTACTATGGAGACAGGCATGATTTTCTTTCTAGCACAAACTTTAGAATAAAGCTAATATTTAAGTGTTAAGCATTCTTTAAATTTATATAGTAAGGCAAGGTGCAGTGGCTCATGTCTATAATCCCAGCATTTTGGGAGGCGGAGGCAGAAGGATCGCTTGAGCCCAGTAGTTGTGAGATCAGCCTAAGCAACATAGCGAGACGCCATCTCTACAAAAAATGGAAAAATGGGCTAGGTGTGGTGGTATATGTCTGTAGTCCCAACTACTTGGGAGGCTGAGGCTGGAGAATTGATTGAGTCTGGGATGTGGATGCTGCAGTGAACCGTGATCATGCTACTGCTTTCCAACCTGGGTGACAGAGTAAGACTCTGTCTCGAAATGATAAAAATGATAATACATTGGCCAGGCGCAGTGGCTCATGCCTGTAATCCCAGCACTTTGGGAGGCCGAGGCGGGTGGATCACGAGGTCAAGAGATCGAGACCATCCTGGCCAACATAGTGAAACCCTGTCTCCACTAAAATACAAAAATTAGCTGGGCGTGGTGGTGCGGGCCTGTAGTCCCAGCTACTTAGGGAGGCTGAGGCAGGAGAATTGCTTGAACCTGGGAGGCGGAGGTTGCAGTGAGCGGAAATCATACCACTGCACTCCAACCTGGCCCCTGACGACAGAGTGAGACTCTGTCCGCTCCCCCAAAAAAATAATAATACATTTATATAGTAATAGGATACATATACACGTAATTCTTTGATGTCCCAGTGCCACCACATGAACCCACCCCATCATGGCATAAAAGCCACTGAAGGGACCAGAAGTGTGAGCTGATTTGAGGGTCACCAGCAACTGGTGAAGTGGTTTGATATGAAAATATAAGCTGAGCAATGAGATTCCATTTGTAGGAGTTTTTAACAAGGGCTTTGTTACTGGCAGGCACCCATAGCACCCTTGCATGCAGTATATTTAACATTTATATTTAGCCAATGCCAGGGGCAGTTGACACAGTTAATTACGCTTTTAAAGGGAGGCAATAAAGTAGAGAGACTTCTCTACTTAATTTCCCTCCCCACTGCCATGGCTAGAACACAGCCAGAGTGTCTATACTTGAGGCTCCCTTTTTCTGATGATTTTCTGATTGAAAGGTGTCTACAACCTTGAAAAAGCCTCTTTTTTCTGGAGGTAACTCAGAAATGAGTCTCAGTTTTCAACTTATATCAGATGTTCTTTGGAGTCCAAGAGATGGACTTTTAACTCTATATACACATAAAACTTGCAGCACACATTGAGACTTCTGGTTTACCTAGACCAAAGAGTGGTTTGTGATGCCAAACTGAGAAGGTTTTATGGATGTGTACCTGTCTTGCCTTAGTTTAACCTCCTAAGAATGATTCTTCCATAACCAATTTTGAACTTCATTTTTTAGTATAATTACTGTAACGTATTCAGTATCTACTGAGCAGAGGTGCACTTTCTATATACTGTTTTTGTTCTTTATTCAAAAGGGCACTCCATATTTCTGACTAGTGTCTACCGAGAAAGATTCTCCTTCTTTGTTGCCTTCTCCTCCCCCTCATTCTTTAGTTGGGTTAAAGCCATTCCTATTCTCATTAAAATTACATTTGGTGGTGGTGAGGGGGATAAAAGCAGCATCCTAGGGCAATAAATTAGATATATAGTAGAGCTCTGGTGGAGCTCCCCAAGTTGAGCTTTTAAGGTCTCAGGGCTCCAATGATGATGCAGACAAGAAAGGCACACAGAAAATGGCCCAACAGTTAGAAGCATTTGGTCTGGCTTCTCTCTATTTCATCTCTCATATAAGTATGAGGGAATAAGGGGCTTACCTCAAACATCCAGACCTGGCCCCAATCACTTTCAGCAGACCAGTAAGTATGGCCAGGTTCAGACTCCAAATATTGTAAACAATTAGGATTTATCTCTATGTTTTGAGTTTTTCATATGCTACAAAAATAACTTCTAGCTCCATAATATAGATGAGACCAGTGGTCTTTGAAACAAAGGGGGTGATGGTGTGCACCCCAGGGGAACACTAGATGATATATTAAAATGCAGGAAAAAAGTTGTGATTTCCTATTTTTTCACTTAAAAAAAGTATTGCAAGATTAGCTTTATTGGTAATACATAAGGATTGCCACTGGTAGTTCCCATATTTTTGCCTGGCACACTGACCAGATATCGGTTTGAGAGGAATGAGTGGGAGGAGAGAGGTGTGGCATTTCAAATGAGAAAGGTTGTTACTGGGACTCTCACTCTTTTGTTTGCTTTTAGCCAGTTGTGAAATACTGTCATTCATGTGTACTGATTAAATGGACTTGTGGACTAGAGTTAGTTTTCATTAAAATGACTCTCACAGATGCTGACTTAACAGAATTCCCATTTAAAAAAAAAGTGAGTTGAGGATAACAATATTGTAGGCAGAAGCTGCAATGATTTGGCTTTGCTCAATGTGTGTGCCAGTTCTAGCTCTTCTCAGCTACTTGATAGTTAAAGCAGTGATCTGATCTGACAGATGAAGCAAGTTTCAAAATTATTCACAAGATTATTGTCGTTAAGCATGAACTTTGTCCTAAATGTATATGGTATCTTGAAATATTAGCTGTGGTAATATGAGATTATAGGAATTAATGAGACTTTAAAAACTAAGAATCTTGAGTAAGAGAATAAAAATCTACAACTTTACGAGCAATTATTTTTTAAAGAATGTTGTAATCTAATTATTTACTCTAAAATTTCACAAAATCTACTGCAAAGTAGTGAATGATAAATGTCTTTGGTATTTGTTAGTAAAGGACAAAAAGTGCCGAGCCACTTGGAGAGCATTTGGTTTTCCTGCTGCAATAATATAGAGAACACGGTGTAGCAATAATTAAGTTGAATATGAGTGGAAGACCTATACAAAACCTTGCCAGGGTGTGTGTGTGCGTGTGTGTGTATTTATTTTAATTTTTTATGTGTATAGGTTATTGGAAAACAGGTGGTATTTGGTTGCATAAGTAAGTTCTTTAGTGGTGACTTGTGAGATTTTGGTGCACCCATCACCTGAGCAGTATACACTGCACACAATTTGTAGTCTTTTATCCCTCACCTCCTTCCCCACCCTTTCCCCAAGTCCTCAAAGTCCATTGTGTTATTCTTATGCCTTTGCATCCTCATAGTTTAGCTCCCGCTTATGAGTGAGCACATACAATATTTGGTTTTCCATTCCTGAGTTATTTCACTTAGGATAATAGTCTCCAATCTCATCCAGGTCACTGTGGGAATGTAAACTATTACAACTGCTATGGAAAACTGTGTAGAGGGTCCTTAAAGAACTAAAAGTAGAACTGCTGTTTGATCCAGGAATCCCTGTGCTGGATATCTACCCAGAGAAAGAAGTCATTGTACAAAACAGATACTTGCACACACATGTTTATAGCAGCACAATTCACAGTTGCAAAAACGTGGAACCAACCCAAATGTCCATCAAACAACAAGTAGGTAAAGAAACTGTGGTATATATATGTGATAGAATACTACTCTGCTATAAAAAGGAATTAATTACTGGCACTTGCCAAGGTTTCTAATAAACAAGTAATTGAACAAATTGTGAAACATAAGACATTTACTACATATTTGGATAAAAGTGTGGCTGTTTCTAACGTGTTTCAACTTATGGAATAAGCAAAAGGTTATTGTTTTTGAGGAGCCATCAAAAGAAAGATATACTGGCAAAGATGTGTTTGCTCAGAGCAAAGCATTAGTTCTTTAACACAAAAGATTTTATGAAATGAGTATGAACAATCACTAATGGAATGGCTACTGAGGAATGAAAATGGAATCAGATAAAATTCATTAATGATGCCTGTGGCAGAGACTAACATTTTCCAGCATCCCTGTGGATGGGTGTGTCTGTGGGATTAAATTCTCATTGGTGGAATGTGAGCAGAGGTGAGGTGCAAGAAGGAAATCTCTTGCCCTGGTTCCTCAGCTCTTCCCATTTTGCTGGCTGGAAATGGTATAAGGCTGGTGCTACTTTGGGGGCTATTGATTGGGCACATCAGAGTTGCTCCCCTAGATTAGGCCCCTAGATGACTTTGGGAACAGAATGTGCAGATTCCCTCTGGAATATTTTTCTGAGAAAAGTTATATAGTTTGAACTATTGCATAGGGGGTAGTCTCTTTGTTTATCCTTATCCTACTAACTGTACAGAACCTAATATTAAAAGTAGGGTCAATACAGGCTCTCCCGGCATGACACAGTGCAGGGGTGTCCTCAGAGAGCGAGTAGGAGGGGTCTGATGCTGCTGGCAAAGGAGAGCTAATGGGATTTGAAGGTCAAGCGATTTGGATTCATTCAGACCAATACGTGTGTCCTCATTCAGGTTCTTAAGGTCCCACTCTTTCCCATCAGGGCCCTAACTTTCATGGAATAGGCCTGGTTAGTCTATGACTACAACATTCATTGAATTCTACAACCCACAGAATTAGCTTTTTAGGCTGCATATGTCAGGCTGCTATGAGAGAAGAAGTTCTCTTGGTCTGTCACAGAGACTCTCTTGTCTTCTGACTTTGTCTTGACCTCTGATTTTGCAACGGTCATTCTTTAAGCTTCCCAGTGCAGTGAGAAGTGGCTGACCTATCCTTAATCTTGTATTCTTTCTTCCCTAATGGTATATTTCAACAGCTGCATGACCTGCCACAGACTTGGCTTTAATAGACAGTTCTTACAAATCGATCCCAGGTAATGATTTTAAATCAACTCTGTTGAGATATAGTTTACATACATACAATTAGATGTACCCATTTTAAGTGTACATGATGATGTGTTTTGACAAATGTATATATGCATGTAATCACCACCCAATTTAAAATATTGAGCATTTTCATGATCTCAGAAGTTCCAGCCCTCCCATATCCCCAGGCAACCACAGACCTTCTTTCTAACACAGTGGATTAATTGTGCTTGCTTAGAATTTCACATGAAGGCTCTCTTTTTGTCTGGCTTCTTTCATTCAACACAATTATTTTGATATTCATCCATGTTGCTGTGTTTATCATCCATTCATTCCTTTTTTCTCTGGGTACTTTATTTTATGGATATTCCACAATTTGTTTATTCACTCACTTGTTACAGGACATTTTAATTATTTTTAGTTTGAGGTTATTATGAATAAAGCTGCTATGAGGGTTTTTTCTGTACAAGTTTTGGTGAACATCTGTTTTTGTTTCTCCTGGGTAAATACCTAGGAATAAAATTTTTAGGTTAGAGGGAAGATACATGTTTAGCTTTATAAGAAATCGCCACATAATTTCCATTTTACACTCCCACTAGTATTATTTGAGAGTTCTCATGTTTGCATATCTTCACTAGTATTTGGTATTGTCAGTCATTTTAATTTTAGTCACTCTAGCGTGTATTATTGATAATATCTCGTGCAACTTTAAGTTGTATTTACCTGATGAGTAATCATGTTGATTTTCTTGTGCTTATTGGTCATTTAAAAGTTTTCCTTTGTTGAAGTCTCTGTCAAACTTTTGCCCATTTAAAAAATTTGGTTTTATGCTATTAAAAATACTGAATTCTAAGAGTTTTTAAAAATATAATTTGGATGTAAACTCTGTTTCGTACATGTCTGTGGCAAATTTTTTTTTAACCAATCTGTCTTGCGTATCCATTTTCTTACCAGTGTTAGGGAAAATAGACCCTAGGGTGACCTCCAATACTTCCTGCCTTGTGGTGTCCACACCTTTGCCTAATTCCCCTCCTCTCTGAATGTGTGGAACCTGTGACTTAATTTTAACCAGTAGAATACGGCAAAGATAATGGAATGTCACTCCCTTGCATGATGTAAGAGTCCATCTTAGCAGATTGGAGTGAGAGGCTTTTCTCCTCTGATGGCTTTAATAAGTAAGTTGCTGTGTTGTGAGAAGGGCTATGCAGAGGGCCATGTGGCAAGAAATTGCCACAGCCTCTAGGAGCTGAGCGTGGCGAAGCCTACAGCCAGCAAGAAAATGGAGACTTCAGTCCGACAATCACAAGGAGGTGCATCCTGCCAACAACCGGTCAGGTCTTCAAGTGAGACCCCAACTTGGCCAAAACCTTGATTACAGCCTCATGAGGTCCTGAGCAGCAGATTTAGCTAAGCTGTACATGGATTTCCTATCAGAAATTGAGATTATAAATGTGTGTGGTGTTCTACGTTGCTAAATTTGTGTTATTATGTTTCATAACAATAGAAAGTAGTATAAACATCTTTTGAAGAGCCGAAGTTTTTTTTTAAATTTTATTGAAGTCCAAATTTTCTTTTTCATTTTTTTCTTTTCCTATGATTAGAGTTTTGGTGCTTTAAGAAATATGTAATTACTCTAGACTTGGAAGAGTACCTCCTGTGTTTCTTCCAGGAGTTTTATAGTTTTAGCTTATAAGTTTAAGTCTGTGATCCATTATTGTGCATGGTATGAGGTAAGGATTGAGGTCCAGTTTATATCCCATACCATATCTAGTGTTTCCAGCATCATTTGTGAAAAATACTATTATTTCTTCATTGAAATACCTGTACTTTTGTTGGAAATCGATTGAGCATATTTGTGACTCTTTTCCCTCGACCCTCTAGTTTATTCCGTTTGTGTATGCATCCCTCTTTGTGCCCAATTCCACGTTGTCTTCAGTATGATAGCATTATAACAAGTCTCGAGATTCTCCAACTTTATTTTTTTTTTAAGATTGTTTTTGTCATTCCAGGACCTTTGCATTTCTGTATGCATTTTAGAATCAGGCTATACATTCCTCCAGAAAGCCTGTTGGAATTTTTATGGCGATCTCCCCAAATTTATGTATGAATTTTATGCAATTTCACCCTTTAATGGGATTGATATTTGCATTCTATAAATGTGGGATATCTCTCATTTACTTAGGTCTTTTAAAATTACTCTCAGTAGTATTTTGTAGTTTTCAGTGTACAGGACTTGTGCATATTAAATTTGTTATTTCTGGTTGTAATGGTTCCTTTCGATTCCTCCATTTCTCTTCATTCTATTTATGCATTCCCTTCAATCCTTCAATATTGTTATGATAGCTCATTTAAATTCCTCCTCTGCTAATTCCACTTCTTTGTCATTTATGGATCTGCTTCTATTTGCTTACTTCTTCTGTTTGTTATAGGTCACATTTTTCTGTTATTTCACATCTAGTAATTTTTTTATTTTATGATGGTTATTGTTAATATTTTTGTGGTTGAGCGTCTAGATTCTGTTGTTTTCTTTTAAAGAGTGTTGCGTTTTGGCAAGTAGTTACTTGTGAGTTTATAGGAGCCTTTACTCTAGAACTACTGCAGCTTCCCTACCAAGTTACAACCCGTTGGTGCTGCTGCCTAAGACCCTAGGTGCTCACTATAGTTTTTCCACTGTGAATGGTTAGAACTTAGATACTTCCAATCATGCGTGAGCCCTGGGATGTTTTTTGAAACTTACAGCACTGAGAGTTCTTTATGTGTATATATATATATGTATGTATATGAAAAAACATATGTAACTGTTTTAGAGTTTTTTTCCCCCCCAAATCTCAAGTTACATCCCTGTATACGTGCACAAATTAGCGTTTGCTTAAAGACCCAAGGGGGACCCTTACAGATGCTCGCGTTCTTTTTCTGTGCAGTTCCTTCTCTCCCACATGCTGCTCTGCAGCTCCTAGCCACCCAGCATTCTCTGTCTCCTCATAACAGTGAGAACATCATCTTCTGGGTTCCTCTTCCCTGAATCACAATTTGGAAAGTACCTCCAGCCAGAAAGCTTCAGCTGTCATTGACTCACCTCATGAACTTCTCTTCTTCTGAAGATAGTCATCCTGTGTTGACTGTTATCCAGTGTCTGAAGCAGTGTGTTTCATACACTTCCCCAATTTTCTGGCTGTTTACAAGTCTTGTATATTAGTTACTTTATCACGCCTAGAGGCAGAATGTGGGTAATCCTCTGTGTCTCTGTCTTTGATAAATATTAATTTCCAGTTTAAAGACCTGTATCACTTGGGTTTTTCTTTTGTAATAATTTGCTGTCCCGAGAGTGTGGCCAGTTATCTCTGATTTTGAGAACTCCAGGGAAACTTAGCTAGATCAGGAGAAAAGAATACCAGAATATCGAATCTGTTTTCACCTCTGGGTTCCAGAGAAGAGGCAGGATGATGACTGCAAAGGCAAAGAAAGCAGATTGTAAATGATCATTTCAGCTTTTTTCCACTGATGATTAGGTCATCAGTGCCTTCAAACCCAAGCAAACCCATAATTCATGCCAGTTTTTCACCTTTGGAAATTTCTTAGAACTGCTTCTGATACCAACTGTAGGAACAGAGTTCCATGCAGGAAATGGTGACCATCAAGTTCTGCTTAGGAGATAAAAACCACATCTGGTATTTGAACAGAGTGGTTTCATTGTTAAGAAAGGTTAATTAAGTATAGAGTTTGCTAACTAGGTAACTAAAAGTACAGTAAGAAAGCTCTAGGGCAAGCATTGGCAAAGTACAACCCTCAGGAGAAATCTGACCCAGCATCTCTTTCTGCACATAAAGTTTCATTGAACACAGACATTCCCAAGGCTAGGTTGAAGAAGTGATTGTCAAGGGAATTGCAAGCAGACAGGAGGCAAACAAGAAGGAGAACATTTCTTTCTTTGCCTCCAGACTTGGAGTCTCTTGTTCCCTCTCTGCCTCTCTGCCTGCTGGCAGGACCTAGCAGGGAGCCATCTGCAAGTGAGGAGTATGGTTGGTAGAGTTTCCCACTCCAGTAGCACAGGCTGGACACAGAAAGGAGGGTGGACACTGAGAGATGTTAACAACTGGCACAGAAACTAATTTCAAGTATAAAGACTTAAAATAGGAAATTAGGTGCTTGTGAAATTATTGGGAAAGCAGAAGGAGTGGAAGTCAGCAAGCCCTAGAAAGGCTTCAGGTTCATGCCCCTGCTGCTTTTTTCCCGGAGTCAGAGCACTATTGCTGCTGCTCAGGAGACCTCAGGGAGCCACTGCCAATGTCTCAGCATCCTTACACCTATGAAGCCACATCGAGATAGTAGAATGTGGTCTCTGCATGCTCTGTCTCCTCTCTGTCTTCTCAGTCTTAAGCAAATGCATCTTGTTGATGGAATTCACCCAGAATCCTGGTAATAAAGGAGTCTAAGAAATATGGCTTTAAGCCTTCCAGTCCCTGTAATACAGGGAAAAACATGGAAGAAGATGGAAACAAATACTGAAGCCAGCAAATAATATGTGACACAGGCTCACCTGTAGGCAGGAAGTGGGCATCAGGAGGACACAGGATACTACAAGATTGCACGGATGTGATTGATTCCATAAAAGTCAGACCTTTAACATTCAGTCGAGTCTTTACAGTACTTTGCAATGACAGGTAGAGTGACCATGAACATCTCGTGGACCACACAGAAGTTGACTATTTGGTTTCTGTTGTTATTCTCATGACGAAGAACAGTTGTCCAGGTTAAAGGTGATGAAGGAGGGCATAAGGGTCAAGAGAACATCTGGAGCATTGACAGGGTGAAACTCCTACTCTCTGTGCTTAGAAAAGTCTTTGCCCCACGGTAAATTCTCGTAGTAAGTCATAGTTAACTATTTTCAAATTTTCTTTTACAACAGTCCAGTTTTCCAATTTGATCTTTTCTCTGATGACAGGTGGTTTGTGGTAAGCTATCTAAAATATGTTTACAAGGTGTCAGCCCATGAACACATGTATAATATGCACAGGTATGCCATCATTTGTTCCTTCAAGATGAATATGATGTTTTCATGTGAGGTATGATGAAGGCTTTTTTGGGCATAGAGTGACCACTTTGAAAAGATATGTTTAGAAATGCTTGTATTGTTTGCTTTGTTGTTTGTTTTGTTTTTTGAGACAGAGTCTCATTCTGTCACCCAGGCTGACGTGATCTCAGCTCACCGCAACCTCTGCCTCCTGGGTTCACATGATTCTCCTGCCTCAGCCTCCCAGAGTAGGTGGGAATACAGGTACACTAGAGGCACACGCCACCATGCCTGGCTAATTTTTGTGTTTTTAGTAGAGACAGGGTTTCACCATGTTGGCCAGGCTGGTCTCGAACTGAACTCAAGTGATCCACCCGCCTCTGCCAACCAAAGTGCTGGAATTACAAGTGTGAGCCACTGTGCCCAGCCAGAAATGCTTGTATTGTTAACGTGATTTTTATTACACAAAATGTGGGTCACATATTTTAACCAGAATACTAAGCAGCCTCTCCAGTAACAAAAGCTCATGTCCATTGAGCGCCTTTCCGTGAGTGCCTAGCACTTTATATAAATTACCTCTCTTAACCCTCTTAGCAACTCTGTAAGGTCATGAAATGTTCTTTTTTCAAGATTATTGCTAAAGTTTTTGATAGAAAACTTCTAATTTTTTCCTTTCATCCTGCTAAAAAATTCCTGATACTGTTGCCTACTTGGTAAGATCACTTTGTAATTAAAATTGCTTACCAACTTTTTTGTGTGTGAAGGTACTAAGATTGTGGTATACTAGAAATGTTCCCTGAGCAGTTTTTTTCTAATTTATTTTTAGGCATATTCAACTAACAATTCTTTTACTCCTTTGAAGGCACTTGCATTTAAAGGTCAGAGAGACTATTAGAAAACATTTTCTTAGGGTTCGGTAGTAAGTGTTATTGAGGAATGTCAGCAGGACGAGGAAACATGGCTGGTGGGAAGGGGAGAAGCTGCTGTGTTGTGTAGGTGGTTAAAGAAATGCTCTCTAATGACCTGACTGTGGAACCGACTTGCAGAGAGGGAGCCATGGGGCGGTCTGGATAGGAGACAGCACCTCCCACTTTGCCTGGAGCAGTCTCAGTTTGCATCTGTTTTTCTGGCGTAGTTTTAAGACTCCCCCCTTTTTACTCCCCAAAGTGCCTTGGTTTAGGGGGTAAAATTATATGATCACCCTATATCTGGAGGAGTTGTGTTTCAGGCAGATGGTCCAGCAAATGCAAAGGCCAGTGGCCCCCACTGCATTTGAGTAGCATGTGGCTGGCGGGGGAGAGTGACAGAGGGAGCCAGAGAGAGAGCATGGACTTACCCTGCAGCCGTCTAGGGCATTGTTAGGACATTCTGAGGGAAATGGGTGTCATTGGTGGAATCTAAGAAGAGTGACATTATTTGATTTACCTTTTAAAAGAGTATCTTCTTTGTGTATTTGACTTCTCTAGGTCTCTCATGTAATGGTCTTATTGTTCTTTGACATAGTAATTAATACTCTACCATTATAAAGAGTCTTGGCCAGGCATGGTGTTTCATGCCTGTAACCCCAGCACTTTGGGAGGCCAGAGTGGGTGGATTGCTTGAGCCCAGGAGTTCAAGACCAGCTTGGGCAACATGGTGAAACCTTGTTATCTACAGAAAATAACAAAAAAAATTTAGCCAGGTGTGGTGGTGCACGCCTGTAGTCCCAGCTTAAAAAAAAAAAAATGGCATGGCTGCTGGAGTAAGTAAGCACAGACAAAAGCTGAAGAGAGGCAAAGGCATGGAGGCAGGAGCCCACCTACTAGCTGGGGGCGCTGATCCAGGCAAAAGATGATGGAGTTGTTGGAGTGAAGGTTGTGGTATTGGTGATGGGAGGTGGTGAGATTCTGGGCATGTAGTATTTTGATAGTAAACCTGACAGAGTTTGCTGATGCATTGGATGTGGAACAGAGAAGGGTAAGACCTAGGTTTGGATATAAGCAATTGGAAGGATCCAGTTGCCATTTCTGAAATGAGGAAGACCATAGGAGGAGCAGGTATGGAAGGGGGAATAAGGAATCTTTTTTGGGCATTTTAGGGTTGAGATAACTCTTAGATATCCTGAGGGCAGTTGAATATGTGTGTCTGGGAAATCAGGGGAAAGGTCTAGTATGGAGAAAAATACTTAGGAGTAGTCTGTGTAGTGTTTTCAACTCTGTGAGGCTGAATGAGGTCACAGGATTGATAAAAGATAGCAAAGTGGTCTCAGGAATTCAGTTTCAGGTGTGTGGGGGTGCTTCATCTTGTAAACGTTTGAGAGAGGAGAGGCAGCAAAGGGCATCAAGAAAATATGGCCTCTGAGGTAAGTAGAGAAGCAAGAGAGGCTGGCACTTTGGAAACCAACTAGAACAAAGTCTTTCAAGAAGAAGGAAAGGAACTGCTGTATTACATGCTGCTAATGGGTTCAGTGAAATGGGGTCTGAGAAATAACTATTGGATTTAGCCATGTGGAGGTCATGGGTGACCTTGTCAGGAGCTGTCTGGGGCATTATGGAGATGAATGCTTGATTGGAGTGAGTTCAAGGAATTGGGTGGAGAAGAACTGGAGAAAAACAAAGGAAGTTTACACTGAGTTTTGCTGAAGCTTCTTGTAGGTCTTAGGTAATTGATCTCCCTATCATGATGAGCAAATTAATGGGTAGCTTTATTCTTCTACAATGCATAGTAAACCATGATTTTTAAAATAATTCAACCAATAAAGTGCATATTCTTACTTTTAACATTTCCTCTGTTTAATTGAAAGTGGTGGATATTTGTTATTATCTTGAAATAATTGTTTGAATCAATTAGAACTTTAAACTTAATGTACCAAGCTCTTTATAATTTAAAATTATATTATAATAAAATATTAATGGTCTTGAAATAATTATTTGAATCAATCAGAACTTTAATGTACCAAGCTTTTTATAATCTAAGAAGCATACTTTTGTTTATGCTTTTCACAAAACAAAGGTGGGTAGTATTAGTATTCCTGTATTCTACTGTAGCTACCTAACAAATCATTCTTATCCAATGGGTGTGTTTCTGATAGATAGTCCATGTTTGTGGAATCTAGCTTTTGGAAGGGGGTGGAACTCAGAAAGATTTATCCCTCTTTTGTGCTAATGGCACTCTTGAAAGCCCCAGCTCATAGAGAGAAACAGACATGCATCATCTGTCAGGGAGCCTGACAGCCCTTGACTTATCACTGTTGGCTTTCTTAGTGAAGAAAATCAGTAATTACATGGTGCATCATAAAGGTATATCATGAAAAATGTTTAATGTCAGCAGTGATGATGGTTCTTAGGCTGAGATAACAACCTACTTTGTTGTGACAATGGAGTCTCAGGGTATTATAAGAGAAAAATTATTATATGAAAGGCTAACATCTGTCAAATTCCTTCATCAGTGAACTTTATTCTGTGGTCAAGTTTCCAAGCATTGTTCTTCCTATATAAGGTAACTTATGTGGACTAGAACATGTTTTATTTGGAATGACTTCCATGATGTGTCTAAGACAGAACCTTTGATGTAGTTCACTTGATTAATGGGATTATAGCCATCAAGCTTTGTTCTGAGGATAATTTAGGTTTTTTGGCAATCTAATAGTTTTAAACCTCATTTGCCCCCATTTAAAATTACCCAATTCATTTAATGTTGAAAATATATATTAATGAGAAAAAAATATTCTCTGGGTATACTTCCATTACCCAAGGAACTGGAATAAGTAGAAGGATATGGTTTGTATCTATTTTTGGCTCTTTTTATTCACAAATAATGCAATTATCTTGTGTGTATGCAGTATATATACATATATGCCTGTGTGTATATATGTAGCCATTTTTTCAAAAATGCAACTACACACAATGGATAGTCTCGTTAACCTAGTTTTTTCTCTTGTAGCTGAGATTGTATCTCTAGATCAACAAATATGTGGCTGTAGCATGGTGTTAGAGAACTACATAGATAACATTGTGTATATTTCTGTGATTTATTTAACCCTTCTCTTACTTTTGGATATTGAGGTTGTTTCTATCCTTGAATGAATAGGGGAAAGATCCCATTTTGTTTTCTGCTGTTAATTTTGTTAGAATAAATTCCTAGAAGGCTCCTAGGTCAAGAAAAATATGCCTTTTTGGATGGAAGTGATCTATATTCACATATACACATGTATATACGTATAAATCCAAATACTCCTCCTTGCCCTCCAGGTAAGTTCTGCCAATTTAACTGTAATTTATTTGTTAGTGAATGAGAAAGAGCGTACCACAGTTCTGTACGGGTAATATAAATGTTGGAAATGTGGGTGTTTTCTCAGTGTTGATTTGTGGAATTAAAATCCTCTGAATTGAGATCGTATTTAATATGTTCTAAAGTTGAGGCTTTAGTAGCAAAAATGATATCTTAATAGATGGTTGCATAGCTCATGACCTGAAACACTGATGGGCTTGCCATTTACATAACTCTCTCCTGCCTCTCCTATTTGGTGTGCCATAGGAGGTGAACCATGAAAGGCAGTAACTGTTGCTAATGCTGCTTCTGTTTGAATGATTATTTTCTTTAAAATTTTCCAGTCTTGATTGTAAGATTTAAGAACATGTTAAAGAATAATAATTCATTGGCAGATAAAAACTAAAGCCTACGCTATAAGTTGAAACATGGTTATTATTCCTTAGAGATTAGCTCTCTGCTCTGCTTTCAATAGGGAGGTTCTTGACTTATTAAATTACCACAGTCTCCTTCATCCCAGCTGAACGGTTTAGTTCTTCTACTTAAATTTAAATTATGAGCCTACTGGAAAGTATTTTTGTCCAACTGAGCATATTCATTTGGACTTAACATTACTTTATTCAGGCACTTTTGCCCCATATTACCAGGAAATTGGATGTAAAAATAGTGTAAAACAAAATGATTGCTATACTTAAACACACACACCCACACACACCCACACGTTTTCTATAAAGCATTAGTGAGAAGTGAAAATGTTTTTCTGTGCTATCCATTTTAATAGTTGCTAGTCACATGTGGTTATTTATCGCTTGAAACATAACTAGTTTGGTTGAGGAACTATCAATTTTAAGTAATTTAAATTTTAATAGCCACATGTGACTAGTGGCTACTGTACAAGGCAGTAGAGTGTAGATAATTTTCAAGGGTCCCCAGCCCTCAGGCCACGGACCAGTACTGGTCCATGGGCTGTTAGGAACTGAGCCGCACAACAGGAGGTGAGTGGCAGGCAAGCTTGTATTATCACCTGAGCTCTACCTCCTGTAGATCCGCAGTGGCATTAGATTCTCACAGGAATGCAAATCCTGTTGTGAACTGAGCATGTGAGGGATCTAGGTTACATGCTCCTTGTGAAAATCTAACTAATGCCTGATGATCTGAGGTGGAACAGTTTCATCTTGAAATCATCCCCATCAACCTGTCTGTATTAAAATTGTCTTCCACAAAACTGGTCCCTGATGCCAAAACGGTTGGGGACCACTGCCCTAGGACAAGGGCTGGCCACCTGTGGCCACTGCAACAAATCTAGCTCACCACTTGTTTTTATAAATAAAGTTTTATTGAAACACAGCCATATACACTTACTGATGTACTGTCAATGATCGCTTTAATGCTACAGTGGCAGGGTTGAGTACAGATGTCCCTCGACTCAATGGTTTTATTTCTGGATAAACCCATTTTAAGTTATAAGTTGAAAATAACATAATACTCTGCTAAACTGATTGTTAAGTAAAAAAAATCCTAAGTTGAACCATCAAAGTCAGTGACCATCTATAGTTGAAACACAGACCTCGTGGCCCACAAATCCTAACATATTTCTACTGGTTCTTTACCAAAAGTTTAGTGACTCCCTGCCCTGTGTAATCAGATGGAAATTGACCCAATTCCAGATCCGTTGTCTGCTGTAGCTACATTTCTGAAACAGTGTTTTTAAAAATGTTAACAAGCATTTTGGGAGAATTTGGATCTACACTTAATTTGAGAAGATGCAGAGTTATAAATAATTAAATAGATTTCATCTACTACACTTTTTACACAATCTTGAATCCTCTTATTTTGTCATAAATCTTACATAGGTTTATATAGAATATTTTGTTAACCAAATTTATTTGACCAGTGACTTTCTTTTTTGGTAACTCTTGTTATAAGGGACACAGACTTAGAAATGCTGCTTTTTAAAGATAGTGAATTTTTCTCTTAATAGATGATAGTAAAATAAGCATAATAAGATTCCTCTGAGTAGGACAATGGGGAAATGCATTGAATTAGTCTATTTTGTGTTGTCATAAAGGAATACCTGTGCTTGGGTAATTCATAAGCCAAAGAGGTTTATTTGGCTATGGTTCTGCAGACTATACAAGAAGCATGGCACCAGCATCAACTCAGCTTTTGGTGAAGGCGTTTGCGCTGTATAAAAACCTGTAGAGAAGGTCAAGAGGGAGCAGGTATGCAAAGGGAGCCTGAACCTCTCTGTCATGATGAGGGCATCCCGGCTTTATAACAGCCCTCTCTCAGGAGCTAATCCATCCCCCAGAACCAATCCTGTGTTGTGTGAGCAAAAACTTTCCCATTACCCCTAGAAGGGCAGCAAGCCATTCATGAGGCATCCACCCCCATAACCCAAACACTTCCCAGCACCTGCCACAATGGGGAGCAAGTCTCCACATGAGATTTCGGGTGACAAACCATATCCAAACCATAGGTTGCATATCTAATTTCTGGGTTTCCATTAAAGCAACAGATATTTGAGCACTTGTAATAGGTCAGGCAGTTTGCCCAGGTTGTAGACATAGGCTTACATGACAGTATGTTCTCTACTCTCAAGTTTCTGTTTGTGCTGTTATAAATTTGAGCAATCATCATTAAATCTCAGCTCTACATTTAATTTCTGTTTGTGACAGTTGCCGCAAAGGAAACGTCTAAGGTGCTAAGAATGTATAGTTAGGAAAATGGTTACGAACTTTTCTGTAAAGGACTACGTAGTAAATATAGTCTTTGTGTGCCATTTGTTCTCGGTCTCACCTACACAATTCTCCTGTTGTAATTAGAAAGCAACTGTAGATGACACATACAGAGCACACAGACAAATATGTCAGTGTGATTCTGCCGTACATACATATATCTGTCCACATTTGCAAACTTCTCAAGCACTTTCCAAAAAAGACCATTCAAATAATAAAGTATTAACAGAATTTTAGAGAACTGATTTTCATTCAGCTCATGTTCTGTGAGTACTACGCCCTTGTCCAAGACCTTTAAAAGGTAAAAATCTTATATTCTTGGAAAATTAAAAACCTTTACTTACAAATCAGGTGTCAAAGAGGAAATCACATTGGAAATTAGAAAATACTTAGAACTGAATGATTAAAAAATACTTTTGCATCAGATTCATAGGATATGAATATCCCAAAGAGGGGAAATTTTTGTAGCCTTACTGATAATATTATAAAATAAAAAAGACTTAAAATGAACAAGCTATACATATAATTTAAGATGTTTATAAAAGAGCAAGAGAAGATCAACAAAACCAATAGTAGATTCTTCGAAAAGACTAATGAGATAGACCATAAGCAAGTTGGTCACAGAAAAAAAAGCAAAAAGGTAAAAATAAACAATTTTAGGATGAGAAAGAGAAATCACAGGTAGAGCAGTGAGTAGAATAATATGAGAGAACAGTGAAGAACTAATTTGAAGCCTAGATGGAATGGATAATTACCTAGGAAAAATCCATAACTTTCAAAATCGGGCTTGAAGAAATAGAAAATGTGAATAGATTTGCAACTATCGAAGGAGTGGTATCATTATGTACAATTTCTCTTAAAGAGAAAACACCAGAAACCCATGTGATGCTTAGAGTGTAGTTTTGTCAAGCATTAAAAGAACAAATGATTCCAATTTTATACAGAGTTTTCCAGAAAATAGAAAAACAGTCAACACTTTTCAGTGTAGTTTGATGCTAGTAAAGCCTTTAAACTAAAACCAGAAGGGGCAGAATGTTAAAGGAAATTACAGGCCAATGCCAGTTGTGAACTAGACAAAAAAATTTTAATAAAAGATTACAAAATAGGACGAAACCATAGCTGAAGAACAACTGCCGGTCAAATTGTTCGTGAAGGCTGGCAGTGATGGGGCCAAGATTGGGAACTGCCCCTTCTCCCAGAGACTGTTCATGGTCCTGTGGCTCAAGGGAGTCACCTTCAACGTTACCACAGTTGACACCAAGAGGTGGACCGAGACAGTGCAGAAGCTGTCCCCAGGAGGGCAGCTCCCATTCCTGCTGTATGGCACTGAAGTGCACACAGACACCAACAAGATTGAGGAATTTCTGGAGGCAGTGCTATGCCCTCCCAGGTACCCCAAGCTGGCAGCTCTGAACCCTGAGTCCAACACAGCTGGGCTGGACATATTTGCCAAATTTTCTGCCTACATCAAGAATTCAAACCCAGCACCAATGATAATCTGAAGAAGGCACTCCTGAAAGCCCTGAAGGTTTTAGACAATTACTTAACATCCCCCCTTCTAGAAGAAGTGGATGAAACCAGTGCTGAAGATGAGGACATCTCTCAGAGGAAGTTTCTGGATGGCAATGAGTTCACCCTGGCTGACTGCAACCTGTTGCCAAAGCTACACATAGTACAGGTGGTGTGTAAGAAATACCCGGGATTCACCATACCTGAGGCCTTCTGGGGAGTGCATCGGTACTTGAGCAGTGCCTACCCACGGGAAGAATTCGCCTCCACCTGTCCAGATGATGAGGAAATTGAGCTCGCCTATGAGCAAGTGGCCACGGCCCTCAAATAAGCCCCTCCTGGGACTCCGTCAGCCCCCTCCATTTTCTCCACAAAGGCCCTGGTGGTTTCCACATTGCTACCCAGTGGACATCCTCCAAAATGGCCAGTGGGAAGGGAATCCTGGAGCACTTGTTCCGGGATGGTGTGGTGGAAGAGGGGGATGAGGGAAAGAAATGGGGGGGCCTGGGGTGAGATTTTTATTGTGGGGTGGGATGGATAGGACAACATATTTCAGTAATAAAGTACAGAATAAAAAAAAAGATTACAAAATAAATAATGTAAAAAAATATATTATGATTAAATTGGACTTAATTACAGGAGTGTAGCATACATTTTCTTTAGAAAAATCTGTTTTTCCTATGCGTTATGTCATTAATGGATGAAAGAAAAAACATATCTTTTTTATGTTTTGCAGATTTATTGAGATATAATTAACATATAAAGGTCGCCTAGTTGAGGTGTACAATTCAAAGGTTTTTAGTATATTCAGACAGTTGTATAAACATTATAGTCATCAATTTGGAACCTTTTCATCACTGATGAGTTGGTACCACATTATTAATTTATTTTTATTTCAATAGGCTTTTGGGGGAGCAGGTGGGTGTTTGGTTACATGAATAAGTTATTTAGTGGTGATTTCGGAGATTTTGGTGCACCCATCGCCCAATCAGTGTACAGTGTACCGAATGTGTAGTCTTTTATCCCCTCACCCTCCTCCCACCCTTTGCCCCCCCATCCCCAAAGTCCATTGTATCATTCTTATGCCTTTGTGTCCTCATAGCTTAGCTTCCATTTATGAGTGAGAACATACAATATTGGGTTTTCCATTCCTGAGTTACTTCACTTAGACTAATGGTCTTTACATCCGTACAGGTTGCCATTATTTCTTTCCTTTCTATGAGTGACTAGTATTCCATGGTGTGTGTGTGTATGTGTGTGTGTGTATAAACAAATAAAGTGTGATATATGTGTATATATATCACATAAATATGCACATCTATACAATTCCCATCAAAATAGGAATCACATATATATGTGATATATATATCACACTTTATCCACTTGTTGATTGATGGGCATTTGGGCTGGTTCCATATTTTTGCAATTGTGAATTGTGTTGTAAACATGCATGTGCAAGTATCTTTTTCAAATAATGACTTCTTTTCCTCTGGGTAGATACCCAGTAGTGGGATTGCTATATCAAATGGTAGATCTACTTTTAGTTCTTTAAGGAATCTCCACACTTTTTTGCATAGTGGTTGTACTAGTTTACATTCCCACCAGCAGTGGAAAAGTGTTCTATTTTCACCACATCCACACCAACATCTATTATTTTTTTTATTAAGGGCTTTCTTGCAGAAGTAAGGTGGTATCCCATTGTGGTTTTGATTTGCATTTCCCTGATCATTAGTGATGTTGAGCATTTTTTCATATGTTTGTGGGCCATTGTATTTCTTCTTTTGAGAATCGTCTATTCATGTCCTTAGCCCACTTTTTGATGGGACTGTTGGTTTTTTTCTTGCTGATTTGTTTGAATTCCTTGCAGATTCTGGGTATTAGTCCTTTATTGAATGTACAGATTGCAAAGATTTTCTCCCATTCTGTGGGTTTGTGTGTTTACTCTGCTGGTTGTTTCTTCTGCTGTGCAGAAGCTTTTTTGTTTAATTAAATCTCATCTGTTTATCTTTGTTTCTGTTGCATTTACTTTTGGGTTCTTGATTACGAAGTCTTTGCCTAAGGCAATGTCTGCAGGGGTTTCTCCAGTGTTTTTTATTCTTAAACTTTTTTTTTTTTGGTCTCTTTTCCTCTGCAAAAGGGTTTTTTCCAATGTTATCTTCTGGAATTTTTATGGTTTCAGGTTTTAGATATAAGTCTTTGATCCATCTATAGTTGATTTTTGTATAAGGTGAGAGATGAGGATCTGGTTTCATTCTTCTACATGGGGCTTGCCAATTATCCCAGCATCATTTGTTGAAAAGAGTATCCTTTTCCCACTTTATGTTTTTCCTTGCTTTGTTGAAGATCAGTTGGCTATAAGTATTTGACTTTATTTCTGGGTTCTCTATTCTGTCTCATTGGTTGATGTGCCTATTTTTATACCAGTACCATGCTGTTTTGGTGACTATGGCCTTATAGTATAGTTTGAAGTCAGATAAGTGTGTCAGAAGTATGTCCTTCATTTCCAGA
This sequence comes from Ateles fusciceps, assembly GCA_036589455.1. Classification (NCBI taxonomy): domain Eukaryota; kingdom Metazoa; phylum Chordata; class Mammalia; order Primates; family Atelidae; genus Ateles; species Ateles fusciceps. The sequence goes on along the minus strand of JAZHEH010001544.1, from coordinate 1,918,828 downwards.
GACTGTGATTGTTTTTTATGTATGTTGTCTATTTCTCTGGGGACTTTTCTGTCCATATCCTGTAACATTTTCAAAATTTCTTTAAGTTGCTATTCACCTTTCTCTGGTGTCTCCTTGATTAGCTTAATAAACAACCTTCTGAATTTTTTTTCTGGCAATTGAGGATTTCTTCTTGGTTTGGATCCATTGCTATGAGCTAGTGTGATCTTTTGGAGGTGTTAAACAACTTTGTTTTGTCAGGTTACCAGAATTGTTTTTCTGGTTCCTTTTTATGTGGGTACACTATGTCAGAGGGAAGATGTGGGGCTCAGGGGCTGCTGTTCAGATTCTTTTGTTCCATGGGGTGATCCCTTGATGTGTGCTCTCCCCGTTTTCCTAGGGATGGGGATTCCTGACAGCTGAACTGCAGTGATTATTATTTCTCTTCCAGATCTAGCCACCCAAAACAGCTGCCTTGCTCTGGGCTGATACTGGGGAGTATCTACAAAGAGTCCTGTGATGTGGACCGTCTGTAGGTCTCTCAGCCATGGTTACCAGCACCTGCTTTGTTGGAGGTAGCAAGGGAGTGAAGTAGACTGTGAGGGTACTTGGTTGTATTTTTGTTTAGTGTGCTGGTTGGCCTCCAGCCGGGAGGTGGCACTTTCAAGAGAACATCAGCTGTGGTGGTATAGGAGGACACAAGCCTGCCCTAGGGTCACCTGGGTAAGTATTGGGGTTTCTTAGGCAGTGGGCAGGGCCATAGAGCTCCAAAGAGATTATGTCCTTTGTCTTTGGCTACTGGGGTGCGTAGAGAAAGACCATCAGGTGGGGGCAGGGTTAGGTGTGTCTGAGCTCAAGTCCTTGGGCAGGGCTAACTGCAGCTGCTGTGGCAGATGGAGGTGTAGTTCTCAGGCCAATGGAGTTATATTCCCAGGCGGATTATGGCTGTCTCTGCTATGTCATGCAGGTTGCCAGGGAAGTTGGGGGAATGCTGGCAGTTACAGGCTTCACCCAGCTCAGCTCCCATGAAGCCCGAAAGGCCAGTCTCATTCTTACCATGTCCTCCCCAAACAGCACTGAGTTTCTTTCCAGGCAGTGGGTGAACAGGGCTGAGAACTTGCCCCAGGCTACCAGCCTCCCACTGAGAAAGCAAGCAGGGCTTTCAGGTTTCACAACTCCCCCACCTGCCATGGCTTCTGTGCTCTTTTCTGCGCTCCTGAGTCAACCCCTGCCCCCGGTTCTGTTCAGGAAACTTCTGGTTCACTTGAAATTATTACCAAGTTCAGCTGGAGGTCTTTTCCCTGTGGTCTTTCCCCAATTCCACTGGCAGCCCTCCCCGAGGATTCCTATGAGACAAAACCAGAAATGCATTTTCTGGGGACTGAGAGATTCCACAGGACTCTTCCCATTTCTTCCTCTACCTGTGTATTTTGCTCAGCTGTCTAAATTTGTCTCAGCTCCAGGTAAGGTCAAATCCTCCTCCCACAATCCAGATCTTCAGGTTCCCCTGTGGTTCAGGGGAAGATAATTCCCCTTTCATACTTCCACACTTTGGGTACTCACAGTTTTTCAGCTGTCTTTCAAAGCCTGCAGCAGTAGTCTACTCCCTTCAAAGGGTCGTGGATTCTCTCGACTTTCCTGGTATGTTCCTGTGGTAGTTCACAATATGAATCTCCACATGTTGCTCTGTTTGTCCAAGTAGGAACTGCAAGTTAGTCCTGCCCCCTATCTGCCATTTTCTCCTGTACTCCAATTACCTTATTAGATGCAGACCAAAATCCCCCCAAATAATTAGCATTCATTTATCACGACCACCCCCAACAACAAACTTTCAATGCTGGAATTGAACTTTCTGAAACTGACAAGGTACAAAACCCGTGCCACCCACCATTCTTCCACTCCTTCTTTCCAGATGCATAAATATGAATCTTTGCCTTATTTCTATCCTTCAGTATCCACTTAATCTTTTTTCTTTTTGAGGCAGAGTGTCGCTCTTGTCACCCAGGCTGGAGTGTGTGATCTTGGCTCACTGCAACCTCTGCTGCCTCAGCCTCCCAAGTAGCTGGGATTACAGGCACCTGTCACCATGCCCAGATAATTTTGTTATTTTCAATAGAAATAGGGTTTCACCACGTTGGCCAGGCTGGTCTCAAGCTCCCTACCTCAGGTGATCTGCCGGCCTCAGCCTCCCATAGTGCTGGGATTATAGGTGTGAACCATGACCACTTAATTTTCAAGAGTAGTATTTGGTGCCACTTAGCTTGTCAGATTCTCCAAGTCCCTAATAATTTCCTATTTGAGAACTGGGAGAGGAGTTGAGTCTTCTAGGATGCTTTAATTTTAGGAACATTCATTTTCTTTTTCTGAGTCATGAGCACCAGGGTTCACCCTAAAATATTAGCCAGATATTATCGGCTGAATTAGGTCACAGGGTACAAAGTGTTGTGCAGACTGGTACATGTGGCTCCCATTGAATATCATAACAGCCCTTTGACACATGTGGCAGCTGCTGCCAGAGTCTCCAGCCAGGATCTGGGCTAGAGGGTGGTACGTGTGTAATTTAAGTAATAATATAAAGATTAAATATGTAATTGGAAATGATTTCACAGAATAAAACTGAAGCCTGGTGTGTCTTGAAAAGGAAATTATTGCAGACATGCAAATAGCTTACTGTACAGTTTAATTACAGTTTTAGCAGCAGACAAAACTCAATTGATAAATCCCCCACAAAGAGAGTCAAGTAGGACTGAAAACCCCACCGCACTTGCATGGAATCAACAAAGGCTAACATGCCAAACTGGAACGCAACCTTGGTTCCTTTCCTTAAAGTTAATTGTTTTGACTGTAATCATACAGTTAGTATTTAATGGCCATACACAATTTCTTTATCATTTTCTAAGAGATTAATTTGAAGGGCTTTGTGTTGTTATTTATGTGGCATTTACACGGAAGTTAGATATTAGATTGTAGTTTTAGGGGGTGATTATTTTTATGACTCAATTTATTTAAATGTTAGGTTTTGTCATTTCATTGAATCCATGAGTTATAATCAGTATTCATTATGTCAGTACCCTCTGAGAAATGAGAGGATAGTTTTGTGAGTAGAAAATGATTTGAAGAGTTTGGCAGAATAAAATGAAAACTGATTCATCTGACAAAACTCTTAAGTTCAGTACAGAGACAAGGACTAGATACTGGCCTCACTAACTCCATTCTTGGTGTTCCCTTGATTTTGCTGTTTATTGCTGTTTTATGTTAGAATTTCTTGAATTTATTAATTTTTGTTACAGTTCCATCATGAAGTTTACTGAATTACATAAATTGTTTTCCATGGTATTTCTTTATTAATGCAGAATTTGATAAATTCACGCAGTTCTGGGGAGACTATTTTAAGGAACACCCTCTGCTCCTTCCTTTTTCATCTGAGCATCCTCTCATCAATCTTAATATTTACATCTAAAATCTTACAAGTGGAGACAATATAGAAATTAGTTATTGATGTGTCAATTATGTGAAAGTTTGCAACATAGAAGCATGTTATATATATGAAATCAGTGTTAGAATTCATGGCTAGGTACCCATAGTGTAAAATTGTACTTAGGAACTGAAAGACCGTGAGTGTGGATGGATATTTAGGTGGCAATTGGAAAGATTTCCCAGTATTCTCGAGAACATAAGCTATTTGACCTATTTGACATAGTCTTATGCTTCCTTTTACTTAGATTTCTGGTTTCGCTTTCTTTTGGTACATATTATAACTGATACTGCTCTACAGTGGTCTTCAGTAATTTTTTAAGACTTGAAATAGAATGGAAAGATTGAGTGACCTGCTGATCAGGTAATTGGACCAGAATTGGTTAAGGTCACATGTTTATAAATGTGAGGGAGGGTCTGAGAAGGAGGACCTGGGAAATATGTGGGGCAGTATGGAAAGGGAAGAAATGGAAATGATATTGATACAGATGGTTCTTCATGTAGGGTGTCGTCACTGCCCTGAGACTGCCTTATTGTCATGTGGAAAGATTTGTCATTTTAGGGAAGAGGGTGTGGAGCAGCCGGGAGGCAGCACACCATGGCCCTCCTATGGGTAGGATGTTGGCTAGCCTTGTGATTACCTTAGTGAAGACCCATGTTTAAGATGCTTTAAAACATCTCATTAGCAAATTTGTCTGTTTTAGGCTCTGGAACAGTGAAGAATTCTATTATTGGCAGTAAACATTTAGTTTTTTTAAAAAAGAAACCCAATTACGTCCCTCTATTAAAGTTCTAATAGTTAGTTTTTTTTTTCCAGCAGGATCCCTGTGTAGGATAGGGAGATTTCGTGCTGCTGGCAGTAAGACGATGCTTAGTAGTAACTGATGCTTTAAGACTTTGCAGGGTCAGATGGAATAGCATAGTTCTGGGCTACATCCAACATGCATTTCATTTGGTTCTTGGATGATGGGAAAGAGCTCACTCTATCTGCTTCTTAGCATTGAAATGAAAGAACTCCCAATTATCAGAGGGACAACAAAGTGATTAAACACTTGAACGTTGATTTCTGTTTTCCAGTCATGGTAGGCTAGGTTACCCTGACCACCTCTTCTGCTGAAAATAAGTAAGGTTGTTGAATAAAATCATTGAAAATATATTTTTTCAAGCATTGAAGAAAGGAGAGTAAGGGATTCTCAGGTGAACTGAAGGAGAGCAGCAACCCAGAGAGGTGAGAGGGGCCATGGATGCTGAAGCATCTTGTGTGGAGGCTTTTCAGGGAGCAGAGGACAGATCAACAGTCTAGGGAGCTTCCTCACATTAAACTGGGGCCTTGCAGGGCCACACCTGTGGGATAAGGTGACAGAAGACAGCCAGGCTTCCTGAGGATTTGAATCCTGGGTTCTCCTAACCTGTATGGTTCCAGGACCCTCAGACTCTACATTTGTCAGAAGCCAATGCAGCTGCTGTTCATAGAAGGGCACTTTTATTCTGTATGCTGTTAATTCACTTTCAAAAAATCATAAAGCATGAGAAAAAAGACACCAGCTATTAGCACAAAAGATACTATAAATGAGATACAAAAATTTAAGATACTAGAATAACCAGACATAGAATATAAAACAACCATGCTATGTTAAAAAAAAAAAGTAGATAGTAACCCTAGGGATATCTGTGGAGACCAGCAAAGTATAAAATGTAGCATAGCAGATGTGAGACATGACTACATAGAGTTTCTGGAAATGAAAAACATCACAACAAATTAAAAATTCTAAGGAAATGTTGATAGTGTATTAGATAATACTCTAGAAAGAATTAGGAAAGTAGTAGGTAAATAGGAAATTATCTAGAACAGAGGTCAACAAAAGTTTTTTTCTTTAAAGGATCGGCTAGTGAATATTTTTTATTTTGTCGACCACATATAGTCTCTATTACATAGCCTTCCCTATTTTAATTTTTTTTTCTTTTTTTTTTTTATTGTACTTTAGGTTCTGGGATATGTGAGCAGATCATGCAGAATTGTTGCATAGGTACATACATGGCAAGGTGGTTTGCTGCCTTCATCCCCCCATCACCTATATCTGGTATTTCTCCCCATGTTATCCCTCCCCACCCTCCCCACCCCCTGCTGTCCCTCCCCTAGCAATTCCCCCAACTGACGGCAGTGTGTGATGCTCCCCTCCCCTGTGCCCACATGTTCTCATTGTTCAACATCCACCTATGAGTGAGAACATGCAGTGTTTGGTTTTCTGTTCCTGTGTCAGTTTGCTGACAATGATGGTTTCCAGATTCATCCGTGTCACTATGAAGGACACGAACTCATCGTTTTTTTATGGCTGCATAATATTCCATGGTGTATATGTGCCACATTTTCTTTATCCAGTCTATCATTGATGGACATTTGGGTTGATTCCAAGTCTTTGCTGTTGTAAACAGTGCCACAATGAACATATGTGTGCATGTATCTTTATAATAGAACAATTTATAATTCCTTGGGTATATACCCAGTAATGGGATTGCTGGGTCAAATGGTATTTTTATTTCTAGATTCTTGAGAAATCGCCACACTGTCTTCCACAATAGTTGCACTCATTTACACTCCCACCAACAGTGTAAAAGTGTTGCCATTTCTCCACATCCTCTCCAGCATCTGTTGTCTCCAGATTTTTTAATGATCGCCATTCTAACTGCCGTGAGATGGTATCTCAGTGTGGTTTTGATTTGCATTTCTCTAATGACCAGTGATCATGAGCATTTTTTCAGGTTTGTTGGCCTCAAATATGTCTTCTTTTGTAAAGTGTCTGTTCATATCCTTCACCGACTTTTGAATGGGTTTGTTTGTTTTTTTCTTGTAAATCTGACTAAGTTCTTTGTAGATTCTGGATATTAGCCCTTTGTCAGTTGGGTAGATTGCAAACATTTTTTCCCATTCTTTTGGTTCCCAGTTCACTCTAATGATTGTTTCCTTTGCTGTACAGAAGTTCTGGAGTTTAAATAGATCCAATTTGTCTATTTTGGCTTTTGTTGCCACTGCTTTTGGTGTTTTAGCCATGAAGTCCTTGCCTAGGACTATGTCCTGAATGATTTTGCCTAGGTTTTCTTCTAGGGTTTTTATGGTGTTAGGTCTTATATTTAGATGTTTAATCTATCTGGAGTTAATTTTAGTGTAAGGTGTCAGGAAGGGGTTGAGTTTCTGCTTTCTGCATATTGCTAGCCAGTTTCCCAACAACATTTATTAAACAGGGAATCCTTTCCCAACTGCTTGTTTTTGTCAGCTTTGTCAAAGATCAGATGATTGTAAATGTGTGGTGTTGCTTCTGAGGCCTCTGTTCTGTTCCACTGGACTATGTCTGTGTTTTGGTACCAGTACCATGCTGTTTTGATTACTGTGGCCTTGTAGTATAGTTTGAAGTCAGGCAGCGTGATGCCTCCAGCTTTGTTCTTTTTGCTTAGGATTGTTTTGGCTATGCAGGCTCTCTTTTGGTTCCATGTGAAGTTTGAAGTGGTTTTTTCAAATTCCATGAAGAAGGTCATTGGTAGCTTGATGGCAATAGCATTGAATCTATAAATTACTTTGGGCAGTATGGCTATTTCATGATATTGATTCTTCCCAACCATGAGCAAGGAATGTTTTTCCATCTGTTTGTGTCCTCTCTTACTTCCTTGAGCAGTGGTTTGTGGTTCTCCTTGAAGAGGTCCTTTACATCCTTTGTTAGTTGTATTCCTAGGAATTTGATTCTCTTTGTAGCAGTTGTGAATGGGAGTTCACTTTTGATTTGGCTCGCTGTCTGTTATTGGTGTACAGGAATGCTTGTGATTTCTGCACATTGATTTTGTATCCTGAAACTTTGCTGAAGTTGCTTATCAGTTTAAGGAGATTTTGGGCAGAGATGATGGGGTCTTCTAAATATACAATCATGTCATCTGCAAATAGAGACAATTTGGCTTCCTCTTTTCCTAATTGAATACCGTTTATTTTTTTTTCTTGCCTAATTGCTCTGGCTAGAACTTCCAATACTATATTGAATAGGAGTGGTGAGAGAGGGGCATCCTTGTCTTGTGCCAGATTTCAAAGGGAATGCTTCCAGTTTTTGCCCATTCAGTATGATATTGGCTGTGGGTTTGTTATGAATAGCTTTTATTATTTTGTGATATGTTCCATCGATACCCTGTTTATTGATGGTTTTTAATATAAAGGGCTGTTGAATTTTATTGAAGGCCTTCTCTGCATCTATTGAGATAATCATGTGATGAAATCTCTCAGCAGTTGCTTGTCCATAAAGGATTTTATTTTTCCTTCGCTTATGAAGCTTAGTTTGGCTGGATATGAGATTCTGGGTTGAAAGTTCTTTTCCTTAAAGATGTTGAATATTGGCCCCACTCTCTTCTGGCTTGTAGGGTTCCTGCTGAGAGATCCGCTATGAATCTGATGGGCTTCCCTTTGTGGATGACACAACCTTTCTCTCTGGCTGCCCTTAGCATTTTTTTCTTCGTTTCAACCTTGGTGAATCTGACGATTATGTGCCTTCTGGTTGCTCTTCTAGAGGAGTATCATTGTGGTGTTCTCTGTATTTCCTGTATTTGAATGTTGGCCTGCCTTGCTAGGTTGGGGAAGTTCTCTTGGATAATATCCTGAAGAGCGTTTTCCACCTTGGATTCATTCTCCCCATCATCTTCTGGTACACCAATCAAGTGTAGATTAGGTCTTTTCACATAATCCCATATTTCTTGGAGCCTTTGTTCATTTCTTTTCACTCTTTGTTCTCTTTTCTTGCCTTCTCATTTTATTTCATTTAGTTGATCTTCAATCTCTGATATCTTCTTACGCTTGATCTATTCAGCTATTGAAACTTGTGTATGCTTCACAAAGTTCTTGTGCTCCATCAAGTCATTTATGTTCTTCTCTAAGCTGGTTATTCTAGTTAGCATTTCATCTAACCATTTTTCAGGGTGTTTAGTTTCTTTGCTTTGGGTTAGAACATGTTCCTTTAACTCAGAGAAGTCTATTACCCACCTTCTGAAGCCTGCTTCTGTCAATTCATCAAATTCGTTCTCCAACCAGCTTTGTTCCCTTGCTGGTGAGGAGTTGTGATCTCATGGTAGGGGAGAGGTGTTCTGGTTTTTGATGGTTTCATTCTTCTTGCACTGGATTCTTCCCATCTTGTTGGATTGATACAGTTTTGATCTCAGGTAGCTGCTTGCGGAGGCGGCCTTTCCTTTGTCTGCCTGCAGAGGTGCTGCTGGGCTGCCGCAGATTCAGTGCAGCTGCTGCGTCTTTTATTTACTCAGGAAAATTAGGCCGGCTTCTGCAATGGCGCTTTCCCCTTCCCCCTGCCTAGCTCTATTGTTCCTTGTTGCTCTCTAATTGATGTTCTGGGTGCAAAACTCTGGAGTGAGAGTTTTTTAGCCTGCTGGGCTTTGTGTGTGTGTGTGGGTGGGTGGCTGGGGGGGCCGGTCCGTCCTGCCTTATGGGCTGTTTCCCTGTTTTCAGTTCCCCTTCTTTCTAGGGGGTGGTTAGCTCCATCCTGCTGGCTTTCTGACGTTTCTTGGCGTCAGCCATTGCTTCCGCCTAGATCTATGCTGACAGCCCCAGCCTGGCGCCAGCTGAAGTTGCTGTTCTGCCCTGTTCAGCCTGCTCGCTGAGGCTTTTCAGCCTGGCAAAGATCCCCTGTTCTGTGGGTTGTAGAGGGCTTGGGTGGAGTGCTGTATCCGAACCAAAGTCCGAGAGTGGGAGATCCCCCCGGTCCTCCAGTGAGTTGCACGCACCTCCTGGGTGGGGCAATGCCCCGCCTTGCCTCAACTTGCCCTATTTGGTTTATACCCACTGTCCAACCAGACCCACAAAATGAACCTGGTACCTCATTTGGAATTGTGGAGACCACTCAGCTTCTGGGTATCTCTCGCTGGAAGCTGGGTTCTGGAGCTGCCTCTTAATCGGCCATCTTGGGACCGACCTCCTAATTCTGTTTTTACAGACCTTTAAAAATGTGAAAACCATTCTTAGATTACAGGTCATGGGATAGATTTGGCCCACAGGCCATAGTTTACTGACCCCAATCTATATATACAAAGTAGAGAGGAGTCACGAGAAAACCCAGAAGAGAGGTTGAGGCGTACAGAGTAGAATGAGAAAGTTTGCCATGTCCTCAATCAGTCTAAAGGCAAGAGAAGAAAATAGGGCAGAGTAAATATTTGAGGAAATAATGGCTAGGGATTTTCTGAAGGTGATAAAAAGATGCTAATCTATAGATTCAGAAAGTCTAGTAAGTCCTAACAAGGAGCAGTAAATACATTCTCTGCACGGTACGTCACAGCAAAACTTCAGGACAGCAGACACTAAGAGAACATGGGGAGCAGGGGACAAGTATAGCATTGCTTCCTCAGAGAGACGGGTGATGTCTTACCAGCAACAGTGGGGCCAGAACACAGCAGAATGCCATTTTCAATGCTGAAAGAAAATATCTGCCACTCCAGAGTTTTATAGGCAGAAAAATCTTTGAAGAATGGGGTTAAAATCAAAACACTCACAGAAGTAAATAGATGAGAGTTTGTTACCAGCCAACCCATACTAAAGGATATTTTAAAGGTTGTATATTATACAGAAAAAAATGATCTTGAGTGGAAGATCTAAGCTGTTCAAAGTATTAAAAAAAAGAGAGAAATCAGTGATAAAACTTAGGTCAATATTGAATATGTGCAGCAACATCTTGAGGGGTTTTAAAAATATCAGCTTGAAATATAATACAATTGCCTTTACATTGAGAAGAGTGTGAAATAGGTATAAGGTGTTTAAAAATCTTCATGTTATCTTGGAACATAATTTTCAAGCACAGTTTTATAGTTGATAGAAATGTGAAACTAAGACAAAACACTTTACGCCATCATAAGTGAAATAACTGAACAAAATGTTAGAAGTAGGCACAATGTAGCATGTTGCTTGATTCCTGCAATCAAGGAGGAAATGGAGATCAATGAACCAATGGTAACATTTCACTGTTTTTTAGTAAAATTGTATGAGCCATAGAGAAAGGGAAGGAGAGAATTAATAAGAAAAGCCTCAACAAATCTGTGATGCTTGTGATGGGACGTTGTTTTGAGGGAAGTGGAGAAGTGGGCGACTGGGCCTAGGAGTGGGAATGGAAGGATTATTGATGTTGGGCCTCCATGGTATCACTCCCATGCAACAGGATTTATTGGTCTAAGTGTCTTCCTCACTAGACTCTGCATTCCCAGGGAAGTCATCTTATCCTAGGTACCTTTGTGCCTGGCTCTTCACCAGTGCAGAAGAAGGTGCCTTGAAATGTGTCAAAAACCGTTTGCTTAGTAACTAGGAAAGATGCTCCTAATGTAACTTGTTTTGTGAACGGATATGTATGAAATCTACATAAACGTGTTAAGTGTCAGATTTCATCAGCTCTGAGCTGAGTGTTGGTGGAAACGTTAGAGAATAAATTAACCATGAGATATGTTCTGTTTCTGACTTAATCTTTTTGTTTTTCTCTTATTGTTTTCCTCAACCTTTTCTGCTACTTAGCACTTTCTTGCCCTCGTCTCAGATTTTTATGAGCCAAATATATTTATATTCTACAATCTGTATTCTTCCCAACCAGAGGTGTTATCTCTAGAGATTTTTTTATCAGACTGAAATCTGTCCTGCCTTTTTAGAATGAGCTCATTTTTCTTCACTGTAGCTAATGTTGACGTTTACCAAATCCCATCCTGATATATAATATGTTAGCTTCCATCACCAAGAAAACTGAAAAAAAGATAGAATTGCTCATGAGACAGTAGATTCCCCTCCAGTGCTTGTAGCTCTGTTATTCTCTTTAAAGTATCTGAAGGTTGTCAAAGTTGGAAATTGTAGAGGAAACAAATTTGCACTGAATTTAGAAAATGAGATGCCTTTAAAATCCACAGTGAGTCCACAGTTTTGTCCTGTGACTGTGATTCAGTCACACCTTGACCGTGTGTCATTTTCATAAATTAAGCCTTCGGGCCAGGTGTGGTGGCTCACACCTGTAAACCTAGCACTTTGGGAGGCCAAGGAGGGTGGATTACCTGAGGTCAACGGTTTAAGACCAGCCTGGCCAACATGGCAAAACACCATCTCTACTAAAAACACAAAACATTACCTGGGTGTAGTGGTGCACTCCTGTAATCCCAGCTACTCAGGAGGCTGAGGTAGGAGAATTGCTTGAACCCGGGAGGTGGAGGCTGTGGTGACCCAAAATTGCACCCTTACACTCTAGCCTAGGCAACAGAGTGAGACTCTGTCTAAAAAAAAAGCCTTCAGGGAATGTATATGCCAAGTGGAGATGTGTCAATAGAACTAAGCAGATTTTTGGTAACTGCCAAATTAGTTTCTTATGGAGAGGGGGAAGAAAAGAAATGGAAATCGTAGCAATAAGATAAGCAACAGTGAGAGGAATGATGAGGGGCAGAAGGAAGAAGGCTACCACATGAAAGTGGCAATGCTGAGATCTGAAATTTCTGTATTTGAAACCTAGAAAAGTAATGAATCCCATCCTGTCCTCTCTTTTCTGCCCTCCCATACTTTGGAAAATGGCGAAATAATCTGAAACAGCAATGTTTATACAGGGTGAGCATCCCCCAATCCAAAAATCCCAAATCCTAAATGCTCCAAAATCTGAAACCTTTTGAGTGCTGACAGGTGGCCACAGATAGAAAATTCCGTATCTGACCTCATGTGACAGATCACAGTCAAAATTCAGGCACACAACACATAGTTTCTTCACCGTCTCCAAGGGGAAAAAAAGACCTTCTCAAATCTCCCTTTATCTGAGACTTGGGGTCCCATCCTCAAGATATCTCACAATGTATGTGCAAATATTCCAAAATTCAGAAAAATCCCAACTCTGCAACCCTCTGGTCCCAAGCATTTCAGATAAAGATACTCAACATGTAGTACTTATTGTAGAGTTATTTCAGATGTGCTGTTATATTAGTGAAAGTGAAAAATTGATTTGCAAAGATCTGATAATTTTAGAATTGGTGTTTAAGTCCAGTAGAAATCTTCGTAATTAAATGTATTTAATATTTTGTTATAAATTTTAAGTAACGAGCAACTGAATTTTAAAGAATATATTCTTAGAGGCAACCTCACTTCAAAAGAAATTGAACTTGAACAAAATGCCAGGACTGGTCAGACACGGTAGCTCATGCCTATAATCCCAGCACTTTGGTAGGCCAAGGTGGGAGGATCGCTTGAGCCCAGGAGTTCAAGACCACCTGGGCAACATAGGGAGACTTTGTCATTACTAAAAATAAAATAACATAACATAAAATAGGTGGGTATGGTGATGTGAGCCTGTCGTACCAGCTACTTGGGAAACTGAGGTGGGAGGATCACTTGAGCCCAGGACTTTGAGGTTACAGTGAGCTATGGTCACGCTGCTGCATTCCAGCCTGGGCAACAGAGTGAGGCTTTGTCTCTATAGTAGCAACAACAAAAGCCAGGACTATGATTTTTTTTTTTGAAAATTCATCTCATTGTCAGCTCAGAGGTGATAAAAGTTTCCCTACCTTTCTTTGTGTGTTTTGTATTAGGAAGAAAAGATTTGAAAGGTAAATAGAAAAATCTTGTAAATTCACCAAATACATATTTTCCTACATAGCGGTTTTTCTAATTAATCAGTCTTATTTTCTGAATCTATCCTTATGACCAATTTCTCTGTCTTTGCTCTGGATTTACCACCTTCATGGACTTTTGGACATGTGAGAATTTTACCCTGATGGCAGTAAAACTGCACGGACTTTTCTGTGTTATAGAAGTGTGTGTGTGTGTGTGTGTGTGTGTGTGCGCGTGCACGTGTGTACAGCCCAGGAAGGAGAAGGATGGCACTCCATTCACACACACACACACAATTCTATAACACAAGAAAAGTCCATGTAGTTTTATATATAATATATATACACGCATATCTAGATGCATACATATATATGCATATATGCATATGTATGTATCTAGATATGCATATACACGCATATGTATGTATCTAGATATGCATGTATATGCATATATATGCATATATATCTAGATATGCATATGTATGTAGATGTGTGTGTATGTATATATGTGTGTACATGCGTATATATATATATATATTGCATATATCTATGCCTTTCTCTCTCTCTCTCTGTGTGTGTGTGTGTGTGTGTGTGTGTGTGTGTGTGAATGGAGTGCCGTCCTTCCTCTTCCAGGGCTGTAAACTTGTTTATTAGTTAAGACTTCATGGTAGAGACTGCTGTATTCATCTTTAAAATATTTTGCACATAGGTGGTGCTTAAAACACTGACTGAATCGAACTCTCCAAGAAGGGTATTTCTTAATAGAAAACTGTCTTGCTTTATTTGTTTCCATTTACACTTAACTAGTTGACATAACCTACAGGACAAGGACTGTGGGTTTTTCTTTCCCTTGCTGGTCATACAAGCTACTGGTTTATGGCATTTATGACTTTGGAAGAGACTGTGGGTTAAATCAAGGGACCAGGGTTCCTTCATCACCTAAGGACTTGTGGTTTATAAATACAGAAGAGGAAGAGGACACAAATGAAATTACAGAAATGGCCTCAGCTAGATTGAGTTATAACCTTAACTGTCTAATTTTTATAACTGTAGGCAAGTACTTTACCTTTTTAATTTCACCTCAATGTAATTTATATTTTGCTAAGTTGTTAGGTGACCCAGTTAACCTTAACAAGATACTTAATGTTAACTAGTTTTCTGAATATTTTCAGTGTTACCTCTATTAGACAGTATTGTATGTAGATGAACTGTGTACTTCCCGAGCACAAATTACAGTATTTCCTCAAATTATATGTTCTAAAGGCAATTGAGATATGTGTGTAATTATGTGTTAATCAAGTTAGTGATTTGCTATTAATTGGGTAGGTACAAGCTGTGTGAATTATACTTGCTCAGGGGTGGTCTTGTCCTGAGCTGCTTTCAGAAAAATAGTTCACCCAAATAAAGTGATTAGTTCAATTTTCCTGATGACCAGTACTCTAAGTTTTTCATTTCTATTTCAGCTCCTGTAAGTTTAACAAGGTTATCATTTTTTTTTTTTTTTTTCCTTTTGAGATGGAGTCTTGCTCTGTCGCCAGGCTGTAGTGCAGTGGCACAATCTTGGCTCACTGCAACCTCCGCCTCCTGGGTTCAAGCGATTCTTCCTCCCTCAGCCTCCCAAGAAGCTGGGACCACAGGCACGTGCCACCATGCCCGGCTATTTTTTGTATTTTTTAATAGAGACAGGGTTTCACCATGTTGGCCAGGATGGTCTCGATCTCTTGACCTCGTGATCCACCTGCCTCGGCCCCAAAGACAAGGTTATCATTTTAAAAGAAATTCCTTCTATCTGCAGTAATGTGTTGCTTCTGATATATTTGAATCAGCTGAAATCTAAAAGTTTTTTACATAGAAATTATCTCTAAACACGAAAAAGGTCTTATTTTTCCTTCATGGTGTTAGGAAAACTTTGTAGCAACAATGGATTGTGTATGATCAATTTTATGTAGTCATATTTTGGGGGAACTTTAAGCAAGAATAGGCAAAGAGAAAATGTGCATTTAGTGGCGGAAGGGATAGAGATCAGTTGTGGATCTGAGGATTATTCTTGCCTCATATGGAGAATTGGAGATATTCTACATGAGGAGTGACACTCAAATTTGAGCCCCATAATCAAGAGACATGAGAAATGTTAGTAAGAGAAAATCTTTTATTTTGTCAGATCCCTTTTGAGGAAGAACAAATGCAGTTTTTGAAAACAGGCATTTAAAAAAGGGTGCAGAAATGTAGTAGTACAAATGTGCCTTAAAACATACAGCCCCTTTCTGTCCAAAGCTTCCACACAATGCGAAGTAATTGTCTAAAATTACAAGTGCTACTACACTGATTGAACTCTAGCTGCTAATTGAGCCTTCAGGTTTAAAAATACACAGTCCTCAGCAATTCAAAGATTATTAAATTACACCTTCTTGTGGGAACCAACATCAATGTGTTTGAGCAGTGAGTAGTGAAGGTCTTTGGGGAGGCAGGGGCAGTGGGTGTCTCATTACAGCATTTGCCACTGCAGAGCTCTTGTGGGTTGTTGCTTTTTCTCAAGACGCAAGATTTTGCTAACACTTTATTCCATAGGATGTTGAAAACAGTGGAGGTCTCTTGCATCACTTGACTGTTACTGCAAGTTTTGTGTTGATCTCTGAATAACTAGAAATTTAAAAAATTTACAATGCGACTCCACTGACAGGGCTGTGGATTGAATTGTGTTCCCCCAAGATTTATAAGTTGCAGCGCTAACCCCCCAGTGTGGCTATATTAGAAGTAACTTAGGAACCAAAAGGCTTGATTAGTGTATAACTCAATTACTTTTATTTAATCCTCACACCAGCCTATGATGTGAACGGCTGTGTCTCCATTATACAGATGAATATGTTAGGCTCAGAAATGACCTGTCAAAGGTCATGCAACTAAGTAGAATTGCTGAGACTGCATTAACTGGCTCTGAAGTCTTTTTTCCTTTTTTAAACTGTGTCTTAGCCATTCTGATGTTTCAAAAGTTTTACAGTCAAAATTGAATCTAATGTGATTGTAATGTGCCTTTTCAAGAAAGAAAATGAATACTGGATACTCACTGAACACAAGTGGTTTATTCTTTGGTTCAACAAATTTATTGAGCACCTTTTGGGTGTTAAACCCAATTTTAGGCAGCTGGGAATACATAGTTAGAAAGGACCTAGAAGATCCCTGTCTTGGTCCATTTTCTGTTGCTGTAACAAAATGCCACAGATTGGGATAACTTACAAAGAAAAGTTTATTTAGCTAATGGTTCTGGAGGCTGGGAAGTCCAAGAGCATGGTGCTGGCATCTAGTGAGGGCCTTCTTGCTGCATCGTAACACAGCAGGGGGCATCATATTGCAAGAGCACAAGAGCATGTGTGTCACCTCAGGTTTCTTTTAAAGCCACCAATCATGGGGGTCCACCCCTGATGGCCTTGTCTAATCCTAATTACCTCCTGAAGCCTCCATGTCCAATCAGCATATGAGGGGGATTAAGTTTTCAATGAATGAAATTTGGGGAACACATTTACACGACAGCAGTCCCTTAAATAGAACTCAGAGTTCAACTGTGGGAAGGTAGACAAATGAATAAGATAGCATGAGTACCTTGAAAGATAAATAAGAGGATGGTATGTTAAGAAGTGGTTTAGGGAGTAAAGAAGTCACCCTTAGTGTAATAGTCTATTTTCACACTGCTGATAAAGACATACCTGAAACTGGGTAATTTATAAAGAAAAAAACATTTAATGGACTCACAGTTCCATATGGCTGGGGAGGCCTCACAGTCATGGCAGAAGGTGAAGGAAGACAAAGGCATGTCCTACATGGCAGCAGGAAAGAGAGGATGAGAGCCAAGCAAAGGCGTTTCTCCTTATAAAACCGTCAGATCTTGTGAGACTTATTCACTACCGTAAGAGCAATATGGGGGAAACTGCCCCCATGATTTAATTATCTTTCACCAGTCCCTCCCACAACACATGGGAATTATAGGAGCCACAGTTCAAGATGAGATTTGGGTGGGAACACAGGCAAACCATATCACTTACATAGGGTGGTAAGAGAGTCCTCAGTGAGGAGCTACTTCTGGCCTGAGACTCCAGGACAATGAGATGGGACCAGGGGTGGATATGCCAAACAGAGGAAATAGCAAACACAAATCTTCCAAAGTGGTACAGTGACAGAATACATGGGAGGTGGTGTGGCAGAGCCTCGGGAGTGAAATGAGCCCAGTGAGGTCAAGAAGCACACAAGGAGAGACCGTGCCATGCAGGCCCTGTAGAACATGGAAGGAAGCAAGATTATTCTAGATGCAATGTGACTCCACTGACAGGACTGTGGATTGAACTGTGATCCCCCAAAATTTATAAGTTGAAGCACTAACCCCCAGTGTGGCTATATTAGGAGTAACGAAGCAATTATGGTTAAACAAGATCATAAGGGTAGAGCCCTAATCTGTTAAGATTAGTGTCCTTAGAAGAGAAACACCGGATCTCTCTCTCCACCCTCTCAACACCATGTGAGAACACAGTGAGAAGATGGCTGTCTATGACCCAGGAAGAAGGCTTTTTTTTAAAAAATTATACTTTAGGTTCTGGGGTACATGTGCAGATCATGCAGAATTGTTGCATAGGTACATACATGGCAAGGTGGTTTGCTGCCTCCATCCCCCCGTCACCTATATCTGGCATTTCTCCCTCCCCCACCTTCCCCACACCCCACTGTCCCTCCCCTAGCACCCCTAACAGACCCCAATGTGTGATGCTTCCCTCCCTGTGCCCATGTGTTCTCACTGTTGAACACCTGCCTATGAGTGAGAACATACGGTGTTTGGTTTTCTGTTCTTGTGTCAGTTTGCTGAGAATGATGGTTTCCAGATTCATCCATGTCCACACAAAGACACGAACTCATCCTTTTTTTATGGCTGCATAGTATTCCATGGTGTGTATGTGCCACATTTTCTTTGTCCAGTCTACGAGAGAGGGATTTTATCAGCAACAGAATTGTCTGACACCTTGATCTTTGACTTCTAGCCTCCATAACTTTGAGAAATAAATGCCTGTTGTTGAACCCACCCAGTCTGTGGCATTTTGTTATGGCAGCTCAAGCAGACTGAGGTGGAACTGAAAGTATTGTCATTAACTAAGATGGAGATATCTGGAGGAAATGCATCAGTCCTTCGGCAAGGCCACTCAGGCTGGATATTAGACCTCAGTGTTCTGAAACACACTCTTCCCTGTTGGATTCTGACATGAATGTAGTCACTGATGCCAACTCTCGCCATCAAGGCTCATAAGTTCTATGAGCCAGGATGCAGAGTATTACCTGACAATGAAAATTTTACCTGTCAAGTGAATATGGCTTGGGCTGACATAAAGAAGCCATGATAACATTGAGAAGCCATGTTATCTATTTTGCATGGTGAACTGGGATTCAGGATAGAAGGGCACTTCATCATTCTCCCATTTCAGTGTTTCATGGTGTCAGATGTGTGGCTATGGTTCCACAAAGCCTGACTGGACACTCCTAGGCCACCCTCCCTCTTGCTGACTCAGAAACTCATGCTGTCTGCTTCTCACCATCTTTATAGTCTTTCATTTTAGATCTTTTTCTGACCCACATTTTTTCCCTTAATGTTAATTCCTTCAGTCAAGTTACAGTTGAGGCCACCGGGCCTGTGAGCCTTAATTCTCTTTAAGATAACATCACACAGCTTTGCTTTACCCTTTATGTTAACTAATCCTGCTGTATTTCCTGGTTGTGGAATGTCTCCCCACGCCCACAGCCATTCCTCTGAGCTTCTCTTTCTGTAGTCCACTCCTGCAAATGCACTGTATGTTTTCATACTTCCCTGACTTTATTCATTCTCATCCCTTTGCCTGAGTACTCTTTCCTCCCCTTCCTAACCCAGGACAACACTACCTGTATTAGTCTTCTAGGCTGCTATGACACAATATCACAAACAGGGTGGTTTAAATAACAAAAACTTGTCATCTCACAGTCTGGGGGCTAAAAGTCCAAAATCAAGGTTCTGCAGGATCAGCCTCCTTTGAGTGTTGAGGGGAGTCTGATCCAGGCTTCTCCTCCAGCTTCCGAGTGCTCAAGCATCACCTTCCCTCTCTATATGACTGTATACACATTGCCCCTTTATAGAAGGACACTAGTCATGATAGATTAGGGCACACCCTGATAATTTCATCTTAACTTGATCACCTGTGCATAGACCCTGTCTCCAGATAAGGTGACAGGCTGAGTACTGGGGGTTAGGGCTCCAATATACATTTTATTGTGGGACATTATTTAACCCATAACATTACCCGCTTCTCTCCTACATGAGGGGAACATCACCTCTCCAGCATCCTAAGCCCTTGTTTAATACTTGGTGATCATCAGTCTTCCAGGGGACAGTGATTGGTCACCTATTAGACTAATAGGTCTGTTGGCCACTGTCCTTGCACTTCTTCTGTCATGTTTATTCTCTGACTTGCCTGCCACCCTCACTAGACCATAGTCTCTCTGAGGACAGGGATCAAACCAGCATTGTACCCCGCTCCTGGCACATAGAAAGCATTCATAGACAGAGCATACGGGCAGTCTCAAGTGAACATATTGGCTGTAGATTGTTGTAATCTCTTCATTCTGAGAATAATTTGGCTCAATAAAAACAATTTTTAGAAGAAGCAATAGAATAGGAAATCATATCATTGAAAAGCATAGAGGATTAAAATATTTTTAAAATTAAGACTAGTTAACACTCATTCAGTGTATTTTCTTGGTAGTAAAGATGAAAAAATTAATGATTTTCCTTTTAATCAGCCATTTAATCTTATAGTCTTCATAAATGTCTTCCTTCCAATCTTCATTAGTAATATTCTTTCCTTTTTGAAATAATAGCTCAAAATATAAATATCTTTATTATATTTGCTCTTTAAAGAGCTGCCAAGTGTTCTGCGTTAGGTGAGACGGTGCCTATGATCTGCAGCAGTTTGCTCTAGCATTAGAGAAGCTGTTTGAAGGAACAGCATAAGCCATGTGGCAAGGCCCATCAGAATGTCATCTTTCATTCTTTCTCTTTGCTCTGTGGTCACCCGCCCTCTTCCATCCACCCTCTGCCTTTTTCCTGTGTTAGATCAACATGGCTTCTGTTTTCCAGCATAAAACCCCTGACCTCAACTAAAGAAATGCTGGTTTAACATATACGGTGTAAATTGTTCTGCTTTCTATAAACTTTATACTAATATTTTTATTATTTTGATATTTGAGAGGGAAAGGGTAATATAATATTGCAGTTCACATGGCAGCCACAGTTTAATTTTATGGCAAAGTCAACAACTTTAGAGATGCTGAAGTATTTATAGTACTGAAAGCTTTGTGTTGGCAATTTCTTTCAAAGAAAGCAATTCTTATTATTCTATCATAGACATGTATACCACCCTCATGCTGTATAAGACACCTTTTTGTCCCCCCCTCACCCTCAAGAAGGGGGCTGGGGAGGGAAAACCAGGCCTCAGATTTTGTGTGATTGCTTCTGTTTCTAAGTGAATTGAGACCATATGGTCACATAAACCCAAAGCTAGGTGGTATAGGGATTTAAGTTTGTGGCCTTGAAGTGATTCTAGTTTTGCTTTCAATTAGTGGAAAATAATGCGTTCATAGAACAATTTATAACTCACACAGACCCGTTGGTGAAAAAGCCCACTCCAGATACTGTCGCGTGTGTCCAGGAGAAGTGGCAGCGTTGATCTCCATAGAGATGACTAATCAGTTGAGATTGAGCCCTTTCTTTTTTCCATGGGACAGCATTTATTTGTTGTGACACTAATTTCACCATGTCAATTTTCCCTGCCAGTGTGCCTGGGCCCTAATCCTCATTTCACATGCATCACTGTTCTCCCCTCATTGAAACTTGGCTTGAGGCTAACAATATTAAGTGGCGGAACTGTGGTTTGCTAAATGCAACTAGCTGATGCTCATGTACTCCTATGAATAGAAAGATCTTCTGAATATTTCCTTGAGGGAATGGTTCTGCAGGAAATCTTGAGACAGCCCTTATGCTGATACATGTAAAATATGCTTCTTAATAATACATGTTGGTGATAATCAGATAAATGGAGTGTCGACTGCGAACTTGAGCAATGTGCCTGGCTGATGAACAGGATGTTTATTCTGTGTTACTACTCTGGACATACCAAAGGCAACTGCATCATCTATTCAAAAAAAAAAATCCTTAGGGTGCGATCTCTCATCCTTCATTTTAATTTACAAGAGCAGTAACTGCTTCTGGGACTGACTGGAGTATTTTCTGGGGATTAAGTCTGCTTCAAAGGCCCTTGGCTGTGCCGGAGGCCATAGGCTTCAGTGTGAAATAAATGCCTGGGTGTCTGTATTGTCGTAGCTTAATTACAGTATTTGCATCTTGAGTTGTTGACTGTGGGTTTTCTAAGACTTTGAGAGTGCTAAGTGTGACTTGCTTTTCGGTGTCTGACCCAGCAAGCAAATAACGTTTCCCAGGCAATTGTTAAATAAGAAAAGAAAACATACCTGTGGTTTTTACAGGGAGAAAAATTACCTTCAAAATTGACAGTGGCACTGTCCAACAGGACTTTGTGCAGTGATGGCGAGCCTCATCTGTGCTCTGTTCAGCACCTCCAGTCACGTGTGGCTGGTGCAACTGAGGAATTGAATTTTAAATCGTATTTCATTTTAATTTATGTGTAATTAGCCACATGCAGCCAGTAGCTACCATATTGGATGTTGTAGATGGAGAATATTTTTGAAGACCAAATACAGTTCTTCCTGATGATTCATAATAAATTTAATGTACTTAGGCCTTCTCTAGATATTTTTGATAATTTTGGTCCTAAGTTGATTTGAGAAGAGCCTTATGTTTTTGAACTCATGTAAGCTTTATATTTATGAAACATCATTTTGTCGAGTGCTGAATAATGATTATATTTACTCTAAAAGAAAATGCTTGCTGCTTATGTGTGAAAAGAGTCATCTGGTGAGCTACTTCATTCACAAGCTAGAGGGGACAAATACTATACCTGTGTAGGCACTGTACTCTCTCAGTGGGTGCTCATTTACCTTTAGTACCCATGGAATCTCATTATAATGTTCTGCAGGGGTATTTTCAAAATGCTGCTTCCACCAACATATAGATATGACACCCTCCACTGCTTGCAGCTTTACATGGACTGAGATACAGGAAAAGCTAAAGCGTTTTGCCAGCTCTCACTCACTCAATACAATGTTTCGGACCCCAGAAATGTGGGGAGTTCTCCCCACATACCAAACCAAGCAGTTTTCCAACAGCAAACACCAACTGGGTGTCCTACAATTTAACTCAGTTGGAGTTGGATCCCACAGATTAAGGGCTCAGTCCCACAAGGCTCTCCCCCCACCTTAGATTCCAATCACAAGCTCCACCCTGACACCCCCCTCATGGTTCAATTAATTTACTAGAGTAGCTCACAAAACTCAGGGAAACACTCTACTTACATTTTCATGTTTATCATAAAGGATGTTATGGATGAACAGCCGTATGGGGAGATGCATAGTTCAAGTGTGGGAAGGGGCTCAGAGCTTCCCTGCCCTCCTCTGCAACCTGCATGTGTTCAGCAACCTGAAAGCTCCTGAACCCAGATTCTGGGGGCTTTTATGGAGGCTTCATTATGTAGGCATGACTGATTAAATCACTGGCCATTGGCGATTCACTCAACCTTCAGCACCTCCCCTCCCTGGAGGTTGAGGGGGTGGGGCTGGAAGTCTCAACTCTCTAATCCTGCCTTAGTCTTTCCTGTTTCACCCTGAAGCTACCTAGGGAAACCCAGGGGGTAGGGTGACCTAGGGGTCACTGGTAGTCATCTCGTTAGCATGCAAAACACATCACTCGTGAGATTTAGGGACTCTGTGCCAGGTAACAGGGATGAAGAGCAAATATATATTTCACAGTATCATACACATCACACACAGCCGTGACTTTCACCCTGACGTCTCTATCCTTCACCTCATGCTACCTTTCACCTGGTTGGCTTCTGCAGGCCTTGTGTTAAGTCCCTGCTCATTGGGTATGGTGGGCCTTAGGTAAAGACAGAATCCTGAGCTGCTCGGTGGGCCAGACCCCTGGGAGTATCTTTAATTTGGTGGAGATTCAGAGGAAGATTGACAGTCTGCGTCTTCTGTGATGAGGGTGCCTTTTACTCTTCCAACTCAGCTGGGAAGCTGCCCTCTTCCATGGGAGAGGTTGTGCTCTGCTCACCCCTCTGAGCTATTCCTCACTTTCCCAGTGAGGAGGCTCTAGAAGTTACTCTCAGAGTCAGTCTGTTTGCCACCGATAGTTTCGTTATGCTTTTATGCCTAAGTGACAAACTGTACGTTTTTATTTTTAAGTAAAACTCCTGAGTCATGCATGGAAGCATATTTAGTATCTAAGAATGTTTGATTCTCAAAGTATTGAAAAAGGAAGGTTCTGCTCATTTGTTCAACCTCTACTTGATCCCTGTTAGCAAAGAAAGATGCAGTTAGATTTCTCTTGAGCTTGCTGGTATCCTTTATACTAACCTTTAGAGATCCGTTCTGTAAATGAGGCGTGATATTGGTACTACAAGTATGCACACCAGCTGGGGAGCCTCCCTTTCAGAATAGCACGTAAAGAAATTCCTTCCCTTTTGGAGGCTTCATAATATACCCCACACGCAGTGCTCGGCAGTCTGCTTTTAAGGTGTCATCGTATAGTATGATTTCTCCAACTTCAACGGCAGATAATACATATCACGAGCCTTGGAGCAGCTTACTTGGCTTTCAGCCTTACCTTCCTTTACAGAGAGAGAGAGAAAGAGAGCAAGAAAGTGCATGGGAATACAAGTGAGATCACCTCTCTTTGTCTTTTTAGAAATCTTTTATGTGGGCATTAAAATTAATTTAGAGTTTCTTATTATGTCCTTTCAATAGTAGCAACAAAATAATTATAATGACAACAATTAAGTAGCCACCTTGTGTAATTTTGTCTTTGGGAAAGTCCTGAATTCCAGTCATTTAGGTGTGAGATAAGTTGGATGTAAAGTAACAGTATTTAAATCAAGATCATAGGGAGGCTGGGCATGGTCACTCACGCCTGTAATCCCAGCACTTTGAGAGGCTGAGGTGGGATCACTTTAGCCCAGGAGTTCAATATCAGCTTGGGCAACATGGTGAAACCTTGTCTCTACAAACATCGTAAGAATTAGCCAGGTGTGGGAGTATATGCCTGTAGTTTCAGATACTCTGGAGGCTGAGGTGGGAGAATGGCTTGAGCCTGGAAGGTGAGGCTGCAGTGAGCTGAGAATGTG
Source organism: Ateles fusciceps (assembly GCA_036589455.1). Classification (NCBI taxonomy): domain Eukaryota; kingdom Metazoa; phylum Chordata; class Mammalia; order Primates; family Atelidae; genus Ateles; species Ateles fusciceps. The sequence continues at coordinate 1,894,472 of JAZHEH010001544.1, read as the reverse complement.
ACACTGCACTCCAGCCTGAGCAACAGAGTGAGACCCTATCTCAAAAAAAAAAAAAGAAATCATAAAGAAATAAGAATGCTTTACAAACATTCCTTTGTTGTTGATGGAAAAACCAATTGACAAGAGTAATAGATACAAACTTTAATGCTGTATCTAAAAATCTGAAAACTTCATCAGGAAATGTGTGAATTTAGAGTAGATCAACTCAGTCATCTTGACACAGACACTAGCAGTCTCTACTTTTACTTAACAGCTGTTTCAGGAGACAGCATCTCAAAATGAGTGGTCGAAAAATCTGCCTGATTTTCTTGAGGGACTGAAGCTACAATTGGGAATTGTGCTCCTGATGGAGTAGGCATCAAATAAATTGAACCCACGAATATTAATAATTTCTTAAAAGTAAATACTCAGTAATTCTAAATACTGGCCTTTAAAATGGTGACATTATGCTCTAACTTCACCCATACGGTGCTCGTTAGAAATAAAATTCTAACATGTCAAAAATGGAACCCAAAACTAAGCTATCAAATTTTTGTAAATTTAATGAGTAACAGTTTGTCTTACGCCTCTTAAGTTATGACTTACATGATCTCTTAAGGCTCTCCTTGGAAGTTTGAACTGATGGAGTTTTCTTTTAAATTGTTCTTTACCAAATAGTGGCATTGAAAATAAGTCCATGTATCTTGGTTTGCCTCTGCCATTGCCTCACGCAGTTGTGTTTTGTTTATTTTATTTTTTGAAATGAAAAATGGCTGAAAGAAGACCTGTACCAAGCAGTTCTTTCACTTGGCTTCTCTAAATCTGTTCGCATTTATTCAAAATTATAATTTTAACTCTTTGGTCTCTAACCAATCGTAGGCCTCCCAGAGGCAGTTAAGGACTCTGAAGGCTTAAGGTTATTGACACTTACAATAGTATTTAGCAATTGTTTGGAAACCATAAGAACAATTACTAGATCATTAGCAAACACTTTTTTGCAGAAGCTGGGGGAGTTGCAAAATATCTCCTGAAATTGCTCTTCAGGATGCTCCCTCTAATTTTAAAAAGTAAAGGGGAAAAGTGAATTTGCATATTCACGTGTGTGTACTGTTTCTGTGTCACCACCAATGCGTTAGGCTTGTATTGTGTGTCAGAGCTTTGCTCCTGGGGATATAAGACCAAAGTCACCATGCTCATGGCTTCAGTCTCATGAAGCATGACCCACATAACCTTTTAAGTGACAACTCATAAACAGACTTAGAGAGCTTTGTAGAAATGAAGGGGAATGTGGGGAAGGTCTGTGCTAAAATTGAGGAAGGCTAAACTTGAACAGTGAATTGGGGAGAAAGCACTTGGGGAAAATGAGGTATGTAAAGCCATTCCTTAAAAGAAATAGCCACAGTTTGGGGGGGTGTTCTGCTAAATATTTGTACTGCAGGCTGTAAATGAATGTCCCACGTGAAGAGGTAATTGTGGCTGAGATTGAGAATGTGACATCTCAAAACTCCCCTTTTGGAAATTCTCAAATCACAGAACCGTATTAAAGTCTCTGAGACATCCTCCTGCCAGGAAACCTGTTTAAATCCATTTACTGCAGGGTTTTCCAAACTCAGTTGAGCATGGAGTCCTTGTAATACTCCATGGAATGATTTCTGTTAAATGGTTTGGGGGAATGCTGAGTGCTGGAGGCATCAGACTGACTGGAAAGCTTGGCTGAGGTCAGGCATAGGAGGCCCTATAGGCCATGCTCAAGTTTTAAAATTTTCCTCTGTGCAAAAATTTTAGTGCCTTCACAACCCCTATCAGAAACAGAATTGCTGTAATTATACTGAGCCTTTCTACTTTGCAGAGACATAAAAGGAAGAACTGGACATTTATCCTCAAGGGGCTCAGAGGTTAAGGAGAAGACAGAAATGCAAACTATTGTGATACTTAACATAATTATTTTAAATGGAGCTTTTGCAGAATGCTTTCTACAAGAACAGTGCACTCCTTCCTGTTCTGCAGGGATTCACTAAAGCTTCAAGTCCAGATTTGCATGCCTGAAAGATGAATGAGGAAAGATGGATGAGGATGGGGGGAGGAGGTTGGGGACGTGGTGGTGCCAGGATCAAGGACTGATGGAAGTCCACAGTGAAGGCTGTGGGAGTTGGTGAGAAGAGGTAAAAGGTGAAACTGGCAGCATTTGGGGAGTGGATTTTGAGAAGAGGAAGGAATATCTCAGAATTCTGAAAGCTTTTGTCTCAAACAACTTAGTGTGGGATGCATTCCCTGTAGCAGGGCCTTTTTTTCATAACCTCATGCTGTGTTTCTGTCTAGACTCTTGCTCAGCAGAATAGACATCAAGAAATATGAGTTGACAGATTGTTATATTTTATAATGTAAAAAATCCTATGCTACTAAGTTTTAACAACTACTTTTGGTTACAGTCTTCTAAATGCATGAGGTATCCTCGAAATAGAATCCTAATCCTATAATGATGATTGTCACTGATTCCATCAAATCACATATAGGCTTGTACATTCTTGCTTTAGGAATTGCTGTCTGCTCAGCATTCTTAGTATGCCCCAAAATACCATCTTGTTATTATTATTTTCTAAATCTAATAAGAAATGGACCCAAAATAGATATGACAATCCATGAAACATAAATAAACATGAACCTGACGTCCAACTAGGAGATTCCCTTTGGATTCACCTGATCTTCCCTACTACAGTCTTTCCTTCACTCCTGTCCTGAATTTTGTGTTTATTATTCCCTGGTTTTTAGAAGCAGTTTACCCCCCATATGTTTTTCTAAACAATCTATGGTTCAGTTTTGCTTGTTTTTGAGTTTTAAAGAATATTGTGGCCAGGTGTGGTGGCTCATTCCTGTGATCCGAACACTTTGGGAGGCCAAGGCAGGAGGATTGCTGGAGGCCAAGAGTTCCAGACCAGCCTGGGAAACATAGTGAGTCATCGTCTCTACAAAAAATAAAAGTAGGCAGACATGGTGGTGCATAACTGTAGTCTCAGCTACTCCAGAGATTGAGGCTGGACGATTCCTTAAGACTGGAAGGTTGACACTGCAATGAGCTGAGATCACGCCACTATTGCACTCTGGCCTGGGTGACAGAGCAAGTCCCTGTCTAAAGAAAAAAAAAAGAATATTGTGATCATCTGGGTTTTGCTAAAAATGTATCCATATTTTAATACAGGTATAGTTCCTCTTCACTGCTGTGTATTGTTACATTGTAGCATCATGTTTTCATCCTTTCTCCTGTTGATGGACATTTGGGTTGCTTGCAGTTTTTTGTTGTTATGGCAGTGTCTTTGTGAACATTCTTGTATATAACCCCTGCTGTGTGAAGCTTTTTCTACCATTTATATATGGTAAGAGATAGGGTCCAGTTTCATTATTCTTTTCTGTGTATGGATATCCAGATTTCCCAGCACTATTTATTAAAGAGACTGTCCTTTTCCCAGTATGTGTATTCTTGGCACCATTGTTGAAATCAATTGACCATATATGTGAGTTCATTTATGGGCCTTCTGTTGGTGAGTCTTTTTTTATGTACCATGTTGTTTTAATTACTATCACTTTGTAGTATAGTTTGAAGTTAGGTAGTGTACCTCCTACTTTGTTCTTTTTCTTTATGATTGCTTTGGCTATTTTTTTTATGGTTCCATATGAATATTAGGATTTTTTTTCTATTTTCATGAAAAATGACATTGAAATCTTGATAGGGATTATATTGACTTTAGATTGCTTTGTGTAGCATGGACAATTTAACAATGTTTATTCTTTCTATCCATGAACATGGTGTATCTTTTAATTTGTTTGCATCTTTTTCCATTTCTTTCTTTAACATTTTATAGTTTTCAGTACATGTGTCTTTCACCTCCTTAGTTCGATTTATTCCTAAGTATTTTATTTTATTGCTATTTTAAATGGGATTGTTCTCTTGATTTCTTTTTCAGAATATTCATTGTTAGTGTGTAGAAATGCTCCTGAATTTTGTTTGTTGACTTTGGGTTTTGCAACTTTATTGTATTTATTAGTTCTGAAAGTTTTTTGGTGAAATCTTTAGGATTTTCTCTATATAAGATTATGTTGTCAGCAGTGATTGTTTCACTTCTTACTTTCCAATTTGGATGCCCTTTATTTCTTTCTCTTGTAAAATTGCTCTGGTAAGAACTTACAATGATATGTTCAATAGACATGTTGAATTTTTGTCAGATGCTTTTCCTGTATCTAATGAGATCATATAATTTTTGTCCTTCATTCTGTTAATGTAATGTATTGCATTTATTGATTTCCATATGTTGATCCATTCTTCCATCCCAGGGATAAATCCCACTTCATCTTGGTGAATGATTCTTTTGATGTGGTGGCAAATTCAGTTTGCTATTTTATTGAGGATTTTGGCATCTATGTTCATCAAGGATATTGGCTTATAGTTTTTTATTTTTTTTTCTTGTGATGTCCGTGTTTGGTTTTTGTATCAGAGTAATGCTGGCCTCATAAAAGGAGTTTGTAAGTATCCCTTCCTCTTTTATTTTTTTGAAAGAGTGTCTGAAAAATTGGTGTCAATTTTCTTTAATAGAAGACCTCTTATCACTGATTCAATCTCCTCATCTGTTATTGGTCTATTTAGATTTTCTATTCTTCATGATTCAGTCTTACTAAGTTGTATGTATCTAGAAATTTATCCATTTATTCTAGGTTGTCCAATTTTGGGGAATATAATTTGTTCATAGAGGTCTCTTATAGTCCTTTGTATTTCTGTACTGTCAGTTGTAATATTGCCTCTTTCATTGCTGATTTTATTTATTTTGAATCTGATTTTGAGTTCTCTATCTTTTTAGTCTACCTAAAGATTTGTCAAATTTGTGTATCTTTTAAAAAAGCTAATTCTTGTTTTGTTGATATTTTGTACTATTTTTCTAGTCTTTATTTTATTTATTTCTGCTCTCTATTAGTCTGTTTTCATGCTGCTGATAAAGACATACCCAAGACTGGGAAGAATAAGAGGCTTAATTGGACTTACACATGACTGGGGAGGCCTCAGAATTATGGTGGGATGCGAAAGGCACTTCTTACATGGCTGCAACAAGAAAAAATGAGGAAGAAGCAAAAGTAGAAACCCCTGATAAGCCCATCAGATCTCATGAGACTTATTCACTATCACGAGAATAGCACAGGAAAGACAGGCCCCCATGATTTGATTACCTCCCCCTGGGTCCCTCCCACAACATGTGGGAATTCTGGGAGATACAATTCAAGTTGAGATTTGGATGGTGACACAGCCAAGCCATATAATGCTCTGATCTTTATTATTTCTTTCCTTTTACTCACAGTGAGCTTAGTTTGTTCTTCTTTTTCTATGTCCTTATATCCATAATATTCAGTTGTTTCTTTGAGATCATTTTTCTTTCTTAATGTAGGCATTTATTGCTGTAAACTTTCCTCTTACAACTGTTTTTGCTGCATCCCATGAGTTTTGGTATGTTGTGTTTCCTTTTTTGTTTGTTTCAATATATTTTTAAATTTTCCTCTAATTTATTTATTGATCCATTGGCTGTTCAGGAGGATGTCGTTTAATTTTTATGTATTTGTGAATTTTTGTTTTGAAATTTCTCATGTTATGGAATTCTAGTTTCATACCATTGTAGTCAGAAAAGGTTCTTGGTATGATTTCAGTTTTATTAAATGTTCTAAGACTTGTTTTGTTGCCTGTCATATAATCTATTTTGGTGAATGCTTCATATGTGCTTCAGAAGAATGTGTACTCTGTTGCTGTTGGATGGACTGTTCCATATATGTCTGTTAAGTCCATTAGGTTTAAAGTGTTAAGTCTCATGTTCCCTTATTAATTTTCTGTCTTGATAACCTATTATTGAAAGTGGAGTATTGAAGTCCCCTGTTATCACAGTGTTAGAATCTCTCTTTCCCTTCAGATTCTTTAACATTTGCTTTATATATTTAGGGGCTCCAATGCTGGGTGCATGTATATTTACAATTGTTATATCCTCTTGACAAATTGAACCCATTGTTATTATATAATGTTCTTTGTCTCTTTTTCTAGTTTTCTACTCATAAAGTCTGTTTTGTCTGATTTAAATATAGCTATCTTTGCTCTCCTTTGCTTTCCTTTTGAGTGAAATATCTTTTTCTATGTGTTCATTTTCAGTCTGTGTGCACCCTTAAAAGTGAGATGAATGTTTTATAGGCATTATATAGTTTAGTCTTTTAAAAAATCATTTAGTCACTCTGTCTTTTTATTTAGTGAATTTAATCCATTTACATTCAAGATAATTATTGATAGATGGCAAAGCCTTAGTATTTTGTCAGTTTCATTCTGGTTGTTTTATAGATACTTTGTTCCTTTCTTCCACTCTTTCAGCCTTCATTTGTGGTTTAATCATTTTCTGTAATGATATGCTTTGAATCCTTTCTATTTTTCTTTATCTACTATAGATTTTTGCTTTGTAGTTACTATAAGGTTCACATGGAGCATATTATACTTTTAGCAGTCTATTTCAAGCTGATAAAAACTTAATTTTGATTACATGTAAAAACACCACTCTTCTCTTTCCCCCATTTTATGTCTTTGATATCAGAATTTATCATTTTGTAATATGTATTCCTTCATAATTTATTTTACCTATAGTTGTTATTAATAGTTATATCTTTTAACCCTTGTACAAGGGATAAAGTTGCCTTATGCACCACCATTACAGTCTTAGAGTATTCTAAATGTAGCTCTATATTACTTATACCACTAACTATTATGTTATTAATTAACAGCCTTTTGTTTCAGCTTAAGATATTCCCTTTAGTAATTTGTATAAAGCAAATCTAATGATGATAAACTTCCTTAGATTTTGTTTGGAGAAGTTTCTGTGTCTGCCTCATTTTGGAAAGACAGCTTTGCTATGTAAAATATTCGTGGTTGGCAGGTTTTGTCCCCCTTCAGCACTTTGAATATATCATCCCACTCTTAGTCTGCTGTGTTTCTGCTGAGAAATTTGCCGATAGTCATATTGGGACACCTTTGTATGTAATATATTTCTTATCTCTTGCTGCTCTCAGAATTTCAGTTTGATTATTATGTGTGTTAGTGAATGCCTCTTTGGGTTGAAGTTGCTTAGAGACCTCTCTGCTTCCTGTACTTAGATATTGGCATTTTCTCCCAATAAGAAAAGTTTTAGCCATTATTTTCTCCCTCCCTCTCTCCCTCTATCTCTCCCTCCTCTCCTCCTTCCTCCTTTTTGATGGAGTTTTGCTCTTGTTGCACAGGCTGGAGTGCAACGGTGTGGTTTTGGCTCACCACAACCTCTGCCTCCCAGGATCAAACAGTTATCCTGCCTCAGCTTCCCAAGTAGCTGGGATTACAGGCACCCACCACCATGCCCAGCTAATTTTTTTGTATTTTTGTATTTTTAGTAGAGATGGGGTTTCACCATATTGGCCAGGCTGGTCTCAAACTCCTGACCTCAGGTGATCCGCCTGCCTTGGCCTCCCAAAGTGCTGGGGTTGCAGATGTGAGCCACTGTGCCTGGCCCATTAGTTCTTTAAATATGCTTGCTGGCCCTTTTTCTCTTTCTTCTCCTTTTGACTTGTTATTATGTATAGGCTTGGTCTCTTGATGATATCCAATAATTCACATAGGCTTTCTTTCTTCTTTTTTCTTTTTATTTCTCTGATTGGATAATTTCAAAGTTCTGTCTTTGAGCTCATTGATTCTTTTCTCAGGTTAATTGAGCCTGCTATTGAAACTTTCTGTTGCATTTTCCAGTTCAGTTATTGATTCTTCATCTCTATGATTTTTTTCTTTTATAAAAAATTGTTTCCATTTCTTTGTCAGTCTTGTCATTTGGATTGGTTTCAGGACGCTCCTCTCCTTCATGTAATGCCAAAATCTGCAGATGCTTAAGTTTCTTTTATAAAATGGTATAGTATTTGTATAGAACCTATGCACATCCTTCCATAGAGACTTTAAATCATCTCTAGGTTACATGTAATACTTCGTACAATGTAAATGCTATGTAAATACAATGTAAATACTTGTTATATTGTATTTTTAAGTTTATATTATTTTTTATTGTTGTGGGTTTTTGGATTGTTTCTTTCTGAATATTTTTGATCTGATGTTTGAATCCATGGATGTGGAACCCATGGAAATAGTGGGCTGACTGTATTCTGACTGTATTCTTGCAGTTCATGGAATTTCTTTAAGAGGATTCTTCTAAGTTTTTTGTCATCATATTATAGAGCTCCCTTTTATTAGAGACAGTTTTTGGAGCTTTGTCTCTTTTGGAGATGTCATGATTTCTTCCTGAGTCCATGTAATCCTTATGCCCTTGCATTGGTGTTTGTTTATTTAAGATAACAACCTTTTCCAGCTTTCACAGGTATTCTTTGGAACAGACCTTTATTATTTAGTCTAACCTGCAATTCTGGTTGGGCTAGCTGATAACAGCCTTGGGCAGGCAGAGCTTATTTTGGGGTTCTCTGGATGTCTGAGGTGCTGTCTTTACCTTGAGTTCACATGGGGCAGCTGGCTGGACTGAGCTTCACAATGAGGCTGAGCTGCTGGATGGGCACTACAGTAGCCTTGGATCAGGCCAGGGTGTGTTCTCTGCTCAAGTGGTACCACTATTTGAGTTCTGCAGTTGGACAGGGTTGTGGGAGGGGCCCCAAAGTTAAGTGGAGACACTGAGATGGACAAGACCAGATGCTATGCACAATAGAAATGCCTGGTTGAAGTTTTCCTTCCTGCCTATGTGGGGCCTTAGATTGAGTTCAGTGTTGAGGTTAAGTGTTGTGTAAACTTTCCCTCTGCTGTCCCTGCTCTTCAATGAAGTTTGCTGCTTTGGTTGTCTCCCTGCCTGGGTAGAGTCTGGGGGTAAGCTTTGAGGTCACACCAGGTGTTGTTAGACTCCCAAGTGGGGCACACCACCTCTCCATTTTGGTACGGTTCCCTGTGGTGGTTGTTTCCCTCCATGCGCAGGGCCCTCAAGGTAGAGTTCAAGGCTAGTCCTGGATTGTGCCCTTCTAGGAATTCAAGCCAGTAGCACTTCCCACCTCTTCCAGGAGTGATCAGCTCAGCTTTGCCTGTGAGCTACACTGTTAGCTGATACCTCTGATCAGATACCTCTGCTGCCAGGTACACAGAGCTACCACCAAGATCTGTAAACTCATTGCCTTGTTTCTACCTAACCCCAGGTGGTCTACTTGTGCTGTATTCCCCTGTGTTCCCTTTGAGGTGAGACCAGAGAGGACTTCCTGAGAAGCATCTTGGAATGCTAGGGAAGCTGGATATTTGCTTTCAGGTGCTCTTTTCCCTCTGTAGAAACCATGGTTTTGGGAAATCCCCTCTGTGTAGCACTGGGCCAACTTGAGGGATGGGGTGGGGCAATGTTGTCAAAGTAAGATTGTGTCTCTCACCCTTTCCATACTGTGGACCACACAGCTTTTATTACACGCTGTGGACCACACAAGTGACTCTGACTTTTTCCTAGCTTGGGGGGATTTCCACCAAGGTGTTCTTGTCTGTGGATAGTTGCTAGTTGAACGTTTTGTGGGGTGGTGGGGGTAGTGAAGCCTGGGACCTCCTGTCCCATCATCTTGCTGATGTCCTCTGAATTCTCTGTACATTATTTTTGTAATCTAGGAATGTTGCTAAACTGTTTTATTAATTCTAACATGTAGATTATTTTGCATTTTTAAATGTAAACACAAATACCATTTCTGAATAACAGCTTTGATATATCCTAACAGTTTTTATAGTCTATTTCTTTTTCTTGACAGATCTAGCTGACTGGGACCTCCACTGCAAAACAGAAGTAGTGTTGAGGCCAAATAGAAATAGTGTCAAGGGTACTTCTGCTTTTTTTCCAATCTGAATTCTAGTAATGTTTTACATTTAAGGATGATGCTTATTGTAGATTTTCTGTAAGTATTGTTTATCAAGTTATTATGAACATAGTTTGAATTATAGCAGCTACTTTTCCTGGATTTACTGAGATAATCTTGTGGTTTTTCTTTTTTCATCTCTCAGTTTGTTTTAATAATTACTGTTTCAATTATTGATTTTTCAATAATTTCCCTATGTTAAACCAATCTAGCTTTCCTAGCAATAGCCAACTTGGTCATAATGTATTAATTATTAAAATACATTATTTGATTTTAAGTATTTGTTTAAAATTGTATAACCATATTTGAATGTAATTTGCCTATAGTGTTCATTTTACTGCATTGTCTTTATTGGACTGTGATACCATAGTTACATTATCCATAATAATGAGTTAGGGAAGGTTTCCCCTCTTTATCGCCTTTGACTTAATTAACATAAAGCTGAAATTATTTCTTCCTTGAATGCTTGATAGAATTCACCTGAAATTTTCTTTGTGAGAAAATTCGAACTACTAAGACAACTTCTGTAGTTATTATAAGATTATTCATTCTTTCTCATTTCTTAGAAGTCAGATGGTTATAGTAAGCTTTTTTTTCTGCAGATTTATTACATTTTCAAATGCAGTGGCCTAAAATTGTTCACACGTATCATCCTTTTTTTTTATTTATGACTGTTGCATCTCTCAGTTTTATTCAAGTTATGTATTTCAGATTTTATTTATTAGAGAAATGTGATCAGGGAGTTTATTAGATTTTTCAAAGGACAACTTTTTGGCTTTGTTTGACAGACATTTTAGGTATGTGATTATGCCTGTTAATTTCTTTCTCATCTATTGCGGTATTAGTATTTTTCTTGTCAGTGTCTTCTAAAGTATGTCTTTACATATTTAAGGTATTCATCATTTAACTGATATCTTGGTTATAAATAATTATCTTTGTTTTTCTTTAATTTTGATTTTAGTCAATTTTTTTTGTAATTTTCTTACTTTTATACCTACAGAATCATCCTCTATTTAGAAATGAAAGATTAAAAAATTTCTTTTAACTTTAATTTTATTTGTTTCTCTAACTCTAATCAAATTCTGTCTCTGATCTGGAATTTTATTCCAACCTCTGATGTTAAGACTTCAAATCTATGATTGCAAATTCCAGCTTTATGACAGAATCACCTAAAGTTCTTTTTAGTGACATTTGCCCAGTTCTCTTCCATACTCATTGATTCCTAAATGTAGGGGTGAGATAGGGTGGTAAGATCTCAGAATATTTAAAATATATATCACAGACAGCTCTTGATGCACAATCAGGTTTGGAAACCACTGACTTAAATGTATTTGTTTTCCAAATAGCTACCTGATTGTTCCAGCACCATTCATTGAGCAAGCTTTTCCCTTATTTGGGATTCCTCCTTTACCGTGTGTGTTAAACTCCAGGTATGCTGGGGGTGTTCTGTGGCTCATTGGTTCTATTAGCAGTCTTGTACCAGTGTCACAGACTTAGTGATTCAAGCTTTATGACATGTTTTAATGTTTATTAACGCTAGATCTCCCTCTTCCTTATTCTTATTTTTTAAAACATAACTCAAAAAATCTAGGATATTTTTCCATTTTAACAAGTTATTCAGAACAAGGTTGGTTATACGTGATCATCTTTTCTATGTCATTTCCACTGCTTTGTTAAAATTATTTTTCTGTGTGTAAACTTGTATTGTTACATAATTATTTTCTTTGAGTTTGTGAAAAATACCTAATTTCCTTGATTTTCTAATTGGCTATTATTGGTGCATAGGAAAGTTACTGATTTTCTTTCAGTAGAGTTTTTAAAGCACACTCTGCCTTTTGGCTCTGCTGAGGTTTTTTTCAGTTCCTGAGTTGTGTCTCTTGTCTTTCCACTGACTGTGCCATTCTTCCTTTTATTTGGAATGTTCTCTGTTACTCCCCCACACTCCCACCTGTACCTAATGATTTCCTAAGCTTTAGATTTCTGCTGAATCATCCCTTCCCCAGGATGTTCCTTCAGTCTTTTCACTAGACCTCCTGCTGTGTACTTCATTACAATCTACACCGTCTGTTACACTGCTGTGTTTCAGTGCAATCACTCTTCCCTGGTGGACTGTAAACATCTTCAGGTCCAGGAATGTTTTTGGTTTTAAGTCTTTAATTCATCAGAATTAATTTTTGTATATGGTGTAAGGAAGGAATCCAGTTTCAGTCTTCTGCATATGGCTAGCCAGTTATTCCAGCACCATTTATTGAATAGGGAGTCCTTTCCAGACTGGATAAAGAAAATGTGGTACATATACACCATGGATTACTATACAGCCATAAAAAAGAATGAGATCATGTCCTTTGCAGGAACATGGATGGAGCTGGAGGTCGTTAGCTTTACAAACTAACACAGGAACAGAAAACCAAAACCACATGTTCTGATTTATAAGGGGGAGCTAAAGGATGAAAACACATGGACACATAGAGGGGAACAACAGACACCGGGGCCTATTGGAGGGTGGAGGGTGGGAAGAAGGAGAAATATAACTCATAGGTACTAGGCTTAATATCTAGATGATGAAATAATCTGTACAACAAACCCCCATGACTCAAATTTACCTGTATACCAAACCTGCACATGTAATCCTGAACTTTAAAATAAAAGTTAAATTAAAAACAAAATTAAAAAAATTTTTTGTTTTGCTGTCGTCTCCTTAATCAGGAGAGCGGGCTCACACAATGGGTATTTAATAAATTTCTTAAATGAATGTATGAATGTTTGTTTCAGCAATGTAACTTTGGCATTGTGGAGATTGTGGTGGAATAGGAGCGAAGATGTAGAGAAGCTAAATGAAATCTGTTCCAACCTTTCAGGCAGAGGAAGTTAAGAGTATGAGCTAAGGTGGACTTACTCAGGATAGAGGGTAAGGGTTACATTTCACAGTGAAGAGGTGTGATTGGCACCACTTAGGTGCTGACTGGATGCTGGTGAGAGAGAGAACCAGGTGAAGGGGATACCTCTAGAGGACCTGGTCTTGGGAAGAAAGGTGAGAAAAGGTGGGGATGTTTGCTTTCCTCCCTGTAAACCATGAAGGTAAGACACGAAGGAGAATGCCCCTTAGGAATTGTTGTTTGCCTCAAAATCCAACAAAGTTCTTTTTAGGTTTGAAAAGAGAGCAGTTCTCTTTGGCTCATTCATAGAGCATTTTTCAGTGAGTTGCTTCTAAGGACTGTAGCAGAGTTTTTGTTGTTGTTGTTGTTGCTTTGTTTTGTTTTGTTGTTGTTTTTTAGACAGGGTCTCACTCTTTTACCCAGGCTGGAGTGCAGTGACACGATCAGGGCTCAGTGCAGCCTAGGACCTCCTGGGCTCAGGTGATCCTTCTGCCTCAGCCTCCTGAGTAGCCGGGACCACAGATGTGTGCCATTATACCCAACTAATATTTGCGTTTTTTGTGGAGATGGGATTTTATCATGTTGCCCAGGTAGTCTTAAACTGCTAGGCTCCAGTGATCTGCCTGTCTTGGCCTCCTCCCAAAGTTCTGGGATTACAGACGTGAGCCACTGTGCCCTGCCCTTGGCAGAGTTTTGAAGACAGTTGTTATGATGTTAAGCCATTGCACTGAGTCACTAGGCCATCCTTTGGCCTTACAGAACATTAAATGTGGGAGTTTCATCAACAGACAGTGGGTGGTGCAGGGTTTCCTCTTGGGTGGACAGTCCTGCTAATGGGAGAGTTCTGTCCTTAGTCTGTGCCCTTGGACTGTAGGCATACACATAGAAGGTCGTCTCCCTTTATTTTGCCTGCCTTCATTGTCACTGGGAAGACAGTCCCCCCATGTCTCACTGTGTGGGAAACTGTGTAGACAGTTCAGTGAAATGACCTTCAGTGATACCTGTTTTGATGGTGCTTCCATCCTGAGAATTTTCCCACTTTCAGGTGCTCTCTTTGGGATATCAATTGGTACTCAACTGTTCCCAACAGAAGCCTCCAATTGGTACTCATCCAGGGTTATGTTAACTGCCCAGTGTACCGAAGGGTGATGTGGACAGGTAGAATAAGACTGGGTGAGCCTAAATGTTTTATAAGTGGTTAGTTGTCTGAGGGTTAGGAAGAGCTAGAAGAGTTTTGCATTCTACATTGAGGAAGTAGGCACTCATTTATGGTGGGTGGTCTGGTGTCCTTGTTTCTTCAGTGCACTTCTTCTTTTTTTTTTCTTGTTTTCTAGATAGAGCCTCCCTCTGTTGCCTGGGCTGGAGTGCAGTGGTGCGATCTTGGCTCACTGCAACCTCTGCCTTCCAGGTTCAAGTGATTCTCCTGCCTCAGCCTCCCAAGTAGCTGGGATTACAGGCATCTGCTAGCATGCCTGGCTAATTTTTATATTTTTAATAGAGACAGGGTTTTGCCGTGTTGGCCAGGCTGGTCTCGAACTCCTGACCTCAGGTGACCCACTGCCTTGGTCTCCCAAAGTGCTGGGATTACAGATGTGAGCCACTGTGCCCGGCCTTCAGTGGAGTTCCTAATGTCATTTAGAACATTATTATTGTTGCAGTTGGATACCAACAGGGAGTTGAATAGTGAGGTTCTGCATTTGCTGGAACAAGATGCTCCCCCGCCGTGCTGCCCTCCACAGTAGAGAGGTAAGACACTCCAGAGGAGTTGATGGTCGAACAGCTGTCGGATGCCTCTAATTGGGAACAGATCCCACAGATTCCTTACTGACCTTAAGCATCAGTAGGTTGCTTCCCAAGCTTGTGGCCCCAAACTAAATCTCTTAAAAAAAAAAACCCAAAGTACATGATTTCGATCTTGCAATACAATTATTGACAATGTATCTTCTGTAGTTTAAATGAACCATTTGTAAAACTTTAGTGAATGTGATATGTACCTTGCGTGGTTTTAGAAATATTCATGTGCAAATGGGCAGAATGAATTAGAGTTCAGGTCTCATTGCCAGCTTGTGAGATGTCACTGGATTTCAATGTATGTAGATAAACAAGCTCTTCTTTGCAAATACAACTGCATTTGTTATTTCCAAGACTCTTTCAACAAATGGGATCGGAATCCCATTTGTTGGGATACGAATTCACAGGCAGTCCCAGTGCCTGGTTGAATCTGACTCCTCCTGTGTAACCTTGGACCCACTACTGAAACTCTGTGCTTTCATGTTCTTTTTGTAAAATGGGGACACCATCAGTACTCAGGAATGCTGTGAGGACCAAGTAGGTTTACACATGTAAACGGACAAAGAACAGTAGCTGACAGTGCTCAAATGTTCATGTTAGCAAAATTAAATGATTCCTAGTGAATCACACTATTAAAGTTTGATTTTTTTGGGGGGGCGGGGATGGAGTCTCGCTCTGTCACTGATGCTGGAGTGCAGTGGCATGATCTCGACTCACTGCAACCTCCATCTCCCAGGTTCAAGCGATTCTCCCGCCTCAGCCTCCTGAGTAGTATTAGAGGCACTCACCACTATGCCCAGCTAATTTTTGTATTTTTAGTACAGACAAAGTTTTACCATGTTGGACCAGGCTGGTCTCAAACTCCTGGCCTCAAGTACTCCCAAAGTGCTGGGATTACAGGCGTGAACTACTGCATCCAGCCAAAGTTTGATTTTTAAAAAACTTAAAAGTCACAATGGATTCAGATCATTGAGATTTGTAATGTATTATTAAGATATATTTTCTGGCTGGGCATGGGAGGCAGAGGTTGCAGTAAGCCAAGATCATACCACTGCACTCCAGCCTGGGCGACAGTGAGACTTCATCTCAAAAAAAAAAAAAAAAAAAAAAAAAATTACGTTTTCTTGGCTGGGTGCAGTGGCTCACACCTGTAATCCCAGCACTTTGGGAGGCTGAGGTGGGTGGGTCACTTGGGCAGGAATTCAAGACCAGCCTGGGCAACATGATGAAACCTCATCTCTACTAAAATTACAAAAATTAGCCAGGCATGATAGTGTATGCCTGTAATCCCAGCTACTCTGGGAGGCTGAGGCAGGAGAATCGCTTGAAACCAGGAGATGAAGATTGCAGTGAGCTGAGATCACGCCATTGCACTCCAGCCTGGGTGATAGAGTGAGACTGTCTCAAAAAAACAAAAAAAAGATACGTTTTCTTCATTACTTTTGCAGTGAGCTGAGATCACGCCATTGCACTCCAGCCTGGGTGATAGAGTGAGACTGTCTCAAAAAAACAAAAAAAAGATACGTTTTCTTCATTACTTCAGGATATATATTGTTCAGGGGAGTTGAGAAAAATCCTAGACCTAAGACCTAATACACTGGCTTTATAACTCCAGAAAGCCACATGAAATGAGTTTGGTGTTCAGGTCAGGGAACCGAAGTGTGAAACAAGAGGAGGAGCTGCCTGTACCCTCTTATGCCTCGTCTAGAGATGTGTAGAAGACTGAGAATGGTTTAGTGAACACATTGCAATACATCAGTGATCTCTCCCTTCCGTCTCAGAAACTGACTCTGTGCCCCAGTGTCCCTCTCCATGAAGCAGGAGTTACACGCTCAGATGCCTGGAGGGGTGAGACAGCAACATAAATGTCTGTCATGGACCAGATGGGGATTGTCACTACTGGCAGAACATGTTCAGCCACTACTCACTGCCAAGCAGTTGTTTCCTGTAGGAGTTCAGGCCCAGTGTTCCAGAACTCCTGATTTTTCAGGAAGAGACAGACATCTGTACTGCGTAGCCCAAATAAAGCTTAGATTAGATCCTGGCTGCAACCACACCAGTATGCAGTCTTTGTAATGGGAAGAAAGTATTTATAATCTATGTAGTGCACAAATGTTGGTGTTAAACAGGTACTTTTACTCTAGAATCTTTGGGTAAAATGAAGTCTGATGACCTTGTTAAAACTATCATGTAGCGCTTGACTTTGGTCATTCAGGAAATACCTACTGTGTGTGTTAACATGTAATTCAGTACATATTTTGTCTTTAAAATGAGCAATTGCTACAAATGAAACCTGGCCCAGAAGTAGCAGATTGCCATTCTGCAAAATATTCGGAAGGCCTGTCTTTTGCCTTTTAGGTTTTATTAATTTCATGGAGGTAATGTTATTTTTGGTTCTCTGTTCTATTACATTTAATTGGCAGTATCATCTTCTATATAATTTCAGTTTTTCAGATTGGAGTAGTGAACTCAGGGAAACATTAAGAGCTGTTAGGAACATTTGGGTAGATTGGGTGACTTGGCATGAAGGCCACTGGTAGGGATGTGCACACTCTCTTCTTAATAACTTAGAGGTGATGAACTCCTGACTGATTGCCTCAGCTAACAGTTATTTGGCTGTCACCAGAAATTATGTAATTTGTATTACTTGAAAACTTAGAATTTAAAAGTGTTACTGTAGAGGCAGATATGCATCTAAAATTACCCGTGTCCAGGCCACCAAAAATGACCAGACATTCCCCTTCTTCCTATGAGTGACTGCTACTTCTTGACCTATTAAAGAGTTAGCTTTGGCTGGGTGTGGTGGCTCATGCCTGTAATCCCAGCACTTTGGGAGGCCAAGGAGGGCAGATCACCTGAGGTCAGGAGTTTGAGACCAACCTGGCCAACATGGTGAAACCCCGTCTCTACTAAAAATACAAAAATTAGCCAGGGGTGGTGGTGCATGCCTGTAATCCCAGCTACTCATGAGGCTGAGGCAGGAGAATCACTTGAAACCAAGAGGCGGAAGTTGCAGTGAGCTGAGATCGTGCCATTGCACTCCAGCCTGGCTGACAAGAGTAAAACTCCATCTCCAAAAAAAAAAAAAAAAAAAAGAGCTTCTTCCAGATACAATTTTCAAGAGATCCAATCACAGATTTGCCTCTGCTTTCAGACACTGCCAAATCCAGAGCAAAACCATACTTCTGTGAACTTTCCCCAGAATCATCTAACAAGAGCCCAAATCTGCAGCAGGTCACTCCTAAAGCTCTTTCGTTCAGAGCCACCCCATAGTTTCCCATAGACTGCTGGCTCCCTGATTACAAAAAGCCAGTAAACCCAACCTTGTTCTACTGTAGTCTGCTCTTGGTGACCTGTGGATGAATCGTATTGCTACCTAGGTAAGATTTGGTGATAATATTACATCATTATTTACTTGTTGGCACTTATGAAAAATTAAAGGTAGCCGGACCTATCATAGGAGGAAAGGAGGGTTGATGGTAAAAATGGAATGATCTGTTTCAGTGAGAGCTGTCTAACAAATCGTCTGCCTCAGAAGGTTTTATATGTGCAAGCTCTTCATTGTCTGGAAGAGCCCTTGAGTCACTCCAGGCAGGTTTGCAGACGGTCGTTTGATTCCAGTTACAGATAGTAGGAGGTGACCCTTTGAAACCTATTTAGAAAAAGTTCTTTCTAAAAGCTATCGATTGTGCTGATTATGATCATAGCAGGTTTCAACCTGCTGCCCAAGTCTGGAACTTTAGACAAGTTAAGTTCAACAAGCACTCTGCGATCGAGTTTCATTTAATTAGAGTTTGCTGCCAAGTCATGGTTTTGAGGCCAGCTGCATGCCAGGCGCCTTTCAAAGGTTGTCTGTCTGAGCTGGGGGAACCTTGGAGGATGCTCTGCCCTTTCTCCAATATTAACCTTAGACCAAATCCTGGGGGCTTGCCCTGAGATAAGGTATTTCTACACCACTGGAAAGAGAATGCTTTGCTGCTAATGCGTGAAGGCAGAGCAAAGATGTAAGACACAAATAAGTGGGAAATCCAGTTTGGTAGGCTTTTCCCAAAAGCAAGAGAAAAGCGTTTGTAATCCTTTATTGGGACAATGGGGGGAAAAGAAAACATAAGCTGACTTTTATTTTTTCAGGTTATTTTCCTAAGAAACATGTAAGGACCTCTCTAAGGCACTGCTATCTGTCTTTGTAGGGCGAGCGTGAAGCTTTCCCTTGCCAGCTTTATGATGTCATTGAATTAATAATACTGTAAAAGCTAAATCAGAAGTCAATTTGGCAGCTGTGCCTTTAGGGAAATTTTTGGGAGAGTGACCTTCCATTTCTAATAAGCGTGTTATTACATTTAGAATTAAATTACTAAGAGCCAAGCTACTCTCTTGAATTTGCTATTAGCCATTTTTTCCCTTTTATTTTTAATGAACTAGAACGAGTTGAAGCCAGTTGTTTCTATTAGTAATAGTACACAGTAAGAAAGGAACAAAAAATCTTTTACTATCAGGCCCTTTATTTTGGACGAGTTTAACTCTTCTAAATGTAGAATTTGTGAAAGACTTCTACAAAGTCTACTTCTTTTTCTTAATTTGGGTACAGTGGGAGAAGCCAGTGGGTTCCTTTTACCAGTTTTATATTTGGATGCCTCCTCCTGTGTGAGTTTTCTTCCTTAAAGTAAGAAAGATCATTTTCATTTAAACCTTTGTGTGATTCTGAAATTCCTGTGGAATACAAATGGGCCCCAAAGTCCAATGGTATATTCTGTAACAATGCACCTACAGAGTATTTAACCCATCAACCGCTGGATCCCAGTTTAAAACACCAATCCTTAAGGCAGGGCGGTACCTGGGTTGATGTTAATGAATAGAAACCCAGAGGGCAGTTGAGAAATAGCTAGCAAGCAAGTTGGGTCAATTTTGATATCAAATAACACTCTCAAAAGATAGAACTTTTTACGCATGATGTTGGCAGAGAGAGATGGCAATTTGGAGCCAAAATTTAAATCCCACACTCTAAACCTAAAACAAACATAAAGAGGTGCTCCAGGTTAACTAAAGATGACAAATTACTGAATTGTGGAAAACATAGGAGAAAAAAAAAGGGAGCACGTTCGGGTATGAAGCAATAAACCAAGTCACAAAGCTGAAAATACTCCCTCATTAAACAAGACCTCCTTAAGAGCAGGGGCTGCCACAATTTGATGATATTCCACACATTTGCTAAGGTAAATTCAACAATGCTATATGTGGAAATGCTGCTACTGGGGGTCCCGGTTACCCTAAAGGGGCTCTTTTCTGTTCGGCATTGTGAAGATGGTACACAAACCAAAAGTGAGTGCCAAGCAGTGCAGGCTTTATTCGATGGCTGTGGAATGGAGAAATGGGAGCATAGCTTGCATATCAATGTCTCAGCTCTTGAGAACTGGGAAGTCATAGATGTAGGGGATTCTTCATTTTAATAAGCCTGTAATGATGGCCCATTTGGGTGTGTGTTCACATGTGGGTCTCTGAGAGACAGAGACAGAGTTCACTACATGTAGGTATGGTATTTAGGTTCCTCTACTGGAATGCAGGTTCCTTGAAGTTCAAGGATATTGTGATGCTCTGACCCAGGAACACAGCTTGGCTTACCTATCAGATAGGGACCACAGAAACCATCTGTTCTGCTCGTCCACTGCCTAGGCTACCCCTACCAAGTCTAGGTGTGTACATTAGCTTAAAAGAATTCATGGTATTAAAGGTCAAAATTATTTTTCTATTTGTACCTTTATTGATTCTGATGATATTCTTCCATTTTGCTTAATGATTGGTGTTTTCATTATGACACAGCCACACAATTTGGTTTTTGATTATCATTACTTGTATAGATGTTTGAGAGGAACGTAAGATTGTCTTTTTCTTTCTTGCTCATTAACTTGTGATATCTCAAATATATTCTTAATAAAGTAAAAATTGCTTTAAGTAAAGGGTGGAAAAATGATTATGAACTTAGGAAGGATTAAACCCAATTTACGTAGCTCTGGAGACTGTCTTTCCTTGTATTACTCGGGTAATGCAAAATTTAAAAGAGATGAAATTTAATATCTGAATCATGGACAGTGTGACCTGCCCACAATGCCTATTTTTTAACCTCCCAATGCGCACTGAAATCTGGTTCAGTGATTTAAAAACATTCTTGGAGAGCGATGAGTAAATTTGTTGTCATATAAAGATTTTTCAAAAATAAGCATCAAATTTAAACACGAGAAGAAAGGATGAGATGCTAATTTAAGTGATCATGGGAAGCTGTGATTTATACACATGATATCATTCATTTGGATATGCTGGTAAGAACAGTGAGGATCTTAGGCACTGAGTATCTGATTCTCAGGACACTAGAGGCCGCATAAGGTAGTGATTAACTCAAGAATTCTGAAGTCTGATTGCCTAGATTTGAATCCTGGTTCTAGTCCTTTCTAGCTCTCTGACCAGGAGCATATTACCTAAGAGGTCTCTGCCAAGGCCTTCCCATCTGTGAAATGGTGTTAATAATAACATCTACCTCATAGCATTATTGTGAGGATTAAAGTGAGTTAATATATGCAGATTTCAAGAAGAGTACATAGCATATTGTAAGCGCTGTTAAACACATTTACTCTCATAACTTGCCGTGACTGGAGTGCAGACGTTAACCAGGATACAAAGGGAGCTCACACCCCAGTTGTTTTGGGGGCTACATTCTTGGTGATGTTTTATTGGTGCCCCTGATATTTCCCCAGTTTTAAGAAAAAAAGAATTCATAGCCTTAGCATGTGATTTATTTAAGCCTAACTTTGGACTGATTCCATATGGGATTCTGGTTCTCTGATTAACTTTGATGTTCTAACTTTACCTGGTGAATATTTTTTTCTTAATTTTATCAAACAGGGAAGAGGTCTTTTGATATTTGGATTACTTGATATAAAATAATATTCTTGAAATCATCTTATGACTGTCAAAAACCTTTCTGGAAATGAACAGTGAACCACTGCAGACTGAAACAATTATTCAGGGAAACATAAATTCATAATCACCAGACCTCCAATGAGTTAGTGAGTAATCTAATCTGGGGTGAGAAATGAGCCCTTGGCAACAAATAAACGTTACTCTTCAGGATACTTGTGTGGAATTGTCTTTAGGCTGCAGATGGTCCTTGAAACACTATTAGCCAGTGGATCTGAGCACCTGAATGGCTTAAGGAAGCCTGAATCTGTGCTAAAGGTATCTTTGGGTAAACTGTCATATTTCCATGCAGCATCCTTTTAGAATACCAAGGAGATCTTTATATGCACATATTATCTCATTTCCAAGCACCTTGTCAGTAAATGGGTGGGTGGCATCAGCCCGAATGCAAAGGAAAGGTGTTCATCTAGAATGAAATAGCAGGAAGGGAGCAGGAGATGGAATTTGACGGCTGTCC